>CM060100.1:4201969-4610620 GCA_030522485.1 Stenchaetothrips biformis
GGTGATGTCTTCTGTTGTTTCCCTTCCAATCGGTTGTCATCCTAGACATGAGCATATAACTTTTAAATATTTGCATTTTTTTTTGCATCACGTTTTGGTTAGCTTTTAAAATGTTTATGTTTTGAAAATGTTGCACCCCCTTTTGATCCCATCTTCTTACCTGTCATGCCTCACTGCAAATGCGGATTTTTCTTAAAATTCTATATTAGGTTCTCGCGGTCGGATAATCGGTCCGTCGCAGACGGAAACCCCCACCCCCGGCCGTAACAAGTCCAGCGGTAAAGTTTTCTCTCGAAGGCTGGGCACTTCTATAAGTCGTGTACTGTAAGCTGTCAGCGTCGAATTTTCCGTAGTAAGCAAAAGCATTAGTCTCACTGAAAGTTGGACAAGACGATACCGCCGCATCGGGCACGCTGAGACGTCGCCGGCCGGGCCCCCGCCGGGGTCCGTGCGGCGCGCGGCTGTGGCGTGTGTCTGCGCGATGATCAAAATCCGAGACCCGGACCCGGTTACAACCTCAACACGGAGCTCCACGGAATCTGAAGAGGAGAAACAAGACGCTCTGCGAAATCAGTTCCCTCTCTTCGGCCGCTCGTCTGTGTGATGGGATGCCTCGGTATCCATCTTATACTTTCCGTGTTTAGTACGAGCCCCTCTGATGGTTATCTTCGTACACGTTCCGTCTTCGTCGCTCGCAAAGCCCTCTCGTCTCTCTCTCTCAATACATCTCTCACTCACTCTCTCTCACTCTCCTCACTCACCACTCTCTCCACTACACAACTCTCTCTCTCTCTCTCTCCCCTCCCTCCCATCCCTCCCTCCCTCCCACAACTCTCCTCCGTGGCCTGCCACTCCAACTCGTCAAAACCCCCTCTCTCCCCGTCCGACCCGAGCAGTGTCAACGCATCGCGGAAACCAGACTGGCGCTGATGAGATGTCTGCAGATTCCCTCTGGCCCACTGTGCGGTCGCCTCGATTCGATTGACAAATGGGGCCTCGGAGTTGAAAACTGATCCCTCAACGAGTTGAGCCTGCTCCGCTGCGAGTGTGGAGTGAAAATTTGAGGTTAGATTTGTCTCGTGTATGTGCGCGGTGACCACTTGTCGAAAATATCCGCGCCTGTCTGCGGGCGTTGATAACCCGGCCGCAGTCCATTGTCACTGTGGGGCCCCTTTTGGGGCAGGCCTATCAGCCGCGCGCCCCCTATGCAGGCCTCTCTCTCTCTCTCTCTCTCTCTCTCTCTCTCTCTCTCTCTCTCTCTCTCTCTCTCTCTCTCTCTCCTCTCTCTCTCTCTCTCTCTAACGGTAAACGTGCACCGTCTGATAACAATTAGTCTGCCCATTGTGGGTGCCCCCTTTGTTGCCGGGGCGCCGCGTCATGCCTCAAGCTGCTGCAGTGTGGTGGTCTGGCGGCGTGCCCCGCGTGAGTGTATAGAATAAGCCCGGCCCACTGCGCAGCGCGCTCTCATTGAATATCCAATCGGCAACAATGCAGGTACCCCAGCCTGCAGCTGCAGCAGCTTCAAAATCGCGCCTTGAGTTAATTAGACGTTAATTTTTTTTTTGTCCTGTCGGTGCGTTTTTGGTCCTTGCGACAAGTGCGTCTTCGTCGGTCTTGGTGCAGTCTGAGGGCGACGGGGCCCCACCCGGCCCACCTCGGTCCTCGGCAGAACCGATCGCGCCGGAGCCGCAGATGTCGCCGCGCGCGCTGCGAATTAGAAGGCCTCTCTTGGCGGGCTTTGCCGGAGATTGGGTGACAATTAATGATGGCGGTCTAGTCCGTGCGGGTGCGAGAGAGACAGACAGAGGGAGGGTCTCGGAATCCTCATGTCCTCGTGCGCGGCGTGAAGCAGGGGAAATATTTGCGGGTAAGTCCGGGCCGCAAAGGGATCCGTTGCAGTGGGGCTCGCGTCGGGGGGAGGAGGGCGCATTGCGATGCAGGGCACACGCACTCTCGCCCACACAGACGGGCGGACAGGCAGACAGACGGACAGACGAGCAGGCAGACAGCGCCGTGCTGGTAGGCAACTCGCCTGTCCCGCAGATCAGGCGGGCGGCGCCGAGCCGGCAAGGAGGTCCGGCAGTGATCACTTACGCCGCGCCGCCGGGGAGGAGGCCCTAGACGAGACGACGATTGATGGCCGGGGATGCCGAGGAGGCGTCTGGGGAGGCGGCGGCCCGGAGATTACGGCCTGATTAGGCAACTGATTATCCGGCCCGGATTAAGAAGGATCACGCTGTTTGCCCCTTGGAGTCACCAAGCCACACGCCCGAGTTGTTTTTTTTTTCGGTGATGTTGTTGTTGTTGACGGTGTGCATGTTCTTGCGACAAAGTATAACCCGAGTGCGGGCCAGCCGCAGCCTGCCTTCCAGGCCGTAAATCCCGGGCCGAACGAGGGCCATCCTCCTGCGTGTGACGTCATCTGCAAGGGTGGCAACGCTAGCGCGGCGACGGGGTGGCAACGCTCGTCGCACCGGAGCAGGTTGCCGGGACAAGTGGGCGGATTAATTTCACGCGCGGCGTTGCCCTGCTGCGACCAGGCCGACGGCGCATTCACTTGTAGTGGCGTCTGTACCGACCGGGTTCACTCGTTGTAGCCTACGTGATGATGAAACGCAGCTGCTCAGGTCGCGGGTTCGAATACGGACGCGCGGAATTTTTTTCGACCTCACTTTTTTATTTAAACCCCGCTGCCTTTCCATATTTTCAGCCGCGTGTTACCCCCACCCCCTTCGGGGCATCCTTTTACACCCCCCGGCGTCCACCCCAACGGGGCCCCCCGCGGCGCCCCGCTTGGCTCGCGTCGCCGCCTCTGGGAAGTATCTCAGGTGGCGGTCCTGCATGTGCAAGGACCGCTAGTCCCGCGGCGCGACGCTTAGCAGGCCGCGCGGATAATATATCGTGCACTCCTTGTGAATATTTATGAGGACGCACCGCCAGCTTGCTGCTTCGGCCCGAATATCAGCGGGAACCTGGCCGCGCGCGCCGCAGGGCAGCCACTAGCCACCAACCACCAACTTAACAAAAAATAATAACAGAAGAAAATTTAAAATTACAATTTGAGTATTTTTTTTCTTTGTTTTGAGTCTTTTTGTCGCGATATTGTCCCGTCTTGTTCCTCGGCGTTAGGATTTAATCAGACGACGGCGTGTGGCCGGGGCGGGGCGTGGCAGGGCGGGGCGTGGCGGGGCGGGGCGGATGCCGCCAGCGGTCACATGGTGCTCGCTCGCGCTGTTATGTGATGTGAGAAAATTAAACTTTTGTGTCTCCCTCTCTTTTCTGGTGGCGCTTGCGCTCCGGCAAGGCACTTATTTTAAGCAAAAAATTTTTTTTTTTTTTTTTTTTTTTTGTTTTTTTTTAACCAAAAGGTAGGTAGCAATTGCCTAGACGAAGAATGTCCATAGAAAAAAAAAAAAAAAGGAATTGGTTTGAGTCGCGGAGCTAGGACTGGGGGCGGCGGTGGGAGGGGAGATGTCTTGTGTCAGCGCAAGTCGCGCCTACTTTTACTACCCACACCCCTTGATTGCGGCGCGGCCCCTACCCGGCTACCTCCCGGCCAATCAGCGTAATGTGCGCCTGGTGGACGATACTAAAGCGTGTGTCCCTTCCACCCCCCGGAGACGCCCTGCCGTCGCCCCGCCTTCGCCCGCCCTGGCCACGGCTGCCCTCATGATCCTCTTCATCGCGGTGTCCTCCTGCCTCACCGTGTCGCCGTCCGTCTCCGTCGCACTCACGGTGCGTGTCGTGGCGGTGCGAGAGAGACAGACCTTGCCGCGTCGAGGGGTCGTGGCTCCGCTCGGCTCGCGCCGCCTCGCCTCATATTGCATTAGGCCCCTGGAATGCTTCAGGTTAGTGCTGTTCGCGGATAATGCAATTGCCGCCGAAACACTAACCATTAGCGCGGATCTGAGTGCGTCCGACCGCCCTGGACGATAAAATAACGTCCTTCGTGTTGATCTACGGCGCCAGGTTGGTGAGGAGATGAGTGTCTGTCTGTCTGTCTGCCGACGCTATGACATTCAAGTGACGCTGTCTTGGTCGTCGCGCGCGTCGATTTTCTACTGACGCGGTGCTCTTTTGTTGAGACGCGTCTCTGCCGTAGGCTAAGTAATTGTTGACGGCGCGTGTCACGGGCCCATCAGATAGGACACACACACACACACACACGAACACGTAACCGTTCGGTGAGTGTGAGGAAATGACAGTGGCGGTGCGTGTGTGTGCGTGCGTGCGTCTGAAAGCCCTGCTCGGAGGGAGCGTTGCGTCCCCGCGGCCAGATGAGACAGCCATGGCAGGCGCGGCGGTTAGGGGTGTGCCCACTGTGAGCGGAGGTGTGCGTTTTTTGTCAACGACTGTCAGTCCAGTATTTTTTTTTTTTTTTTCAATTTTTTTTCCCTGAAAAAAAAAAAAAGTTTTTGGCGTGCGAAGAGCCTCTGCTTTTACCGATGACGTGCCCCCGGGGATGAATCGTCAACGTTCCCGTATTAGTGACGTCGCCGCCGCCGGAGTCTTCGTTTTGTTATTGTTCGTCTACTTTTGTTTTTCGGCCGGCCGCACTCACTACTGTAAAGGGCACGCGCGCGCGCGACGCCAGCGGGCGAATTAATTGAATGCCGCCAAGTTGGGCGAGTGGTGCACTTTAGCAGCGAGCTTACACATGTTAGCCCCTCCTTAGGCCCCAACCCTTTCGCTATTTAACCCCGCGTCACACTGGTGGGCCCCGGCCGGGTCCGGGTGGGTCCGAGTGGGTCCGGGTGGGTCCGGGTGGGCCGCCCTCCCGCACCCTCTCGGTCCCCGGCTTGAGGTCGGCTGGCGGCGATAAATTTGGCTGCAAAACTCGCGCAGCCGCCCTGCTTGTTGGCCCTGTCTTTGGTGGCGGCACGGCCGCGTCTCGGGGAGTCGCTCTGTCCCTCTCGCAGCCCTGCGAGAGAGGGAGAGGGAGAGAGAGAGAGAGAGAGAGAGAGAGAGAGAGAGAGAGAGAGAGAGAGAGAGAGAGAGAGAGAGAGAGAGAGACAGCGCGACGAAACGACCGTCTCAAATCGGCTGGCTGCTGCTGCGGTTTTCTGGGAGGCAGTTTCGAATTTTGCCGCGCGGAAGTATGGAGGAAATTAGAGGAAAGGCGGCGTGATAGATGGCGTCGACGGAGCCGCAGGCTGTCTCTCTCGCACTCGCGGGGCGTCCCGCTCGGGAGCGAGAGAGACAGGGCGAGGGGGCGCCGCCGGCCGCCTGCAGTTCGAATGCGACGCGCAACCACTTGATGGGGTGGAGGGGGTGGACGGCGCTCTCTCCGTGACAACCAGCATTCCCTACTGCTCCCTCTGCATTCCGAATCATAGTGTTGAATTTGTAAATTTATAGTTTATAGTTTTGGACACTTGTGCCTTAAGTGGATCCGCCCTTGCCAGCAGGAAGTGAGACTTCGATCGGCGAACTGATGAAGAACTCATGTGTGCTCCGACATGTGCAGTCGCGAAGGGTGGGTTGAGTAGGTGAGTAGGGCGTCGGGCGACGTTTGTATGTATAGTATGCGTGTGTGTGTGACTGTGTGCATGTGTGTGACTGTGCGTATGTGTGTGACTGTGCGTATGTGTGTGTGTGTGTGTGGGAAGGCTCACGGGCCGCGCCACACGACGCCAGCACAACAGTCTGTCAAAACACCAATCAACATTTGGGGCGCGTCTTCTTCGCTGGGGTGGCGCGGCACCCAGGCGGCACCCTGGCGGCGCTCTGTCTCTCTCGCACCCCTGCGAGGCGCCCTGCGGGTGCGAGGGAGACGCCGTCGTGATGATCGTGGGCCTGAATATGTCCGTTATGAGGGCTCCCCTCCGGGCCTCCGCCAACGAGGGCCCTATCTCCACATCGCGGCCGGCCATCCGGCCTACACCGCCAACAAGGAAGGTCGTAACGAGGCGGCGGGCGGCGCCCCGGCCGGTGTTCGAAGCCGCGGGGCCGCCAAGCCGACAAGCCGATCGCAGTGAGCAGCAACTTGGCGCACGACGACTTCTCGAGGCGCGCCCCGCTAGCTGCCCATTGTGCGCCATCACCGCCGCCGCCAACTCCACACACACACACACACACACACACACACACACACACACACACACACACACACACACACACACACACACACACACACACACACACACACACGCACACGCACGGCAGCTCCACACATCCGGGCCACTGTTCCCTCGGTTCCTTGTAAGGCTGCTACCTCCCCCCTTCCCACTACTGAAGTGGGTTTCTCTTTCCCACTGCGATAATTTCCATTGTGCCGCTCGGTCTGTCGGCGGGCAGCGCGCATCCTCTTCAACTTATCATTGTTTGGAGATTACGGCGGCGCCGCTGTCGACTTTGGCGGCGCCGTCCTATTGGCTCTGCAGGAACGCTTCCCACCTCTGCTCATCGGGCTGCCGGGGCCGCCGGGCCCGCAGAGTCCAACTTGGGAGCGGGATTCCGCATTGATATGGGATAGCGGGTCGCGGGGGCCAAGGGGGGGGGGGTCGAAAGTTTGGGTCGTCATAGTCTCCTCCGCGGTGGAGGGGGCGGCCGCGTTGCGAGGATGACCCGGTTGGTTTGGCTTAAACACGGGGGAGAACTGATGGAGGTGGTGGTGGTGGTTCAAAAAGTTTGCCGGTCATTTTGTTATTCATTCGCAACATTATGCAAAAATACTCGATATGCGTGGGTTGGCAGCATGTATCGCAGTATTAATCTACAGCGGCAACCAGATCTGATGACAGTAGTTTTAATGTTTGCCCGACCTTTGGTGGTTACCGTTTGGACCGAACATGTTCGAAGAGTACACTTTTTTTTGTGGACCGGAAACGCGGCTTGCAGCACAATTTGCGTACAGGCTTCGCCATCGCCTGAGCCTTGCTTCTTACCCCATGATAACCGCACAGCTGGGCGGCACGTGCTGTCGTGTTCTCTCTCTCTCTCTCTCTCTCTCTCTCTCCCTCCCTCCCTCTCCCCCTCCCTCTCCCTCCCTCCCCGGCGCATCAAGACGTGCTCATAATCCCAACGCTAAACGCCCTGGAGGCGGCCGGGCCGGGCCCTCGGGACAGAAGGTAACAACGGATCGGCCGCGAAATGGAGCCGATGCACATCTTTAGCGGCGCGGGGTATCGCCTCCCCACCCGGCCAGCCTGCCGCCTCGATTTAGTTTCGAGAGGACAATTAAGGGCCCTCGTCTGGGGCGCGACGGCGGCAGCACACAGTGGGCCAGAAGACCTCGCAGACGACGTGGTTCGAGTTTGGTTGATCGCCGGCGCGGTCCTCTGGCCCACTGTGCGGCGCGGCTCCGAGCGACGCGTGCCTCCCTTTCAACGAGCCGTGCAAGCCTTCCCTCACGTTGGCCGGCGTGCCGCCGTCCGCGCCGGCCGGCCGCCCAGGTGACTCCATCCGCCCGTTAACCCCTGGCGTCTGGCCTACCCGGTCCGCGCCACTTTGTCCCTCCCGTAATTTATGGCCGACGTATAATGACGATAATAAGGTGGCGCGCGCGGCGGCCGGCGGCACGCGCAAAGCAGGGTGGGCCGCCGGTAGATTGAAAACGCATCCCGCATAGCCAAGTGACGCGGCGGGGGATTTGCGCATAGCGACTCGCGCGGCGCGGCCGGTGCAGGCAGCGCTGCCGAATGCGGGCGGGCTGATGAGGAACTGTTGGTTCGCGGTTGGCGAAAACGGCGAAACGCACCTCAATGTTTTACGTGAGTGCTGCTGCTGCCGCGGATTGCACAGCGGCTTCGACCTCTGCGTGTTGCGTGCGCACGTGTTCGGCCGCGACATGAATGCGTGTATTAGCGGTGCGTGTGTGTGTGTGTGTGTGTGCTTTGCGTGCGTGTGTGTGCGTGCGAGTGGCCCCGGCTATGCGGCTCCGCGCGCGCATTGGCTAAATTTGCATCTATTGTAGTTACACGGGTTGGCAAGCGGTATCGCGCTGTCTGCCTGCACGCACCGCGCGCCCGCCGCGCGCCCCGCCTCACCACGCCGGCCGTCTCTATCATATTTGCGAGTGGAGTGGCGAGCAAACTCAGTTAGCGTGCTGAATGCGTTTGCCATGAATGCACGACAGCACGACGACGCTCACACACACACACACTCAAACAGAGAGAGAGAGAGAGAGGGGCTACTGTTTCTAAAAAAATAAAATTCAAAACGGTTTAGGCGTGAGACACACCGTCACGTCGTGCGTCGCGGCGGGCTGTTGTTGCGAGCGTGCCTTGCTTCAGCGCAGCGCGCGGGTTTGGTTAACGCGTGCGCGTGATTGTCTGAGCTCAAGGAGCGCACGCTCGCGTGTCGTACAGGTAAACGCCCGCACACACACACACACAAACACACACGCACGCGCAATCACCACACACACACACACACACACACACACATTCCTTTGCACTAACCTGGCTCTCACGCGACTGCCACGCTAACCCCCTCACTCTCGCTCACACACACAAACACACACACTCAGGTGGCGCTTTGTGTAGGGCATGCTATGCACGCTTACAGGTGAAAACAAGGGAGATCCAGCTGCTTAGTTTGGCTGCTATGTCGCGCTTCGGGCGGGCCTGCCTTGGCTCGCCGCCTCGCCTTGCCGGGCCGGCCGCGCCGGGACGTGTTCGGATTGTCTAGGAAGGGAAGAGGGAGGTGTTATGGTGCCCCGAACAGGCGAAACTTGTTAGTGGCGGAGAATTTTGATGAGCGCGCGCGGGGCGTGGCAGGCAGGCAGGGTGACTGAGGCGAGCGGACGAGCGTGTTGAAGGAAATCAACCGGTTGGCTGGAAAGACAAAACGACACCGACATTGGAACCGGGGAATGTTATGGAAGAGCTTGTCGTGAAAAAGATTTAATTTGCTAAAGTGGAGACAGAGTCCGGCCGCCGGCTTTGTTTACCTCCACTGACCACGCGGACGGCGGGCGTCACGCCGTGCGGGGGTCGCGGCGCCGCGAGCGGCACTGCCCATTTGTTGTTGTTTTTGTCTCTTCGGCGCCCAACTTTGCTCTATCTCTGTTCAAGTGGCTGTTTGTTTTGCGTGAGGTGCTTCCGGCGGCAGACAAACTTGGCTGTGCGCGCGATCCGCCCGCCGGCCTAAGCCGCGCCCGCTGTAAAAGTTGAAATCCAGAAAAAGCCGCGTGGCGTGGGTGTGCTGTGTCGGGCAAGTAAGCAATCTCCTTGGACGGCCGCCGACGTGGACCGCGTGCCGATGGACACCCTCTTATCGCTTCGGGCCCACTGTGCGCGAGGGAGGATGTGTTGAAGGATCAGCAGCCCGCCCGAGAGGACGGATTCAATACGGACCGTGCCCAGCTTTTTTTTTAAAAAAAAGTCAATTTTTAATGAAATTTATTTTTTTAAATAAACATTTTTTTTTCACCGGCCGGCCACTCAGTAAATCAGTTTACTCCTCCCACTGCGAGACTCATTTTCATCCGAGAAATTGCGTTACGCGAGTGGAAGTATCCGGGCCTTTGTGATGACATCAACCTGCCCGGCCGCCTTGCAGGTTTTTGTATGAGAGCCGGGCTGCCGCCCCCACCCCCACCCCCACCCACCCCCCTTTTTGGGGACTGCAAACAATAATTGCCTGATGGCGGGGACGTCATTTTGTCAAAGGTGGGGCGGGAGATGTGAAGGACCACGCTGGATTATTTCGGCCCGTTTGAATGTGGATTAAAAGCGGAGGCTGCGTGCGGACGCAGAGATTGGAAAGCGGGGGGGAGGGGGCGGCAGAGAGACGGACGACGCGCGGAGAGAGAGAGAGAGAGGGAGAGAGAGAGAGAGAGAGAGAGAGAGAGAGAGAGAGAGAGAGAGAGAGAGAGAGAGAGAGAGAGAGAGAGAGAGAGAGAGAGAGAGAGACAGAGAAAGGGGAAAAGGAGGACGTCGCGGCTAATGTGTCGAGCCTAATTTGGCGGCTGCGGTTTCAATATGATCCCAGCGGACGCAGCGCGGGCGGTGGAGGCGGCGGCGGCGGCTGATTGGACGCAGGACAGTGGCGCTGCCAATGAGAGGCCGGAGTCTGATTGGTCGGAAAGCAGGGCGGTCGGTTCGGGGAAAAGAGGTACATGGAAACAGGAGGCGACCGCCTCTGTGGTGGTGGGTTTCGCTGACTCTGCTCCGCTTACTCGGCGGCGGTCTTTTAGACCTCTCAAAGAACTCTAATCAACCACATCAAGGCATCGACACATAATTCACCTGTTTCGACGGGAAACCCATCGGCGCCCTCATTTGTTGGATTCGATGCGCGGTGAAGGACCGGGGCGTGGCACGGACCCACTGTTCGGCCTCCCATTGTGTTTTAAAAGGCTTTACCAGACCTGTCCGGCGAAATTGAAGAGTATGGCCACGCATTGCTGGGCGAGGACGCATTAAACCAGGACCATTAGATACCATGGCGAAAGGGGGAGGGGGCCTGCATTTGTGGACCACTGCACCCCCAAGGGATCAGTGAGCCGGCCACTAACATGGTGCCTATATGCACCGGGAAAGAGGGGGAGGGGGAGGGGCTTACAGGTGGACGCGGCCCGAATGGCTTTTGACCCCCTGCGCGTTGTATTCGAAGCAGACGCGCCAATATCGCGGCGTTTGTCCCCTGGCCTGCAGCCGGGCGGGCGAACGGACGGACGGACAGACAGACAGACTTGTGGACGACGGTCAGGCACTTCACGTGTGCTTGTGAGCGTGTCTGTGCACGGCAGCTACAGCGACGGTGTATGAAAATCCGTGCTGTAAATTATAATGCCCCGTACGGGAAATAATTAAAACGCGCCCTTCTTGCGCGTGAGTGCCTCTGCGTGTGTGTGTGTGTGTGTGTGTGTGTGTGTGTGTGTGTTTTGTTTGTTCGCGGAGGGCGGACGCTACGGGGAGAACGGGTATAAAAGAATGGGGATGAAAGTGTTGAAGAAGGAGAGCTGTGACCGAGGATGATTTTCCTCCCCCCGGGATGCAAGTCTGCAAGTCGTTCTCTGGTTGCACGCGGCCCGTCTGTCTTGCCGGGAAGCTCGTTGAACTCACCGGTCCTCTGGCCCATACTGTGCGGTCCCAGAGCACGCCGAGCACGCGCGCGCACAGACAGGTTGGCGCTAAGTGCGAGCGCGTGCCTTTCTGGCCCCAGACCGCGCCGGGTCGGGAAGAGGAAGGTGGGGGGGAGTGGTCGGTGAAAGAAGCATGACAGAGGCGACTTTTTCAACACTTTTTGTTTTGTTTTTTAAAAGAAAAAACTTTTTTTTTTCTTAAAGGACGGAACGGAAAAAAAAGGTAGAATATCAGAAGCCACGGCGTTGTCCTGATCCAGCACGACATCCACGCTGTCGAGGCAGCTTGAAATTATTGAGCGCTGCACCCGGCTGTCTGTCCGTCTGTCTGACTGTGCCCTCGGCCGCGCTGCGACAGACAGCCTCTCTGGCGGCCCAGCTGCGATGCACAGCGCACAGCGCTGACAGACTCGGTCCGGTCTCGCCTCCCTGGTTGCCTTGTGCTCATTTTCCCACCGGCTTCCGCCGGGCAGGGTGGCCCGCCTTGGTCCGTATGGTAAACTTGTGTACACAAAGCGAACGAAGTGCGCGTCGGGGACGAAAGACCTCCTACTCGATGTGTTTTCGCAGGCCGGCGCGCTGCATGCTGGGGCCGCGCGGCGCGCTCGCGAGAGGGTCCTGAGTTTATTTTAATTCGCATACAATTAGAAATGCTTACCTACCGCGGCGCCTAACCCCCCCGATACGTCCCGCAATTATACGCGCGGTGCCTGTTTCGCGCCGTGCGTGTCTGTGTGCGTGTGTTGGTGTGGGTGCGTCGGCCTGCATACATTATTCATATTCACGGTTATATGCCTCGTGATTCGAATGCTGCTCCTTTTCAGGTATGCCCGCTCCGTTCCCGCGACTCTATTCATGTAAGGGTGCAGTAACGACTGTCCGTGCCTCTCTCTCTCTCTCTCTCTCTCTCTCTCTCTCTCTCTCTCTCTCTCTCTCTCTCTCTCTCTCTCTCTCTCTCTCTCTCTCTCTCTCTCTCTCTCTCTCTCTCTCTCTCTGCCGAGCCTCTGTTTTTTTTGCGCTCCTTGATCCCAGCCCAGCCTCCTTGCCGTGCTGCTTGTGTACCTTCTCAGGCGCAGGGCGGCACCAGGACTTCACAGTTTTCACAGTGTCGGGTGTCGCGCAAAGCAGACGTTTAATTTTGTTTTTAAAACTAAAATAGTAACTTTGGAACCGTGCGTGGCGCTCGTCAGCGCCTGTGAACGAGGAGGCAGGCCAGCCCGGCGCGCAGACAGCCGCTCGGCTTGCCTACCGGTCAGGCGCCGTGGTGCACCAGCGCCACGTTGCCTCCCCGACCGGGAGCGTGTGGCAACACTGCACCGACGGCCTGCCTCCTCGCCGGGCCCCGGAGGCGCTCTACCGAGCCCTGATTCCTGGAGAACGGCTGCAATTGAGCCTCGCTTTGTTTGGCCTCTTAGCTCGCAATATGAAGATGGTCTAGTCGAAAAGCTGGAGACAATTAGAGCTGCCTCGGGCGGAGGCGGCACCGCCACCTTGACGGAGACAGACAGCGACTCTCTCTCTCTCTCTCTCTCTCTCTCTCTCTCTCTCTCTCTCTCTCTCTCTCTCTCTCTCTCTCTCTCTCTCTCTCTCTCTCTCTCTCTCTCTCTCTCTCTCTCTGAGCCCGCACTGACACGAGCCTCGCAGTTTGCTTATAAATTCGTAATTAGAGAGGAAGGGGAGGTACTTACACGGCGGGGGAGATCAAAGTGGGGTGCGAGGGAGAAGGAAAACATCAGCTGCCATCGATTTCCGGGTGGTGTGCGGCCATGGCCGTGTAGGCAATGGGCGGTGAGTGAATTACGGCTTGCCTGCCGGCTTCGATCCATTTCCTTTATCTTTTTTTAGGCACGAAGTAGCCTTATAGCCTCACCGGGGTTGGGTTTTTTTTTTTTTTTTTATTGTCAGTCTGGCCCCTTATGCAAATCCGAAATTTTCTATACGATTTTGATGAGATTTGGCAGAGTGGTAGAACTTTGTACCCTGATTTCAGTGGTGAAATCTGGTTGAAAAGTGTAGGGCCAATTTTGAGAAATTTTGAGTTGAAATCGCCGTTTCCATGGCAAAACTCGACTCGTCAGCGAAAAACAGAGGGAGAGGGGGGAGCCGAGCCACCGGAAATGGAATCCGACCAATAGCAGCGCTCCTTTTCGCCTCTGTACAGCTTACACCAAAAACGCTCGCTCCCTTGAAAAAGCGCGTTCGAATCAAAATTGTCTTTTACTGCAGCTAGAAGAGCTCCAACAATGGTATAGACGTTGTTTTCGAACGTGGCCATTTGGATCGGCCGGTCGGTCGGTGATTGTTGGCCAGAGTGTCCCGCGCCGCTGCGCGCAGGCCCTGTTGTTTTCAGAAATACCAACCCTAAATGTTCCAAACTCTTTGAATCGGAGTGAAATAGGACATTAAACTGCGTGCCTGTGCAAATGCATTTGTGAAAAAACTATCCCTAACGTAGTTTGAGTGTGACTATAAGTCCCTTTTCGAAAACAGTGGGCGTGTAGCTGCACCTTGTAGCGAGGTTTGATGGTACTTCTGAATCTCAGACGAAACGATCTGGACATGGGGGCTGTGCTTTTTTCTAACCTTAAAGCTGGGTGAACTGGGTGAACTGGACTATTTTACTGCACGTTTCTGTGAATAACATGTCCTTCAGGTATTATGAGACTGTCTTAAATGTCTGTTTTTGACACAAATTGATACGCAGCTGGTCTTTACGTAAGTTTTAGTATTATTTATAATGGCCTGACAAACATAAACAGAACTACACACAACGCAGTCCTAGCCTTAGTTATCTTTGTTAAACCAGAACATAAATGAAAACTAACTTCGTGTCTACCAGGATTTCGTGAAATCGTATTTTTTTTATTCATCGCGTTAGCAAGGCACGCGTGTGGGTAGCTGTCCAAATTGGCTGCTTGCAGTAACGAGCCCCCTGTTTACCGGCTAGCCTCGCTGCAGGGTGCCTGCCTGCAGCGCTCGCGCCACCTTGCTCCGTATTTACCATCTTTTCTCCCGGCCTTTGTGTGTCTCTCGCGCGCCGAGTTTCCTTTGCGCGGCCCCTAAGGCCTAGAGGGCCTGGGCCGCCCTGAGGCCGCCCTGACTTGCACTTCGCACAAGCACGTCCTGATGAACCTGGCCTCCCTGCACCTGGACCCTCGGCCCAAGATGACCAAGCAGGACGCAACCAGAAAAAAAAAAAGGTTGAAAAAAAGTTCCTGAAAAAAAAAAATGCAGTTTTGAAAACTTGTCTCTCGTCTTTGTTGTCGATCCCCTGTTTATCTGACAGTCGCACATTAATAAAAGTTGGACGTTGCAGAAAATTAGCAACAAAAGAGAAAAAAAAAAACAAAAAAAAAACAAAACAGAGCGACCAAAAAAAAAAAATTGTACCGCAACTCTGGAACTCTTTGACTTTGTGTTGTACAATGCAGGAGCGCAGCAAGTCTTGTGGACAAAAATTGTGTGTCCATTTTTCTTTTATTTTGCTTGAGAGACAGTTGAGGCGGCGGCGAAACAACACTTTCCCTCCTCAGCCTGACCGCCCGCCTCCGCCGCCCCACACACCCTCATGAAACACCCCCTGCACTTGGCAACGCCTCCCCTCCGCATTCCGTCACTGCCACCCCCTCGCGGCGTCTCGCTCGCACCCCCGCGGGGCGCCCCGCGAGTGCGAGAGAGCGCGCGGCGCCGCTGCTTGTAGGCCTCTGCAGCGGGATCTGCCTGCAATCCCAAGCCAAGGGCCATACCGCGCACAGCATGCCGTTATTAGGATTTTTTTTTTCTGGTGCTGCTTCGCTGCTGTCTCTGTACGCCTCCCTCCAGGCCGCGGTGCTGGCCGTGCCGCGGATTGCGCCGCCAACGCCCAGTCGAACGCCTTGTCCGCGACAGACGTCGAGTGTCTCGGCAGGGTCCCCATTCCTCTCACTCACGCTCAGCAAAAAGACCAAAAAAAAAAAAAAGTTGGGGCGGCAAAAAAATTTTCACGCGTTTGTTTTTGTTTTTCGTTGTTGTTAGCCGCTCCCGCAGGTACTCGCTGCCCCACTGCACGTAGGCCGCGCCACCGGCCGCTCGTTCTTCGTCGCGCACCGCACCGGAAATTGATAAAGTTGCGCCCCTCGGCGGGTCGCTGTGCGACACAGAGAGAGAGAGAGCGAGAGCGACTCTGGCTCCACGTTGCGTCGAATCTCGCCGCGGCGCACTGGGGCCCGCGCCTAGCGGAGTGATTCCGCGGCGCGCTGCCTGTCTCTCTCGCACCCCTGCGCGGCGCTCCGCGTGTGCGAGAGAGACAGAGAGGCGCCCCTTTGGAGCCAGCCTGCGGGCACGCGCGCCTCCCCTTGAACAGTGCGTCACAATGTCAATAATGCAAAAGACCAGCAGACGGCCCGGCGGCCCAGCCCGGCCAAACTTTACAGAGGGGAAAGACGGGGTTAAAGCGGGCTCAAAATTGCTAACCTCGTTCCCCTGTTTTTCTTTAGGCGGGCTACATCCCGCCGCCGCCTGCCTCCAGCCCTGCGGGGTCCCCATGTCGCCGCCGTGGCCCTGGCAAGGGCCCGGCCCGCAGGGCGACGGACCGGCTCATGCCTGTCACCACCGAGGGCCCCCTCCACCGGGACGCCCCACCTGCGTGCCGCCCCTGCCGGTGTGGCGATGCAAGGGTGTGTTATTCTTTCGCTGAGCGCGCTGCGTTTTCACTTGCATGCCCCCGGCCGCCCCCGCACAGCCCAGATGTGTTTATCCCAAATCGATTGGCGTATGGAGATTGCAGATGCGTGTTTTCGCGTGTTATTGTGCCCGCATATGGTGTGTGTGTGTGTGTGTGTGAGAGAGAGAGAGAGAGAGAGAGAGAGAGAGAGAGAGAAAGAGAGAGTGTGTGTGTGTTTGTGTGTAGGCCGATGTTTTCCACCGGTTTGGTCTGGCAGGGGGTCCTTGCGGGCGAGCGTACGGCCGCCATTGCCTTGCAAGGATTGGATTCACTGGGACAAAAATCCTGGAATTGGATATGTCTGGTTCCCCTGGCCCGCCGCGCGAGAGCTTTCCTTTTCAATCTTTGAGGACTCCCCCGGCCTCCTCATGGCCCTTTCCCGCTTTCCGCCTCGGCCGGCGGAAATGCATTCAGTGACCCCGAAGTTGCCCCCGAACTAATCCCGTTATCAGGACCCCCGGCCGCGCCTCATACGCCCTCCGCTCAGAATCTGCGAAAGAAAATTATCCCCAAATTAAAGGCATCGATCACCGGGCTCTGCCCTTTGAGTTACGGCGAGGACACGGCGCGTAAATTCGGGGCCCTGCGCTGCGTCAAGATAATTACGAAGGTGTTCTGCGGGGCCCACGGCATAGGGCCCACGGCAGGGCCCACGGAGGGCGCTGAGCACTTAACTTATGCCGGCCGGATGAATTAAGGCGTTGCCGCCTTTATCTGGACAGTGTCTCCGAAGGGCCGAGGCTCCGGTAGGGCTGGCAGGGCCTCCAAGGGCTGGCAGGGCCTCCAAGGGCTGGCCGGCGTGGCGCACTTGGGAGGGCGCGCTGCTGCAGGAGGGTCCGGAGGGGAGGGCACTGGATAGCAGATGGCGTCTCACCAAGAAATAAAGCGACGTCACACAAGAAAAACTCTTGAAGGGATTGATAGGAGGGCAATGCGGGGGAGGAGGCCGGTCTGGTGGAGGCCCTGCTGGGGGCAAGGGTTGCGCACGGCGTCACGGAATCAATCAGCGATAAGGTTATTGGAGTCTCCTCTGTCGGGACAGCGTTCTGCCTCTCAATTTAATCGCCGCGGCGGCGTTTTCGCTTGGACCGCGCCGTAAATGCAACGCGTCACAGTGGGCACGTGACGGGCATCGCGGAGGGGAGCAGGGACAAAAGGGTCCGCGCCGCCCGAGACTGACCGATGGTTCAAACTGTCGGCCGGGCGAACGGACAGCTGGACAACAGACGGACAGACCGGCGAGTGAGATGGGGACGCCCCGTGAGGCAAATGAGAAGACAAGCACCCTCCGCGACCTGCCTGCCATGCTAGCCTGCGCCCGCCTGCACCGGCCCTACGCCCACCCTACGCCCTGCACCCTCCCACCTACCGCTCGGTCGCATCCCCGGTCCACGCCAACTTGGGGAATGTGCATGGTGCAACGCACGCATGCGTCACGAGGCCATCGCCATCGACCGGTCGGGATAAGTCCCGTTAACGGCAGGCAGCCAGCCCACCTGTCAGACCGAGCTGGCGGCTGTCCGAGCTTCGTCTAGTTGTGTTGACGCGCGGGGCGCAGTGGTGCGTCTGGCGCGCCGCCCGGCCCCTCCTGGGGGCCATCAGGATGACGGCATGATTTCAGAAAGGATCAAAACTTGACTGATCCACCGGGTGTGGGTGGGAGGGCGGGAGGGTCAGGCGAGGGAGGACTCTGAGCCCGGGGCTCGCCGGCCGCGCTCCCCGCAGGGCTCCGCAGGGCTCCTCAGGCCCTTGGCCGGGCCGCAGGGCCGTAGGGTGCTCACCCATCATAATTCCGGCCAGAGCTTGCCAAGTTTTTGCGCATTTCACAAGGAAACTTTCTCCTTTTTTTTTTTGAGCTCTGCGGGCGCGTCGCTGCTGGCGATGGTCGTTGCGGGAATGACGGAAGGGTTGCGCCGGAAGTGCATACCACGTGACATGACCGCCCGGCCGTGCATTATGGACGTGTTCTCTTTCGACAGGCGGCCAGCGCGCCGTCCGGACACAGGCCAGCTCGTTCCAAACGGCGCGCTCTCTCGCTCGCCCTCATGGAGCGGCGGGAGGGACGAGGCACTGTTCAGTCTAGTGCCGGCGGGCGGACGGACGGACGGACGGGCCCACCCTGCGCCGCCCCTCCCCAAGGTGGGCCGCCGCCAGATGAAGCATCAGCAGAGTAACGGAGCGGCGGGGCGCCGCGGCGGGGCGTCCGAGGGCGGCGGCGGGGCGTCGGGGGTGGCGGGGGCGCGCGGGGGCGGCGGCCGGCGCGAGGGGTGGCGCCGCCAGTCACCCGGTGGCCGCCGCGCAGGGAGGACGCCAACGCCCCACGCTCGCCGGGCGTCGCGACGCCGCACCTGCCGTCGCCGTGGACGTCGCCGCGTCGTCGTGCACCTCGTACTCCGCGCCGCCCGGGCCGCCGCGCCGCGTCCGTCGCGTAACGCAGAAGTGAACAGTGAAGTGAAAGTGAAACCGGAAGTGGTGAAGTGATTGCGATTGGATTGCCTGCAGCGACTTGGATAACCGCCTTGTTGGATCGGCAGGCCACGCGGCCGGCCTTTTGGTCCTCGGAGACTGCGGGTAAGGCAGCGCGCGACTCACTGTCTTACAGGGCTTGAACCGTCTGGACTAGCATCTTCCGAATGAAAATGCGACCCGGGTTCGAGTTCTAGCGCCGCCAACTTTCTTTCCCTGGAGCCATTCAGGCAGAAAGTCAGTGCCTCGACACTGCACTTGGGTCAAACCGCGCCGGTGCAGACCTCCCAGCCGGGTAGTTTCCGTCGCATTTACATTTCCGTTTTAATCCCCAAGTTTAATTCCCGCGTCCCCAAGAAAGGTGGAGCCGAGCCGCATCAGTTTGAGTTTCTCCGCCGGCTGGCCCTGATTAGACCTGGCTCAGCTAAAAAAGAGGCAAAAAAAAAAACAGGACTTTTATTTTCTTGTAGAAAAAGTAAAGAAGGCTCTGGATGGCTCTTTTTGATGCATATCGGCACGGCCATATGGAGGCTGTCGGCCCACGCTGCACCCGCCGCGCCGTTTATCAATCAGCCTTCGCTCGTTTTTTACCTAACGAGCCGCCTTGTCCGCGTCGGATAATTAGCCGTTCGCCACACGGCCGCCCTCTAATCACTGCGATGGCGCACTGGTTAGCGCCACTGCGTTCCAAAAAAGGATCCCGGGTTCGAAACCTCGTCACTCCTTTTTTTTTTTCGGGCCCTAAATGAGCCGGTCTTCGGGGAGCAGCGGTGCCAGCCACCCCTTCCGGGCCGCGCCGCTGATGGCATTTTAATGTCCGTGTCCTGATCCGGGTGACTTCAAAGTTGAACCCTGTCCGTGGAGCCCCGATGCGCGACCGGCACGGCTCCACTCAAAAAGGGCTTTCGCAAATTGAGAGCCGGGAACGCGCGAGCACCGCCAGCGGTTCGCTGAAAATGGCGGCGGCGCGGCGGTTTGCTCGACGGCTCTGGCTATGACACGGCCAGCAGGGGGCAGGCTGGCTGGCTGTGTGGCTGGCCACTCTGTGGGTCACTCGCCAGGTAATAGCTGCTCTGCGATTGCCTGTCAGGCTAACTGGAGCCATCTCTAATGACACAGCGCACAGTGGGCCAGAAGACCGGGCGGGTTTTGTGCTCCATTGTCGAGTCCCATTTAGCGACTCTGGAGCCCAAAACGCGTCGAGAGTTTCGGCCGTTCCGAAGTTGTTCTGTTGGTCTGTCTCTGCCGCATGAAAGGAGCAAAATTTTGGTCCTCTGGCCTACTTGACATTCACTCCGACCCCTCTGCAGCAGGTGCCTCGGTTTGCTGTAAAGCCAGAGGCGCGCACGAGCAGGTTGTTTTAAATTTATCAAGTGAGGCGTGTGATATGAACCGTGTGTGCGCGGCGCAGGCCGTGCCTTCATAATGTATTTACCCCGAGGTATTTTCTCACGCAGTGGCCTGGCCGCCGCACCGCCGCGCTTTTTACGCCCCCTTTTTGCAGTGCTGCAGCTCGGCCGTGCGTTAATTCGCTCCAAAGTCCTGCCGGCGGATCGTCCGCCACCACTGCATAAAAAGCATGGTTTTCAAAAAAAAAAAAAAAAAAAAAAAAAAAAAAAAAAAAAAAAAAAAGGAACAGTTTTACTTTTTCGGGAAACACAACTACTTGCTCGTTGACGCGTGCGTGGCGTTGGTGAAAGGCTCTGGCGCACTGTGCAGGGCGGGGTCGTGGTGAGAGGCGTGATAGTGCACTGGGAGGTGGTGAATCACTGTGCCGTGCCGGGCCGCCGGGCCATCCATTGGGCTTGTCAGCCGTGCTGGCCGCCGCTGCGCTGCTTTGCATGGATGCAGTCCATCGAGTAACGGCGGCCAGCCACGCGAGGCTCTGTCCCACTCGCACCCCCGGGGCGCCCCGCGCGAGAGAGACAGAGACGCGGTGTGCAGTCCGCCAGCAATCATTGAATTACTCCAGGGGGGGGGGTCTCATCCTGCCTCGTCCCACGACTATTTTATTTTCCTTTCGTATTAGGTTGGTGCAGCTCCTCGTGGTACAGTGTACACTGTTCTCGCTGCTTGTTTTCCTGCGCTCGCTTCCCGGCCAAATTTGGCCGTTGGGTAACGGCTGGCCGGGTCGCCGGGTCACCGTTGGCGAAGGGTCCCCGTCTGAACCCCGTCATCACGGGGCGGGCCATGGCCTGCGGGCCCCTACGCTCTCTCTCTCCCTCTCTCTCTCTCCCTCTCTCTCTCTCTCTCTCTCTCTCTCTCTTGCTGTCGCACCGCGCCATCCTGCGCCTTCCTCATCATAATCGGGGGAAAGGGAATTCACAATCTGCTCCGCTCCTCCCGTGCGTTTCGCCCCCCCCCTCACTCTCATATTGCTTCCTTCCGTTTTTACAGTGTCTGATACCGCCCCTCACCGACTTGGTTACTCGTCCTGCTCGTGCTCGAACCGTCGCGGGTTTTTCCTCCCCGCCGCGTAGTACCTTGGGTTCGAGTCCCCGTCCTCTCGTTTTTTTTTGTTTTTTTTTCGCGGTGCTATAAACCTCGTTTCGCGAATCGAAATGCAGCCGTGCAGCCAATCCCATTCCGCCAATCACGGTCTGGCATTAGCGTGCCGATAGCCGAACCGACGAAACCAAAAGGGTTCGCTCGTGGAGCAAAGCGACACTGCGCTCGATCTAAGTTGGTAGCAGAACAGACCATTTTCCTTTTTTTTCCCCGTTTTTTTTTTTTTTTTTTTTTTTTTGTATTTTTGTCTATCTTTTGTTTCCATTTCCCCTTCAATTTTCCGGCACACCACGCATCCGCGGCGCCACTCCGCCGTATTGCTGCCTAGCGGCTCCAGCGCACCGGCGGCTGTACGGCAAGCAGCACAGTGCTTGCTCCCCCCCCCCCCACCCCCACCCCCTTCCTCGCGTGCACTGGTAATTGCGCGCTCGGTGCGGCAATTATTTTTGACGGTGTGCAACGCGCGGACGGGCGGCAGCGGCGCAACAGGGCCCCGGGGACGAACACTTTCCAACTGCAGCGCCGCACAGTGGGCCGCGCGGAAGTTTGAACCACGCACGCTACACGCGCACAGGCCTGGCGCGCCGCTTACCCGTCAGGCATCACCACGCGGTAACTTTTCAGGATGAGTAAGTTTGAAACTTAATCAGAGCAAACAATGGCAGTGTGTTTCTGAGAATGCTGCCTAGGGTGTGTTGCGCAGCGGCTTTCCAGTGTTGCCACGTTTCGTCGCCGTGGGACGTTGAGACGGTGGCGCCGGCAGGTGGGCGGGGAGCGGCGCAGCGCCGCTTTGGAACCAAGAAAAATTAGCTAAATTGCTTGCGTTCCGGATCGCGCGGGGTCGCGTCCCGAGGGGACCCGACACGACCCGAAGGGCACCGAACGCTCCCGAGGAAACCCGAAGGGAACCGAAGGGCCGCGCGACAAACGCGGAATTGTATCTCCGGCCCTCCTTTATCCTATCCGGCGAGGGAAAGAAACATTTCTCCGTGGGAAAAGTGTTTTTGTTTTTGCCTTAAGGAGGGAGATTACGCCTTCAGATGTTGTTGCCTGTATTTACTGCGCCCCCCTCCCCTCCCCCCTCCCCCCCACGGCCCTCCCCCTCCTCCGCCCTTCTGACGTCGCGACAAGTTCTCTGCGGGAGTGGAACTATTTCATGCTTGAGCTCCACATAAAGAGGGCATTAAGGGCCTTACGTGACGCGAAGGCACTAAAAGCGCCTAAAGGGCAAGGTCTGTGGCGGCCCAGGCGGACAGGGCATGACAACAGCGCATGACCGATTAATAAATTTCACGCTCACGGTTTACTTACTAGTCTTGTCCGGTTAGGAGAGGCGTCAAAGAAGTTAAAAATATTTATGGCGTCAATGTTTTACAAGATAACTATGAAATTTAAAAAAAGTTGCAAAACTTCCGTGGGCACACACAAAAGAATGCTCGCATAAATGTGAAGCTGTTGTGCCCCTTTCCGGCAGGGCACCGCGGCACCATGCTGATTCCTCCGCGGGTAAACACCGCGCACGTGGCATTTGCATCCCAGATTCGAATTCATCCCGCTCCCTCACCGGCCATTAAGAAGAACCCCGCGTATCGCGCGCCGGCGGAATCTTGCTAAAAAATGGACGAGAGAGAGAGAGAGAGAGAGAGAGAGAGAGAGAGAGAGAGAGAGAGAGAGAGAGAAGGAGAAATGGAATCTCCGGCGTGCCGCTGAGCTGCGTGGTCGCAATCGATTTCCAGTTGGGGAATTCTTAAAATTGTTGTTCGGTGTGTGCTGCTGCCTAACCAGCCCCGCGACACTGCCATGCCACTAGAGCTCCCCTCCCCTGAGGTGAACCCATGTGCAAACAATCCGGATAGTCTGGGCCGAGCCGCCCGCCTCGGCTTGGCGCGCGCAGCGACGGAAACCGCAAGCCAGCCTCTCAAAATTCACGCGCCTCGCTGCCGGACTTTCTAATTAATTAGGTCCCTCTCCCCGCGCCTCCGCCGCGCCTCTCATTTTGTCTCTCTCTCTTTCGAGGCGCATCCGTCCCGCGGACCTGCATTCTTCCGCTTGAGCGGTTCCCACCCTCCCTCTCTGGCCGCCCCGCCCCGCCACGCTCGGGGGAGCCAAAACTTGGCGCAACTGAATCGGTTTAAAGCGCGACGCACCGGGAGCATATTTCCCCCGAATCTGTGGCGTCGACGACTCACGTGTCTTTTTGTCGCTGTCTCTCTCGTCTCTTGCTCGAGGCTCTCTCGGTGCCTGTCCTCGTGGCGTGTTGGCTCTCCACCGCGACGACACGGCAGCAAGCACGGGGCGTGGCGGGGCGGGGCGGGGTGGGGCGGGGCGGGGCGGGGTGGGGCGGGGCGGGGACCGCAGGAGTAGCGCCCCTCGTCACCCGAGCCTTGCAAGTAATTACCAAGTGACACCGCTGCAGTGCACTGCTTCCCACGGGGGGAAAGACAGACAGACACAGACAGACAGACAGAGAAACGGGGGGCACTTCCGCAGTCATTTCCACACCCCGGGCCCAAAGGTACCGACCGCCCCCTCACATATTTAGAATATTTTTTTTTAGGTTCCGTTTTGTTCCCCCACGCGGAACCCCGACCGTAATTTGCGGCGAATGGCACGTCATCAGTGAACCGTAGCCTTTCGTTATCTTCGGCAAGTCGGGGCCAATTACCCCGTCCACTGTTGTTGTTATTGTTGTTGTTGTTATCCACTCATTATTTTGATACGCGTGCCACCGCTTATGGCCCCGCAATTAATCAACCCATGTGGGAGAGTTCATCACGGGCAAAACAATGGAGTGAGGGACTGTGTGTGTGTGTGTGTGTAGTGAGAGAGGACCAGAGAGGGAAAGAGATGGGCAAAAAGATAGGAAAGGGGTCCGCCGCGAGCTCCCCCCCCCCTCCCGCTAGCGGCTGCGCACACAAAAACGCAAAACCGCATGGCATTGAAATTCGTTACGTATTTCATACGGGCACGCTTTATTAAACGCTGCGTGCCTGGCCTCCACAAGCCCCCGGGGCGCGGCGGGGCGCTGTGCTTGGGCCCCAGTTGGGGTCCACTGTGCCTGTCCCATCAGCCGGCCCCCGCGTCCATTGTGCAGTCAGCAGGTTGTTTCGGCCCCCTCCTCTGAAGCCACCCGTGCCGCAAATTTCAACAACACGAGGAGAGTGGGCGCCTCTCTGGACGCTTGTGTACTTTTGTATGCGCGAGGCGTCGAGGAACGACACCGATTAGAGTGTCCTCTGTTTATTCAGTGCCGGACATGGAGCTGTTGCTCGATTCGCACTAAGCGAGGCTAACTGTGTCTCGGCCTAAGCGAGGCTAAGTGCCCCGCCTGTATCTATTTACGCCTTTTTCCCGCGTGACACTCGAAGCGCGAAACAGCGCTGTTGTCGCTACGACCGCCACTAGAGAGCGCCTTGTTCGTGTATGGCCACCTTATTGTCAGAGTGGCAGACACGATTTACGGCCAGACCTGGGGGCGTGATACAGTGTGTATTATAAAGCCCGCGCCGTTTGAAGGGTGGGGCGGGCGCGGCGTTGCGGGGTGGGGCGGGGCAGGGTGGGTGTCGTCCATTAGACACAGTATGATTGCGCACCCTTCCCGTCAGAATGACCGGGACCGACCGGGACCAGCAGACAGACAGACAGACTGACAGGTGTACAGGTGGATGGTTGGACGTCAGGAGGGTGGCTGGATAGCCACGCTAGCATTGGCGACCTGCACCGGCCGCCGCGGTCTTTCTACATAAAAACTGGTTTGAAACTCGCCCACTTTATTTTTCATCCCTGGTTTTGTTTTCTTTTTCCCATTTTGATTGTTGCGGCATGTGAATTGAAACTCCCTTGCTGGTCAACGCTTTTTGTTTGGGCGTTCTTGGAGAGGCGGTGAAAGAGAGAGCAGCTGCTCATTACTTTCATTGGTTTATCATAATGAATAATGAACGCTGTCGAAGCCGAACAATAGCGATCCCTGTCCCTCGGTCCGCGTGGGCGCGGAAAAGTTGCGGCAACAACCCGGGTTTGCTGAACACGTTCCTCCTTTCGGAAACCACAAAACACGATCGCCGCGGTTTATCAAGGAGGAGAGAACCAGGCCCGCATTATAATTATTTTGCCTCAAACTGTTTCAGTGAGAGGGAAAAAAAAACCGTCTTATCCCTGCTTTTATTTGCCGCTGTCCTTATTAGGGATAAGGAGTTGACGTACAGGAAGAAGAGCAGACGGCGATAAAAGGGGGTGGGGGAGGCTTGGTGGTGGTTTACGGTGTGGGCGGTGGGGTAAATTGGGCAAAGGGGTGAGAGAGAGATAGAGAGAGAGAGAGAGAGAGAGAGAGAGAGAGAGAGAGAGAGAGAGAGAGAGAGAGAGAGAGAGAGAGAGAGAGAGAGAGATCGCTGTAGGGCAAGTAATCGCCTGGGCCGCTTATTTTGTCGTATAAAACGGGGTCGGTGGTGACTCTTCGCTCCCCACGCTACCCTCCAGCCTCCACACGAAAAATGAAAACAATAAATTGGTCCAGCGATAAGGACGCTGACAGAGTGACGCTGTACGAGCGGCAGTCGGCATCCCTCACAAAGTGGTCAGTAATGATGGTGAGCAGGGGTTCGGGATGTTTGAGCCGCCACCACGGCCGTGCGTGCTCTGCGTGTCGAGTCTCTGTCTCTGCCACTATAACAACGAAGTCACTTGACGGGCAGCCCGGTGCCCGCACGGGGTTCGAACTGCGCGTACTGCAAGTGACACGTGAGGGAAAACCAGGAGGTGAAACCCGTTCAGGAAACAGCAGTCACGCGGCGTGTCTTGGTTCACGGTCCCCTCAGCAAACAAACGCACTGTATAATGCTGTAGATGATGGGGCTCTGTTATGCACGGAGCCACGCCCTCCCGACGACCCTGCCTGCCCCCTGGGGCCTCGGCCGGGCGCCGCCTGGGCCCCCCGACGGACACGCAAGCAGCGCACCGCGGCGCGCTGGCCGGGCGTGCGAACCACGGCGCGGGCTTGCACAGGTGTGTCCAAAGTGGGCTGTTCCGCGCTGCACGTTTTACAAGGCCTAGTAGCGCGCCTGTTAGTTGAGGCTGGGGGCGACCGAGGCACGGACGCACAGTGGGACGGGACCCGGAGGAACCCGCCGGGCTCGACAAAGGATCGGAACAGGGGGCCCGGCCCGCCCGGCCGGCTGCTGGGTGAACCGCAAACGACAAGGACGCGCACTGGTTGCCTTACCCTGCCAAACACACCGACACTGCGAAAAGAAGGGCCGCCCGTGTCTCAACGACTTGTTCCACCTGGGCGGAGGACAAGTGTCCCCTTTTTGCAACGACTGGTGACGTGTCTTGTGCGCCCCGGCGCGGACCCGACCCATGGACTGTCGTCATTTCTGTCTGCAGATGTTTCTTTTTTTCTTGTGGAAAATTCATTTTTCTTACGGGAAAATGTAGTTTGTTGGCAGTTTCTTTCCTCGTTGAGTCTGCCCTGCTGCGGCTGCGCCTGGTTGCGCCTTCCCGAGAAGAGCATTCTTATTTTCCGCGGGATGTGCGCTGCGCGCCGGGCCAGGTCTCTCTGAGGTGGATGCGTGGTGATGGCGGGGCTGCCAGCGCGCGGAACAAAATGAAGGAAAAGTGAGGGAAATAAAAGGAGTGGAAAGAAGTGCAATGGTACATTTTTATTCGCTCTCTGCTCTCGGAGAGCACGTCGCCAGCCTGCTCCGTCCGCCCCGCCGCCGCCGCCGCCCCGCCGCGCTGGCAGCCCGG
This sequence comes from Stenchaetothrips biformis, assembly GCA_030522485.1. Lineage (NCBI taxonomy): Eukaryota > Metazoa > Arthropoda > Insecta > Thysanoptera > Thripidae > Stenchaetothrips > Stenchaetothrips biformis. Next base: position 4,228,423 of record CM060100.1, read on the forward strand.
TGGAGTAGGCTCACACACTGCCAGCAACAGTCCTTTGTTCTTGCCTTCGTTTTTTTTTGTGAGGTTGGTCGATGCATGGTGTTTTCCAGTGTGCCCTGTGTTGCAGGTCCATGCATGGGCGCCGCCATGGCCGTGGACTGGTGGGAGCCGCCGGAGTGAGGAAGCTGCAGCGCGCCGGCGTCGCGGCCGCCCGGCCGAGTAGGAGCGCGCCGGCGCCGCCATGAAGGCCCTCCTGGTGCTGGCCGTGGCGCTCGCCCTCCTGGCCGCCGCGCAAGGTGGGTACAGCGGGACGGACGAGCCGTCTGTTTCGCTTCCAGCCGTTGCCGCCCGATGGCGCTGAACTGTCGGCTGAACTCGGTCACGCTAACGCCACACTGCCCGCTCTGAATTTTTAATTAAAGCCCTCGCTGTGCGTCGAGACGTTTGGCCGCAGCCGAGGGTGGCAGTCTCCGCTAGTCGCCGCCGCCGAGGCCGTGATCGTCGTGGAGGAGCGCCCCGGCGCGTAATCGAAGCCGGCCTGACCCATTTCGCGCAAGCTTGGCGCTAGCGGCCAAACTTGGCCGGCTTATCGTCTCGACATCCCGAACTGCGTCTAGGCAGCGTCACCCGGAACGACTGGAAATGTTACGGACCACCCCGCCGAGAGCACAGTGGGAAGTCGGGCGGGAGAACGGACCACTGGGTCGGCCATCAGACAGACAGACAGAGACCCTGTGCTCGGTATCATGCCGCCAGAGGAATACCAGGAAACCCGGTTACATTCCAGTCGTCCTTTAACGGTCACCCCAAAGGAAATTTTAATTGTGTCTGGGCGGCCTCACTGCATCTGTGCCGCCGCCCTGTGCCCTGCCAGGCCTCTGAGCAGCAGGCACGGATTTCAGCCCCCTAATGCCCGGCGGCCAAACTTTGCGAAAGAGTTGACGAAACTCCCTTTCTCTCTCCCCCTAGTGTGGCGGCGTCCAAACTTTCCCTCCTCGTCGGCGTGCGCGGGCGTGTCTCGCGGCGGGGCGACCAGGACGGGGCGTCGTCGCCGCGGCCGCGCCCCGCGGTGTGCACACTGTGGAACAGGATTTCCCGCGTGATTTGAGGGAAGGGTGTGCAGCCGTGTGTCGGACGGTTATTAAATTACCGGGATGAACACTGCGAAAAGAAAGAAGAGGCTCTCGACATTCCTCGCTAGAGAGTGGTATCGCAGGTTATCGGTGGCCTTGGCCCGTGGCTTTGATGGCAATGAGCGTAGAGCGGCCTGATTCCGCAGTCAGACCGGGCGGCAATATTTGCAGTCACTCCGCCCTGTGTCCTCTCGACGGGGTGGACCAGATTCTTTGAGAAACTGGCCAGATTCTCAGATTAGGGCGACTCAAAGGAATCCCTTTAGGCATATCAGCCCGGCCCATCCAACGCAAAGACGGAACCCCCCGCCCCGCCTGTTTCTGCGACTGCTTAATCCGAGAAAGGGGGTGGGGTGGACATTTCCTGGCAGTTTCCTTGGACTCGCCCTTGACTCGTCTGACAAGTCGCAATCTTTACGTCTTCCTGATCGCGCGCGCCGATAACGCAGTATCTATCTCGACCCACACTCAGTGCGCTTTGTCGCGTCCCCGGAATTACGTTTTAATATCTTAAGGCCGGCCCGTATGGCGCGTATCGAAGCGTGAATTTTCCGTAAGAAACACGTTTTGTGGCGTGTGTGCTCTTCGAGCGAGCCGTATTTTGCACGTACACCTGCCGGCAGGGTGCTGCGAGGCTGCTGCCGCCGCTGCCGTTTTTATGCTTCTTCACTGAACCTCTTAAGTTTTTGGAGAGGCGTGAGAGGAGGTGGGGGGTGGCGCCACGTGCTTCAGGTGCTGCTGACAAGCGCCTTCGCAGCGCCGGCCGGCCGAGGGGGCGGGGCCCGCCCGTAAAGCGCCTGCCTCACTGCTGACTCGACCCAATCTCGAGTTTGAAAACAGTTTAAAAATTTTAGACCATGCTAGACCAAGCGACCGATTTTAGACCAAGCTAAATCAAAAGTAGTTTCAAAGATTTTTTTTAAATGTCGCTTTTTCTATCACCAGCACTTAGCTATCATTATCTTTTCATAAATTGAAAAATAGTTACAATTTTAAAAATTAAAATTTTTGTGATGTTTTAAATTTTTGCAAATGCAAAAGCGAGACTCTTTAATGGCGGCTGTGTACACATCCCGGCGTTCGAGGCTGTCCCGCGGCCCCACAGCCCACGTGACGCGGATTCCAGCACTGCAGCGCCCCCTGGGAGGCGGCGCAACCCTTGCGATATCCATCTCATCGACCGGAGTGTGACGTTTCATTCCATGCCAAAGTCGCGCGCGGCTAAAAGGAAGAGAGAAAAATGGTCTAGTCTGCGGAGTGCAGTGGCTCACCTGTCTCTCCCCGACGCACGGTCTGGTCGGCGCGGCGTCTCGTGGGAGGCGGGCCGAGAGCGGGGAGGGAGAAATACTGCGCCGAAGCTCCGCCAGCGACCCCCTCACGCCATTGTCAAAGTCGACAGCGCGACAAAAGGACACGTTAATAAGAAGGGAGAGGGCAGGCAGGGAGAGCATTTTGCCATTCTTCGCTGCCTTTTTTTTTTGTTTTTTTTTTGTTTTTGTTTTTAGAGAGTAACTTTTGGGTATCGTTTTCGTGCAGGGTTCATCACTATTGTAAAACAGGCTAAAATGGCGCGGGAAAGTCGGGTCTGTGTGCCGCGTTCTATCTCCCTCTACCCCGCGTGATCCCGGGGTGAAGGGTGTCGACAGGATGGATGGGATTGGCGCCGGCTCTTTCAGCGGTGGGGCTGAAAAACGTGACGCCTGCGGCTGTCGTGACAGCTGCGGGTTCGAATACCGGTGACGCGGTGAACTTTTTTCCCTCCTCCTTTTTTTTGCCTTTGGGTGTTGCGGGCCGCGCCGGGCTTCGCCGCCGGCCAGCGTTTCTGGCGCGGGAATCGCAATACGAATCCAGAGTCGGTGATGGATGGACGGAAGTGTTGGACGGAGCGGCGCCGAGGGCGGCCAGCATGACGCTGCAGTGCGGCTCGCGAACCCAGTTTGCGGTGGCTGTGCCTCCAACATGTTAGATTCAGTGCACTCAGTTATCTATGAAACAACACAACACAAACAATAGGCTTCTTGGAGAGCTCTAAGAGGTTCATTCAAAACTCAAAACGGGTTTGGCAGTGAAGTGGCCTCTGGTGAATCTGTTTTGTAGCGTTCCACCGCGCTTTTCTTCACAGAGGATCGACCGCCACCTGGGCAGGTGGGCCGCCCTTTGGCCGTAACATGCTGGCCGGCCGAGAGAAGTTTCCTTACAGTTCAGCAGAAAAATGAGGCGGTGGACAGACGGACTGTGGCGCGGCCGGATGGCGGAGAGTGGAAGTTGCGCGGATAGCCATCTGCGGGGTCAGGTGGACCGAGGGCGGGTTAGGGCGCACAGTGGGCCAGAAGACCGCGTAGGCGGCCAAACCTTTAGAGAGGTTTCGAGCTCAAGAGACACTCAAACCGAACGTGTGACCCCACCAATGTGTTCCTCGCTCAAAGAGCAAATTATTGGTGGAGTCACACGTTCAGTTCGAATATCATGAAGGGAGTTAAAAACGCGTCTATAGTTTTTGCCGCCTGTCTTCTGGCCCACTGTGCGGTGCGGTGCGGGCCGGCGGAACGTGCCGACGGGGGAGGGAACCTGTCGCTGTAGTGCGGCCGAAGAATTATTATGGCGGGGCACCCCGGGAGTCCTGGGACACTGGGGTGGTAAGAAATTTCGTTCATTACGTGTTATCCACGGGCCGTGTAATAAAAGTTTGGCCAGCGACTTGAGGACGTCCTCGTTCGCAGCCGCTAGCGCCGCTAGCGCCGCCAGCGCAGCAGCTTCGATGATTAATGCGCCGAGTTTGGAAACGAGCCTGCCGGGGGTGATTGTGGCACGTGTAGGGGTTTTGTTTCGGCCAAGATTGTGTAGTGTCATGCAGCGGGGCTTTTTGCGCTCCAGTATATTTCGCAGTAATTTGGCACTGGGCTGGGAAATGGACGGGCTCTCTGAGCTGAGCACTGCGCCGGGGGCCACGGCCGGGCCCGGCCACGTTTGATCCTCCTCGAGTGCGAGCCCTTGCAGGTGTGGTCAGGCCCTCCCGGCCCTCGAGGCCCGCCTTGAGTCCGTTACAATGGGCGGAGCAGTCTCGTCAGGGAGCCACCCGCCTTGAGACTGCCCAAGCTGTATCAACGACGACGCACCGCTCCGCCCGGCCTGCTTCAAGTTCGCCCTCAGCCTGTGGGGCAGGCCAGCCCGCCGCGCGCTCCAAGGGCCGCCTTCCCCGGCGGGGCTTCCCGTTCGCAGTGTGCGTTTCCAAAGGGCCCGCCGCGTCCCCTTCACCCTGACGTGCATTACAGAGCCGCTGGTGTTGACCGAGCGCGGACTGAGCAGCGGGCTGGCTCCGGCCGGCCAGTCGGTCCGTCTCACACCCGTGCTGGCCGCTCCACGAGAGCGAGAGAGAGAGAGAGCAGCACCTCCCGCTCGGCCTTAGCCCGCTGCTGAAACTTTGATCGCAACCCACGCGACCCGAATCGGAACGACTGCCGTCCACCGTGATATGCATTTTTCAGGTACGACCGCGCCGCCCTTTCAGGAAGCCGTTCCTGGACCGGCATTGGTGCTATTTTCGCGGTTAGCTCATGAATCGGGCATCGCGCGCTGTCTGACTGGGGCTTTAGAAAGCGTCTGGGCTTTCCATGCAGGCCGACGCCCGGTCCAGCCCGGCCAGCGGATCGTTCCGTTCCTTCTATTTTTATTTCATGCCAGCAGAATTTCGGAGCGGCGGCCTTTTAGACCCGGGGCGGGGGCTTTTGTGGGTTATTCACCCCCTGACTAACGTTTCAGAAAATTGGAACGAGTAAAAACCTTACTCTTGTTGGCACCTGGGGAAAACGTTTTATTGATTCAAAGAAACTTCTTCCCCAAATCAATCGTGTATATCTTTAAATATTGTTTTTTCGACCTTGCAAAGTATGTGCTTCACTGGCTGAGTCACGTCTCATCTCGTGTTCTGCAATCGAAAACATCGCATGGCGTCAAGTTAGAAATGCAAAAGGCGCGTTCGTGATGTTTTTATTTTTATTTTTTGTTTTGAAATGAAAACTCAATACATTGCTAAACTTTTAAAACTTTTATTTTTACAACGTCATTTTTGTCGGTATTGCTGAAACAGATCAAACCAAAACGGCATGTTTAAGCCTGCAATGTTTTCTTCTTTTTCTTCCAGCTCCGCTTGAATTTCCAAAAATATCGTGTCAGATGTCCGCTTTTCAGTTGGTCGCCACGTGAATTTGTTGTCTGGGGACGGTATTCTGAAATTTCAAGTGTGTAAGGTGCTCGTTTCAAGATATTCTTGCACTTGACTATTGACTTACCCAGTTCTAATGTAAGAACCCCACATATTTGTCATACGCAACAGCGTGCGAGATGCAAGGTTGTCTGCATTTAGAGTCTGACGCAATCCACTTATTTTCCAAATGTAACCAAGGTCATCGCTGTGCACTGCGCCTGCAAAAATAACGATTAAATGTCTTAGTATTTCAACAATCTCATGGCACTCAAATACGTACCTCCAGCTCCAGCTGTTTGTTCAGGATCCACAAGAGGTGATATGCTATAATCGCTACGTAAGCTAAAGCGATAAACATATGTTGTTGATAGTTTACTGCGTGCTCTGAGATCCACTAAACGATTAATGTCAATACCAATCACTATGTTGTCCAAGTACTGCATACAAACAAAAGATGTAACGTTATGAAAATGTACATTTTTCTTTTATAAAACCAGAAAACAGACAACCGCACTTTATTTTGTACCTGTTTAAATGTGCAAGTTAAATTACAGTTCACGTTGTCACTTTCAAAGTAATGTTGGTGCACAGCTTTTGTGACGTCATCCCAGTTAAAAGTTGGTGCGACGTCTGTCAAATTAAGGTACTCTATTGTGTCGGTGTACGGAATTATATTTTTGGGCAGTAGGTCTATTAAATGAGTTATTATGCGTTTTATTCGTTCGATATCTCCGTATCCTAAAATTAAAAAAGTTTTTAAGCAAATTTGATACTAAAACAGCAAAAAAGGGCGTCATGGATACGTACCGTAGGCATATAATCCTTGAAGCCATTCCTTGTTAGTCATTCCTACAAACATGGGCTTTGGAGTGACATGAGGATCAATTATCAAAGTTTCTGGTGAGTTAGTAATCAGAGGCTTTTCTCCTCCACTCACAGGAACTCTCCGTTCTGGTGATACGGCGAATGGAATTTGCGTTGCCAGTGTCTGTCACAATTTCAATAATAAAATGTTTTATGACAAATTCTTTGCTGTTTCTAACTTGCTTCATTAACGTAAGCATTACGGGTTTACTTACGGCTGATCTGTAAATCACCATTGGTATGCTTGCTGCCATTATGTCTTCAGCTGGCAGTGACATTACAGATTGCGTTAGCTCATCAAGGCTCATTGTTCTGTTTGCAAGTGATCGTCCTAAATCACTTGCTACGTCAAAATTGTCTTCATTGTAGCCAAAACTGTGAAGAGCGGATCCACTTTCTAGTAAGAGGCGTTTGAATAAATCTATAGAAAAAAAATCATGTCGAGTACTTAGGTAAATACTTTCGTCCCCAGGCCATTCTTTGACACAGTCCGAGGCCTACCTCTTGATTCAGGCAGAAGAGCCAGCCAATGCGCAGACACTGCCCCGGCTGACTGGCCCCCCACTGTTATTTCATTTGGGTCACCTCCAAACTTGGCTATGTTTTGCGATACCCATTTTAATGCAGCTACTTGATCCTTAATACCAGCATTTCCGGGGACATCTTCACTGTCCAAATTCAGAAATCCTTCAGGAAAACAAGCGAAGACGATTAGGCGATTCATAGCAGGATGAGTTAAAATTTTTCTTTAAGTCGCACTCACCTACCAAAAACATTAAGTCGGTATTGTATCGTAACGACAACAATGTTTTGAAGCATAAGAAAATCGGGGCCAAAGAAAGACTGATTTGAGGTTCCAAAGAGAAATGTTCCACCATGGATGAAGAAATAGACGGGTAGCAACTTTTGGTTCTGTAAAACACGCAATCGGTTCAGCTGTGGCATTGGGCTGTCACGAGCTCGTGACGTCATCGAGTGCACGCACCTGGCCAGGGAGGTGGGGAGTGTACACGTTCAGATAAAGGCAGTCCTCGGAGCCGAACGCCTCAAGAGTAGTAGAGTTTTTTTGCCAGCAGTCGGCGCTGTCCTCGATGGCATCTCGTGTGCCTTCCCACTGTAGCGGTGGCCTCGGCGCCTTCACAAGAAATCAGTTGTGTAGTGCTACTTACTACTGATATTTTGCTTTTTTTTAATTACCTTGAACCGCAATGGGCCTACAGGTGGATGCGCATATGGGATTCCTTTGAACGCAGCGAACTGCTTTGCGTCTTTGTCACCCGACACGGGTAACCACTGGCCCCGCAAAACGCCCTCTTGAACCTCCACCGTGGGTGAATCCCTTTATATTTAAAAAAAAAAAGATGTTTACGTTTCATACTTATTTTCGATTGCCTAGTATTATACGACGACTCACTTTTTCTCGCTGCCTGCAGGCGGCTGTAGTAGCAGAGCCGTTGCCACCACGATACAAATAACAACAGCGGCAGTGGTTCCTATCCAACACACTGAAAACACATGTGCATTAGAAGCAGTAATGAACGAATTGTGTGAGAAAAGTTCATCGTTTTTCTGTTCAACGATGAAAGTAACGTACCGTGTTTTCTATTCATGGCTGTTCAGGACGACGAAAATGTAACGGAGCGTGAAGAAGTCAGAAACGGACGGCGCACTCGAAGATCTGCCTATCGGCGTGTTGTAGAATCACTGACCGACCGCGTTCTGCAACAGAGAATCGAACTTTTCATTGCTAAGAAGGGCTTTGCCAGTGGCGCTCTCCTTGCCTTATCGATGCACGTCAAGTAGTGTCATACGATTTCAGTCCACAGTCCGACATCTTGCCGACATTTTAATACGATTATGATTAATCAAAGGGCTTTACGTTTTTGTCAGTTGTACTGCGCGTGTCCCTGTGTGTCGGCCATGTGAGCCCATGAGAGGCAGGCGTATTAACGCGACTGTGTTCTGCTTGCAGGGGGCAGGCCGCCGCGCATCTCGGAGCACCCCCAGTCGGTGGTGGTGCCGCGGCACGACCCCGTCACGCTCAAGTGCGGCGTGGAGGGCCTGGACGGCGGCAGCGTCGAGTGGTGGAAGGACGGGGCGCCCATCAAGACGCACGGGCCGTCCGCGCACCGCATGCTGCTGCCCGACGGCTCGCTCTTCCTGCTGTCCGCCACGCAGCGCAGCAAGGAGCGCAAGGACTCGGACGCCGGCGTGTACTGGTGCGTGGCGAAGAACGCCTTCGGGAACGCCACCAGCAGGAATGCCACGCTCGAGGTGGCCGGTAAGTAGCCCCCTGAGTGTTGCCAAGAGTTACAAGTAACTGAAAAACTGAAAATTTTCGGAAAAAGTCGGAGAAAGTTTTAAAAAAATTATCCAAAAATTTTTTTGCATGCAATTCAAGGCAAGACTTTATGTTAGAGACTTGTAAATTTTTTTTAAAAAATGGCAGCACTGAAATTTATCATTCTTTTTTGTCTTGTTCCTATTGGTTTGGTCTTCGCGTTTTCAGTGCTGCGTGACACGTTCTCGACGGAGCCCCGTAGCATGCGGGTCGCCCAGGGCGACGATGCGTTGCTGGAGTGCGGGCCCCCCAAGGGCCAGCCGGAGCCCACCATCACCTGGACCAAGGACGGGGAGACCCTGGACCTGGACACCAGCAAACGGTCAGTACAGATGCCGAGACAGACGAGACTTACCGGTCGATTCGCTCAATAAATGGAACTTAGTCCATTACGGTCAAAAATTTCCGGCGGATAACAAAGAACTATGAAACGGCAGCCCAAGGAAGGTATAGCGTCACCGGAATATAAACGGGAACCATGCAGCTCGCAGATTCGTCGGGCTGTAACTCAAGTGGACCATAAACGTCCGACGGGAAATAATCGTTTCAATAAAAGCTCTGCCCGGCACGCGGCCAAAGTAGAAGGAATTAAACTAGTTCCGACTGATTTACTCGGGCCTGGCGATCACTAGGGTAAAGTATGGCCCGGCGTAATCGTCGCACCTGTGCCCAGGTAAAGCGCATTTTGCACTGGATCCCGCATATGAATCGGAGAGAAGGGCAGTGTTTTGGAAGGGGTCGCTTTCGGGGGCCTCGCGAATTCAATACTGGAGGGCTGGGGTAGGGAGGTAGCCTCGCGCAGGGCGCGCTTGGACGCCCGCGAGGCACGTCACTGAACAATCGCCAGTAATGTCGGCGAGGTGCATGTCGGCCGGATCGCGGCCCTCCGGCAACCCTAATCGACTTTGCACCTCGCGCGAGGCTAGGCGCGCCGGGCCGTGGGGACGGCAAGTGGCAAAGGCCAGACGCAAAGGGCGATTGCAAATGGAGTATCGAGGGGAGCGGAAGGGACCGGCATAGGGCTGGCAGGGGGAGGGAGGGCTGCAAATAAAGGGGGTTTGTGTAGGAATTAGGCGCTGGCCCACTGTGCTAGGGCAGCCCGATTCGCCAGGTGCGAAAGAGGATTAGATTGTTCCCGCAGGTGCGACTCGCTGCGCGGCCGAATACTGTTCGGCGTGCCGCGTGCAGTGCAGCTTCCAGATTCCGGAAGGGTTAAAAGGAAGCGGCGCGTCCCGCGGGACGACTTGTCCGCTCTCATCATGAGTAACGGGATCCGGGGGCCTCAGCGCCGCGCGTCCGGAAAGCCCGGAGGATCAGCCCGGAGGATGTGGGGCAGGGGAGGGGGAAATGGACGGATTAGAGGTACGATCGCGTCGTATACCTGTCAGGCGGCGCTCCAAACTTCACGTGTGAAGAGGAAATGATGGCAGCGCGGGGACGCTGGGCCGTCCCTCGTGGAGAGAGCGAGAGAGAGAGAGAGAGAGAGAGAGAGAGAGAGGAGAGAGAGAGAGAGAGAGAGAGAGAGAGAGAGAGAGAGAGGAAAAAATGCATGCAAAAATTGAGAGACGCCCCCCGGCGGAACATTTCCTTGTGTGACGGCAGTCCGAGGTTATCTCAGGGCAAACTGGATCGTATCGGTTCGTGTTCAGGTGGGAGGCAGGGAGGCTCCCGTGGTGTTTACCCTCCGCTGCGCGCACCCCGGCGAGCACCTGATGCCCAGAGAGAGAGAGAGAGAGAGAGAGAGAGAGAGAGAGAGAGAGAGAGAGAGAGAAAGCGGCCCTTATAGTCGAAGCGATGGAATTGATTGGAAACTTGTTTCGCTATTGATGTTGCGAAAATTGGCACTCGGGCTCGCGGGGCTAGAGGCCGGAGGAGGGCGGCGGCTGGGAGTGTCTGCGAGGCGGAAGCGCCGCGGACTTAAATTGTAAAGTCTCTGAGGTACCTCCGGCCGGCCCACTGTGCGCCCCGCTGCTGCTGTCATCGCCCCGACTTGGCTCGCTCGGCTCTGCCGTGATTACATTTTATACGCGAAATAAAACGCGAGCACTGCCGGGCGCAGCGAACAAGGCCAAAAGGAAAAAAAAAAAAAAAAGAAGTGAGGGCCGTTTCCGCGCTTAACCCAAGGGCTAGGTCGACCGGTCATTTTACTGGTCCCCCGAGAGACTTGTAGCGCCAGTGCTTCCCCTCCCCTTCCCCCTCCCCCTCATCCTCTCGGCTCCGTATTTTTTCCTCCCAGTGTATCCTCCTCTGATTCCGACCGTTTGCCGCCCCACTTCCACCCCAACGGTTGTTGGCTGCGTTTTGCTGCTTCCCCGACAGCTTGCGTCCATTCTTAACGTTGCCAATTATTTAGTTTGGGTAAGTCAGACCGTTTTGTCGCGTTTTTCAAACTCGATTCTTGTGTAGGCAAGGTGAAAGTAACAATCGACTTCCCGGCGTGGGCGGGCAGTGCGTGTGGGTGGAACACAAAACGCAACGGCGCCATAGCACGCCGTAACCCAGTCCTCATGACTTCGTAACGTCAGCGCCGCGCCGCCTCGGTTCCGACGGAGCGCTGCCCTTCGCAAGGCACTGCCTCCCCCCCTCCCCCCTCGTTTGGAGGTCTGAAACCTCTACTCAGCCGGCCTCATTCCGGTTCCCCAAGTTCCCCTCGCTACTCCCTGAAGTGCCTTTGCTTAGTGTTGGGGGCTGGCTAGACCCACCGGCGGCGTAGCGGTCTTGTTGACGTTCTCCAGGGCCGGGTAGGAGAAGGCCTGTCCGCCACTGGGCAAAAGGACCGACTGGTTTTCGCTAAAGACTTTGTTTTCCTCGATGGAAACCGGAGCGTCCTGAGCGGAGTGCTCGATTGTGTTTACCATGCCCTTCCACCACATCCTGTGGTGACCCAGCCACGCCATCAGGGCAGCCGGTGTGCGCCATCCCCCGGCCCACTGTGCGCTGGGTGCGCCTCCGAGTGCACCGTGAGGCGATGACGCAATCAATGCTCTTTTCTTCCCACAGGTTCCGCCTGGCGGACGGCTCCAACCTGGCCATCGAGACGGTGCACATCGCGGACCGCGGCATCTACCAGTGCGTGGCCACCAACATCGCGGGCAGCCGGGAGTCCAAGGAGGCCCACCTCACTGTTAATGGTGAGTAGCAGCTCGTTACTTCTGGTGTACTCGCAGACAGACCGTCCCCTCTCCGCCAGGGCTCAGCCCAGCGGCTCAGCGAACGCCCAGAGAGAGAGAGAGAGAGAGAGAGAGAGAGAGAGAGAGAGAGAGAGAGAGAGAGAGAGAGAGAGAGAGAGAGAGAGAGAGAGAGAGAGACTACTCGCATTGTCGGCCACGATGTAAGCCGAGACGAATCAAGAGGGCTGGATAAGCACTAGACTTTTCCTTCTTTATGCTGGGCGAACACTGGGCGGGCAGACAGCTGCTTCAGATCTCGCTTTGTTTTGATGTGCCACCCCCCGGCTCCCCACGCGGCTGATGCCGAACTCCCCCTCGCTCCGTCTCTCACTCGCACTCGCGGGGCGAGCCGTCGGGGTGCGAGAGAGACTGGCCGGTCGGAAGCGGCCCGTGTCCGGACACTTCCTGCAGCCTCATCACCGAGGCCGTGCGGGGCTAGGCGTAACTGGAGAGAGAGAGAGAGAGAGAGAGAGAGAGAGAGAGAGAGAGAGAGAGAGAGAGAGAGAGAGAGAGAGAGAGTGTCCCTTTGTGCCGTCACGGTTGACACAGCAGGGCTCCGCTCCGCGGTGTGAGGAAGGGTTGGCCTGCCCTGGCATGCACAGCAGCAGCTGGCCCAAGTAATCGCAACAATGCGCGCAGCCTTGGTCGCGGGACAAGCAGGCCCGATGACGCGGAACCAGGAAAAAAAAAAAACGAGAAAAAAAACGAGCGTTTTGGGCGGGTATTGAACCCACGACCGCGCCGGCATGGGACGTCATTCGCTGCGTCGCTGCGGCAGTGCAGAGCATGTTAATGAGAGCGCGCCGATTGGCCAGACACTGGGGTAACTCGGCGGGGCGTTGTGTCGAGGCAGTTGCGGCCCTCTGCGCGTCTGCGGGAGTGAGAGGGAAATGAAAGGGGGTGGTGAGAGGTCCTGGGTATGAAAGGATACGAGGAGATCCTTAGCGCCCGGACATCACCCATTGAACATTCTCCTCATGTCCCCCACCACGGCGACGACCCCATTCCCCGTTAGCCGAGGGCCAACACCATCCTTGCGACAGCCCAGCGGCAACGCCCGCCTGATGACACTCTGCCAATAATACGAATTGAAAGCGGCCGCTGATTGCTCGGCCCCTTTTTATTATGATTCGATCCGATCGCAGCACCTCGCACCTCTAAATGCCCCCAGCTTCCGTTCCGCCGCCCACCACTTCTTCACACTCTGCCGATAAAAAAAAAAGGAAGAAGAAGGTGGAAATAAGAAAACCGCGGCCATATTTATTATTTCCCCCTCCCTTTTCACCGCCCCATTCATCTATTCACTCCTCGTCCCCGACGACTGAATTCGCGTAGATTGCCACATTTTTCCCGGCCTGGATGCGCCCTTCGATTACATTACTTTCGACGGGTTTGAATGAATGTGCTTTTCTTCCTCGTTTGATTGTGTGTGTTTAATTCTTTTCGCGAAAGGGGGGCGCCGCCCCGCCCCGCGCGCGGAGTTCGTTTAAATGGCCGAACTTCTTTTGATGGCCGTTCTTCGGGACCGCGTTACTCAACTCATGTCAAAACTGGAACGAGCTCGCAGTATAACGCGGGTCGTTCGGAACCGCGTCGGTTAATTCTCAGACGCGTCGTTTTAAGCGCGCTTTCTCTGCCCGTGTATAGGGATCTCCTCGCCCGATCCAAAGACTCTGCCAAAAACACAGAGCATTCGTCTCCCGACGCACCGCTTTGTTTTTCGGACCGTCCTCTCTGCTGTGTCGGGACGCAGCCGCGGGAAACGATCCCGCGCGGCAATACGCGACGCAATGCATGTCTATTCTTTTTCCATATTTCCCCAGATCCATTTTAGATAAAGCCCGAAGCGTTGCATGCAAAGCGCGATGCACTCTAAAAGCCTCCTCTGCGCTGAACTCGCTCTGCGCGCGCTGCAACTCGAGTTGAGTCGGCATGCGTTCGGTTCCCACTCTTCGCTCGGCATGACACTATCTTGGGCAGTGCAACACGAGCCTAGTAAAGCAGTCCAGGTGCTTCTTTGTGTGTGTGCGTCTGCACGTCCCAGGCGTGTTCGTGGTCGCCGGCCGGCTGGGTAGTTGTCTGGAAAATAGAAGAAGAGGTGTCCTGATGGTGGGCCGGCGGTCCGGTCCGGTAGTGGTGGTCGGGGTACGTGGGTCATTGTCCAGCGAGTGTGGATCAATCCAGCGGATGAGGTCTGCAGGCTGGGCCCTGTCGGCTTCTCGAGTGTAACCAAGCGTCCATGGATCGCTGGCGGGCGGCGGCCTAGAATGCAGACGCGCTTGTTGGCAGGGTAGCGTGCCCGCTGGCTTGTTGTTTGGCGCTGCGCTGTGAGGAATCGGCCTCCTGAGGGTGGGGAGGACCGTGTCTTGCTGCTAACTTGTGGCGCGCAAGGCTGGCCGACGGGGGGCTGACGTCTCGCTGCAGGAGGTGTTCCCCCTGGCGGCAGCTGTGGGGAAGCATCACATCCTCCGCGACGCATCATGGAAATGGGTGGCAGGGTGGCGCACAGTGGGTCAGGCCGCCTGCGCCGGTCTTCTGGCCCACTGTGGTGCGCGAGAAAGAAGAAAAAAAAAAAAGGAACGGACCGGGACTCGAACCCACACCCTGTGCTGACTCTTGGTTCCTCTGCTTTGCAGTGAAGCCGTACATGGTGGCGGGCCCCGTGGACACGATGGTGCTGGCGGGCTCGGCGCTGGAGCTGGCGTGCCGGGTGGGCGGCGACCCGCTGCCCGACGTGATGTGGCGACGGGAGCGCGGCAGCATGCCGCTGGCCAGGGTGTCCGTGCTCGAGGACCGCACGCTGCGGGTGCACTCCGCCACGCCCGAGGACGCCGGCCTCTACATCTGCGAGGCCGACAACCCCGTCGGCACCGTGTCCGCCTCGGCCAGGGTCGTCATTCATTGTAAGTACCTCGCTTAGCACTTCGCCGAGTGTTTTGGGCACATAGAATTATTTTTATTTTTTAGGCACGAAGTAGCCTTATAGCCTCACCGGGGGTTGTTTTTTTTTTTTTTTTTTTGCTTGGACACTTGCCTTGACCTCACATATGCTCAAAATAGTCAGCAAAAACACGCAATTCTCTCGGTTTAGACGGCGATGGGCTACACCGCTTTAAACGCCCCTAACGATCAGCGAGTGGCTTTTGCTGGGTTGGCTTCACCGATAGACACGGCCCCGTAGGGTCACCGTGTGGACACTGGGCCCATTATCGTGGCCCTCGCTGACTCAGAGGAGCCGGCCGTGCCCTACAAGACGCCGCACAGTGGGCCAGAAGACAGGCGGCCAAAACGCTTAGACGCGTTTTGAGCTCCTGAGCCGGGGTAATGGGACTCGAACCGAGCGTGTGACCCCACCAATAGCTTGCTCTCCGAACGAGGAATCCATTGGTGGGGTCACACGCGGTCCTCCGGCTCACTGTGCGCCGACGGACACCCGATGCCCTGAACGTGCACTGAGTGAACGTGGACGTGTCCGCAGCGCTGCCGTCGCTGTCGCTGCGTCCGCGCGACGCCAGCGTGCCGCTGGGCCGGGACGCGTCGTGGGAGTGCGGCGCGGTGGGCGTACCTCGGCCCATGGTGTTCTGGGCGCTGGAGCCGCCGCCGGTCCGCGCCGCCGCCGCCGCCCCCGACGCCCCCGACGGCCCGGACATCCCGGACGCGCCGCCGCCGCCGCCGCCACCGCCTCGCCACGAAGCCTCGCCGCTGGACGACGCGCAGGGCCGCTTGCTGCTGTTCAGCAACGAGAAGAAAGGCCGCTTCGCCGCGTCCACGTCGGCCGCCGGCAACGCCGTGCTCGTCCTCAAGGTGAGCACCCAGTCTGCGAGGCGCGGCGCCGCGGCGTCGCGGCGCAAATGTTGACTCGGGGAGGGCAAACAGCGCGAGGGAGTGGGGAAGGGGGGGGGGGGCGGAGGAGGACTCTCATGTATCGACATGGGAGCCAGTGCCTGTTACTGGAGACGCGGGCCTTGTAGTGTAGCGCCGTGCTGCTGGTACCGCAGCCCGGCTAAGCAACCCCAATGTGTTGTCGCTGCGGCAGGGTCGCTTGTCGATGCCAACCGCCACCGAGAAAACTTCTCAGCAGCATCCCCCTCCTCCCTGTTGTTATTATTATTATTAGTATTACAACTTATCACTTAAGTAATAATTATTCTCGGGGAAAGCCGCTTCCATGAACTAGTTTAAAACGCTGATCAAAATTTAACGAAAACACGTTTTTTCTTTCCTCTTCTACTTTGCCGTCAGGAAACTTGGACAGCCTTGACGCGGTAGTGTCTGATGCTAATTTATTTAAGCTTCCCGCCGCCACGCTCCGCGCCGCCGGGGACTTTGTTGTACTCTGTTTTAATTTTTGCCGGGAGCGCCGCGTCGCCATGGTCCCGGCCGGCCGGCCAGCACGGGACAGCAGCCCTTGCCCCCAATCACCCGAAACGGGCGCTATTTTTTCATGTGAGGAACGTGACAAGATCCCTTCTCCTCCGAGCCCGCCCCGCCGGGCCTCCCCTCGTGTATCCAGTCCACACGAGCTGCGATAAATTGCAGGCTTTGCCCCCGCCCCGCCCCGCCCCGCCGTGTTGGGCCACCGTCCCTAAACCCTTTGCCGGACGTAAAGTGGACAGCGGGGCCGTGGCGCGGCGAGCGGCAGGGAGACACTACGCAGGGTGCCTCTGCATTCCACCCTGGCCAGCCTCCAGCCAGCGAGCCGGTACCGCGGCGGTCACTTCATTTGCGATGCGTGTGAAGTCTGGCAACGCTGCTGCTGCTGCTTTTCCATGGCGGGGCGCGGAAAAATTGCAAAGGGGAATTTCTGCGCGCTTTTTTTTTTCTCCGCCTGAAAACGGCGCGCGCGGGGAAAAATGTCTGACGGTGGGGCGGTGCGTCGCTGCAGTGCGGGCTGCAGGTAGACGTCCCAGGCACGTAGGGCCTTCCATATCTGGTCTCATTCTTTTCCTTGCGGCAAGCCGGCGGGGCGGGGTGGGGTGGGGCGGGGCGGGGCGGGGCGGGGCGGGGCGGGGCCTCCCCTCAGCCCGTATCGCTCCCCTGGCCTCGCTTGCCGCCTCACGGCTGACTAGCGCTGCCGAAACGCGCGGCGACTCCGAGCCACGCCGTTAGTGCCTTCAGGGCGCCGAACGGCTGGCTGCATGCCGCCTTAGTCGCGTGGAAAATAAACGGCGGTCTCTTCAAAAATCAGGCTGTGTCAGATGGAAGAGAGCAAGCGTCAAGCGAAAGTATAACATTTATGAAAGTTAAGTAAGTAAATTTCCGAAGAAGGAAAAAAAATGTAAAAAAAAATTACTTTGAATATTGTTTTTTTTTTTTCTTGGAGTCGTTTTCTTTTTCCCGCAGCGCTACTGATCGGCGTGGGGTGGGGGACCCTCTTTTCCCTTTATCAAGGCGGGGGATGGTCACTAGAGCGCCGTGTGGCGGGGAAGGAAGGGGTGTCCGGCCGCCTCTTGCTCGGCCGATAGGGGACGAGGGACAGGCAGCTCGGGACAAATCACCAGCACCCCCTCTGGGGCCCCGCCAGGCCCCGCCGGCACGCCCCAAGCCGAGCCGCCCGGCGGGTAGGCAACCCAGTGCACGGGTGTTGGCCGTGTTGCCTGCCCGCTGGGTCACAGGCGCGCTGCATCGTGGACTCGGACGCGCCAAAGGCGGTGGTTCGTATCCGCATCAACCCCTCCACGTTGTTTTAGGGGTTCATTTACGAGCCACCCGCCAACATCCGCCAGGTCTGTTTTTTCATCCCTGAACACCATAGAATGCGCTAGCATCGGAATATTTTTTTTTTTTGTCGCGTGTGCGTGGTGGAATGTGACTCGTCACGGCGTTGGCCTGATCGAGTCGCCGCCTTCCAGATAGTTGCATCAGTGTCACGTCACGCCCCTCGTCACGCCCCTCGTCGCGCCGTGACACCGCGACGACAGCTGTAGGCCTACTCGCGCGTGACGAATCGTTTTTTTTGTTGTTTTTTTTTTTTTTTTTTTTTTTTTTTTCAAATTTCTCTCCTTGTGTTTCGTCCGCTTCCGACCAGCCCCCTTCCTTTTCGGAGGTAACTTGCTGTCAGCTCACGCGGGGTCAGCTTGGCCACCAAGTTGCGCCCGTCCTGCCGCTTGGTTGGACTGTCGAAACAGCCGGAGGAGCGGGTTATCCTAAATTACCATAACGCCAAAAAAAAAAAAAAAAAAAAAAAAAAAAAACACTACCGTTGTGATGCGGAGCCAATGCAAGCAAAGAAAAAAAGAACTAGGAAAAAAATGGGGTGGGGCGGACGGACGAGGGTGGCGCAAAGTTGTGCGTGTTTAGACATGTGCTGCGACATTCGATTCGACCCCTCCTCCATCTTCGTCACGCTGGGCCCCGCAGTGACACTGGCACTGCGCTGGCGGGGCGCGCTAGAGGAGGCCTGCTCTGTCAGGGTGCGAGTCCTCGGCGAGTCGACTCCATTCGTTCGCAGTGTGGCGGGTCCTCTGGTGTGAGACCCCAGGTAACGCGAGGCAGGCGGCCGGTTTAAGTGTGTCGTCAGGGGATTAAGCCTCCGGCGACTCTAATGCATACACTGCGGTGCGGCGGCTGGCGAAGGCAGGGCGAAGGCTTCGAAAGGAAATGTCGGATCATCCCATGCAAATAGGGACAGCTTGCGTGTCCGCGGGGCTGGCCTGGCGGGACAGAGGGGTGTGCGGCGGCGAATCTCGCTCCCACTTACCACACTCTGCTGTGTTTGCCTGCCTTCCTGCCTCCCCCCCAAAACGGAAGGCCGCGGGGCGGGCTCGAACCAAGGCGTGGGCTGGGCTGGGCCTAGCCGCGTGCTGGTAAGTGGTCCGCAGCCGGAGGGGCCCGGCCGTGTTGCATGTTTGGATGGCTCCGACCCCACACACGCTCACACTCCCGAATCCCTCGTCCCCCCCCTCTCTCTCTCTCTCTCTCTCTCTCTCTCTCTCTCTCTCTCTCTCTCTCTCTCTCTCTCTCTCTCTCTCTCTCTCTCTCTCTCTCTCTCTCTCTCTCTCCCTCACCTATGGGAATGGCAACGGTGGCAGTCATCCCAAGACATTCCGTGGCCTTTTATTCGCCCCACCGCGTGTGAGAAATGGAACGTTTTCCGCCCCCCGCCCACTTCCTGCCCTGCGAATAGAAATAAACAAACCGACAGCGGCACAATGTTACACTTCTGGGGGGAAAAGCGCGGGAAAAGGCGTGGTTGGAGTATAGTGCGTTGTAGTATGCGTGCCACGAGCAGCACCTGCATTGCTAAAAAAAAAAGGAGCATAAGAGATAAAAAAAGTTTTAAAATAAAATACAACAACTATGGCACGGTGCGCGTGTAAAGCCCCGGAGCAGCGCGCGTTGTTTAGGCAGCCCGCACTGCAGCACGAGAGCTAAACATCCCCTTCTCTCCGTCTCTCTCGGCCTGGCTAGGCCGATGGCGTTAGAAGTAAAATAAAATTTTGATTTGTATACATTTTTTTTTTTTTTGAAACATTCCGTGCAGTTTTCTGCTAAGGAAAGACAGCGATCCCGCCCAGACCGGTGGCGTCCATGCGGGATGTCGGCCATACATTGCCACCCAGTTGGGTGCGGATAGCGCGGTTAGGTCCAGTAGAGAGAGAGCGAGAGAGAGAGAGAGAGAGAGAGAGAGAGAGAGAGAGAGAGAGAGAGAGAGAGAGAGAGAGAGAGAGAGAGAGAGAGAGAGAGAGAGTCTCTAGGAGAGACGCGGCCAGACTTGTAAAAATTTACGATCGGGCGAGGGAGTAGTTTGCGGGGCGTGTCGAGGCCGCGGGGCTGCGGGGGCCACGGTCCGGTGCTGCGCCCAGCAGAGGGGCCGGCTGCGTCCGGGGGCCCTGCTCCAGCTGGGGCGGCCAGCCCCTCGGCGCGCCACGCCGCCACGGGCCGACACGTACACTTAAGCCCCAAGTGGGGCCCATCAGAGGGGGCTCTCCTATCGGGCCCCTCTTGGACGGGTTGGGCTGTAAGTCGGCCGGACGGACGGACGGGGTGGCGGCCCCCTTGGCCAGCGGCGCGTTTGTTTGACTAAGGCGCTCGTCACGTCGGGTACACTCTCAGCCGGAGAGAGCGGCCGCGGACAAAAGAGCAGAAACCGCACCACGCGTTGTACACTCTCGGCCAGAACCGCAGTCCCGTCCCGTTGACGACCCTGCGGTGCTGGAAGCCGCGTCTAGCCGCGCCGCAGCGTGCGTCTGCGCTTAATGCGAGTACAGACAAGGCGGTGGCACTGTGCGTCTCGGAGCGCGCAGCCACTAAGCCGCCGCGGGGGCTGCAGGGGAGCGCGGCCCGGGGATTAAAACGCAATCACCCGACTCGCCACTGTCTCAGCGTCGCCGCCACGGAAGCAGGCCGAGCATGGCGATGCACCCGGGCCGAGAGCGAGCAGCAAGAAGGCCCGAAGCGTCGCACCTCCAGGCAGTGTGTGCATTGCAGCCACCGCAGGCATTTTTAATCCGAAAAGAGGTGGAATGAAGTGCCGGCACAGGGGGGCGCGGTCCTTTTATTGCGTGAGGCAGTCTTACCAACCAGACCGCGGGACCAAATAAAGTCCCCGGGGCCTCGTTTAATTGAGGGTTATTGCGGACCCGCCCACACTTCACCATTTACATGGCCTTCATATGCGCGGCTGCCCACTGTGCAGCTGTGTTGTTTCCCGTTATGTGGCGACCCTGTGTATTCCCAACTCCGCCGCTCGAACCCTTTCACCGCCCCATCCCTTCCCCCCCCACCCCACTCCTCCGAGGTCCTGCGGACGCGGACGAGGATGCTTACGCAAGACGGCACAATGAGCCTTCTAAGAAACACGGCAGCGGCGGGCCTTGTCGTCGCGAACGCTCCTCGGCATCCTTTGCCAGGATCCTGGATCCGACCCCAGGATCCTGGATCCGACCCCAGGATCCTCTGCCCGCCCGGAAGCCTCCCTCTGCTCCAGGATCATGGGATCACGCCGTAGGCCCCGCGTGTGCAGCCGATCACGCGCCGAGGATCTCTGTCTTGGTTCGCCTCTCACCTGCGAGTGTGTGTGTGTGTGTGTGTGTGTGTGTGTGTGTGTGTGTGTGTGTGTGTGTGTGTGTCTGTGAAAGCCCCGACCAAATACAGAGCGGACTGGTATTGGTCCGCACCGACGTGCCCAAGCACTTCGACTCTGTGTGTGTGTGTGTGTGTGTGTGTGTGTGTGTGTGTGTGTGTCGCGGGAAATGGATGGCACACTCGTCATCAGGGCCCCGCATGGGGTATTAATTCCTCGATGACACGCTTGCTGTATCCCATTTTGCAAATGGCTTTGGCGTTCGCTCCGGCATGCCATCGCGCCGTGGGTGGAGTCGAGTATCGAGAGCAGCAGCTCCGAAACCAAACAACAACAACAAGCCGTTGTTGTTTTTGCGAGTGACGTCGCCGCCGAGGAGGGCCGGCCATGAAGCCGTCCCGCCGCCATCTGGCGCGCGCCGTCCGGCCCGCAGACGCAGCTGCTACAAATGGCCGGAGAACCTTGTCGACCTGTCGTTGCTCCTAATTTATGTATGGACCCTCGGGTAATGGTGACCAGGGCGCGTCCGGGAGCGTCGACGGCCGGGCACAGTGGGCCGGCCCCCCCGTTACTCACCGAGTTTGGCAACTTGAAGGGGCGGCCGCCATCCTTTCCTCGTCGCGTAGCCTCGCGCGGGGCCGCCGCCCGGCCGCCAACAAGTAGTCCCCTGTCTCGTTGTCCTAGATTTGCTGCACTTCCTCCTCGAGGCCATCAAGCTGGCCGTTTACGCCGCCGTAATGGCCGCGTCAGTCGGACACCTTCGTCCATAAACCATCCCGGGTCTTCTTCCGCCCAGAAGCTCCCCCCCGCCCAGCTCTTACCACTTCCCCCTCCCCTGGCCTTGCTCCACCGGCCCGCGGCCAATGCAAGTTTTAATTGGGTTGTAAAACGGACGCGTCTAGTTTGTTTGTTTTTTTTACCGGCCGTTAGAACGGATAGCGCGGTGAAGTTGTTGTCTAACTCGTATGTTGTTGTTGTTATCATCGTCTGACACGTGTGTTGTTGTTGTTGTTGCTGCAGAACGTGCGTCGCGAGGACGCGGGCGTGTCGGTGTGGTGCTCGGCGGTGTCGGACGTGGGCAGCGTGTCGTGGCGCGCCGTGCTGTCGCTGCGAGCGCCGGACCCGCGGCCGCCGCCCGTGATCGCGCTGGGCCCGCTCAACCAGACGCTGCCGCTGCGGTCCTCGGCCACGCTGCCCTGCATCGCCACGGGCCAGCCCGCCCCCGTGCTCAACTGGTACAAGGACGGCCTGCCCGTGGTGCCCGTGCGCGGCGGCCGCGCCGGCGTCGACCACTCGGGCACGCTCCGGATCAACGGTAGGCACCGCCATCCCAGACTAAAAATAGATACAATTTTATTTTTTTTCAAAAATTCAAATTTCAAAAAAAAAATGTTTTTAATAGTTTTAGAAAGTTTTTATTTTGAAATTTTGAAAAATTAAATTTTTTTTCGAAGTTTTGAAAAAATTTAAACAATTTTTGAAGTTAAAAAAAATTCTATTCAATTTTTTTAATTTTTTAATTTTTTAATATTTTTTTAATTTTTTTTTTTTAGAGTTGGACCGTAGCGACGCGGGCGTGTACACGTGCGTGGCGTCGTCGCGCGCGGGCAAGGCGACCTGGTGGGCGACGCTGCGCGTCGAGGCGCCCACCAACCCCAACATCGCCTTCTTCCGGGCGCCCGAGCCCAACGCCTTCCCGGGCCCGCCCGGCCGGCCGCACGTCGTGAACGCCACGGCCACGTCGGTGACGCTGTCCTGGACGCGCAACAACCGCATCGGCGCGTCCAGCCTGCTCGGCTACCAGGTCAGTCACTTGCCGCGCGCGCTGATGGGCTTTTCAGTGTCTGCTTTCTCGCCGACCGGTGTGATGGCATCGTTGGCGGAAGGGTCCGCCCGCCGCCGGGACGACGAGGCGTCATCGGCGGCCCGAAATGGAGACGATTACTGCCGCTGAGCAAACACTCGGGGACCGTCTCGGGGAGGTTGCGGTAGACGGGGCGGGTCCAGGGGGCGGCCAGGGGGTGGTGGCGGGGGCCGTGGGGCCCGGCAGGGAGCTGCGGCGAGCGGCCGTCCGCAGGTTGCGCACGGCGCGGCAGCCTCCCCTGCCAGTGTACGTCCCGCTCCACCGCGCTGTTTTTTCAGCCCGCCCTCCCCATCGGCGCTCTTTCCCAGCCCCGCCCCCCGCCCCCCGCCCCCGCGAGGCGGCAGCGCTGGATTCGCCTTACAGTGGGCCGGGATGCGTCCCCCGGGAGGCGTTAGTGCAGCGCCGTTTAGATAGGCAAGCCGCTGCAGCCAAGGGGGTGGGTGGCGGTTTCGTCTCGGCCTCAGACACGGCCTCGTCTCGGCCGCGGCCTCCGCGGCCCGGAACGAGGTGCAGGGGCGGCCCCGCCACGGCCTCGCCACGCCCGACCAATTGCCCAGTCATCAGCCTCGGCCATCAGACTCGCCATCTCCGCCGAGTTGCTGCCTGTCTAGCCGCTCTGCGTGTCATGTGTACTCCGCACCCAAACAACACACCAAAACACAACAGAATTTTTTTTTTTTTTTTTTTGGATGCCCGGGGCTACACTACTTTGGACGAACCGCCGCTTGTTTTCCCGGAGAATCTTCTTGTTTTTTTTTTTTAAATGTACGGTTTTTTTTTCGCGTCGTTATTGCGGAACGTCTAGGAAAATAGTGAAGACGGATTGCAGTTATGACCTGGCGCGGGAGAGAAAGAAAGGAAAGGGCACACAAAGAGAAAGTGCGGCCATTTCGCACAGCAGGAAAGGGAGAGCCTTTCACTTTTTAAAAAACAATTTGTGCTGCCTTTTTCCGGAGCCGACGCCCTCGGCTGCCGCCTTCGGGCGGCTTCGGCTGGCTTCGGCGCGCTTCGGCCGCCGTCGGCCCGCAATCTGGTTTGAAAAGTCGGCTCCCACAAAGACCCTCCTTCCCGAGGGCAGCTTGACAAAAGACGCTTTCACGCCGAGTAATTGATTGACCTTAATTAAGACGGCGGGGCGACGGACAGAGGAAGGGGTGGGCGCCGTCTCTCTCGCACCCTCGGGCACAGTGGGCATGCCGGGGGGGGGGGGGACACGGAGGACCGCGCGGACTGAGCAGCCATCCCGCGACGTGTGCTGAAAGGGGAAGTTAGAGAGAGAGAGAGAGAGAGAGAGAGAGAGAGAGAGAGAGAGAGAGAGAGAGACGGAAGGGAGTCGCAGCGCTGCACTTAGACGCCATAGTCCTAGTTTGTCGAGTGGAAGTCAAACACTGCCTCCCTCGACGGCGTTTCCGCCCGCCGGTCCGGCAGCCGTACTTGGGGACCGGAACGCCGGACGGCCGGGGCTTTTGCATCGGGCTGCTGCCTGCCTGCCTGGCTGGCCGCCTGGCCGTTCCTCCACGCCAAAACGACGTCGACTCTTTGACTTTGTCCCCCGGACGCCGTCAGGAAGTGCGAAAGCGGAGACGACGACGGCTTGGGAAGCGACTTGGAACTCGGGGGGGGGGGGGCCCTGTCCGAGAAATGTGTTGTTGCGCAACCTGTTTTTCTGACAGCGTGTGTGTGTCATGTTTTGTGGACGCAGTGGGTCTGCAGGGACGCCCCCAAGTTAAGCCCCACGTCCAACACGGCCCTGACGTCCCCCCTCACCCCCTCCGGGCGCCACTCTCGGCATCTGTCTCAAGTCGGCGGCGCGGCGGCGTGGCAACTTGTGCCGCCAGCAACAACTTGGGTCGGGGCTCAAGGTCGCTGAGGTGCCGTTGAGTCGCCCGACGCGCTCGTTTTCCGCCGGGGGCGGGGGATCGCAGCCGCGCAGCCGGGCAGCCGGGGAAACGTTTTTACGGCAAAGTTTCCTTGGCGCCTTCCTCGTCCTCCCCGGCAGTGCGTCTTCTTCGCCGTCTCCGGCCGGACCTAGACAATGGCCCAGACGGGTAAAGCTGCTCGCAAGGCGGAGCGGCGCGCCGTTCGGGGCGAGCCGAGCGGAGCCGAGCGGAGCCGAGCGGAGCCGAGCGGAGCCGAGCGGAGCCGAGCGGAGCCGAGCGGAGCCGAGCGGAGCCGAGCGGAGCCGAGCGGAGCCGAGCGGAGCCGAGCGGAGCCGAGCGGAGCCGAGCGGAGCCGAGCGGAGCCGAGCGGAGCCGAGTGTGGAGAGGGCCGCCCGCCCGCGCCCAGGTGGACACGGTGAATAGGATTGTTGTTTGCCGCTCTTTTCGCAGGTCCTCGCTTCACAAAAGCGGCGCTCCGGGACGCACGTGAGGGGAGGGGGGACAGTCCTTTGAGCCCCTCACCGTCGTCGGTAGACACGGTGGACACGGTCAGCGGCGGAGCGCAGCCATGCCGTGCCGGGGGCCTCGCCGCGGGACGGGGCCCCTTGTGGGCCGGCCGGGTCCATTGGATGCGACACACTGAGCCCCGCCGGGGGCGCGGTGGTGGCCGCGGGGCAGGACGACCGCGGAGGGCGGAGGGGGCGCCCGCATATGTTCACTTGTCACTGCGGTTTACCGCCCATGTCGAGGTAGACGCCACACACACGCAGAGAGAGAGAGAGAGAGAGAGAGAGAGAGAGAGAGAGAGAGAGAGAGAGAGAGAGAGTGTGTGTGTGTGTGTACTGGGTGCAAGCTTGGTGTGGTGGCTTTGCGAGGCTATTCTGCCTCCAGAAGCTGGCCGCTGACGCTCCGCCCCGCCCCGCCCCGCCGCGCCGCGACGTTATGACAATGGGGCCCATGTTGTACGTGAGCCCGCTTGGCGCGAATGGCGCGCGCACGCTGACGCCAGCAGGGCGGGCCAGGCAGGCAAAGTCTTTGCTACTCTGCGGGGAGAACCGTTGCCGTGCCCTGATTTGAATTTAAATAGGTTAACCGCGACTGTGGCTGGCTAGGTAGCAGCGCCTGGGAGGTAGGCCTGGTCGCCCTCGCACAGAGGCACAGACAGAGAGAGAGAGAGAGAGAGAGAGAGAGAGAGAGAGAGAGAGAGAGAGAGAGAGAGAGAGAGAGAGAGAGAGAGAGAGAGAGCGAGAGAGAGAGAGAGAGAGAGCGAGAGAGAGAGAGAGCGAGAGAGAGAGAGAGAGAGAGACAGACTCTGTTTTTGCTCCGCCCCGTCTGGACACTCGCTGATGACGCCGTGGCCCAATTTGAGTGGAGCACTCAGCGGAAGGCTTTCAGCGGATTCGCTGCTTCGGTCGGCCAGCAGACTGATTCCGCCGCGCCTCGCTCTGTCTCTGTCGCACCTGCGCGCTCCGTTGCCCACGGTGCGAGGGAGACAGAGCGGTGGTTCAGGTTGGGAGACAGACAGGGAGCCACTGGGCCGCGCGCCGCAAAGTGTTCCTCTTTTTTATTCAAAATAAACAGCAGCCGCAGCGCAAAAAGAAACAAAATAAACAAAAAAAAATGTTGGCAGTTTCGACCTTGGCTCTTCCGTCCTAGTGTGCCTACCAATTATCCGCGTGTAACTACTGCAAGGCTGTCGTGGCGAACGGCATTCTGTCCGTCGTCTGTCTGTCTGTCCGTCTGGAACGCGACATCTGCCGAGACGCGGCGCCGCTGTAAGGGTAGGCGCCGCGCTCCGACAAGAGGGAAGTCCGCGAGGTCGGCAAGTTCTGCAAAACCTGCCCCAACTCCAACTTTGCGGCGAGGCGCGCGGCGCTGCTGAAGTAGGAATCCCACCCGCACCTGCCGAGGGAACCGAGATGCCTTCACGTTTGGACCGACCGGAGGCATTTTCGCGGTTGGCGGACTGCGTTTCCACCGTGTGGGCGTCTGCCTGTCTGCTCGCCAGCCGAACTGAAAGGCGTCGTCGGTTTGGCATGGCAGTGGAATTCCCTCCTCTTTTTGGGGCCGAGCCAGTGGTCGCCGGCGAGGCCCTCGGAGCTACTCAAGTGGTTTATTCTCCTTGTTGCTCCTGGCCGAGGCGCCCCGCCCCGCCCCGCCCCGCCCCCGCACTGCCTGCCTGGCTCCTTTCCCCCCGGAATCACAAACGTCTGCTCGCTGTGCGCATTCGTGCCTTTTTTCCTCGCCCGTTTGTGTTTCCCTCTTTTTTCGCTGCTTTCCCACCCTTCCGCGTGCAATCTTGTTACTAAACGAGACGGACAGGCTGCAGCTAGACAGAGAGAGGGGGGCGGGGGTAGATAGCTAGATACGAGTCGCACACTGCGGCGCTATGCGTCTTCGCGTCCGGCCCGCCACTGCGAGGCCGCAGAGCCCACTCGGTTGTCTCACTCGCACTCACGGCGGAATTATTTAGCCGGTCAGGTCAACACAACACTGCACGCGAACGATAGCCGTGCGCGCACAGGCCACCGCGCCCATACCGACACACACACACACACACAGGCGCGCTCGGAGCCAGCGTAATGGTCAAATAGTTCCACGGCGGGATGGCTCCGCGCTCCGTCCTGCTGTTTGCCCTTCAGCCCTTACTGCCCGTCCGGCCCACCCTTTTCCCGGTCGGCAGCGAGACCACTGACCCACCTAACTGCCTGCGGACTACGGACCACGGATGCAGCGGCATCGCTATTGACTGAGCGCCCGCGCTTCGCCCTATGCAGGCCTACGGGCCCGAGGCACAGTGGGCCAGAAGACCGAACGAGGAATCCATCGGTGGGGGTCACGTGTTCGGTTCGAGTCCCATTTCGCCGCTCTTGAGCTCAAAACGCGTCTAAGAATTTTGACCGGGTCACTGTGCGAGGTTGGACGTGCCTGACCGGTGTGTGCTGCTGTTGCAGGTGGAGTACTACGGCCGGGAGACGGCGTACGGCGAGGACGCGGCGCCCACGTCGGCCACGTCGGCCACGTCGGCGGCCACGCACATCGCGACGTGGCACTCGGCGGCGCGGCGCGTCAACGGGCCGACACACACGGTGCGCGGCCTGTCCCCCGGGCTGACGTACGTGTTCCTGGTGCGCGCCGAGAACAGCCACGGCCTGTCGCCGCCCTCCAACCTGTCCGAGCCCGTGGCGCTCGGCGCGCTGGACGGCGTGGGCGGCGCGGCGGACGCCTCCAACGACGTGGACAGCGATCTGGAGGAGGCGAGGGACAGCCTGCTGACGGACCAGGCCGTGCGCCTGCTGGACGCCACGCCCAACAGCTCCACGTCCGTGCGCCTCAGCTGGGAGGTGAGTGAATCCCGTTCCGTGGATTCCGCGTGTAGTGACGCTCTGGGTTCGATTCCCGCTCAGGCGCGCTCCCTTTTTTTTTTTTTTCTCTCGCGGCGTGTTTTAAGGGACTCGATTTGGTGCGCGCCCTCTCCGAATCCACCGCCTCCACGACCTCCTCGTGCAACAACTGCACCTCCGGCCTCGCCGACGCCGACGCCCCACAGCCGTCGAGGCTGCGAACCTCGGTTCCGGTTCCGCCTCGGTTCCGCCCCGCCTTTCCTGCCAACCCCGGAACGCCGGGCGAAAGGCCGTCAGTGCGGCGGGGCGGCGGGGATATCTCGTTTCCCGCCTCGAGGAGCGATAGAGAACGGTTCCGCGAAACACCGGCCAAATGGAGGGGGTGGGGGAGGCGGCTACTTTGCATGCTGCGCTCCCCTGAACAGTGCTTGCTCCGCGCGCTCCGAGGTCCCTTGGACGGCCCTGAGGTGTGCTGAGCGGCGGCGTACACACACCGACACAGCCGCACACACACACACACACACACACACAGCGCACGCGGGCACGCCATACCCCATCCTTTCACGGTTTATCATACGCCATCACAATCCCTGGCCGTCTCGGCGTCTCGGGGGGACGATTCAATCCGTGCCCGGCGGCTCGGCTCGGCTCGGCCACGCCGCCCGGCCCGCGCCACGGCCCCGGCCCGGCTCGCTCTGCCCGCAGCGCGGCTCGAACGCGGCACCGCGGCGCCGGAAAGAAGGTGAGATAACGCGACGAGTAGCGCCTTGCTGCCCTTGCCTTGAGAGGAAGAGAGAGAGAGAGAGAGAGAGAGAGAGAGAGAGAGAGAGAGAGAGAGAGAGAGAGAGAGAGAGAGAGAGAGAGAGAGAGAGAGAGAGGGAGAGACTTTGCGTGGAACACGTAGCGTGACGACGCGTGATGGCACGCGTGACGGCGCGTGACGGACCGTTCGATGTCCAACGCCTTTTCCTGCTGCCGTCAATAATTTGTTGGGCTTACAGTCAATTAATATTGCATGGAGTTGTCGGACCGCTGGGTCGTGAAACCTCGAGACTGGCGTCGTGCGCCCTGGGTCCGAGGTTCGAGTCCCACTCCCCGCTGCCGCTATTCCTTCTAACTCCCTCGAAGCTGAGAGGCTTGGAGGGCTGCTCGATCATCCATATCCGCTGCTATCTCAACTCCAGCTGGGGACTCCTCTCTCTCTCTCTCTCTCTCTCTCTCTCTCTCTCTCTCTCTCTCTCTCTCTCTCTCTCTCTCTCTCTCTCTCTCTCTCTCTCTCTCTCTCTCTCTCCTGCTGCGCCCGGCCGAGCGGAGAGACGATCGGCCGAACTGGCCCTCCCCCCGCGCGCACGGGGCGTCCGACCGGTCAGCGGACAAGAAGGGTGGACCATAAAAAGTTTGGAATGAGTTTCTAACCCGCAATAATAGTTATCAGATAAGGGGCGGATAGGGCGGGGCCCCGCTGGCAGCGCAGGCTGGAACAGAAGGAGGACGGGCCGCGTAAAATAATTTATATCACAAGTTTGACCAGTCAGCCGGACAAATAAAGGGGCGGGGGAGTGAAAGGGGAAGGCGGCACAGAGGCCGTAAAGGTTTTACATCCGGCGGCATCTGGTACCCGCGCCACCCGCGGTGATCTACCCTGGGCGTGACAGCGTGTGTGGCGCTGCGACCGAACCGAGAGAGAGAGAGAGAGAGAGAGAGAGAGAGAGAGAGAGAGAGAGAGAGAACTGAGACTGTGTTTTCTGCCTGCAGATCCTGAGCCCCGCGCACGTGGAGGGGCTGGTGCTGCACTGGCGGCCCATCCTGGCGGACGACGGCGCGCTCGTGGGCCCGGACCTGACGCAGGACGTCGGCTACGTGCCGACGGAGCACGCCGACGAGGACGCCCCCGCCGGCGTGACCAGCGGCGCGAGCGGCGGCAAGGCGGACGTCATCGGCGGCCCCGGGTCCGTGACGGTGCTGCAGGCCGGCAAGGCCTCTGGCTTCCTCGTCATCTCGCTGCGCCCCTACACCACCTACACCTTCTTCGCCGTGCCCTTCTACCGCGGCGTCACCGGCCAGCCGTCCAACTCCAAGTCGGCCACCACCCTGGAGGACGGTGAGTTACCCGGCCCGCTGCAAATTGAAATCCCGGCGCTGCGGTTGACGGTGTAGTCTGTGACACGGACGATCCGTCACGGCAGTGGCCTCGTACCCTGCTGCCCTGACCCCCGGCAGCGTCTGTCTCTCTCGCACTCACGGCGCGGCGGGGCGGCCGGGCCCCGCTCTGAATCAGTCGGCAGGGACGCGCCCCTTTCAAGCACACGGCAACCAATCAGAGGCGCAGTCCCTCCCTCAAACATTGCCGTCATCAAGGCCCGCCGGCCGCGCAGTCTGTCCCTCTCGCACGCCCACGTGACGGCCCCGGGCCCCGGGGGTGCGAGGGAGACCGGCCCACTGTGCCCACCGGCCCGCCCTTCGCCCCACCCTTCCTTTCAGCCCTTGAGACCGTCTTCTCGTTATCACAAAGGAAATGCAAATGCCCTAAAATAATTATACGATTCTCCGGCGGGATTTAATGTGCATTATCTAATTGCAATACGGTGCTGGGCGCGTCCGTGGCTCCCGATAAGCGGCTTGCTTTATGGCCGACACCTTGCGCGTGCGGGGAGGCCGCGAAGGTGTCGCTCTGTCTCTCTCGCACCCGTGGGGCGCCCCGTGAGGCTGCGGGAGAGAGCGGTTCTTCGGAGTGTAGTCTGCTGTGTCGCTCCGTAGAAACGTCATCCTCGGCACGCTGTTGCGAGACTCGGCTCCAAAGGGAATATGGCAACGGACCGGCGGACGCCCTGTCCCGTTCCATTTGGCCCACTCGACCTGGCCCTGCCACCCCGCCACCGGCGAGCCAGAGCTTTAGCATTCGCCAAACGATATGAGGGAACTCGGCGCAACCTGTTCTGGCTCGCCCGGGCAGCTGGCTCGGCTTGGTCCCCGAGAGAAACTCAATACAGTAATGGGCAAACAACATTAAAATCTAGTCCTGCGGGCTTCCCCCCCCCCCCGCCCCGGCCCGCCCCTGGGAGTCGAGGGCACTACACCGAGCCCCCCGCCGCCCCTCTGGGGCCCTCGCTGGGGTGGGGGGCACAGAGACCCCTGTCAAGTGGACGGAATCCGTGGGGGATGAATCTGCGTGCAGCTAGCTGTCCCGCCGCCTCTCTGGAGTGCCCCCGCCCCCTTCCCCCAGCCGTGTCCGCTTCCCTTCATTTCGTGTCGCGTTGTTTTTTAAATGCCGCTCTATGACGAGCTCTTTATCCCACTTCCGGACGCTTCAATTAAAATTACATTTCCCCCCGGTGGCGTGTTTTTTTTTTTTTTTTGTTTTTTTTTTTGACGTTGCTGTAAACTTGGGCGACCAGAGGACTTCTCGTTCTTCCTGGTACCATCAGCCAACTGTTACAAATTCCTCCCTTTTTTTAAAAATTCAAGGCTAAAGCATCCGATTTATTTAATTCGCAATCATAAAGACCCATTATTTTTTCGCCGGGTGACGTGAAAATTGTAAACGGGTCTTCATTTCACCAATTAGGAACAGGGGGTCTGGGGGCCCCTCTAGCAGGCTGACGCGGCGCACGGTGGCGCGCGGTCTCTCTCGCGAGGCGGCCCCCCCCGCGGTGCGAGGGAGACGGAGCCACGCCGTTCGAACGCAGCCCCTCCGGCCGGCCTGTGTACGGATGGCCTTAATGGAGCCTATTTCCACGCAGCCTCTAATTTCCTTTGTCACTGAAAGAGATGACTGAGCAGCAGCCGAAAGAAAAACGGAAAAACGCGGCAAGGGACACGGGCTTCTGGAATGAAGGGAGAGGTCACGTCGGCTCCGGTCTGTCCGCCTGTCTATCCGTCCGTTCGACCAGTTCATCGACGTTGGCTATTCGATCCGTGAAAGGTACCAACTCGCCGGTCTGTCTTTGTCCAGGCCCCATTGTGCCCTTCCACAACCCGGCCACAGGGAAGGTCCTGAGAATGTCCTCGCTCGTCCTTCCGCGGCCCCTTTGGCAGTGTAGGACTCGCGCCACGAATACCCGGCGGCCGGGGGGGGGGGACCTGAATACGATATAATTACAAAGTAACGTCTTGATTCGTTCGAGGAGGGCGCCGACGCTCGGCTACCGGATGAGAGAGAGAGAAAGAGAGAGAGAGAGAGAGAGAGAGAGAGAGAGAGAGAGAGAGAGAGAGAGAGAGAGAGAGAGAGAGAGAGAGAGAGGCTGTCGGCAGGGCAATGAGTGACGTGAACTCATTCGTTGGAACGTGCCCGGATTGTTTGATCGACTGTCCGTTGCCTTCTCTACCGCGGGGATCCAACACACTTGACAGCGGAGCCGCTTAATCGACCCGACAAGGCGAAGAAGAAAGAGAAGAAGAAGGAAGGGAGGCATCAATATTCCGTGTGTAACAGCGATGCGCCGCCTGCGAGCCGCGGGGTAGGCAACACGCCGCGCGGCCGCGGAATGGATTGCCTACCCGCACGGCGCTCTGGCCCGGCCCGCCACTCGGCCCTGCCGCGCCTCTGTTGCGGAACAAAGATTGCATTTTACTGGAGGCAAGACGAGAAAAAAGTAATGGTCCCGCCGGCCGTCTTGACGAACGAGACGCCGTTTGCGTCATATTTCCATTTTAATTCCAGCGGTTCTCCATGATTTATGCCCACCGTTTACGAGATGATCTGGCAGTCAGTCCCTCGGTTCGGCCGCCCTGGAACTGGAAAAACAAAGCGCGCTCCTCCAGCGATGCCGCCGAAGAGTCTCTCTCGCTGCCCGACGGCACGTCCCACTGTGCGTCCCACTGTGCGAGCGGGACGGAGTGACGTCATGTGACTAATGGTGGCCAATCCGAGGATTAGCGGGCGTCTTAATGAGAGATCACGCGAGGCGGCGCGCCGCTCAAAGGACGCGCGGCATTACCATAATCTAATAAATCCGGGACAAAAGGTGTGTGCTCGAGGAAAGGGGGACGCGCAGAAAAAGATGAAAGTAAGGGAACGAGAAGAAGGAGGAGAAGTGAGGGGAGGCAGGAGGGGGAGGCTGTAGATTTATTCAAATGAAATCACCTCGCCGAGCGACGCCTTGCAAAGCGCGAGCCCGTGAGACGGAGCCTTCTAATTGGTGGCGCCCATTGCATTTGCCTTCGTTTGCCGCCACTTTTACACGCCCCAATTTACAAGTAATTTTTGTTGCGGGCATTGTTTTTCCTTTGGCCCCGTCGTCCCGCACTGCCTGCTGGGCTGCCTGCCTGCCTGCCTGCCTGCCTGCCGCCTTGGGGCTTGCGGCGCGCGCGGTGTGCTTACCTCTGGCTAATGTTGGAGCGCTAAAAGCCGCAACGATTCCCATGCATCATGCCGAATTGAAACTGAACGCGCTCGGAATGTGCGGCTTAATGCGAGCTAGCTCTGCCCCAGATGCTGCGCGCGGTCTGGCCGCCAGCTGTGGCTGGCGAACGCGGGGCAATACGATGGTCGTGTGGTTAGCGACGTTGGATTCGTGGTCGGAGACATGTGGGTTCAAATCCCAGACATCTTAAATTTTTTTTCTTTCTCTCGGGGTTGTGCTGCTGGTTGAGTTTGACAATTGTCGCTATGTCGCAGGGGCACTAACATAGCCGCTCTTTCTGAAGCCATTTTTCCTCCCGTTTTTTAAAAGCCATCCCCGGAGGTCGTTTTGTCGGTGGCCCCGCGCCGTGACCCCGAGACGGTATTTACCTTGCCGCAGCCATCCCACGAGAGAGAGAGAGAGAGAGAGAGAGAGAGAGAGAGAGAGAGAGAGAGAGAGAGAGAGAGAGAGAGAGAGAGAGAGAGAGAGAGAGAGAGAGACTTGTCGGGACAGACACAACACTACGCGTCGTCTCGGCTGCGAGCGCAGGCGTCCCGCCAAGTCCACTGTGCGACGCGGCGGTATGCTAGACATGATTTATCGGCGAGTTTGGAAAGGCCCCGGGGGGGATGCTCCATTTTTCATCCGCTGGGTGCGCCTAGCGGCTCGGTTTATTGAAGGAAGCAAACTAACGCCGCCTGAGGGTCGCGGGGATGGCCGTCCTGTCTGCTCGGGGTTCATCTCGACCCTGGGAAATAATAATTCCAACGTCTGCACCTCCACCTCTAATGCCACTGTCTCTCGGTTGCAGTGCCCACGGAGCCGCCCACCAACATCGACGCCATCCTCATCAACTCCACCGTGGTGTACATCAAGTGGGACCCTCCCCCGCGCACCGCCGTCAACGGGCAGCTCACGGTCTATCAGGTGAGTGGAGTGGTCCAGCCGCCTTCAAAGGGAGGGTCGAGAGGGCGCTGGCTGCGACAGAGTCACCGCTACTCGCAGTCCGAGAGAGAGAGACAGAGAGAGAGAGAGAGAGAGAGAGAGAGAGAGAGAGAGAGAGAGAGAGAGAGAGAGAGAGAGAGAGAGAGAGAGAGAGAGACATGTGGCGCGGACGTCGTATCGCTCCGACGGCGGTTTCCAATCGGCCGATCCACACTCGCTGACCGCAATCTGCCAAATTGATGCTTTCATGCGGCCGTTTCCGCTGTTTTCGCCGTTTTTTCCCCGCCGCTTCCCTTTTCGTCCTTTTCCCGCGGCCATCCATTCGCCTAATATGCGTTACTGCGCCGCCTGATTCCCACCACAGCGATGAGCCGCGGAACCCAAGGAAAAGAAATGGGATTAGAATTTAAAATTTATCTCCAATCCAACGCCGCTGCCACCGCGCCGGCCGGCCGGCCGGCTACCCCGCCAGCAGGAATGACGCCATCGATTTTCCCCTCCTGGCTGTGTTTTTTGAAGTGTCGCGGGGCATCCGCGGAATTCATAACGTGTTATCTTTTAATTAATTTATCAATGGGCATGGGCAGGCCGACACACACACACACACACACATACATACATACATACATACATACATACATACATACATACATACATACACACACACACACACACACACACACACACACACACACACTCACGTTGGCTGCATCGCATGGGGGGGGGGACGCGCTAATGAAGCCACTCCGGCATTGCTGGACTTACAGTGCACGCGCTATGACAACCGCCTGGCTGGAGTGAGTGGCTGGAGTGGCTGGACGACGGCTGCTCCAGTGGGCCGGAACACTGCGGGGCAAACGCAGCCGCCTGTTAATGACAAGACGGTGCGGCGCTTGATGTCCGACATGCCATGCCCGCGTCGCACAGTGGACCGGAAGACCGTAGAGGCGGCCAATCTTTCGCGGCCTATCTTTTTTTTTCTGGCGCCTGGCTTGTCAGATTCCCCTTACCCCTATCCGTGCCGGTGCGACCACCGCGCTGGGCACGGCCTTGTGGGGGAATCCTTGCCGCTTTCGGACCCGAGGCTGCAATGAATCAGTATTAAACTTACATAGGCGCGTGGTGCCCCCCGCACGCCGGCCTCTTTCTGCCTTCTCTTCCTTCTCTCTTGCTTTCTCCCCTTTCTCGCCTCTTTCTTCGCCGTCCGGTTGGGTAGGCAACCCTTGTTGTCTTCCTCCACGCGGCGGTTCCTGCTTGCGTGTGGATCATCGACGTTTTTTCCTCTCCTCTTCCTCCTCCTTCCTGCTTGGTTCTGCTTGGTTCTCGGTGACACACAATCCTGACGAATGGCGCTGATTTTAATTTGTGCGCGGCTTCTTGTCTCGGCCTGCTGGGGGTCGAGGCCGGGGTGAAGGCACGGCTTACAGCAGTGTGCCCGGCCCAAGAGTTGTCCTCGGCAGCCTCCCTGGGGGGTCGTCCGTAAATTCTCACTCCTTTTTTTTTTCCCTGTTGGTGCTCAAATTGGTCCCCCGGGCAGTGGTCGTGTTTATCTAAACGCGCCCCACGACCGCAGGCCTTCGCGGCCTCGGCCCTCCTGGACGTATAGCGCCCCACAGCTAACTGTGTCGAATTTTCAAAGTGGACCGAAAGTTCCCCTATAGTAGATTGGATTATCTCGTTCGATAAATAAAACTGTCATCTTATCGTTTTCAGTTTTTTTTTCTCTCTCTCTCTCTCTCTCTCTCTCTCTCTCTCTCTCTCTCTCTCTCTCTCTCTCTCTCTCTCTCTCTCTCCGTATTTTTTTCGCCAGCCTGTCACTGGTGCTGCTGGTCTTGAGTCTCCGGGTGGCGATTATAAGATGTACGGCCATAAATAACGGTCCGGCGTCAAACGAGCAGGGAGAGTGGGCCGGAAAAAGGGCTTTACTCTGCGCGCGCGCGCGTGTGTGTGTGTGTGTGTGTGTGTGTGCGTGCGTGCGTGCGTGCGTGCGTGCGTGCGTGCGTGCGTGCGTGCGTGCTTGTGAAGGGTTGGGGAGGGGCTAGTAATACGGCGAGATAGGGATATCTAGCTGGATTGGGCGGTTTATTTGGAGGGCTGCGTTTTTGTGCGTGATTGGTTTTTGTGATTGTGTGTACTCGTGTGTGTGTGTGCGGACGTGTGTGTGTGTGTGTGTGTGTGTGAATCATTTAGCAGACGCCAAAATCGCCACGCGATTTCAAGACGCTTTTTTGCAGTCTCCAAATTGAATAAAAGGGACAGCTGGCTGCTCCAGTCGTCCCCCCCCCTCTCCTCTGGTGCGACGCAGACGGACAGGGCGTGCGAGGAGCAGAAGGAGAAGGAGGAGGAGGACGCGTTTAGTGGATTTCTTCAATCCTGCCCCGAACATTCTCTGAGTCAGTGCCGCGACAAGACGCGCACTTAGCCAGTCCCGCCTTTCAGCGCTCCGTCCGTCCCACCCGCTGCCTCCCCCGGCCGCGGGGGCGCCCTGTTTACAAGTATCCCGACGACATCAACAACGAGGCAGCGACGCGGTGCATAAGCCTGTGGCTTGTGTGCCTCGGCGAGGGAAGTATTTAGCCGGGTGACACATCTAAGGAACAATACTTAAAAAAAATAAATGTCAGGTTAACCTTTAAAGAACACCCATGCAAGAATTTTGATCGACAGTCCATTTAAATTTAAAGCAAAAATTCTGCTGTGCCTCAGATTTTTTTGCTTTTTTGTTTTACCGTGACTTTTTTAAAAAAAATATCTCCAGTACGTGCCGCTGTTTTGGGAGACAACAGCAGATAATGCTACCCGCACCTTTGGCCTTGTTTATTTTTTTATTCTTTTAAATTTTTTTTTTTTTGCTTTTGTTTGTTTGTGCGGTGGTGGGTCAGACGGTCCCTTCTCTTTAATTCCCACCACATCTGCCGCAGCTATGTATCCCTTTCCAACGTTTCTTTTCTTCTTTTCCCTCCGAATCTTTCCTTTTCTTTTTTTCTCTCTCTCTTCCTCCCTGTCCGTTTTTCCGATTCTCCTATATTCCTCCGCACCCGTCTCTCTTTGTTTCCTTCCTCCTTTCTTCACAGCGGCGATGAAGTGGACGTAGGGGAGGATGTCCAGGCTACGCCTATGTGTCAGTGTACGTGTGTGCAAAAAGGGGGAGGGGGGAAGAGTCTCGCACTCGTGGGTGTGAGTGCTTTTGCACGTGCCTGCACCCTCGTGTCCGTGTGTGTGTTTGTTTTGTTGTCTGTGTGTGTGTGTGTGTGTGTGTGTGTGTGTGTTTGTGTGCGTTTCGACGGCCACTCGTCGTCGAGTCGCTCTTGGTTTCATTAATTACCAAGCCCCTCCCCCTCCCCCCTGGCTCCCTGGCGCGTCACACGGCGACGCCCAGTGGGCCAGAGGACCGGCGCCGGCGCGTTTTGAGCTCCAGTGTGTGTGTGGACGTCCAGCCCGTGCTCGTCGTCGAGTGGGATGCAAGGCGCCTGTGCCGCCTCTTGAGCGCCATCATGATGGATCGCGGAGGGGAGGACACGACACTGGCCGGAGAAAGACCCGGCTGCTTAGCCAAACAACAACAACAACAACAACAACAAGTGAATAATGAACGACGCGCGACACGACTTTTTACATCAACAACAACAACGAGCAACCCAAAATAAAAACAAACATCTTTTACCATTTTGCGCACAGTCCACGCGCCACTATGCGAGCTTCTTTTGTAGGGGAGCACGAAGCACCCCGGGGGGGGGGGGGGGCTGCTGCCAGTGTGCCAGTGAGGGGACGTGAGGGTGCGCGGGGAAAGACAGATCTAGATGGAGCGAGATGGATGTGTGCAAATGAAAGGAAAACTGTGGGTTGCAAGACTGGCTACTACGAGGTGAGGGTGTCGAGAATGTGTGTGTGTGTGAAAGAGAGAGAGAGAGAGAGAGAGAGTGAGAGAGAGAGAGAGAGAGAGAGAGAGAGAGAGAGAGAGAGAGAGAGAGAGAGAGAGAGAGACGTGTAGTGCAGAGGAGATGCGCGCAGGCCGGAGAGCAGTACAAAGAGTGGACCTGGAATGGGTGTAATGCTGCTGATGGTGGCTGTTTCTTTTCCCAAAGTAGCCGGTCCTGGGCGGGGCGAGGCGGGGCGAGGCGGGGCCGAGTGCGGCCCAGGGCGGGCAAGCTGGTCATTAACGTGTGCGAGTGAGAGGGCCGAGGGCCTAGGCATCGCGGAATGGAAAGGCGCGTTGAAACATGGCATAGTTTCTGACCTCTTCCTCCTCGTTGCTGGGCAACGGGCAGCGCAGCGGCTGCGTGCCTAAGCTCCAGGCGCCACGACCCCAGTCGCCCATCGTGTGTGTGTGTGTGTGTGTGTGTGTGTGTGTGTGTATGTGTGTGTGTGTGTGTGTGTGTGTGTGTGTGTGTATTGCACGAAACAAATTGTAAATTATGATGGCTGTGCCCTGTTCCCTCGTCGTATTGGTCGGCCCAGCCAGTGCGAGAATATTTGCAGGCCAGTTACTTTGCGGACCGTGGGCCTAGGTCGGAGTGCGTGCAGCTTCCATTACCACTCCATAAATTGGTCGAACGCACATCCCCCCCTTTTCTCTCTCTCTCTCCCCGAATGAAGGGTGCTGTTGTATGCATGGAAGTCGCGCGCTCGCTCGGTCGCTTGACAAATAATGAATTCCTCGCCCAGTAATTTTCCGGTGTTTACCCGCTCATGATTATGACATAACTTTGGTGCGGTCCAGTGGAAGGAAAAGAGGTGGAGAGAGAGAGAGAGAGAGAGAGAGAGAGAGAGAGAGAGAGAGAGAGAGAGAGAGAGAGAGAGAGAGAGAGAGAGAGAGAGAGAGAGAGCCTTTATTACGCGCCGTAACACCGGCCTGGCTGCACCCCGGTTGCAGCGCCGCGACTGCATTGCATTCCTCGCTGAGGTATAAATTAGATTATTGCGGATCACAGCGCGATGGTTCGCCGCTGGCCGCGGGGGTGGAGGGGAATCGATGCAGCGCGCTGGGCAGCCGAAACGGAACCCGGTCAGGTTATTTTTACGCTGCTGGAAACAGCTAACGTCGTCGCTCTGGGTTCGAATACCGCGACCGCCCCTGCCGTTTGGTCGTGATTTGTTTCTTCGCCTAGGGAAGGAGAGACCGCTGCTTCGAGTTTGCAGCGTCTGGATTGCTTTTGGATAAGCGTCTGACCGCGGTCTCGAGGTAGAAAATAGACCGCACCTGAATCTAGCGTGCTGAGGAGCCGAGCCGATCCGAGCCGAGCCGCGCTGGAGAGATGCAATTTTCGGGCAGCCTGCCTCACTTTGCAGACCCTCGCATCGGGGGTGCGATCTTGAAGGGGTGTGGGGTGTGGTTAGTGACCAGGTTAGGCCGGTGCTGTGTATGACGTCGGGGACGCCGAGAGGGGCTGCTGGGGGGGGGGGGGCAATGCCAGATGGATTGATAGGTTATCGGCAGGCCTTGCGAGCCGACAGGCGGCGGCCCCTGCGGCCCCGCTAACCCCGACCCCTCCATCGGCTGGCTGCCGGACCTACACTGTACGTGTATCGACGATATCGGGGGGCATGGGTGGGGGGGCAATGTGAGACACGTTGCGAAATTTCGTCGCTCTCTCTAGAAACCTTTCGTGTTCCTGCACTTAATTTCTTTATCTGGGGAAACATGCAGTTCTTCTTCTTCTTCTTCTTCTTCTTCTTCTTCTTCTTCCCCGGCGACGGACTGGGGCACGAAAAACGAAAAACGCGTCTCCTCGTCGGAGGTTAGCTCCGGGTGGCGGTAAATATCGCGTGGAGGCAGGCTGCGAATAATGATAGGATGGCAAACGCAGTGGATGAGATTGGAGGGCGTCGCGACGCGGCGAGACGCGGCGCTGTGTGGCGTCGTGCCGGCGAGGAAATTGAAAGCGGAAACGGGCCGTCGAGTCGTCGACGTCGCGGCGCTGACTTGACGGCTGCGGTGAGACGCCTGCCTGCCAGCCCCGCCAGCCCCGCCAGCCCCGCCAGCCACGGCACTAAAGGGTAAAACAAACAGACGCCCCCGCATTTTTCGCCTTTTCTTTCCTTCCTCCCTTGCCCGTTCGTTTCGGCCGCAGAAAATTGCAAAGGTCCCAAAAAAAAAATTTAAAAAAAATTGAGAATGACTCCGTTGCATGTTGAGGTCCAGTCCAAAAATACCTTATTTTTTTAACAGTCATATTTCAAAAATATGTTTTATCCACTTATTTTTTTTTCGCTGTGTGGGGCTCAATTTATTCAAGCGGCGTATACTGGCGTTTTAACAGAGCGGGCCGCCGCCCCGCCGTGTATTGTTGCTGTTGTCGATTCCATCTTTTTTACTCGCTGCTCCCTTTATGCAAATGCGCAGCTTGTGCATGCCATTTGCACGCGTCACATTGCTGGCTGGTGAGGGGGAGGGGGGCGTGCTTCAACATCGTGGACAATTTTCGGGATGACATTTTTTTTTTCAAGACGACCCCTTGTGGCGTCGTGTAACCGAACTGCGTTGCGTTAACGACGGTCGTCATGGCAACGGGAGTCTGGCCGCCTGCAGTGTAGGCCACCCAGTGCACCGCTGCCGCGCGTGTGGCCTACGCGCCGTCCGACAGGCGCGCTGCGCTCGGCCCGGCCAAACCACTAGACACTGTGACCCCACCAATGGAGTCGTCGTTCGGAGGGCAATCCATTTGGTGGGGTCACTCGCTCGGTTCGAGTCCCATTCGGCGACTCCGCAGCTCCAAACGCGTCCGGTATTTTGACCGCCTCCTGTTTGCTCGTGGTGTTGCAGGTGGCCGTGCAGACGGCCGAGGGCGTGGCCGAGCCGCCCTTGGTGGTGTCCAACAGCACGGTGCTGGCGTCGGCGCCGTCCGTGCTGCTGTCCAACCTGACGGCCGGCGTGCCGTACGTGGTGGCGGTGGCCGCGTCCACGCACGTGGGCTGGGGGCCGTGGTCCGCGCCGCAGCGGCTGCGCGTGCAGCCCAAGGGACACTCGCACAGGTACGTCGGTATCTTTGGTAATTTTTCGCATTTTTTTTGTATTTTTGTATTTTTGTATTTTTGTAATTTTGTAATTTTTGTAATTTTTGTAATCCTTTGTAATTTTTGATCACATTGTATTTTTAATTTTTGTAATTTTTTTCAACTTTTTTTGTGAGTTTGTGTGCGTTGCTTGGGGTTGCCTCCTGGTTGAGACTCGGCTTCCTTCCCCCAGGCACGCCGTCGACCCGGGCGTCCGCGGCGCCCGCGACCAGCACGGCCCGGGCGGGCTGCCCGTCGACAACCCGGACGTGCTGACGCAGACGTGGTTCGTGGCGCTGCTCGGCTCCATGGTGACCGTCATGGTGCTGCTGTTCGCCGCCATCCTGCTTGTGTGGCGCCGCCAGCAGCAGCGCAAGTCCAGCATGCTGAGCAACATCTACGGTGAGGGCGTGGGTTCAAATACCCGTCCAAATTTTTTTTGTTTTGTTTTT
This sequence comes from Stenchaetothrips biformis, assembly GCA_030522485.1. Lineage (NCBI taxonomy): Eukaryota > Metazoa > Arthropoda > Insecta > Thysanoptera > Thripidae > Stenchaetothrips > Stenchaetothrips biformis. The sequence goes on from CM060100.1 coordinate 4,269,959, forward strand.
TTTTCCTTTATTTTTTTTTTAAATAAAAATTCCTTTCTTTTTTTTTTTTTTATTTTTTTATTTTAAGGCGGGGACATGTTTTCTCGCGTTGCTGCCTTTGTCCGGGCGGCCTAAGCGCCGCTATTACGTTCCTTACAGCGGCTTTAGCGGCCGAGGCGTCGCGGCGGCCACACATTAGGAGGGCGAACCAAGGCGGGGCGCGGCGCTGTTTTTATCCCGATGACAAGTAACGAACCGTGGAAGCTGCGAGGGGGATGCGCGCTGCGAGCGCCACTCACCACTTGCCGTAATGTATATAAAACATGCTGACCGTAAAGGGCCCCGCCAGCCTGGCGCCAGGGGCGGAGCGGGGGCGGAGCGGGGGCGGCCGGGTTTAGGCCATCCCCTCGCCCGCGCTCTGCAGAGTGGGGTGGCGGCGCGGCGGCAGCGAGGCACATCCAGTCGTGAAATAACAGCCTATAAATGGTAATTAGCCAGCCACTCTGGGAGGAATGCAGTTGACTGGGGCGCCTCGCCGCACCTGCCGCACTGTGTCACCGCCCCGCCGCCTCCGCCGCCCACAGCACCCACACTGCGAGGCGCGACAGCCGCGCAGCGGCCCGCAGTTATGTGGCGGACTTTGTTGCGGCACTGCTGGTGTGTCCACTCGAAAGGGCGGTCGAGGAAAAAAAAAATCATCCCGCCGGTGGTGGGATTTGAACTCACGTCTTGGTCCGTCGGTGGAGCCCCGGGAGGCGGAATATGCCCCGCCCAGCGCGTTGGCGACCCTCACCTCCACGTCAATCCATGTTTCCATAGAGGAGCAGAAGCACTTCTGTGTGGTGCGGGAGTCATTGAGAGGGGAGCGCCCCGCCCCACACACTGCCCCTTCCTGCCCGGATTACACCCACTGTGCACCCGCGGAGCGCCCTCTCCAGCAAAGAAGAAGAAGAAGGGCCGCGGAAAAAAGAAAAAAAAAGGCACAGCGGGAGTTTGAGACTTCCAGGCCGCCGCGCTGCCGCCGCCGTTGGTGCGGAGGATTGGATTTTGCTGAGATAATTTTTTCCCCTCCGGTGAGGAAGTCAAGCAGCGTAAGGTGTGGGCGCGCCCAGACGCGGGGCCTCTGTGAGATTAAGACCGAGTGTTATCATTTCCAGTTAAAAAAAAAAATCGCGCTAAAAAGCTGCTTGTACTCTTTTGTTGCTGTATCTTTTCTGTGTTGCGAGTGTCTGGCATGCTAACAAGGAGTCTACTCGTGCGTTGTGGACCGTTCCCCACTATTTCACCACATGAGCAGGTACGGGACCCCACTGGGGGGGTCGCGTCGCGTCGCCACGTCTGCTCGCGATGCACGCGCGCCCCGCCGCCAGAACAGCAAAGTGCATTCAAGTGTATTTTTATCGCTAACGGCAAGGTTGTACGTGGGTTAGTTACGGCGGGGCGGGCGGGGCGGGCCCGGCCGGGTGCATGCGCCCTGCGCCGTCATCCATGAAATGGCACCCCGACAACGCCACACCTCTTTCGCATTCCCCTCGACCGAGCGGCGGGGCGGGCGCGCGACGCACCCCGCCGACGCGCAGCCAGCCAAAAATGCCGACAAAAATGACGTGTTTCCCGAAACTCAACCCTAACGAGACCTCTTCCATTGTCTGCCGTGCACCACAAATTGCGCCCCCCCCAAAAAAAGTAACAAGTATTTGAACCCTTGTTCTATCTCTCCGACAGGATCCCGGTCGAACGGCGCGGTGCTGGTGACGCCGCTGAGCTTCAAGCCCGAGGACAGCCTGGGCGGCCTGGGCGGCCTGGGCGGCCTCGGGGGGCTCGGCCTCGTCCCCCCAGGGGGCTCCAAGCCCCTGCTGCTGTCGAGCCAGGACGCGTCGCTGTGGATCGAGAAGCGGCTCGCCGACCAGGTGGGGCCCGGCGCGGCGGGGTGGCGCCTCTCCGACGTGTCCGCCGGCCCGCCGCCCAGCTCCTCCCACCAGGCCGCCAACCTGCCGGACTACTCCGAGGTCGTCAGGCTCATGGCCGGCGACGCCCAGAACCCCAGGCCAGGTAGACTCACGCCTCTAAACTAATTTATCATTTTTTTTTATTTTTTTTTCAAAAAATTAAAACTAAAAAAAAATAATTATTAATTTTTTTTATTATTTTTTTTTTTTTTTTTTTTTAAATATGTGAAAGTATAGATGTGTGCTTGTCCTCCGCAGATTGCGTGGCCAACCCCATGCCGGACTACGCCGAGGTGAACGCCAGCCCCTACGCCATGACGTCCTTCCACGGCTCGTGCCGCTACGACGGCAGCGGCGGCAGCTGCAGCGGCGGCAGCGCCAGCTGCAACAGCGGCAGCAGCGGCGGCAGCGGCGCGGGCGGGCCGGACTGTGCGCCGCCGCACACCACCTCCACCTCCAGCGACAGCACCACGCCCTACGCCTCCACCACGCTCGTGGTGCGCTCCAGGCCCAGCGCCGCGCCCATGGTCAGTCGGGGGGGAAATTTAAAACTCTGTAAAATTTGACGTTGAAACAAAGGTCATTTTCACGACGTTTGGAGCTCCTTTTGACGCTAGTTCGACCACCTGCGCTCCCTGGGCGAGGGCCTAGATGGATCCGCCTCCTCTTAACGAGGGGATGGGGGAAGCCGTTTAACGGGACACCGAGACGGCCTAGCCCAGGGCCTCGCCCAGGGCCTCGCCTAGGGCCTCGCCTAGGGCCTAGCCCAGGGCCTAGCCCAGGGCCTCGCCCAGGGCCTCGCCTAGGGCCTGGCCCGAGGCCGCTACTTTGCGAGGCTGATCCCCGACTGAGGGCGTGTTAATTTTAATTAGCACCGCCTCGGCCGGCCGGCCGGCCTCGGCCCGCCTTTATTTCGGGGCGAGCGTCAAGAGCGCGCAACTAACGCCAATTGTGGCCGCTTTGTTTGGGCAGAGTTGGGATTACGGCATGTCGAGGCCGCAGCAGCAGCAGCAACAACAACAACAACAGCAGCAGCAGCAGCAGCAACAGCAGCAGTCCGATCAGCAAGCAGGCTACAGCGGGTCCTGTTGCTTGCAAGGCGAGGTCTGCTACTCGGAGAGCTGCTACAGCAACAACGAATACGAAGAGTGCAGAGCAGGTGAGCGACCTGGGTTCAAAACCACCCTTTTCAATTATTTTTTTTAAAATTTTTTTTTCCTTTTTTAATGACCGTGGGTGCGGCAAGCCGCCGTTCCGTTCGACCTAGTCGCTCCATAGTCTCCCCCACACTCGCCTTTTCACATTGACGCGCTCTGACGGCCGGCCGTTGTGCGGTCCGCTAACGATGGGAACGCAGGCTGATTCGGCCTGCCAGCGCTTCCTCGCTGCCCTGCGGCCCCTGCGGCCCCTGCGGGACACGCTACTTGTTGATGTGATCTAATCAGGCTGCCAGCCCTCTTGTAGTGGTGGGGCGGGGCCAGGCCGAGGACGAATATCGATGTGCTCCTTGCGCGCTGCTTTTGTCGTGCTGCACGGACTCCAGGGGCAGCAGGGCGGTGGCTCCACGGAGATGCCGCGCCTATCAAGCCGGGGCGGCCGCCGCGCGCAAGTGGTTCTAACGATCCTGCAGCACGCGAAGTGCCTGTTGGCGGAGGAGGAGCGCCGCTGTCTGTCTGTCTGTCTGTCTTCCCGCCATTGTTGCCAGATATTCAGGCGGCAAGTGCAAGACTGGAGTTTCCATTCCGAACTCTGTCTGTCTCTCTCACTCGTCCCCCTCTGGGTGCAGCGCCCGTTGCCTTTCCAAGGTCACAGAGCGCGACCCGATGCTCCGCACATGTAATCCGCTTGCGATTTCACAGTGCGGTGCCGCGCCGCCGCGGCGCAGGCTGCTCTCCTCGCGGGCGTACCACCTGTCGACGCCGGGCCGCGCAGCCACGCGCGGGAATTGTGTTGTTCGACACGCCTGGCTTCGAATCCTGTTAGAAGCGACCCAATTTTTTTCCCCATTCGCCTTTTTTTTTTTAAATGGCCGATTTCCTTCTTGCTTTAACGACGAGGTTGGTGAAGGGCGCCGGGCCAAGCCGCTCTGCTGAGGTGACGTACCTGCTTCCCCGAACCAAAACAAAAGGGCCACTCTTCTGGGCGGCGGGAGGCGCTCCGTTCCGAACGCGGCCGTGGGGTTTATGCCATCGCACTAATGGATGCGTCGTTGGCAAGACTGTGGGCGGGGAGGAAAGTTGGCGAGCAGAGCACGGCGTCGTGCCATGCCTCCCCTGTTGCCGTTTTTCCAGCCGCCGTCACCCCAGTGAGACTCCCTCTTCGCCATCCCCCCCCCCCTCTCTCTCTCTCTCTCTCTCTCTCTCTCTCTCTCTCTCTCTCTCTCTCTCTCTCTCTCTCTCTCTCCTTCTCTTTCTCTCTCCAAAAATAAAGTATTTAAACCTTTCTCGCGCGTGTGACCTTGCCCGTCTTCTCTTTTTCCGCGCCAACCTCCGCAGCTGAAATCCTTTTGAAATTGATAGGGAAACATTGTTGGCGTATAAGAAAGGCACATCACGTCCTCGCGCCCCTTTCTGCCTTCCCGTCATTTCCCTTGCTTATGGCCCACGCCACACCTTCACTTACTTACTTGCCCTCACTTTCGGGCTGTGTGTGTGTGGGTGGGTGGGTGTGCGTGTGGGTGTGGGTGTGGGTGTGGGTGTTGTCGGAGAGCCCCTTGGGGTGCCTACGGGGAGCCCGAGCCGCTGTAGCCACGACACCCGCGGGGGCGGCTCGGCTTATGTTTTGCATCTCCCATACGCATAGCTGATGCGCTTTGGCGTCCAGGCAGCTTTGCAGCCAAAGACTGTTTGCGCAGAGGGGCGGCGCACCGTGGGCCAGAGGACCGGCGGCCAAAACTCATGACGCTTAACAAGGACTCGAAACGAACGTGTGACCCCTACAATGGATTCCCCGTTTGGGGGGTCACACGTTCGGTTCGAGTCCCATTCAGCGACTCTGGAGCTGAAAACGCGTGAAGAGGTTTGGCCGCCTGCGCTGGTCCTCTGGCCCACTGTGCGGCGTGGGTCCGGGTTTTACAGCGAGATGGTCTTGTTGCAGGCGGGTCGGTGCGCGGCTCGGAGCCAGAGTACGCCTACTCGTGCGCCTCCGTGGCCCTGGGCAGCAGCCACGGCGGCCACGGCGAGAACGTGCAGCGCGCCCGGTCGGCGCTGGACTACCGGGACCTCCAGGACTACCGCGGGCCCTCCGCGCCCCGCCCCGCGCCCCCCGGCCACGCCCTGTCCGCCGTGTCCGCCTCCACCCTGCGGCGGGTGCGCCAGCTGCGCATGCTGCGCCCGCACCCCCAGCAGGTAAGCAACCCACCAATTAAAAAAAAACAAAGTGGGATTTGAACCTGAGTGACAACCATGAGCGTCGAAACCGTGTTTTAACTTGGATTCTCTTCATGTTGGCAGCCTGGCAACAACTACTCCCGGTCGCAGCAGATGGCCGGCGTGAAGCGCCCCCACCAGAGCAACCACGGTCAGCAGGGCGGCCACGGCCAGGGCGGCCACGGCCAGGGCGGCCACGGCCAGGGCGGCCAGGACGCCGCCAAGGACAACCTGCGGGGCTCCAACGGCGGCCTCCACGAGCCGCAATGGCGCTCCGTCCGCGTGGACAGCCGCTGAGCCCCACAGACTCAAAGTGGGAAAGTGAAGTGACGTTTACTGCGCCTGGACAGTGAAGCGAACCGGATGTTAGCCTGTAGCGCGACTGCGACTGAGAGGCTCGTCGCGGTTCTAGTCAAAATGTGCCATAAAAATTGAAGGGGGTGCTGTCCTCCAGCGATGTATATTCTACTGTAAATAGGTTCTAGTCTGTGTTCCTGCCCTAACCGTCGTTATTTGTACTTCCAGAATTTAGATTGTAACATGGGCCCTAGTTTAGATTGTCCATCAGCAGTCGTCTCTTTGACATATCAACAAAAATCACTTTAAAAGAACGACTCCGACTGCGTTGGGAGTTTCTCTGACTGAAAAACTATCAGCCTCCTACAAAAGCCGAGTACGGGCATGTGAGATGTCTTTCCCTGACTGATGAAATGTTAATTAAACAAGGCTTATTACACGACTGAAACTTGTACAACGGACAATACATGTATATTGTGAAGTTTCATCGGAACCTGCGCTGACGATCTTGTATGACCAGTGTAATAGTTACATTATTATTGAATAGTATAGATGTTGCTTTCGATGGTTGGAACTCGGTTGTCAATACGATGAAAAAATATTAGTGGAGTTCTTGCTATAAATGTAGTCTAAGGAGATCGGACCCGGTTGATGTAGAGACACAATCGTTAATTGGTGACTTGGTTAGGTACAAACTACACTTATTAACTTCATAAGTCTAATCTACATACAACCTAAGAAAGATGTTAAGGCTGGAGTGTATGTTCTCTTTTTCTGGCTTTTGACTGTTATTTCAAATCAAACTGTGTTATGACAGGTTGATATAATTTTTGTATAAAATTCAAGCCTTTTGTTTATTGAATTGCATGAACGATGCACACATATCTCATTGTTGATATTTTGTAATGTAACAGGATGATAATTTATCTAGTGGTACCCGTGAGTTTTATGTCACTCCATGAAATGAGATCAGTATTATTATAATTTAATTTCTTTGTACCTGTTAATAATAAACGCCTTGTTTATTACTGCTATGCTTCTGTCTTCTTAAATCATCCCTTTTCCAACTCAGAAACTATATACACCCCAAACTAGATGATGCGAGCCGTAGTTCACGGTCCCAGGTTCAACTACCAACATTGGTTATTTTTCACTACCCTCCCCAGTGTGCTTCAAAGCCACAGCAATGCGCAGAGTCCATCGTCTGCCGTGGTGGCTGGAGGTATCGATGCGTCGGTTACCCGGTACGAGGATCGGCGGTTCAAATCTTATTGCTTCAAACCTATTTTTCTCTGACCGCTGCTCATTGTCGCGTCAAGAACCCGCTTCAACCCATCCCAGACATGAGCCGTGGTGGCTGAGGGCGTTGAGGCGTCCGACCCCAACCGCAAGGTCCGGGGTTCGAAACCTCAAGATTCCTTTCATTTTTCGAGTGGCTTCCTCCCACTGCGACTCAAACCCGTCCTCCAACACTCGGCAGACGTGCAAGTCAGGGTGGTGTAGTGGTCTAGGCTCAATCCAGGCCATTACACCCGGGTGTCTAAAAAGCAGTCCGCTTCGGCGGATTGGCCTCGGCACTGGTTCGATCCCCGATCGAGCCAGCCACTCGAGATTGGTCGCGAGTGGGTCCATTCCGATTCGTCGGATGGAGTTGATAAGTCCTTTGAAGCTGGCCCACTGACTGCATGTTCGGGTCTGGGAGCGCCGGACAGCGGGTGTACCATTTGGGTACCGACCAGCCTGCGCAAACAAAAGCTCCCAAAACTACTCTCTCTCTCTTTCTTTCTTTCTCTGTCTCTCTATCGTCTCTGCCTTACTCTACTCTGCCCATGTTTGAGGCGTGTCGGCGTCCTCGGGTCCTACTGGGTCCCCCGGCGTACGATATCGAAGTCGCTGGATCGGATTAACCCCAGTTACCTGATAGCACCGGTTCCCATCCCGAACACCGAAGTAAAGCAGGAGGCCTCCCCATTAAGACTGGGGAGGGGGTGTAGAGTTCCATTTTTTAAATTTATTTTTAGTTAAGCACGAACGGTTCCCATCGAACACCGAAGGTTAACAGGCGGCTCGAACCCCTGAGAATTTGAAAGGTTGAGGGCACCGTCCTGGGCATAATAAATAAATTGCGTAGAAGAGGAACACATTTCGTTTCTACTTGCACAAAACGCATTTTGGATTTAATTAGTAATTTATTTAAAACAAATAACATTAGCTTAGCTTCTCATTCTTAACAATCTAACCTAAGGTGCTGCAGGAATTGCTTTAGAGATTTACTTCTTAGCTTGTCGTAAACAAGACGACTGTTTGTTTTACTTTAAACCCACATTTAGCGATAGTCACGGTTTTGGCAATTCAGAAATACTCAAATGCAATAACAGTATGTTTCTTTTGGAAACACAACAATTACAATGAAATGATACTTGTACATTCATCCTCTTAAAGATAAACGCCTTTCCTTGTTAAGACGTTTATACACAGTTCACAAAATTACAGGCCCTAACGTATAAAACAAGTAAATTAATTTTTTTTTAAAAACATTCATCTTTGGATTACATACAGTGGTTCATCACTGCCTGTCACTACACTTGGTCCCTAGTAGTCAAGTCAGGTATTCTAACACCAGAAGGCACATTCTCTAACATCACAGTTACGAGTGAGCAATAAGATACCGCGGCACCGTCGCCTCCCGGGCCAGTCGTGGATTGGAACGCTAAGTCATGGAGATGAAAGTTCGAGGCACTCTGGCCGGCGGCGCAGCGGCGACCTGGCCGAAGTTCCGCTGGGGATGGACGCAAAGCCGGTGCAGTGAGGCGCGCGCCGGCGGGGCGGCTAGCAGCGCAGTCTTGTCGACAGAAGGCTCGGCGCGCCTCTTCTTAAAGTCTTGTTTGAAACGCAAACAACGCCAAGAGAGGCTCGCCGCCTTCTGCTAGATTCCCCTGGTCACTATCCAAAGTATATTTTGGTCCCGCTGTCGAGGACCGACGACGAGTCCATCTTCAGAGCTCCTTCTTGCCGGCGATCCCGTTGGCCGCCCCGTTGGAGTACACGGGTGCGCCGGGCAGCTTGTTAGGAGGGGTGATGTGGGTGTAGAACACGTCTCTCCAGATGTCGATCACGCTCTGCGGGAAAAACCTGCGGCAGACGAACAAGTGCCACTGAGGGTTAACTAAAATTCAAAGTTCTATGGTAAATTCAAGTTTAGCGACTCTGGAGCTTAAAACGCGTCTAGAGTTTTGGCCGTCTGCGCCGGTCTTCTGGCCAACTGTGCCTTAGATGTTCACCTGGAGAAGGCCAGGAGGTAGAACAGGAACTTGGGGATGGTGACGGACACGTTCTCCCGGCGGACGCCACGCACCACGGCGGTGGCGACCCTGTCCGGGGTGATGAGCGGCAGCCTGGAAGCGCGCAACTCAGTTAGCAGGTTGGCAGGGGAGCGTCATCGGCCCGCCGCCCTCCAACAGTGTTGCCACACAACAAGGACAAAATTCCCACAATGCACCAGTTTGTTTTTTTTATAAAGTTGGCACCATTGCTGAGTGAATGGCCAACCGCAGGCCGCCTAGAGGGCAACGGTCTCGAGAGCAAAGCCCTGGCCTTGTCTAGTAGGCAGGCGGAAGTTGGCAACTCTTCTGACACTGCTGCATCGAGGTTATTTTTATTAGCAACACTGAGTAAAGAGGCGCGGTGAGCGGGAGCTGTCAGTTGCAGCCCACGTGCTCGCAGCGTGCCTCTCCACAACAGGCACGCACAAACATATTTTTAAATAAAATAATAAAAATAAAATTAATTGAACAAAAATATTAGTTCTGTGCCTTTGAGGAGTGACACGGTCGAACACGATGTTAAGGATGGCGATTGAATCACCGTTAGTGAAGACCGAACCAGTCCCTTAGAACAAACTTCATTATTTCCACCACGGTTGTACTTACGGGCTTCCCTACAGACACTCATAAATTCAATCTTAAAATCTAGGTGCAAATGACACATGCGTGAAGCATACAATGACAGGGGAAATGACTGGTTGATGATGGTGATCATGGAGGTGACGGAGACGCGGTGCTCCCGGAGGGTAGGCAGACCAATCTACGGCCACGTCGTGTGTGCGGCGAGGCTCCAGGCGGAGCGACTGCTTCCCCGGCCGGCCGCCAGGAGGGGCGCTAGCGTCGCACCTCGGGGCGAGCCTCGGCACCGCCGGGCATCCATACACGTCGTCCGGCTTGAGCGATGAGGCCCCAAAGTCGCTGGTGCACTGCTGCTGTTCTCAAGCGTCCCCTCACTCGCACACTGTCCTTACACAAGTCCTGTCTCGCGCTAGCACAGAATGAACACGATGAGGGTGAACGACATGAGGGCGATACAGAGCGACATGAGGCGAAATGGGCATGAGGTGAAGCGTGTAAAATGAACGCGACCGGTCGGAGCCGCCCTGACCTGTGGTGCCAGCCCTTGATGAGGTCGGGCCTGGTGTTGATGAAGTACGGGTGGATGGTGGTCAGCTTGATGTCCTTCTGCTTGGACCGGAACTCCTCGTGCAGCGACGACATGAGACCTGCCGATCAGATTGTCAGACTGGCCGCAAGGAATCCAACTCACCCTGCCCCCGAAAAGTCGTTCCAACGCGCTGTCTCTCTCGCCCCCGACGAGTGCGACAGAGACAGGGCGACGGTCCGTCCACCGGCGCTGACCTTCGACGGCGAACTTGGTGGCGGAGTAGGTGGAGAAGTTGGCGACGCCGATGAAGGAGGCGACGGACGCGATGGCGACGATGTGGCCCGAGTTCCTCTTGAGCATGTAGGGCAGGAAGGACTGGATGGTCTGCAGGCAGAAGTTGCCAACGTCAGAACGAGAGTAACAAACAGGAAGCAGGCAGTGAAAAGCACTCCGCCGCGCGCCGAGTCAAGCCGGCAGGTTGGCAGCAGTTTTAATCCGTCTCCTGGGAAGCGGCGCCCCGCGGCTGCAGCGCCAGCGCCAGGCTGCTGTTGTTTAGTTTGCTCGCTCTGCCGGGGGACTCTTTAACCGCGTTAGCCGGGCGCCGCGCATGAAATCGCATTTAGGGGATTATTAATACCCTCGGTGCAGCCAGGACAAAACAAAAACACGCTGCAGCCGCGAAAATAAGAAAATAAAACACACCGCAGGCCGGCCGTGGCGGCGACACGACTTGGAAAAAAATCCAAAAACAAATGCAGTGGCGAGCAGTATAATAGAGTCCCGCGGTATGAGAGGTGGTGGCGCATCCCCGCTGCATGGCTGCAGCCACCCTCTTCTTTTCATTTTCCGCCCTAATTGTGGGGCCCAGTGGGGCTGCATCACCCATGTCACGTCGAGGAAGGGAAAGGGGAGGGGGGGACTGATTAAAACAGCAACGCGACTGGTGTCCGAGAGGCTGCCGGCGTGGGGGCCGTTGTGCCAGGACCAGGGCCTCATCCGCCAGGAATGCGTCCAGGACCGCGCCGAGGACCACGTGCAGGACCACGCCGAGGACGACGAAGACGAGCGCAACGGGCGAGGAAGGCCGCCGTCGACGTTCCCATGTTCCCATGCTGTTTGCGGGGTCATAATTGGCGGTCTAAACAGCATGCGCGCCTCCCGATCCACGGCCGTGCGCGCGTGCCACGCCACTGTAAGCACTGATTGCTTACATATTTCTCAGCCGGTGTGGCAATTACCGGCCACACTGACACACTTCCCCGCGCCGAGGGGTCACCGCGAGCTGCGTGCCTCGGGTTCGAATACCGGCCGCGTGCCTCTCATTTTTGCTCTCCTTCTCTCTCTTTGACCTTGACACTTTTTTCCCCCCAGAGTTCAAGTTGATCGCAGGTGGGCAGCTCGCACGGACAATGGTAGCGACGTTGCTGCCCATTCCTACCCCCTCCCTCCTGCCTACTGTGGCCCCATCTTTGGTTCTGCCCAGTGGGACGGGTTTGAATTAGGCAACGGGCGACTGGTCAGTCGGCTCGGGAGGCGATGCTGCATTGCCTCAGCGTTCCGCTGCGCTGCCCCGCCACGCTATGCAGTGGCCTCTTCACCTTCTCGGCACCCTTCTGACACACCTCGCCTCAAGAGAGATGGACTTTCATTCATTTTCTGAGTTATATGAGTGTTAAACGACTGAGACAGGCTCATTCTGAGTTCAGGAGACGAAGAAACCCAACAGTTTCAGTTGTTGTATTAACTTTCAACAGAGCCGGCGGCAAGCCTTGTGATGATTTACTCTGAAAAAAAAAATCAAAAAATCTGACAGTCGAGCGCACCGAGCGCACCAATTTGAGCTAAAATGTGGAATTGGGCGGCTGGCGGGCGGGGCAAAGCAAGCGGGAAGTGACGTCTGCAGTCTCAAGGCCGGCGCGAGAGGGACTTCATCCATCCATTGCACGAACGCACGGCGGGTGCCAAGTTTGCCGCTGGCGAGCCGCGTGCCATCTTTTTACGGGCTTGGCACGCAGGAAAAACACACGCCTCCTCGATTAGACGTCATGGGGACAACACATTGTGCACTGGCTGATTCCGGAGTCGCCATGGCGGCGGCGCGCGCGGCGCGTGCAGGCGGTATCCTCACCCAGAAGTGTGAGGTGAAGTTGACGTTGATGGTGAGGTCGATCTCCTCCGGGGTGGCGTCTCGGAAGGAGTGCTCCGTGAGGATGCCGGCGTTGTTCACCAGGATGTCCACCTCGCCCATTTCTTTGGTCACCAGCAAGGCGAGCTCCTGGACCTGGAGGCGGAAAGCGAGGAGGTAATGGATTGGGTGGCGAGGTCTGATTTCCATTCGTGGCCGTTAACCTGGCGGCATATCGCCGGAGCCACTTGGCCGGGAAGGCCACAGGGAGTGAACTGAGCGACCCTCCGAAAGCAGCCTGGCCAGCCCGTCAAACAGGATGCCCTGTCCGGCCAAAACAATGCCGGCCATCGGCGGAATAATGTTCACACCGTGAAAAAAAAATAAATAAAATGGAATCGATTCTGACCTTTTTCCTGTCAGCCACGTTGCAGATGTACCCCCTGACCCTGGGGCGGCCGTTGCCCGGCATGTTGGCCTTGTCGGCCTCTTGGAGGATTTCCCTCACGGTCTCCTCGTTGCCGACCTTGTTGATGTCCACGCACACCACCCTGCATCCCTGGCGCGCGAACTGCAGCGAGATCTCCTTCCCCAGGCCGTGGCCCGCGCCGGTGATCTGGAAAAAAAGGGACCAAAAGTAAGTGGCCGATGCAAAGGAAACCTTTTTGGCGAATCACGCGTGTGTGTTGGCGTGTCTAGTCGGAAGGCGCGAAAAACAAATGTGCGGGTCGTAAGCCCTGTCGATGCCACGCGGACAGAGACAAGTAAAAGGAAATAAATAACGGAATGAAAAGATAAAACGTCAGGGTGCAGTTTGGAGGGTGACCCCAGCCAGCCTCCCTCGCATGCGCGGCCGCCATGCACCGCCGGCACAAAAAAAAACTAAACAAAAACGGATCGTTACATTTTGCGTCTTTGTCGCACGCGTTCGGTTTGGCGGGACTAGAAAAAGAGAGAGAGAGGGAAACCGCACGGCGGAACGGCGAGTCGGACAGCGCAGGGCAGATCAATCCATCAGCTGTCATGAGACACCGACCCCCACCACCGTCATCCCCATTCACTCACCGCCGAGCCCCGCTAGGTCCCCCTAAACCCCCACGGGGATCACAGGCTATAAATTACGTAACGCCGTGTTTGTTTCCAGCACCGTAAAAGACATTCCATCACCCTGCGAAATTCCTCCGCGTCAGCCGTCAGCGGGTGTTTCCCTTGACGAGACGTCGAATCCGACAACGTGTTAACAGCGCACTACTGGTTCTGATTTTCAACCTGCTTTCGTCTGTTTTTTTTGTTTTGTTTTTTTATAAATTTCAAATCTTTATTTTTTTTTTAATTGTTTACTTACTTTTTTTATTTAACTTTTGTTTGTTTGTTTTCCGTCGATACATCTGATTGAGCGCGCTGGCAACACTGGAATCCCCTTCCCCCGGCAGCGTTGCCACATCGGCGTGCACCCTTACAGATATAAAGCGGCACTCCGGACGGCCGAAATAAAATTTTGGGAGACAATAGACTTTTATAGGGGTGGCGCGCCCGGCGCGTTTCTGGCGGCGGGACGGCGGCGGCCGAAGCAAGACGGACGGCCCACTGTGCCGGCGCGCCGCGGCGCCCGAGGGGAGGGGAAGGGAAGGCGCATTCATACCGCACTCACACGCACGGCGCCGCCAAGTGACGGCCGACTGACGGCAAAGTGACAATCAACTGGCGGCCGAGCGGCGGTCAGAGACAACATGCTCACCGAGTCGGACGTGGCGCCATGAAATCGGATAAAATTACTCGTATTGCCAATTGTGGCGCCGCAGTGGGAACGTGGCCGCGCTGCCGAGGAAAACAAGATTGGCAAGGCGTGCCTCTAGTGCGGAGAAAAGTGCCACAACGTGATACCGAGTGTACAAAATGATGGCGGCGATCGGGTCGTGTTAATTTCAATACGACAGCCGCTGCAAGGAAAACAGGATTCCGCTGTTTTATTCCTTCGTGAGTAGCCTGTGAGGTGATGCGAATCGAAGAAGCTGTTTATTTTGGCAAAATAAAGTGGAGCCACCAGGAAAGAAACTTTTTCTTTTTGAGGCAGTGTTCTGTCAGACTGTGAGAATAGCGCGCTCTACCGAAGCGAGGCGACCGCCAAACCACGTGACGCGCGTCCGGCCGAGCGGACAGCGTCAGTCCAGACACGAAGTGACTGCCGGGAACAAAATCGCGGACACCGGGCAACAAGACGACACCCGCATCAACCCGAGTCCCATTTAGCGACTCTGCAACTCAAAACGCGCCGTGAATTTCGACCGCCTCCTCCGGTCCTCTGGCCCACTGGGCGAGGTGGGGGCATGCCTGGCCACTGGAAGGACTAGAAGGGCCTCCGGACGTCCTTGGCACCGCCCTCTTGGCGCCCTTCAAGGACTTCGAGGAGGCTGGAAGCGATCATTAACCCCGGCGGGAATTTTCCCCGATGGAACGAACATCCTGGCGGACTGACGAGGCCTAGCCGAAGGACCTCCAGGACCTTCAGGACCTCCAGGACCTCCAGGATTGCCGCCATCCATGCGAGCCCGCGTCCCTCTAATGACCGAAACACGTGCTCACGGAAGCGGCGCTCTGTCTCTCTCGCACCTCCGGGGGCCGCTCCGCGAGTGCGAGAGAGACACAGCGACCGAGCGCATCATTTGGCGCGAAAAGTTTCCCACGATATTCCCAGTCTTACGTCACCTCAAATTGCGCGCGCTTTTAAAGGCAGATCCGTGTCGCATTCATCATCATTCCATCTGCCCGGGGAAGTCCCGTCTCAAAATGCATCCTGATGGCTCCCGATTTCATCAGCGCGGAGCTGCACTGGCGTGAAAACAGTCGCTCTCGAGTTGGGTTTTGCTTTGAGCGTAGGTGTATATGTGACGTCAGGGGATTCCTTAAGTACTTTTAGCTTGATGCACGGAAAAATATTATTCACTTTATTTTACCTGGTGCTGACTCGTAAGCAGTAAACCGAAGGCTGTGCCCGAGCGAGTAGGTGAATGATACCCTACCGCGCTGCAGGAGCCGCTCTTGTTAATTTTCAAAGGGGCAGCCGCGGCGGTGCGTTCGGACTAATCTATGCGAGAGAGAGAGAGAGAGAGAGAGAGAGAGAGAGAGAGAGAGAGAGAGAGAGAGAGAGAGAGAGAGAGAGAGAGAGAGAGAGAGAGAGAGAGGGAGAGAGAGAGAGAGAGAGATAGGTGTGCGGCTAGAACTGGCTCGGGGGTGTGGCGCGAAAGGTCAAGCACCACGCTGCCCGTGAAACAGCCCGGGGCGTTGCGATACGTGTTACGGCACACAAGCCTGCAGCCCGCCCGCCTCTCTGACGCGGAGAGCCGCGTGGGTGCGAGAGAGACAGAGCGAAGGGCGAGGAATGCGGGGCCGGCCGCCCCAAGGAGGATCGGTCATTGGACCGGCGGTGGAATAAGCTAGGATACTGGGTCAGTAGGCGGCGGCTAGTCATCCATACCATGCCGAACGCCGTGTGTTTATGAGTCGCCGGGCCGGCCTGCACGCACTGGCGGGGCGTGGCGGGCGGGCCGGGGTGGGGCGGGGTGGGGCGGGGTGGTGGAGCACGACCGAGTGTGAAGGTCAGGACTGCGAGGAACCGGTTGGCCGGTGCGACTACCGCCCTGGCCGGCGGGATGTCCGGCACATGCCTCGCGGCTCCTCAGCCTCCGCCCCCTCCGCGCCCCCAGACCCTCAGAGGCTCCCCGCGCCGGACGGTCCTCCCTCCGTGAGGTCCCTGCCAAGGCGCAGCTCGGCGCAGCGTGCAGCCAAAGCGTGGGTATGCCGATCGTTTGACTCCCAGCCCCATGTCCACTCACAGGTTGCTTGACCGTGGAACTGAGAAAAACGCGAAACTGGAGCAGGCTGGAGCTGCTGACCCGGCCGACGCTGCACTCACCAGCACTAGTTTCCCGGTGAGGTCCTTGCCCTCGTTGGGCTTGATGGCGTGGTAGACGGCGTCCAGGATCATGAAGATGGACTGCACGATGAGCCAGGCCACCTCGACGGCCAGCACGGCGGCGGACACGAAGCGCGTCCGGGACTGCGGCCGCGCCGCGGACACCACCACCGGCTTGGGCGGCGGGTCGTCCATCCCCGGCGGCGTCGTCTCGATCAGCACCTTGGGCGACATCCTCTGCAAGCCGAGAAACACACGCTGGTCAGAACCCAAGCAGCAACCTCGCACTAAACGTCAACGCCACTCTGCACCCTTTCAAACGCGGGAGTCACTTCCGAACAACATAAATTCCAAATTTCATTCCTGCCGTTTTAAGAGCCCGCCGCGCGTAACTGTCTCCGTTTGCGAGACACGGCCGCCATAAAGACACTCCCGCCGATACACAGTGATTCCGCGCAGTCCATATACCCCTCGCACTGCGAGTGAGTGAGAGTAAGAGTGAGAGAGTGAGAGTGAGAGAGTGAGAGTGAGAGTGAGAGAGAGAGAGAGAGAGAGAGAGAGAGAGAGAGAGAGAGAGAGAGAGAGAGAGAGAGAGAGAGAGGGTGTCCTCCTGCAGGTTCAGTCTGCAGGTGCGTCTTGACCGGCCGTGGCCCGGCAGGGCGTGCAGCATTCCCTGCCGACGACGGAGAGGTGGGAGGGGGGGGGAAGGAGACGTAGGATGCTGTTCGGACGCTGACCACAGCCGCCGCACACTGACCGTACGGCCACACGGCGGCGTTGCAAAACAAACTGCAGGACGGCATGCTTCGGCCTGGCTGGCCGGCTGCCTGGCTGCTCGGGCTGGCGGCAAGGCGCGGCGGCAGAGGCCAGGCAGGCACTGCGCTCCGCGAACCGGTTCCCAATTACACAATGCCCTCGCGCACTCTGGCGCTCGGGCCGCCGCGCGTCTAGCGGGCTCGCTCGGCGTACTGCACGCGCCGGTCAGCTGTGCGGCTTAGTGCGGCTGTGCGCGTGGGTGTGAGTGAGAGCGTCGCCACTCCATCTCGCTGACAGGCACTGAGTGTCGCGCCTGGGCGTGGCGGCTCCCCGCGAGGAGCTACTCTACCTGAGTGGCGCCTCGACTCGCTGCGTTTCCATTCCTTTTCGTCATATTCTCGCACTTAGGCAGGCCCGAGGCATGGGACTGGGCGAGCGCGTGCGGGGCCGCGCTGCTGCATCCACGCCCTTAGGCGTTCGTCCGTGTCTTTGGCCGAGCCCAAATTTTTGACGACGGCCCGGACCGAGCTGGCAGGCAGCTGTCGGTGGCCGGCCTTGGCTGCCTGCCTTGGCGGACCGGTTCCGATTTTCGTCATCCATGACGCTGTCCATGACGCTGCAGAGCGCACGACGCGGTGCGTGGCGCTGCCGGTGCACGCGGCGCAGCGGCTAGGCGCGACCCGGCCCACTGGGGGGCCCACTGGGACCAGCCCACTGGGACCGGCCACTTCAATGGGAAGACCACGCGCCAGACTGAGGCTTGCCAAGGAGTCAGACTTGAAGGTCTTGCCAAACTTTGGTGTCAGACCAAAAAAGTTGGTAAGACGGTGTGAGGTCCGACCTCCGGGAAGGACACAACCTCTGTCTCATCCTGCGGCTCCTCCTTCTCTTTTTCATATTTTTTTAAAAATATTCATATTTAACAAATTAAATGATACGCACGCGGCGCGGCACCTCATCGCGCCCGGATGGTATTCACTTTGTGCGTGGATCGGCATGAATAATGAATGCCTCTACAGTGCAGCCGCGGGATGGCTCGCGGTAGCAAACAAAAGCACTGCGACGACCGCACGGGAAACGATCGGCTGGGCGCACGCGCACACACACACACACACAGAGCAATAGCACCGGTCCACCCCATCAGCGGGGCCGCATGATTGTTTGATCGCTCATCAACAAGCAGCATAAAACATGACGGGGCATGAGGTTAGGGCGGGGATGGGATACGTCATGGCGTTCAAGTGCCCCCCGCCAATCCCGATCACGAACAACAACAACAACAATAACAACTGTCGGGGTGTGGCGCGTACTGCGGCTGGACCGAGCGGGGTGGATGCTGCGGGTCCGCAACCACCCTTCATGCCTTTCCGACCCGCCGACGATGCGAGTGACTGCTCTCTCTCTCTCTCTCTCTCTCTCTCTCTCTCTCTCTCTCTCTCTCTCTCTCTCTCTCTCTCTCTCTCTCTCTCTCTCCTGCAGCGCACGCCACGCTCACCTGTCAGCGTCACGCTTGCCCCGAGTTTTCCACATTGTTTTCGGCGCAGACGGTTGGCGGCGGCAGCGCTTCGCTTTGTCGGACTTCTTCGCGTATTCCTTTTACGCGTTTTGCGCGTCTGCCCGTCTGTCTGCCCGTCTGTCTGTCTGACCAATGCTTCGATGCGACCGGCGTCGCTGCATCGAGGCTGCAGCGTTCACACGCAGCACCCAGAATGCACGAATGCGTGCGCTGCTGCGAGACGCGCCCTCGGCCTCCACGAGACGCGTGAGGGGGGCGGCGGGGGGCGGCGGGGGAGGGCGGGGGCGTGTGAGCACGCCGTCAAAGAGACGGGAAGTCAACTGCCGCTGCCGTATTGAGCGACTAGGAGCGGCGTGTCTCGCGGTCGGGCGCAGAGCGCAGTGGGCCAGAAGACCGGCGCACTGGGTCACAGCAGCTGCATGTTTCGCGGCCGAGAAAGGTCGGGCCGACGCCAATTAGACAAGTTGCAGCCTACCTGTCTGTACTTCTAAGGAAAACACAATTTTTTTTAATTTTTTTTTTCAAGGAAGAAGAAGAGGTAAAAATAAGTAGTTGCTGTTTTATCGTCTTGGCTGCTCATCAGCGCAGACATGCGGCATCCAGGTTGACGCGGATGGGGGCCAAAGCGCCGTTGCGGAGGTGATATAACCATTCAATAAGTGATGGAGCTACCCTGCCGGTCTGACGAGTCCTATCCCCTGATTTGCCGCCTAAGGTCCACTTGGCAAACGCCTGCAAAGCGAGGAATCCGCCGCTCGAGAACTGGTCGCCCCGAATCACATCGCCGAGAATCCAGCCTTACGAGTCGTGCATGGGTACGCCCTGAATATTATTGGCACGCGCTCTTGGATCAAGATCATTGCCGACAGAACAAGA
The DNA here is from genome assembly GCA_030522485.1 of Stenchaetothrips biformis. Taxonomy (NCBI): domain Eukaryota; kingdom Metazoa; phylum Arthropoda; class Insecta; order Thysanoptera; family Thripidae; genus Stenchaetothrips; species Stenchaetothrips biformis. The sequence goes on from CM060100.1 coordinate 4,289,169, forward strand.
ACATGGAGACAGAAAAAAATAAAACAGTCTTTATGGAACATTCTACTGCACAGATGTGTGGAAAAATGTGGCTTGGATCAAGCACTCGTTTTTTAATGGGACGCCATTGCCAAAAATGAGATGGGTGCCAAATGAATAACAGCAACCGATCGGAGCCGTCGGAAATTCACTGGAAAAATACTGTATTTGCCGGATCTCAAATAGGAAAATTTTAGGAGGCTTCGTGTCTCAAAGAGATTTTTTTTTGTACTATGCCAATTCTAAACTAAATCAAGATAAAAACTTAACAGGCTACGGAATTTTCCGAAGATTGGAGGCAATGTTTTCCCCGACAAGTTCTTTGGGAATTTTCAAGATATTTTTAACCGTGTGCGAGTTTCAAGTTCAAGGCGCGGTTTCCACAACGCATTGTTGAGGTCGCCGCCGCGCGGAACGGACGGCAGACGTGACCCTAGGACCAGACGGACACGTTTCCAGGCGAAATGTTTCAAAACGACTCCGGCCGTACGGAACAGGGGCTGTACGCACCAAGGTCTGGGTCCTGGTGACGCAATGATCATGTGTGAGCCCGGTGGCCAAGGCCGTGCGAAACCCCCGTTTCAAGGACAATGGCCATGGCCACCGTGGCACGGACGCCGTGAGAGCCCCGGGCGACAGATCCCGGGTTCGAGCCCAGGCCAAGTCTCATTCATTTTTCGGTTCAGGAAAATCTGTTGGTTTCCTGTGAAGTGGAACAGTACTTTGCTATCTTGAGCCATGCACCCTGGCTCTCTTCTTAGAGTTCAAAGCAATTTATAATTTTTTTTTTTTTTTTTATTTTTTTTGAAGGCATGAAATAAAGTTGTTAATGACTGACATCAGCCGAGGCATTCCTTGCTCGTGCTGCGGCCGTTTCAAATCAACACCTTCCGCGCAGGATTGCAATTTGCGACGCGATGTCCATCCACGGTAATGATATCATCACGCCAGCAAGGGCCGCCAGCGGGCCGTTTGCATCCTGGGGACTTCAATTTTTATTATTTTAACTGAACAAAAAATATTTAAATGTGCGAATGTGGAGGAAGGGAAACGAAACACTCGGCAGAAGTGTCGACAGACCCGCACTGCAATCAGAGCCCATCCCATTTCGGGGATGCGTCAGTAATTAACTGCATCGCTTGGGGCGACCTTGACCGGGTTGGCGGCCCGCCCGCCGCAGCCGGACGGCCAGGGCAGGCAGGCAGCCGGGAAGGCAGGCAGGCAGACAGTCTCCGGTCGGGAACTTGAACGCAAGGCCCGAGGCAGAGATCGGCCGGCCGGGCCCTTGCCACGAACGCCGCGCTCGTTTGCCGTTGCAGTGTCTCGCGTGTGTCTTATTTCGCATGCGTGTGGACCCCACCAAGAACATGGCACGTGTACCACACACACACACTCACACACCGACACTCACATGTATTAAATATACCAATTACACGCACACAGTTCCCCATACAAACGCAGCATGGCCCATACAGACACAAGCGCGCACACAAACACACACACAGCCGCGCTCAGGTTATAACGCCCTACATGGCACGGCCTGCGCCGCGGTTTTAGCGTCATCGTCCCAACGATGCAGCCGCCTGATTCCGAAGCCTCCATTCGTCCGTCTCTCTCGCACTCAAACGGGACGCAACACGAGTGCGAGAGAGCAAGAGAGAGAGAGAGAGAGAGAGAGAGAGAGAGAGAGAGAGAGAGAGAGAGAGAGAGAGAGAGAGAGAGAGAGAGAGAGGCCAGGCTCGGCGCGTTGCGACAGGGAACCACGAGGGAACCTAGGCGGATATCGTAAAGAGGCCCGGCAGCGAGCGCGGCCGCATGACTTTGTAAACAGCGTTAGAGTATTTCACGGCGTCGGGCAATCGCTGCCCTGACCGCCATCACTAATGACACGGCGCTCGCAACGTCCGCGGTACGCAGTCCCAAATGTCTGTCTCTCCCTCCCTCTCCCTCTCTCTCTCTCTCTCTCTCTCTCTCTCTCTCTCTCTCTCTCTCTCTCTCTCTCTCTCTCTTTCTCTCTCTCCGGCCGCGGCACCCGTCTTCGGGCCCACTGCACACCGGCCGTCCACCTGATGAGAAATAAAGCGCGCTCGCCCTTTAGCCGCTGTACAAATGCACCTATGCAGCAACGCCCGGCGCGGCGAGCGGGGTGCAGGCACGTCTGGGTGCGGAGTGCAGCGAAGCAGCGATGCACCGGCAGCGCGCTGCGTTACGTAACAGGCTGCGTGGCCCACTCCGACCTGACATTGGCAGAGAGGGAGGGAGGGAGAGAGAGAGAGAGAGAGAGAGAGAGAGAGAGAGAGACTTGGGCCCTGCCAAGGTCGCCCCTTTGCAGCTAATTGTGGTCCGTGTCCTCCGGGTGTGGTTTTGGGGTCCAGCGGCCCGCCTACCACCTGCACCGCCTCTGGATTGCGCGCCGACCGTGCAGATGCCATCGATCGCTGACTCTGGTTCCATTAGCTAAGTGCGGTCTGGTCACAGACTGGCTTAATGAGCGACTTCCCTTGTTGCACCGGCGCAGCAGGAAGCGCGGGTAACCCTTCATAAAGTTACAGATGAGTTTGGAACTAGCGCGCGCGGTCGGCGGGGCGCGGTCTGAGTGACAGCAAGCAGCGCTGTAAAACGGCGTGTTGGCCCTGCCAGCAGGATTTCCACCAGGAGCAGCGGGGCAGTGGCTCAAAGTGGCCGAGTAATAAAAGCGGCCTTAAAACAAAGCAAGGTGTTGCGTTTTAGCGACTGGCGCGGACTGCACGCGGTCGGTGCAAGGGCCGTGTAAAGTCAAGTCGGGGATGGCGTTCAATGCTCTCAGCGACTTAGGCGCTCATCTTTGTCGAGACCGGTTCCAGCAGGAACCTTCACCCTGAGCGCGTTGCATCACTACGGACGCAACTAGGCGCTCCGCCCGTGCCGCCCACTGTGCGGCCCGGAGGACTCACGGGGCCGTTATCTTGTTGCTATGCGAGCTGTCGTTAAGGCGGTTTCATCTATTTTCGCGGGGAATGTAATTCAGGTTTGAAGGCAACGGGCCGGACCCGTGGGATGTGTCCAGCTTTCAGCGGTTCGTTCACCTCATTCCTGTCTTGGCATCGGCTCAAGTCCACCGGCCGCCCGGTTCAAATACTAGGGCAGGCTAACGGACCAGAATCTCTCACAAAGTCAGGGGTATTTTACCAGTTTGCTCTGATTTGCATTCTGGCGACTGCCCGCACCCAGCACGCCCAAGGTTGCCCTAATGGCGGGCCAGCCGCCTAGATGCTGGTCCGATGCGTTTTTAATGCCACTACGCAACGCCGAAGGACAATGGGAGCGGCGGTCGCAAGCCAGCCGCACAGTGGGCTAGAAGACCGGTGGAGGTGGTTTCTGAGCTCCTGATTCGCTAAATAGGACTCAAACCGTGTGACCCCACCCATGGATTGCTCTCCGAACGAGGAATCCATTGGTGGTGTCACCTGCTTGGGTCTCGTCCCATTCAGCGACTCTGGAGCTCAAAACGCGCCTAGAGTTTTGACCGCCTGCGGCGGTCTTCTGGCCCACTGTGCGCCGCCCGCGAAGAGCTGAGAAATATCCCTTGGCCGACGATAGAGGCTTGAGGAGGCCCGCACTGCTTGACGAAATCCCCGGTGGGTGAGAAGTAGGCTGCATAAGAAACGCCGCTAAGAGACGCGCACTGCCTGGGCAAAAATCTTAATTGGCTTTTCTTGCTCATTTTAGGACGTCGCAAAGCCGGTGTGGATTTCGCACAAGGCCTGAAAAATGGACCCATTGTCATTGTGTGCCAATCAGGCCGCGTGATCGCAGTGCCTATCGCAGCCGGGCTGGCAGCAGGCAGGCAAAGCTCCGGCTGCAGGTGCCTGCCAGCACACAGTGGGTCAGAAGACCGTTGAGGCGGCCAAAATTCTAGACGCGTTTTGAGATCCAGATTCGCTAAATGGGACTCGAATCGAACGTGTGACCCCACCAATGGATTGCTCTCCAAACGAGGAATCCATTGGTGGGGTCACACGTTCGATTTGAGTCCTATTTCGCGACTCTGGCGCTCAAAACATGTACGGGATTTTGGTCGCCTTAACGGTCTTTTGACCCATTCCGCCCGCGATCGGCTCCTCGCCGCCTTCCCAGCAACAACTGGCCGCTGCGTACGCCCCAAGCGGAGCTACAATCCAAAGGTGAATACTCAATTTCGTCTATTTTTGGACACTACCCGCCACCGCGGCGCCCGCCTTTGTTTTGTTCCCACGCTCGGGGCGTTTCTGGAAAAGAATAAAGGTCGCCGGGTCTCCTTCTTTCTTCCTCGCTACTGAGGCGACCCACTCGACGCGCAGATACGCCAAGAAGCACATGAGCTTCAAGCAAACTCTCAACACCATCTTGAGTTCAAGGTCCGTTTCGATGTTTTGAGAATGCTACTTGCTGCGATCATCGGCACCACAAGACGATCTAACAAGTTATCTGAGTTCGACTGGCAAGATTTGCATTTTGGTCGCCCCAATATTTTTCCCGCCCGCGATCGCTACTTTCACTGTGACTGCACCTGCTCGCCGATACATACAGTGACCTCCAAATAGAGAGATAACGAGGCTTTTCGCGTCCTTTCACTCGCTCGGAGGTCAGGCTGCTCAGGCGGAGTCACTTTTATTACCCTTTTCACGTTGTTCATAGGCTAAAGGTTAAATACGTTGAGTTTTCACGCTCAATGATTTTCAACGATTGGTCCCCATTAATGTATCAGAGGTGACAGGTTCACAGTGCACTGATTTATTTTTTTGTGAGGACAGAGCGAAGTGACGAAAGTCATAAAATTATTCATGGTACCGATATGACGTTGGTGACAATGCAATGAAAAACAATTCGACAAGCTTTTTCAGGATTTCGTCCCGTATGACCGCGATCGTGTTGACAGCACCTACCTAAACAGCGGCTGGGTCGACTTCGACAGTGACTTCGCAGGAACTGGGGCGTCCGGGCTCAAATCCACAAACACGCTGACTTGTCGCACACAAACGCACACTCTTTATCTCACTCTCTCTCTCACACACACACGCACCCACCCACACACACAAACACACACTGGCTGTGCGTTCCCGCGAAAAATCCGCCGCCTCACTCACGCCGGCCGAAAGTGCGGGGTGATACTGATACGAAAGGAGTGGATGGCAGCGAGCCGAGAACCCAGCCGCCGGTGTCTTCAGGTGCCCCGCCGCACCCCGCCCCGCCGCGCCCCGCCGCGCCCCGCCGCGCCCCGCCAGCGGCGCGGTGGCCCCGCGGGGGAGGGGAGGGGGCGAGCGGGAGGTCCAGGCTGCCGGCCCAGACGTCCCCCTCCCCTGAGTCTGTCTCATTCAAACCTGCCGCCAAACCATTCTTCGCCGCACTCGCGCTGACCCGTCACTCCCTGGGTGGGATTTTGGGGGCGCCGCGGCGCGCAACGGCGCGACGCGAAATGAAAAGATGCGTCGCCGCGACACGGAGCGGCCCACTGTTTACCGCCCGCGTCACTACAATCAGAAATGTCTGCAATTTTCGGCGACGCCGCCGTCGCGGAAACGTGGTTTTAACTATCGAAGACATGGCATCACGCCAGACAAGTTTTTTTTTTTCTTAAATGGTGGGAAAGTTTTTGCGGATGCGCGGCAGCTGCAGAGAACGTTGTGTGTTGGCGCAGCCATACGGAAGCTGCTTTGTGACGCGCGGTCGCCTTGCAGTGGTGTGTGTGCACAGTGGGCAAGCGGACACAGTGGGCTGTGCGCTGACGTCGCTTCGGAAGTCAAAGGCCTCAACGATCAGGTTCATTTTTCATTTAACGGCGCGCCCTTTCCTACCGGAACCTGGTCCCCTCTCGAAACAGTTGTCACGGGAAGCGCAGAGTGGGCCAGAGGACCGGCGGAGGCGGCCAAAATTCTAGACGCGTTTTGAGTTACAGAGTCGCTAATTGGGACTCGAACCGAACGTGTGACTCCACCAATGGATTGCTCTCTGAACGAGGAATCCATTGGTGGGGTCACACGTTCAGTTCAAGTCCCATTCAACGACTCTGGAGCTCACACGCGTTTAGAATTTTAGCCGCCTGCCGGTCTTTTGGCCCAATGTGAAGAGGCCGCGTCACAACAGCGACGCTGACGCACTACGCGGCTGGTTCGTTGGCCGCCTTCTTCTGTCTTCGCGTAATTGGCTCAAAGAGAAGTGGTTGTCGTGCAGAACAGTCTGGCACCAAGAAGGCGTGTGCAAAAACCCAAGATTTGCCGAGGCGCGTCCTGAGGCAGGATCAACGGATCGTGACACGATCCGTGGGGTACCATTAGGGAAAAAAAAAAACAAAAAAAACTCATACGTGACAAATGAACAGAAAAAAAAACCTATTCAAAATTGACAACAAAAAAAATCTTTAAAAAAACCTTGTCATTTTTTTTAAAATTTTTTTTTTACATTTTCCTTTATGAATGGCACTTGATGCGGAGAGTCCAGCCGAGCGAGCTGACACTAGCCGGGCCGCGTGCGCCGCTCGTTTGGCCAGTGGTCATCCCATTGACGGGCTCGCAGTACCCACGCCATTATCCTCCTCTTTCTCCCTGATTCGGCCAATCCCTTTTCCCTCTCCCTGCCGGTTGCATCACATGCGTTGTGGTGTCGCCGGCCGTAAGCAGGTCAAGAGCAACTACTTGTTTCTCTCTCGCTCGGCCGGCCCCCCTCCGTCTGACTCACTCGCAGGGATGCAGTCGCGTTGCAGTGTGCTGTGTCGGTCCCCACGTTTACCGCAGGACATTATAAACGAAATTGATGAACTCGTAAGTCACGGCTAAAGAGCCGACTTCGCCTCGGGCGGCGAGGTGTGCGTCCGTTTGCCGGCGTCACGCGGAAACAACACCACGTCCAAATAAAGAGCCGAAAAACTGGAGAGAGAAAAAATAAAAAATTAATCATTGTGATTTGTGTGAAAGGACTACAGATGCGTCGAAGGGCCCGGCGGACGCCAGGTCCGTAGAACAGTAGCGCGATCATGCAACCTGCGGGTAATAATTCACTATGTAGGCCAACTCGGTCTGACCGCTCCCGGGGCAGGGGGAGAGGGAGGGGGTGGGGAGGCTGAGAGAATGGGATGGAGGGGCTGCATGGAATTCGGAGAGACAGACACGAGTAGGCGCGCTAAACAAAACGTGGGCGTGAACGATATGGAAACCACCAAGCGCATGCATGCAGACAGATCTGTCGACACACGGACAGGCACACAGACACAGACGGACGGCACGATGACACCACTCAGCCCGATATCGGTGCTCAGCGCAATAAAATTAGCACCATGGTGCGGTTGGCAGCGCGCCTTCCCGGGACAGAAAAGGCTTTCGGGCTTTGCAGCAAGTGCCATTGGTGGCGCAACGCGTGCCAACCAACAAACATAAAAACGTCCGGTCGGCAGTGGCGCTGCTTAAATTTCAAAGAGCGGTCGAATTCGGGTTAAGCACTCATTAGCAAGACGAGCCTGCCGCCGGTCTAATGGTTAATACGCAGAGATTAACAACTACAGCATCGCGAATAAGAGGCGCGTAAAAACATGTGGTGTACAAATATGTACGAGAACTCGATCCAGACCTTATTTCCATAAGACCGCCACCAGCAGACGGGAAGTGGGGTCCTTTCCTTCCGCGCGCGTGCGTGCTAGAGAGAGAGAGAGAGAGAGAGAGAGAGAGAGAGAGAGAGAGAGAGAGAGAGAGAGAGAGAGAGAGAGAGAGAGAGAGAGAGAGAGAGAGAGCATTCCTGCCAGGCAAAAAAACAAAACAATAACCTCATTCGCAAACTGATTGTAATTTCGTTGCTCCGTCGTATCGTGCCACAGGCGCTTTTTCGAGGCGCAAAATGGCGCGCGACCGTGAGGCACGCGCCCACGCAGTCATATTTCGCAGTCACACATTTCGGCACTATCCTCGCTGGGCCAGTAGAGTGTGTGTCCTTTGCCATACTCTCATGACGAGACGGCAGCACTTGTCACACGTTAGCCGTGACAAAGAACGTCCTCCGCATATGTGTGGGTCATCTGGCTGTGCGTGTGTGTGCGTGTGTGAACGGGACGTGTGGGACCTAAACACTTGATACTCCCAGAGGCGAAGCCTGCGACGGACACATCCACTTGCGCGCGCGCGCACACACACACACACACACACACACACACACACACACACACGCAGACGTCGCTATCGCGTCAATGTATACATCCAATGACAGTGGTGCGCCACAGGAAACACCAGTGGTATTTGGAGGCACAAAAGACGCGATCATGAAGAAGAGGGTCGTCGACCTGCCATCGCGCTGGCGGCCACGACCATTGTCACACGTACGTACGCACACACACACACACACACGAGCGCGTGTTGACGGTCCCTGAGGACCCAAACAATGACCTAGGACACGGCAAGGCCGCTAGATGAGTGCGCAAATACGGGAGTCGCAGTGAGCCTGGTCGAGCGTCGGAAAGAAATTCCCGAAAAAAAAAAGTTAGCGTTTCGCCACCTCTTCGTCAGTGTTCGACGGCGAATATTTAGAGTAATAACAAAAAGAAATGGTTAAAACAATAAAATAATTCTGAGGAAAGTGCTTTGTAAAGAAACGACGCTTGAACCCAGTGAACGAGCATGAACAACATTAGGCCCAAATTTTTGGGCGGCGGCAGTCCTTGCACCATCGACAGTTTCGGCATTCCTAGAGTGGCCCGCTAGAGCGCGGCTAGAGAGCGACTAGAGCGCCGTTAGAGAGCGACTAGAGCGCGGCTAGTGAGCGACTAGAGCGCGGCTAGTGAGCGACTAGAGCGCCGCTAGAGAGCGACTAGAGCGCCGCTAGAGCGCCGCCGGAGCGCAGCACCGTCGAGTGTGAAGGTCGCGGCGGCTAGACCAGCCTAGGCTGGACAGCGCCTCTCTCGGGCGTGGCGTGGCGTGGCGCGCCGATTGCCTCATGCGGTGTACCCCACTTCTTGGGCACCGGACCGGTTGCGCGCCGAGCCGAGCCGAGCCGAGCCGAGCCGAGCCAGTGGGTCCTCGTGCGTGCGGTCCGATCGAGGGAGCCGCACCGTACAGTGGGCCAGAAGACCGGCGCCGGCGGCCAAAACTCTAGACGCGTTTTGAGCTCCAGAGGCGCTAAGGCGGACTCGAACCGAACGCGTGACCCCACCGATCGATCCCTCGTTCGGGGATCAATCCATTGGTGGGGTCACACGTTCGGTTCGAGTCCATTTAAGTGACTCTGTACCTCCAAACGCGTCTAGAATTTTGACCGCCGGCGCCGGTTTTCTGGCCCCCTGTGAGCCGGCAGGTGTGTCGGCTCGGAATGCACCGCCGTGATGCTTTGCTTCGGCAAAACGCGTATAGCCGCGCCGGATGCTGCAGGGAGGGGGGGGGGGAGGATTGCAAACCCTCAGCATGATTACCGCGGGCACCTCACATACGCACGTTGCGCCGAGTACAGTAATTTTGGGGGGCCTAAGGTCAGCAATGAGCGCGGCTCTCTGATGATGCACTGTCCGAAACAAAGCACACTCTATATGGGAGTTAAGCGGAGGTGCGCTGCTGTGAAAAAGCTTGGCTCGTTAACAAACGAGTATAGTCTCGTGTTATTATTTTGGGACGGTGGACTGAAAATCAAGCCGTGCATACTTTGTTCTTCGCCTGGAATTATTGTGAAAAATCAAACTGCCCCATAGGCGATAGGCTTTTAAAAGTGTTCAAAAGTCTACGTCCAAAATATTCAAAACAAGATCAATAACCTAAGGTTTTTTTTTGTTTGTTTGTTTGTTTGTTTGTTTGTTTTAGTGCGGTGTGCCGACGCCCGGCAGCGATGAGGAAAGAAGTGGCAACACGCGGCGCTTGTTGTACATACTCGGATAATCGGTACACGCAGCAAAAGGGCTTGTCCAGCACCACCGATTTGCATACAGTGACAGCGGATATCCGGTCTTTCGCAAGTGGGGTGTGTGTTCGTGTGTGTTCGTGTGTGTGTAAGTGTGAGTGTGTGTGTGTCGTGTGTGTGTTTACGGTCATCAGCGCCAAAGGTCTGGCCGTCCTGTTTGACGCGTCTTGCGCGTGGCCTCGACCATTTTCCGTGTTCAAATAGCGCGCCGCGGGTCCACGGCTTCCGCGCTCGCCGTCCGCGGCCGCCAGCAGGGCACAGTGGGCCTTCCCCGCGAGCATTAGCCGCGCACTGTAATGATGGCGCGGATCCAGGTGAGGGGGGAGGGGGGGAAAGGTAAGGCATTAAGTCGCACTCCAGTAGGCAACTTTTGCCATAACGCCTCCTGAGCCCGTCTCTCGATCCGCCCTTGCCAATAACAGTAGAGGTGGACCCGGTGAGCACGCTGCTATAAAAGGCGAAAAAGTGCGACATTTGAGAAGGCGCCTCCGCCGCGTTGTTCGTCGCGCACTATGCCACGGCGACAATTCATAATCCTCCGCTCGTCAGAGCCAAAGAAGCACTGTCCATTGTTCCGTACGAGGGGCAAGGTCCCCGCAAATCAATCTCACTGCAGCGTGGGACACTGAGTAGCGAAGAGCAGCTCAAGTCAAAGAAACAAATAGCGCGCGGGAAAAAAAATGACAATAAAGTCAGGCGGCAAGCGGTGGCGGCAGGAGCGTCTCGCTGCGTTGCGCCTGCAGTGACGGCAACCCATTCGACGCGAGTGGAGGTGGTGCGGGCAGCCTCACGGCGCAGGACTCTTGCAGCAGCGCCCACCGTGCGCGCCTCCAGGGTAGGCAACCCACCGTGGCTCAAGACAGAGGCGTGCACCGGGTTGCCTACCCGCTGCTTGGCAGGCGCTGGCCGCGCCCGCTGCCTGAAGCCCGTCGGTCGGTCTCTCTTGCAGAGAGAGAGAGAGAGAGAGAGAGAGAGAGAGAGAGAGAGAGAGAGAGAGAGAGAGAGAGAGAGAGAGAGAGAGAGAGAGAGAGCGCCTGCCGGCGGACAGCTCGTCGCTCCTCGTTGGCGGGAGGGCGGGGCCGCTCCCTGACCTCTCCGCCCACTTAAGCCAGAGTTGTTGTGCTGCATGAATTCAAATTCCAAGCGCACAGCGGGCCGGACAATACTTCTGTCGATTTCCGGGCCAAATCAGTTTCAATTCAGTGCGGCGCGTGCGGGCGGGGCCGGGGCGCGCGGCTCGCTTCGGCCGAGTGAATCGGAACGCAGCGAATCGCCTCGCTCCATCTCTCTTCATTCGTCGACTGTCCCGCTCTCCTTCTGCAATCTAGGCATCAGCACAATAGACGCACGGTTAAGCTTGGTCAGACGGGGCGGCGGGGCGGCGGGGGTGTGAAAAGGCGAAGACAGACGGGGAGAGAGAGAGAGAGAGAGAGAGAGAGAGAGAGAGAGAGAGAGAGAGAGAGTAGCAGACTGGTCTTGGCTCGGGGGCCGTGTCCAGCCCGACTGTGTAAATCGCCATTCGTATGCCGGCCACGGCCTCGGCCACAGCGGTGCTGGAGGGCCGGAGCCGGCCGGAGCCTCCTGGAGAGAGCCTGGCGGGGCCTGGCGGGGCCGAGGCCGGGATGGAGGTAGTGGCGGTCCACGCAATCACAGCCAAACCCTGCAGGGCAAGAAATCCCAGTGTATTGGCGGGGACCGCAGCTGCGGCTCTGCGCTACAGTACGGAGGGTCGGCCAGACAGCCCTGCAGTCCCCTTGCTAATTCACTGGGGCCGGCCGGCTGCCAGAATAATGCAGTGTGGTGCTCACAGGCCAGTTTGCAGCTTGCAAGCGGCACTGCGGGCCGCAGCGGTGCACCACCGACCACGGCCATCAGGTCGCTGGTTCAAACCCTGCACCGCGGTCCTTTTTGAACCGGAAACAGCATGCGTGGGTCGGGTAACATGAAGACCACGTCTCACATCGCACACACACCCTGAGAGGCACCCCTCTGGAGTGGCCTCCCTGGCGCCCCGGCGGGGCACAGTGGGCTGGACTTAGCGCGCACGTGGGGCCGCCTCCACGACGTCGCGACCCGCGAACAGCCGCCTGGTTCCAGCCTGGATCAACCGGGGCTCAGTGAGACCCTCCCCGCTCTCAACAAGGCGTATGTGATATTGCGCCTAACCTAGATATATTGCGGCAGCCGCCCTACCCCTTGCAGGCTGATTCCGTGCACGCTCTCTCTCTCTCGCTCGCTCTCTGTCTCTCTCTCTCTCTCTCTCTCTCTCTCTCTCTCTCTCTCTCTCTCTCTCTCTCTCTCTCTCTCTCTCTCTCTCTCTCTCTCTCTCTCTCTCGGGTGCGAAAGAGACACTAGGCCCACCTCGGCTGCCAAGCTTACTACACTCCGTTATTATAACTAACATGGCAATAATCCCTTGCATGCAAATTCGGGGTAGGATGACGTTATTGTGCCGGGCTGGGCCTGCTTCCAGCCTCAAGGCCCCCTGTAGTGGTCTGGAGCCGCCGTTATTGCAAACAGTGCCAGGTCGTAATCGTCGCCAAGCGGCAGCGAAAACTCAACGAGCGGCGACGCGAAGCAACGCCGCGCTGCCACCCTCACGACTACTCTGTCGCCCACCGTGCGCTGCCTGGCTGCTGCAGGTTAAGTCCACCCAGTGGCGGCAAGGAGCCGTCCGCTACACTCTTAATCCCTCCACGACTCGATCGTCGCCAAGTTCATTACGCACCAAGTTGGTACATTTCAATGGCGCCCTCGGCTCGGAGGCTTTGCGGTGATGCATCTCCAGGTGGCGGCGGCACTGGCAAACTTTTTGATGCAGGGTCATCAACCGCACGAGGGGCCCCGCCGGGGTGCGCTGCACAGTGTGCCCGTCAGGCGGGGTGGGCCGCGGGTTGCATACGTCAGCCGCAGTCGCGGTCTATGAGTCAACGGGCGCTACATCGGAGTGCCATCACCATCTGTCTTTGTCGCTCTCAATGATTGGGGGCGCTGCGTGGTAGTAAGAGAGAGAGAGAGAGAGAGAGAGAGAGAGAGAGAGAGAGAGAGAGAGAGAGAGAGAGAGAGAGAGAGAGAGAGAGAGAGAGAAAGAGAGAGAGAGAGGGGGGGGGATGCAAGGTAAGGGCGGGGCGCGCCTCTCACCTGCCCACTGTGCTCTGCACTAATTACCTCTGGGCTGCCGAGTCGGTGCAGCGCTCCATTAGGACAGATGGCTTTCCGGTGCGGGTTCGATTCCGGCCGGTGGCAAAGGCCTTGTTTCAGATTTTTTTTCCCTTCCCTTTGGATTTTGGAAAACTGGTACTCTTAACACAAGCGACCGCTGCTGAGTAATAAACAGTCATAGAAAAACCACCATTTTTTTAATTTTTTTTTTGTTTTTGCTTTGATGTAAAACCGAGCAGATAAACGCGATGTGCTAACAGCAAGGAATGAATCACTCGTGACGCCCGGGCCCACAACAGTTAATGTGTTGTTTAACAAGTGCCTCCCCCTCCTGTCCACTGCCACCCGGCCGCGCGGCGCCCAGCGGCGCCCAGCGGCCCTTCAGATCACAAAACCTCCCCCAACCACTCGCACGACACTCGAAAGGGTTGATGTGCCGAGAGGGGCGGGTGCTGCTGCCTCGGCGCCACTGTCACGCCCCTGGAGGGGGGGGGGGTCGAAACCAGATTAAAGAGGATGAGCGGCATTAAACGGGAGGAATCGCAAAAAAAAAAGGAACGAGGAGCAAAACAAAGATTCAGGGAATTACAAAATAACGTGAAAAAAAAATACTCGCGAGTATCCGAACCAGGCACCTCCTCTGTCTGAGTAATTTGTGGTGACGCTGGCCGCATCAGTGCCCCAGGCGGTACGTGGCCGAACTGCAGACCGTATACCGTTATTTGCAGGCCGCAGCAATGCCGCGGCAAACAACGAGGTGAAATCACAATGACCAGGGCGGAGAGGGGAGGAGGGGGTCGAGATACAGCGGGGAAGGGGCGTGTCCATCCCCGTGTTTGCTCATTTCCTTGGGGTGTGGCGACTGCACCCCGAGATCCGTTTGTGTGTGAGTGTGTGTGTGTTGTGTGTGTGTTTACGGATATGAGTGTTTGTTTTATGTGCACGTGACATCGGCTGCCTGCCCGTAGCGCTCTCGGTCAAGAGTCCCGGCCCCGCACTACCCCGCACTGCTTTCCCACTGCGCGCCGAGCCGAGCCAAAAGACCGCGTTCCTGGCGCACCGCCCCATCCATGATCTATGCGCGAAAAACCGATCCGCCGACGATCCGCCGAGCCTCTTGGAAAGCAAAACCGACCCGCCGACGATCCGCCGAGCCTCTTGGAAAGCAAAACCGACCCGCCGACGATCCGCCGAGCCTCTTGGAAAGCAGAACCGACCCGCCGACGATCCGCCGAGCCTCTTGGAAAGCAGAACCGACCCGCCGACGATCCGCCGAGCCTCTTGGAAAGCAGAACCGACCCGCCGACGATCCGCCGAGCCTCTTGGAAAGCAGAACCGACCCGCCGACGATCCGCCGAGCCTCTTGGAAAGCAAAACCGACCCGCCGACGATCCGCCGAGCCTCTTGGAAAGCAAAACCGACCCGCCGACGATCCGCCGAGCCTCTTGGAAAGCAAAACCGACCCGCCGACGATCCGCCGAGCCTCTTGGAAAGCAAAACCGACCCGCCGACGATCCGCCGAGCCTCTTGGAAAGCAAAACCGACCCGCCGACGATCCGCCGAGCCTCTTGGAAAGCAAAACCGACCCGCCGACGATCCGCCGAGCCTCTTGGAAAGCAAAACCGACCCGCCGACGATCCGCCGAGCCTCTTGGAAAGCAAAACCGATCCGCCGACGATCCGCCGAGCCTCTTGGAAAGCAAAACCGACCCGCCGACGATCCGCCGAGCCTCTTGGAAAGCAAAACCGACCCGCCGACGATCCGCCGAGCCTCTTAGCCGCTTAGGAAGCAACGCGAAGCCTCAGTCACCGTTTAGCTTTATGTCTCTTTTTTTTTTATTTAAAAAAAAAAAAAAAATAGATTTCAAATTTGTATTAGACGCTAACACAATGATTGCGTATTGTGCAACGCCCGGCGTAAAAAAAACTGCTGCAACAATAAGTTTTAATTTGTTTTGTTTTTTAAATGGAATCTGCTGAAAAAAGTAGATCAGTGTACTATAGCTGTGTCGGGTCACAGCTCGGCGGTGACGGGGCCCGGCGAAAAATGGATGTATGTCGGTCCGTGTGTGTTCGCATGCGTGTGTGTGTGTGTGTGTGTGTGTGTGTGTGTCACCGTGTGGCCGAATCTGGGAGCACCGCACACAATGCTGTACGGCGGGGGGGGGGAAATGCCATGCCGCGTTGGTTTACAGTCAGATCAGGGGCCTCGATGGAATAAGAGGGAAAGGGGGCAGGGGAGGTAGGGGGGGGGGACTTGTGAATGGAAAACACGGTCGTGACGGCTGGAATGCACCCCGCTAGCGTGACTGAGTGACCGGGGCCGACCAGTGTACCAGTGCGAGCATGACAAGGAATAGTGTCGGGAATTCACCCTCGCTATGCGCGTGCACAAACACAAACACACACCAGCGTCCGGCCCATCACCCACACGGGTGGCGTGCGGCGACACTTATCCAGTGCAAGAGGCGCTAGGGGGTTGGACGCTAGGTTGTCATGAGCACCGATTACGCATCGTACTAGCTGAGGCTATGAGATCTCACTGCGAGTTTTGCACGCGAGTGTGAGAGTGCCATAGCCGCAAAGTGTGTGAAGGACAGAGAGAGAGAGACAGAGAGAGAGAGAGACGAAGGGTCGTAACTCAGCGGCAAACGCCTCCACATTCCGGACAGGCAGTTACGGCATGACAGCGAGCATGCAGGTATTGTCGGACTACGCATGCCCGCGGCAATCCCGGCAGCTGCGCGCGTGCAGAACAAACAAACAGAGATAAAAGATTTTTCGGAAAATGATCAAATTATCAAGCGGTTTTGTTTCCGTGGCTACTAGACCAGCCACTCCCACACGCCTGGCCGCGCATCGCCTTCATAAGAAAGAAAAAAATCCGGGTAAAAGAACTTGCTAAATTCAACGGTCTTAAATTACAGGCGCGGCATACACGTAATCCAAGTGGCGCGGCGCGCTCTTGACAAATCTACGAAATATGAAAAGCGAGAAAAAGGCTGGTGACAGCAGTTGGGGCGAAAAAAACTTAACCTCTGTGAGGCTGGCGGCGTTCGGGCGCCCCTTGCCGCCGGCCGCCGCAGATGGCGCCGCCGCCCGGGTTAACGTTTTGACATCAGAAATATACGCAAATTTTTCTTGCTCAGCGCGCGAAGGCGTCGGCCGTCGGTGGCATGGCTCGGGGATGATCTGGGCCTCCTCCTCCAGGGCGGGCTGCAGGTGCAGCGGGGGAGGCCGCCGCGCAGCAACACCGCGGGGTGTTCATCCGCCTCGCCTACACTAATTTACGAGGCCGTCAAACTTTCTGATAAACGTATCGCCGCTGCAAGTGCGTTTGAGGGCGGCGCTGCGAGGCACTGGGGGGACGACAAGTACGTGCCGGCGAGGGCACACAGTGGGCCGGCCAAAATCCCGGACGCGTTTTCAGCTCCAGAGTCGCTGACTGAATGGGACTCGAACCGAACGTGTGACCGATGGATTGCTCTCCGAACGAGGAATCCATTGGTGGGGTCACCTGTTTTGTTCGAGTCCCATTTATCGACTCTAGAGCTCCAAACGCGTGTTACGTTTCGGCCGGTTCCGCCGGTCTTCTGGCCCGCTGTGCGGCGGCCCGCGTCCCGCGCATTCGTTGCGGGATCGGATTCCAGCACCTCATCCCGCCTCGCCACGCGCGCGAAGGCGTGATTTATCCTACGGAGGGACTTTGGAAAAATCTCACCGGCGCCGCCGGCTGCTTCCGATCGGTGCTCTGTCTCTCTCGCACCCTTCCGGCACGCCCCTCGAGTGCGAGAGAGACGCTAGGGACCGTCCAGAAGCAGCCTGCCGCAGCGCGCGCACGCGCTAACGTAAAGTTGCTACCATTCC
Source organism: Stenchaetothrips biformis (assembly GCA_030522485.1). Taxonomy (NCBI): domain Eukaryota; kingdom Metazoa; phylum Arthropoda; class Insecta; order Thysanoptera; family Thripidae; genus Stenchaetothrips; species Stenchaetothrips biformis. Next base: position 4,306,097 of record CM060100.1, read on the forward strand.
GCCACGCGCGGTCCGCCATCGTCTTTTTTTATCCCGATTTGTTTGCGTATTTCCTCCGGGTTTGAATCCCGGCCGAGAGGGCGGCGGGCCGGCGTGGGGCTGCAGCCGGCTTCAAACTCGAATTTCATCGCGCTCGCATCTGCCGCGGTGTTAATTCAGGCCATTCGCGCCAGCAAAAATGAAAAAAATAAATTAAAAAAAAATACGATCACGCGCACAGAATTTTTAGGAATAGTAAAGGGGAAAAAATAATGTTCATCTAGGAAAGGGCCGGGGAATCTGCAAGGATTGATCAGTCTTTTAGTTTCTAAAGACTGCGCCGGTGGCAGGTTCGATTCCCACTCGATCCCCCCCGCCTTTTTTTTTTTTTTTGGAGAAAGGGGCTACTGGGCAACGCGTCACAGTCAGCCACTTAGAGCGCAAATACATTTTTAACCACCCCACCACTCTGATAGATAAAAAAAAAGGAAACTGAAAGTCCAGGTCCGCAGTGGCAATCCGACTTTCTTCCGTCTCACTTTAATGGTCTCTCTCTCTCTCTCTCTCTCTCTCTCTCTCTCTCTCTCTCTCTCTCTCTCTCTCTCTCTCTCTCTCTCTCTCTCTCTGTATTATTTGGGGCGGGCGAGTGGCGTCGCGCGGCGGCATGTGTTACGTTACGTTATTTATGGACTGCGGACCAGGTGTTGGTGACGGCTGCATTCAGAAACGATCGAGAGAGAGAGAGAGAGAGAGAGAGAGAGAGAGAGAGAGAGAGAGAGAGAGAGAGAGAGAGAGAGAGAGAGAGAGAGAGAGCCGCGGAGGCAGCCGCACGCGGGGACTTTGGCCGGCACGTGCGCGCCGTTTGTCAGCCTCACCTCAAACAGGGGGTTCATGACGTCCCAGGAGCCAGCGCGCGCCGCAGCGCCGCAACCTCCGATTACACGCCCTCTGGCACCTGCAGGCCGGCCCTTCCAACGGCGCACGGTGGGACTCGACCCTTTGTGACCCCACCAATGGGTTCCTCGTTCAAAGAGCAATCCATCGGTGGGGTCACACGTCCCATTTAGCGACTCCGGAGCACAAAACGCGTCTGGACTTTGAGCCGCCTGCGCCAGTCTCCTTGGAGCCGACCGCCGTCTGTCTCTCTCGCCCTCGTGGGCCGTGCCGTGCGGCAGAGCGGAGAGACGGCGTTAGGAATCAGAGTCCTGGGCGGCCTCACCTACCACGCCATTGTCTCCAGGCTCCCTCCAACTATTTCCAACCCGCCCTCTCCCCCTCGCCTTTTCACAGTGAGCGTGCCGCCGCACCTTGACGCAGCAGCGGCCCTGCCAGCCCTGCCAGCCCTGCTCGCAGCACACCCAAGTTGTTTCCTTTCCGATTTCTCCAACTTTCCCAATCTGCTCCGTCCTTTTTCATCCCCCGCCCCGCCCCGCCCAGACGAACACAACAGGCACTACTCGACCGCGATGGGGGAGACGGCAGCACGGCAGCGTGTGGGCGGAATTAACGGTGATTCATTTTGAAAGCGAAGCAAGACGCCCTCCTTCTTCTGCCGACGCGGACGCCCCCCCCCCCCTCTCTCTCTCTCTCTCTCTCTCTCTCTCTCTCTCTCTCTCTCTCTCTCTCTCTCTCTCTCTCTCTCTCTCGCGAGGTGCAATGTAGTTAAGGGCCTCCGTGAATCACTGCCGGAATGCATTTCGTGCTGCAAAAAGCAGCGCGGGGTACCCGGTGGCGGACCTGCGTGATTGCACTTCACCGCTAAGAGCATGAACACCCACGTCTCCCCGGACGGTACAACAGGGAGGCCTACATTCGGGGACGACATAGGTGCCAAGGAGGTGAGCCAACCGCCCCTCGCGCCCCGCGCGCCACGCGCCAGCAACGCCAAGTTTGGCCGGGAGTCTCCAACTTGGACCCGGACGGGACGATTCCCCGCGGCGCTGGCCGCTGGCACCACCACGGACCGTTTAGTCGCACAACAGGTGTGGTGCGTGGCACCGCTGGAGCTGCCTGCCGCTGCTCAACTTGGGCAGGGGCCTGCCTTCCCCCGGCAGGCAGGCAGGCAGGCAGCCCGCAGCGAGCACACATCCCTGTTTAATGCGAGCGATACGGCGGGCTGGGGAGGGGAGATCGAGGTAGAGAGAGAGAGAGAGAGAGAGAGAGAGAGAGAGAGAGAGAGAGAGAGAGAGAGAGAGAGAGAGAGAGAGAGAGAGAGAGAGAGAGAGAGAGAGAGAGAGAGAGAGAGAGAGAGAGAGAGAGAGAGAGAGAGAGACTTGAAGAATGTGATACGAGTAGTGCGGGATAAGGGGGTGATAATAATTTGGAGGGGGAATTAAAGAGACGAAGGGAGCCGAAGATAGGGTGAAAAGTGAAAGTGGAGGGGGAGGCCCGCTGGGCCCGTGTGTAGCGATCGTGTCCCGGGTGCGATATAAGGACGGGGTCGTTAGAACCATCAGCCGGGTGGCAGGGGGAGGGGGAACCACCTGACGCTTTGCAGTTAAAAGCAGAGTTAGCGGGACGCACTCCAAACTGTGGCATTTTTTCAAGTTTTTTCAGTTATTTCCGAATAGTAGGGTTTTTTTTCTGTCTGTCTGTTTTTTTTTTTTTTTTTAACGGTGTCACTGGACACTGCGCCCTTCAAAATGAAAAATATCGGTCGGGAGTATTTATCAATATCGAGGAGGCGGAGGGTGGAGATATTATTTATATCATTACGCGGCCTTTTACGGTGGCTTTGTGTTGTGTGGTAATGGCCAGGGGCGGCGCGGCACGGGGCTGCAAGGGGTGTCAACGGATCGTTGCGATACACATCGGGCACTGCAATGTCCGGCCATGGTCCGGCCGGCCGGCCCACTGTGCGGCCGCCAGATGGCCTGGCCTGCCCTCCGGCCTGGCGAGGTCGAGGAGGGCGAGCCGAGCGGAAAGACAAATGTCAGCCGACCGCTAATAGCGGGAAGGGGTGAAGGGTTCCACGAGGGGTGGCCTTTCACTGCAAACCCCAGTACTGAACAAGTACGCACATTTTCAAGCGAGCCAAAATGCCCCACACTTGGAAGCGTAGACCACTCTTGTGCCACACTTGCATGCGCAGGACAGCTGAGGTCTATGCTTGGAAGCGTAGGACACATTTTGTATTACGCTTGCAACCCTACGCTCACGACACAATTGAATCAACAGTATCCGATTAAAATGCCAAAACTTATTTAATATTAAAAACCATATCAAAGCAGAGTATCAATTCAAACCAGAATTTACACACTATTGAACTTATAAACAACGAGAGTAGAACCACACTTCCGTAGAAATAGGCCACTTGAATGGTGAATGAGCAAAGTTACGATACGGACACTCCCTTTTTGTTAAGTTGTTTTAAATACTATTACTTTACCGATCAGCTCAAATGTGCATGTACTCACCACTCACTCTCATGAAGCAATGAAGCCAGGAAGCTGCTTGTTGTGGTATCCAAATAAAATCCCATAGACAAGTTGAAAAAACAAACATCTTCTGCATGTTGCCTGCTAAGTATTCATAACCTCAAACGATTTTCATAGTATTTAAAATCACACAGATTTCCGTTGGTACTCGAATGTTGACAACGAACGTATACCGACGAAGAAACGCTCAAGAAATTGTCCACAATACAGTTTGAATATTTTTGTCCCGTAGAAAGGTTAACTTTGTTGATGCCATTTTGAAATCTATCAACTGCCAGTGTGTCAAATTTCTCATACTGTAAACACAGTATGAATAATAGCTATTCTCAGTCATATAAAATGGCATCTTACTAGGCACAGTTGGGCGAAACAAAATAATATATTTAAACTGTGGAGTGATGACTCTGTCTGCACCGTTCCTTCGGCGGCGGCCGGTCGTTTTCAACATCCGAGCACCAACGGAAATCAGTGTGATACGAAATAAAGAGACTAGTCTCTTGACGAAATGCTTTGAAAATCGTTTGAGGTTATGAACACTCAGCAGACAACATGCAGAAGCTTTTATGTATTGTATATGATTGGATGAGAGTGAGCGGTACTGATCAATGGCAAGTAGACAAATCGTGACAAACTTTTCAGGATTTTCCAATTTATTTTTAACAATGTTGTTGTCGCTCGGCGTAGTTGTGTACGGCTGTGGCTGCGGGACTTACAGTGCCGCCTTTCAGCTGTTTCCTTATTCCGAAGCTGATTTGCGATTCAGAGCGACTGACGCACGCAATGTGACTCCCAGTTTGTTCCCCACCTTCATTTTTTTTTTTCCCCTCCTTCCTTTTGCGCGTTTTAATCCGAGAGCAAAGCGTTTGTTTGAAAGTGAAATTTATTTCCGGGAGTGCATTACGGACGGACGGGGTCGGTAACAAGGTGGAGCCGAGCAGCTTCCCCGATGACGACAAAAAAGGGCGCCGAATTTGCACACAACCTGCGACTCGCAACTGCTACATTGCCGTAATAGAGATAAAGGGAGCAGGCGGGGCGGGCTGTGGCGGGCCGTGGCGGGCCGTGGCGGGCCGTGGCGGGCTCCGCGCTTTCCGTCGTTGTTTTGCCCCTCACCTAGGCGCGCTGCTGTGCAATGGATCAGACAACTTGCAGTGGTGTGTAGCGCGGTAGTTGGTCCCGAGTTCCGTGCAGCATGTTGCAGCCCAGCAGGGAGAGGCGGAAAACAGCCGCAGTAATTCTGAGAAAGGCGGTTCCGTTTTTGGTCGTGGATCCAGCAGGGCCTGCCTTGACCCAACCGCGAGGGATGGAGGGAGGCGTGCACCCGGGTGATGGTGGTATGCTATGAAGGGCCGAAACCACGGCACGCCCCGCCCCGCCCGACGGCGCCTCGCCCGGCCCGGCAAGTTTCAAGTGTTTCCATAAAAGCTACTCGCAACAACGGACCCGGGAAATGCCTACCACGCGGTGGGGGCTAGTCTGCGTTGCGGTTTGAGGAGAATTTATTTTTCATCTAGCGGCGGTGGTTTGCAAGCTTTGCCAAATAAATAGTGAGCGTCCTGGAGAGGGTTCGAACCCACGTCTCCCGCTTCTAATTCCACCCCTCTAGTGCGCGCGACCACAGCCCTCCAACGGGACGAGCCCACCTCGCTGGCCTGATCGTGAAACGCTGCACGCTGCACGGTCGGCCAGCGAACCATAAACCTCGCTGACGCCAGATTAATTTCGTGGTCGTGTTCCGTGTGCTTCCCTGCCTGACGTGACCGGAAACGCCACGAGAGAGAGAGAGAGAGAGAGAGAGAGAGAGAGAGAGAGAGAGAGAGAGAGAGAGAGAGAGAGAGAGAGAGAGAGAGAGAGAGACTTCGTGCTCCTTAATTACCGAAGGGATGGACCGCACGGCCTCGGCCCACTCGATCTTGTCACTTTGTTGTTCGAAGGCTGTGATTGGCTACCGGGCCAAAAGCAGCCAAAGCGGAGCCGGAGAGCAACAGAAATAATACAAAGAGCGGCGCGGCCGGGAAGCGCAAACAGGACGACGTCGCGACAGACGGCAGCCAATCACAGCGCCGCGTTGCGCGAGGCCACCGCACAGTGGGCCTGAAGGCCGGCGGAGGCAGTCCAAATCCTAGACGCGTTTTGAGCTCCAGAGTCACTAAATAGGACTCCAATCGAACGTGCGACCCCACCAATGAATTACTCTCCGAACGAGGAATTTATGGCTGGGGTCACACGCTCAATTCGAGTCCCATAGAGCGACTTTGGAGCTCAAAACGCGTCTAGAGGTTCGGCCGAGGGGGAAGCAACTCAAAATTTTTGTGTACGTTGTACAAAATTTATTGAAATTTTTCTAGTTTTTAGAAATTTGTTAAATATTTTTAAATTGTAAATTTTTAGAAAATTGCCAAAATTAAAGATTTTTTTTTTAAAAATTCAGCCGCTACGCAGGTTGATTGGTCATTTAAAATTTGGTAAAAATAATAAATAAAAAATGGAACCCTACGACCCTCTCCCTCCCGCAATGGGGTTCGAGCCGCCTGCTTAACTTCGGTGTTCGGATGGGAACCGGTGTATCCAGGCTTTAACTGCTACCGCATAGTTCAGCTTCTGTCGGACCGCTATAGCCTTCCACACATGAAGGACCGCCGATGAAGGCAGCCGGCGATCGTAGGGTTGAAGAGAGAGGACAGAGAGACAGAGAGTTAAAGAGAGAGACAGAGAGTAGTTTTGGGAGCTTTTGTTTGCGCAGGCTGGTCGGTACCAAATGTACACCCGCTGTCCGGCGCTCCCAGACCCGAACATGCAGTCAGCGGGCCAGCTTCAAAGGACTTATCAACTCCATCCGACGAATCGGAATGGACCCACTCGCGACCAATCTCGAGTGGCTGGAACGATCGGGGATCGAACCAGTGCCGAGGCCAATCCGCCGAAGCGGACTGCTTTTTAGACACCCGGGTGTAATGGCCTGGATAAATGCCTAGACCACTACACCACGCTGACTTGCACGTCTGCCGAGTGTTGGACGACGGGCTTGAGTCGCAGTGGGATGAATCCACTCGAAAAATGAAAGGAGATGTCGGGATTCGATCCCCGGACCATACGGTCGGGGATCGACGCCTCTTCACTCTCAGCCGCCTCGGCTCATGTATGACGCCCATCAAAGCGGGCCCTTAAGCTGACAATGAGCAGCGGTCAGAGAAAAAAGTTGTGAAGTTATAGGATTTGAATCGCCGATTTTCGTTTTCGGAAACCGACGCATCGACACCTCCAGCCACCACGGCAGATGACGGACACAGCGCATTGCTGTGGCTTTGAAGCACACTGAGGAGGGCAATAAATTCTTTTTTCTTTTTTTTTTTCAAAAAATCTTCAAAATTTTTGACAAATTTTATAAGAATATTTTAAATTGTTCTATAAAAAAATTTAAAATTTTCAATAAATTTTTATATATTTTTCAATGAAATTATTTAAATTTTTTGACATTAAAATTTTTGGTGTACATGTATTTGGCCAGTTGTTTCCCCCTCGGGTTCGGCCGCCTGCGCCGGTCTTCAGGCCCACTGTGCGCCGTCCATGTCGGCTCCTCCTCGTCGTCTCCAACGAGCGTGTCTCGGCGGTCTCGAGGAGTCCAGGGAAAGCAATGGAGCCGAGTGCAGCCGAGTCGGCACACAGCGGGGCCGCGCCCCCGCGCCGCCGCCACGGAGGGCCTTTTCTTTGACGACGCGACGAAAAAGGCGGCGCAGCAACCACTGTCAATCTGGGTAATGGATCGCCGTGTGCATTGCCAAGTGGACGTGTGTGTGTGTGTGTGTGTCTGTGTGTGTGTGCGCGCGCGCGTTGCGTGAAAGGAATGCGAGTCAGTGTGTGAGTGATCGTATATCCTGCGTATCCAGCATAAAGGGCGTGGAAAGGTCGCGCCCTACCTGTCGCAGGGAGCAGCCAGAAAATCATCAAAAGAATAAGCCTACTGTCGGTCTGTCTGTCCCTCTGTCTCTGCTGCATAGCCGAGCCGATTGACTATAGATTGGCGCCCGCTGCACCGGCTGCGCCCCCAAGCGGCCCTGGCTGCGCTCACACGTCCGGGGCTCCGCTGGCGATGAGGGAGGGTGCCAAGTTGCGGCATCAGCTGCAGAGAGGGGCCTCCTCCTCGGCCATATCAAAGAAAGCAAACATGATTCTGCCCTTCTGTCCTTAGACATGCCCGTCCCGAGCCTCTAGGTGGGGCGGCAGGCAGGCAGCGCGTCGTCTGCTGGCGTACGCTGGTCACGGACCGTCGGGGATTTGCCGCCCCGCACGGCTGCCAACTCTGCCGCTGCCACGGGGACGCCTCCCTCTCCCCTCCCTCCCTCTCTCTCTCTCTCTCTCTCTCTCTCTCTCTCTCTCTCTCTCTCTCTCTCTCTCTCTCTCTCTCTCTCTCTCTCTCTCTCTCTCTCTCTCTCTCTCTCTCTCTCTCTCTCTCCCTCTCTCTCTCTCTCTCGGAGGCCGCCGCCCAAACGGCCGAAACGGCAGTGCGGCAGAGGTGCCAACTGACCCGTTCAATATGGAAGGAGGGACGCGCGGCCTTGCAGCAGTTTCGCTGCTCCCCCCCAGTCATTACAGTGTCGGAAAAGGGGAAAAGCCAAAACCAATAATAACAAGCGGGAAGGGGGAACACTTTTGTTGGCAGGGTACCCGTTCGAGAGAGAGAGAGAGAGAGAGACGGATCCCAGAGCACCGCAGCGGGTCCGTTTCCCCGCGCTGTCCGCCCTCCCTTCGACACGAGGCCAGGACGTAATCCCCGCTAAGTCCCGCGTGCTTCGCCATGCCGCGCCGTGCCGCGCCATGCGGGCCGGGCCGGCCGCCGTGCGAGTAGGCACCCCGATGAGAGTGCCCGCGCCGCGGCACTGCGCGTTGCCTACCCACCGGGGGCCGTCCGTCGCGACGTGTCGCTGGAGACTTCTCTGCTTTGCTTTCCCGCGCCTGTTTTTAATCCCTTCCCTGCTCGTCCTCGACACGTCGGGCAGGTGGCGGAGGGGCGACGAGTAGTCACGGGATGAGAGGAGGACATCCCAGGGTGCCACTTGTCGACGTCTGTGGCGTGAGGCCTGCCTCGCCGTGGCGGGGCGGACTCAACCTCACAGCATGGTGCCTTGCAGCCAGCCAGCCAGCCAGCCAGCCAGCCAGCCAGCCACATACATTATTGTGGCGCTGCTGTAATGAAGGCAGGCTGCTTTCGCCGCGAGCGTGTCGCGAGCGTGGTGCTGCACTAACAACCTCCTTGTCGCCCTCCCCCGCAAAAAGAAAAAGAAATACCACCTTCATCTCAGGACGAGGGTAGTATTTTTTTTCGTCGTCGTTGTCGTTGCTGCAGTGATCTGCGAGTTGTTTTTTTTTTTCCGAGAATTAGTCTGGGTGTTGAACCCAGGTCCTTGAGGTTTGGAGTCAGTGTGCGTCCCGCATGAGCCATCGGGGCAAACAAAAACATGGATCACGTCCTGCGGCGGCTGGCGCCGTGCTGCAGTGCCGTCGCGGCGTGTCGAGCATCGCCAAGGCGCTGCACTGCAAGCGCCGCCTGCTACTCTGACGACGCCGCCCCGCGCCCTGATGGATTTACGGCACGGCGAGTTTATGACAAGGCGGTGGTTTGGCGCGCCGCACCGCCTTCCTGTGTTTCGTGTTGCAGTTGAACGCAGCTGCTTCCGAAAGCAGGCCCGTTCGTGATCATGTTAAAAACACGATCCCTGGGGGAGGGGAGGGGGGGAGTCAAGGGTGTAAACGGGTGTGCGGCGGCCGGGGGCGGGGTGGGGCGGGGTGGGGTGACCGATCTGCGCCCCGCCTTTAAGTGGCGATGATGAGATGGGCTGCCGGCCAGGCGGGCACTCAGTCGTAAAGAAAAGCTGTTGATGGGTCGTAAGGCTTCTGCGGCACGGCACAAGGCCCAGGCACACGGCGGCCGAGGCGGCGACAGCTCTTTGAAAAGTGAGAAAACCGAAGCCGCGATGTGGCAACACCGCTGCTGACTTCCGTGTCCTGGCTGCGCACTATATAAATAAAAAGGCAAGTCAAATCGATTCAAATTTGGTTCATCGGTTACATCATTTTGACTATAATAGTACAAAAACGACTGAAAATTATTAGTTTTATGCGATTTGACTTGGCCTTTTTTACAGTGCCGGATGCGTGTTCGAAGCGAACGTCGGCCGCTTCTTCCGGCAGTTGGGTGCAAATAAGTCATTTACGCAGTGTAGACTCAAAGTGGTTCGGTGATGCTGCGTGGGCCCGCGCGGGGGAGGCTGTGCATACATTGGCCTGCGGGCCGCTTCCGAACCTTGGTCTCTCTCTCTCTCTCTCTCTCTCTCTCTCTCTCTCTCTCTCTCTCTCTCTCTCTCTCTCTCTCTCTCTCTCTCGTTTGGACGCGGCCCGCTGCCTGCTAATTGCGAGTTCAAATCGAGGCTCGACAAGTCGCTATCTCCGCGCCGCCAGAGCCGCAGTTACGGCCCCGTATACGACGCACTGCACTTTCCCGCCAGTCACGTTTCTTAATTTTCCCGCCAAACTTGCCTCGTTGCGCTCGTCTTTTGGTCTTTTGCAGTCGCCGCCCCGCCCCCTTCCGCCTCCCCGCCGGTTTGTGCACATGGACTGTCTGCTGAAGTTTTCCCCGCGTCCCCAGGGCCGCCGCTGTAAAGCGAGGCCATTGCTGCACCGGAGGAGGTGCCCGTTGCGCCTCCGTTGCTTTTTCAAACGGCCTCGCGCGGCCAACTAATTTACACAGCACGGACTCGCTGCTGTAAAAGTCATCATCTCATCGTCGGCGGCGGCGCGGACAGGCTCTCGGTTGCCGTCCAGGACGAACTGATTCGTATTGATGGGCCAGGCAATTAGGCGTCCTGGCGGCAAGCCAAGGCGCCGCGGCCTGGAGGAGGAGGCCTCGCGATAATGCATGCCTGAGACCGCCCCGCCCCGCCCCACCGCCCCGCCCTGCCACCGCCGCCGACTCGTAATAGTGCTTATTGCCTTTGAGCCTCTCTCTGTAGGTGTATTGGGGAGGGGATCGTGTCGGGGATGTGACGTTGTGTGTGGGGGGCGGCGGTGGGGGCGTCCCGGTGGTGGGACCGTGGGGTAGTACCCGGGGGTGGGGGGTTGGCCCGGCTGGGGGAAGCGTTCCGGCGGCGAGGGACTCGGAGGGCCGTTTAGGGCGGCAACCACAGCGCTTTATTCTAATCACCCGCTGTGTGTGTGTCGGTTTTACGAGGGTCTGATCAAGGGACTCATTGATTACTTATTCAAAATGGCGCGAGCATTCCGAAGCGCGCGGCCGAAGGGCGGCCAACAGTCCAACACAGACGGTATTGCCGACTGGTTTGCTTGCCGCGGCGACGTCACTCTGCATCGCAATGTTTAAATTAAATCAGCAGCGAGTCGCCAAGTCGATAGGGGAGGGAGCTCGCCGAGGTGCTTGTGTGTCCCTCCACCCTCGGACGGTGACATGAGACAGCGCCCAGGCTCCGCGGGTCCCCTGTCTGTCCCACTGTTTGCAGTCGCCGAAGGAACTCACTTTCCGCCAGCCACTTTTTAGGGGTGCTTTTGCAGCATTGATTGATGAGGAAAGTCAAAAAACACGAGTTATCCCTCCACAACTTAGTGACTTTTTTTTCTCTTTTTTTTTCTCTTCTTTGCTTGTTCCTGCGCATACCGCTCCCCACAGTGCATCGACGCGCAGAGCTTCGGCCCACAAAACGCCTTGCTCGATTTCTCATCCTTAGATGAAGCGAGTCCCGTTGGACTTGCCTTTGGCGGACGACACTGTAGGGGCCGCCGCCACACTGCCCGTGCGGGTGTGTCTGGCCCAACCTATTCGCCCCAGCGGTGAAGCCCCACGCGTAGCAGTTGGACTAGTACAGCAGACTGACTCCGCGAAGCGTCTCTCTCTCGCACTCACGGGGCGTGCCGTCTGGGTGCGAGAGAGACAGACGCTGGCCCCGCTGGAGCCGAGAACTACTAGCGCGGGGCGGCCTCACGCTGAAGCCGCAAGACAGCTGCCGGCCAGTCCTTCATACCGCACCAACCGCACAGACGTAGGGCGCAGCGCGCAGCCGGCAGCTGGAATTCACTGGCGGGCGAGCGGACGGAAGGACAGACGGACAGACGCATACGCACACCCCGAAAAACTAGTTGTCGGCCCTCCGCTACGGGCGGCTTTCACACTTTCTTAAAACTAGTTGAAAACTAATCCTGCCGAGTGAGTCTGTCTGGCTTTGTCTGTGTGTTTGTGTGTCTGTGTGTGCCGCCCCGACTACTCGCGGTATGAGCGTTGACCGCAGAAGCAGCCACAGGTCTTCGGCGGTCCAGAGGGCTTGCATCGGCCTGGACCGAGGGACCGGCCGGACCGGCCAATCTGGAGAAAATGGCCGGGGCGTGTCCTTTGCAGCGTCCTTTGAGGACGAGAGTCCTCACCGCAACCAGTCGGCCAGTTTGCAAAGCCCTAGGTATGCCGGCGCGGCCGCCCACTGCAAGAAGCTCTATGCAAATTCGGGCCTCTGCGCCGCTCCCCCTCCTCGGGGGTCGACTGATCAAACTACTTTACATCATTGGCGTTGTCGGGACGCGGGGGCGCCTCGGTGGGGAGCCAGCCGCCCTGTCATCGCCGGGTAGGCAACCCCTTGCCAACTGCGGCCCCGCCAAAGGGTTGCCAACCTCAGCCTGCCCACCGCCAAACTTCTTGATACGTTGCCCAGTAGGCAGGCCGAGGTTGGCGGCTCGTTTGACTCAGGGAATTTGTGTGCCTGCTTGCGTGGCAGCGCTGCGCCAATGAGTCACCGGCCGAGAGGGAGGGGTGCGTGGGCAAGTTGTGGCGCAAATAGGAAAAAGGGACAGTGGGCGGAGACCGCGGGCGTCGCCGCCTCGGCTTGGGATGGCCCGCGCTGTAAGTGGTTAAGCGTTGTCTGGCAGCCTGCCGAGGAGCCCCGCTGTAGTACACGACATGCTCCGACCAGCCGCGTTTTTTTTTTTTATATCTAAAATTTTTTGAGTGGTAAGAGTGGGAAAGAAAGCTTTCACGACGACAAGGCTTTTTATCACGGTCAAAGCTTTCACCGAACCTTGAAAAGCCCCTGTCGTGGACGGACAGACAGACAGACAGACAGAAGTCGTTCCTCGTAAACGGATTACGCAAGGAGTAACGGCGCTTTCTGATTGCGATCTGGATTGGGGGACCGAGAGGTGTGTGTGTGTGTGTGTGTGTGTGTGTGTGCGTGCGTGTGCCCGCGTCGGGGATGAATGAGTGTATGCGCTGTGTGTTTGTTTGCGTCTGTGTGTTCGGCCCTCGCCCCCGCCGGGCACTGAGTCACCACCTGCCTCCCCGCCCCCCGGCCGCCGCCGCACGGCGGGGGTCCCCGGCCCGGCCGCCCCCAAGGACCCCCTGGGGGCCTCGCCGCGGGGCAGGCAGCAGCGCGTCTTCAGCCGCGGCAAATAAAACCAAGAGAGAGAGGGGGAGAGAGAGAGAGAGAGAGAGAGAGAGAGAGAGAGAGAGAGAGAGAGAGAGAGAGAGAGAGAGAGAGAGAGAGAGAGTAACATGTGTGATTGTGGGAGCAAGGGTTGGACCGGCTGATTGGACAACTTGGGCTGCTCCAGGACCACGGCCGCGAGTAAACAGGGAGCACAAACTCGGACGGATCCCGAACGGTGTTCTGTCTCTCTCGCTCGCCTTCGGTGCACCCCGCGAGAGCGAGAGAGACAGAGCGGCAAAGCCCGCAGAAAAGGAGCGCGCACGCGGCAGGCATAGGGCCGAAAGGCCCTCCAGGCGTGTGTGGGCGGGATGGGTTTCTGCACCGGTATTTACTGCCAGTGGGAACGGCTGCGGGCAACAGGTGAGCCGATACCTGGAGGATTCCAATCCAGCAATGCAAACATTTTTTTTTTCCCCGCGGTATCTGCAGCGAGGTCCACCGCTTGACGGGCAGTACGTCACGCGTCGTGCCGTCCGTCCGTCCGTCGGCTTTACGAGTGGGCGATGCGGGCTGCGCGTTGTCATCGGGTCACCGGGACATGTCGCCGCCGCGCCGTGCCGCGCCTCGCGCGGATAATGAAAATTCAATACGCCGGCCTCGTGTCGCGGTGCTTCGCGGTTCGATTCCCGGCGGCGCGCGCTGACAGTGTGTCGGTGAGGAAGGGCTCAGGCCCAGGGATTTGCCGCAGGGCTGCAGGGCGGAGGGCGTGTACCCCGCAAAGGCGCCCGCAGTACAGCAGGGCCTCCAGGGAGATGATGTGACAAGGTGCAGTTTTTTTGTTGTTGTTCTTGTTGTTGTTGTCATTTAATTTTGCGGGAATACCATACGCGAGCGAATCAAGTGCATCGAGGAGGACAAAAAAAAGCAAAAAAGTAACAAAAGAAAAGTACACAAAATTCGAAAGTTGGTGAAAAAGGGAAGAAAAAAAGAGGGAAAGAGAAAGTAACGAAAAGAAAGTGAGAAAGTGAGTGAGACAGTGAGAGAGAGAGAGAGAGAGAGAGAGAGAGAGAGAGAGAGAGAGAGAGAGAGAGAGAGAGAGAGAGAGAGAGAGAGAGAGCATCCCAGCAAAGCGCTATGAGGAGGCAGATTGGATCAGTAATGGCAAGGGCAGGCGGTGCGCTTTGCACTTGGCGCGGGCAGAGAAAAAGGTAGAAGGAGGAGGAGAAAGAGAAAGTGAAAGGGTAGTATTGGGTGCGAGGGGGACAGAGCCAGCCGGCGGCGCCTCCATTTGGCTGGCTGGATTGGCGTTTGCACGCAGTCAATAGGACCTAGCGTTTTGCAGTGCTGCTGCCCATATCCAATTTACCAAAAGAACGACGCGGAGCGCGCCGCCCTCGATTCCTGGAATCATTCGCCCCCTCTCTCTCTCTCCCTCTCTCCCCATACTGCATACAGAGCTGCCGGAGCGGGAGAGAGAGGGAGAGAAGATGAGCGTTCAATTCGAGTGTTCCCCAGTCATGGTTTTGAATGAGAGCAAGGCCGCCAATCAGAGACAAGAAGAGAGAGAGAAGAGATGTGAAGCCCCGTGAAATGGTCTCCCGGAGTATCGGAGGGGGACACTCTGGCGGCCGGAACCGGAAATGGTTTGAATCGCCGCCTTCGTTTACGCCGCTTCCGGCTCGAGGCGGGGCATTCGACAGCTCGAAAGGAAGATCGAGAGAATAGGGGTGGTTAGACAATTTTTTTTTGCCTGTCCGCTCCTAGGCAAAGTTCCTCATCAAACAACAAAGAAACTCGAAAAAATGATCGAGTTTTAAAACTTGAGCTGGGAGACAGATGGTGAAGCGGTCATTTAACCCATCTATGACGTCACAATGCAACCAATCAAACTATCTCACTTTGGACCTGGTTGTGTCTGTCGATTGGAAGTCGGCTGAAATCTCGAGAAGTGCGGCCTGGGAAGCGGAGTAGCAGACAGCAGGAGTCCCGCCCCACATCAGAATCCCCGATGCGTTCGGGATAAGACGGATGGTAAGGAGGCTCGGCGAATCTTGAGGAAGAATGAGGCCCCGAGGGGGTGGGGGCGCGGGGGCCGTGCGGTGAATTGATTGACTGGGAATCCCGGGGGCTCGTCGTGTGTTCTGTATACGCCGGCAGTACTTGCCTGGCAGTCTCCTGTCCTTTTCAGGAACTCTCTCCCTCTGTGGCATGTGGACCATGAGATTGGGATGTCCCGCCCAGGGGAGGCAAGGAGACGGGCCGCGGCGGGGCGGGGCGGGGCGGGGTGGGGCGGGGCGTGGCGGGGCGGGGCGGGGTCCGGCGGCATCCCCTGTGAATCGAGCCCGGGATCACGTGAGATCCCCTCAAACACAACACGTCCAAGGGGCCGCTGTGATCCCCGGAAATCACCGTGGAAGTCCCGCAGAGCGTCACGGTGGTCGTCAGGACTCCGTGCGGACAAGCACGGCCACTGCAAACTAAATTGATTACAACCCCCTGACGTTTGACTGGCGTGGCGCCGCGTGTCTCTCGGTTCGAAACCACCCAGTGGACGGATGTTTTTTTTTCTCCCTCGTTTGCGTGTGTGTTTTTTTTTGTTGTCGGGCCGGACGCGCGGCTGTCCCCAAACTGGACGCAGAGGCATTTAAAATATTCAAAGTTGGCGCGTGAATCGAGTCTGATTTCGCTCCGCCCGGGAAAAGGCTTCAAGCGGCAAGTGGTGCGGCACGGGGGAGGGGGGCATGGGAGTTAATTTGCAGACTGACACTGCGATAATGGCGCGGAGAAGATTCACGAAGGACACTCCCCACCGCTCAGCCAAAAAAAAAAAACGCGAAAAAACGAAAAAAAAGAAGTGTGGTCCCGGCAGGCGTCAACGATTAAAAGCACCCCGAGAGAGAGACGACCAAAAAAAAAAAAAAAAAAACCATGATAGTTTTCATTGGTGCGAGAGCGAGGCCCCCGCAGCCCCCCGGGGGTACAAGTCGCGTGCGCTCGCTGTGCTGCTTCTGTCGAGATTATATTCGCATTTTTGTTGTTTTTTCGCCGAGGTATTTTTGTTTTGCAGCGTGCGAGGCGTGGTGTCACAGTCTCAAGCACCGCGTGCCGCGCACAGGGGGACGGGGGACGCGAGCACACGGCGACACACAAGAGCTACTCCTGCTACCTCCGTCGGCACCGTTCTCTCATCGCAAATGACCTTTGTTCGTGTGACAAAAGCCGGGCCGCGAAGAGGAGTAGGGGTGGGCGGGGGTAGGGGGAGCCCGGTCTTGAAACACTAGACTTTTTGGAGAGGAGCGGCGAGCGGCGGCACACTCACGGCCCACTGTGCGTGGCCGAGGCCTGGCGGGTTGCGGCAGCCAAATTACAGCCAAATTAACGTCACCTGGCGCGGCGCTGCCCCGGGGCTGGCGGCAGGCCTGGCCGAGGCCGTGCACAGTGGGCCCGGCGGCGGGCCTGGCCGAGGCCGTGCACAGTGGGCACGGGGGCCTATCGCGATGAAAGGCAGCGCGCCGACGCCACAAAAACCCTTTTTTTTTCCACCACTTTCATCTTCTTACGTGAGCTGAGGAGAAGACACAGTGCTGCAAAAAATAACAACAACAAAGAACGTGACGAGTGTTGAAGCTGGATTAAATGGTTGTGTAGGCAACTGACTGCGAGGCTCCAGCAATGTGGTTTCAAAAACATACAGTTGGTTTCGGATAACACCACCCTATGGTCACCAGGAGAGGGGGCGTAATTTGACCGCCTTCCCTATTTAAACTCTGCTCACAAACCCCTTCTGTCGCGAAGTCCGCCCCGATGCCTACACTCTTTGCCTGGCGGCATATTGCGGGACTCCTTTGTCACGACCCACATTGTTGTTGTTGTTGCTGCTGCTGCTTCTGGTGGTGTCGCTGTAGGCTGATGACATTTCATTCTTTTTGCCGTGACTGACAACTGTGCATTGAGCCGCCGCTCCAAATGTCACGGGGACTTACGCCCCGTCCGTGACACATTTTCACTCGCTGTCAGTCCGTCACTCTGTCTGTCTGTCTGTCTGTGCCCGTCCGCCCGTCCAGGGCAACGCGATGTGACAGCATACACAATTAATCGCGTGGTTTTGCTCCATGTTTTCGAGCTCAAGAGTCATTGTGGCGACGCGGCGGGGCGAACAGACACGAGACAGACAGACAGACAGACGGTTTGTTCGGCGACAAGTCAAGTTGGTTGTCGAGGCGCCACTCGACCGCGGCGCCCACCTGCTGTCGGTGGCAGGTGCCCGCAGGTGCGCCTCACTCCAGGCGTCTAGGATGGGAAAGGATTAAAATGTGACACGGCGCGGACAGCGCGCTCTGCGTCCCGCGGGGCCGAGCGGCGCACAGTGGGCCAGAAGACCAGCGCAGGCGGGCTCGCGTTTTGAGCTCCGGAGTCGCTGACTCGCACCGAACGCGTGACCCCACCAATGGATTGCACTCCGAACGAGGAAAAATGGGTGGGGGGTCACACGATCGGTTCGAGTCCTGTTTCGCGACTCTGGAGCCCAAAATCGCGTCCAGAGTTTTGGGCCGCCTGCGCCGGTCTTCCGGCCCCATCGGGCCCCACTGTGCGGCGGGGACGCGACAGTGAGGCGACGGAGGAAGACGCGTGGGGCTGCTGGCTGTCAGGCGGGGAAGTCCACGCCGAGTCGGGGAGTGCGAGGCTGTCGTAAATCGATTACCGACTGGCTGCCATGAACCCCCGGAAACCTGCATCAAACCCCTCTGCCTGCGTTCCCCTGTGTGGCGCTCGCACACGCACACGCACACACACACACGCGCGCACACACACACATACACATACACACACGCGCACACACACACACACACACACACACACGTCGCATGTCAGGAGCTAAATGACACGCCGAAGCAGCTGCCAGCAGGCTTCACGCAGGCCCTCCCTGGAGTTGATAATAAAAATGCCTGCTCTGCTCGACACGGCACGCGGTGTAGCGCCAACACCGACATAACTCGGGCCGGTTTGAAGCACCCGTGCCCGTCGGCGAGGAGAACCCAGTGGGATGGACGGTGGCCGGGAAGGCGTCGTCGGCGTCGTCGGCGTCGGCGCCGGGGAGGTGTGCGAGGTTGTTGCTGCGCGTCCACCGACACGACGCCTGCCTGCCTGTGTCCGAGCAGGCCGTGCCGTGGGCAGTGTCGCGGCCGGTCGCGGACACGGTTCCGCACTCCGGACCTGCCTGCTGCCTGCCTGCCTGCCTGCCTGTGCCGCCCGCCCCGAGGGACGGACGCCTGACTCGGTGTCCTCGGCCAGCCGGAACGGTCCGCTATTCGACTCGATTACAACCTGACGCGGTGGAACCGCTGGGGCAGTAGTTCCGGGCGGGGTGCATTGTGGCGGGGAGC
Source organism: Stenchaetothrips biformis (assembly GCA_030522485.1). NCBI lineage: Eukaryota > Metazoa > Arthropoda > Insecta > Thysanoptera > Thripidae > Stenchaetothrips > Stenchaetothrips biformis. The sequence goes on from CM060100.1 coordinate 4,324,316, forward strand.
ACTGATTTCTAATTATTGGCGACACTGAGCACCGACCGCACTGTGGGTCGCGGGGCCCGCAGACTAGCTCCCCCCCCCCCCTTTTGTCCTCCCTCCCAATCACCCGGCCAGTACACCATTACACCACGGTAATAATGCAAGCCATCGGCTGCGTTCAATACGCGCCGCGACAAGGGAAATGAAAAATAAAAGGCATTCAGAACGAAAAGCGCAGTAAAAGTTTGGCGCTTTCCATTTCGCCCGCGAGTGAATGTTGCAAAGTGACGATGTGGAAATAAAATAACGCACCGACGCGGGGATTCGAACCCACGCATACGGGCCGAGTGGCTGGCCGACCCTGTGTCTCTGAGTTACGCCCCTGTTCATCTTGGAGCACGTGGTCCTTATGGTCCTTATGGCCGCGCGGCCATTTAATCCGCTCGAATGAAAGAAGGACTCCCCTCGCGCAGTGGGCCCGTCCAGGACCCCGCATGCACCGGCAGACTGCATTGGGTCTATTAAACTCTCTCTCTCTCTCTCTCTCTCTCTCTCGTGACAACATTGTAAAAATTACAGACTGAATATTTTCCGAATCTGTTCGACAGTGTGGATGGTTGGCCAGTGAAACTTCACCACACGCGGCAGTTCGCGGTGATGGACTTTGGCGCGAACACACACACACACGCACGCACACGAACACATTGCTCAAACATTTCGATTTATCCAGCAAATCCATTTCCTTTCGCCATCTGGTTCTCCGCCATATTTCTGCGTCATGAGTTTTATACGGAGAGACAGTCAAGATTAAGCACATGCATTCCTTTCTCTCTGTCTTTCTCTCTCTCTCTCTCCCTCTCTCTCTGGCGCCTTTCCTTTTTAAATCGGGAGGGTCCGCTCAGCCATAATGCACGCAATCACCAATATAAGACAGGAAAAAAAAAAAAGATTTCGTGTCGGTGGATTTAAGATGTATATGTCCCAGTCGAAAGTCCGCGCGCAGTGCTGAGTATAAAAAGAGGTGAGAGTCCCTGGGGGTACCTGGTGGAGTGACGAAACGTCAAGGATCAGGAGGGGGAGAGGGGAGGGGGGTGACACTTTGCGAGACGTGACGACCTGCGGGGTGAGGCAGGCCTCGCGAAAACAGCAGCGAAAATGAGAAAAATATGAAAGGTGCGGCGTGAAAGAGGAGAGAGAGCCTAAAGACGGCGCGGCGAGTGTGTGTGTGTGTGTGTGTGTGTGTGTGTGTGTGTGAGAGAGAGAGAGAGAGAGAGAGAGAGAGAGAGAGAGAGAGAGAGAGAGAGAGAGAGAGAGAGAAGCGCCAAGGCGTCAATAAGAGCGGGCCCACGCACATTGTGTCACATTACTTATGAATGGCCCGGTCGGCGTGGGCTCTGCGTGGGCCCCTCAGTGGCATCTGTGAGGATGACAAAGGGTTAAGGCGGCCGCATGCACAGCCATGCTGCGGGTGATAAATATGTAATAAGTGCCCCTTCCGCCCCTCGCTTACGAACTAACGCTTAAAAAAAAATAAAAAAAATTGAGAGGATAAAAAAAATGAACAAAAATATGAAAAGACGGCATGAATTATTTACTCTGGTGGCTGTCGTATTTAAGGTGCCGGCGTGCAGGGGTTGGATGCAGTGTGTGGGGGCCGTAACGGCCTCGAGAAGTACTTCCCTGCAGCGGGAACAGTGGGACGGGTGTCTTTTCACCCGCGTCCGTCTGTCTGTCTGTCTGTCTGTCCGTGTGCCCTGCGGTCCGATCGCCTCGGAAATGACCGACCGCAGCATCGACTTTGTCTCCTGGACCGCTCGCCGGTCCCCGGAAAAACTAACTTGTTTAAGGAGCGCGGGGGGGGGGGGGGGGGGGGGGGGGGTGCGCGGCGTCGTGGAGGCTGCGCGCGCCGCAACTTGGAACGGCACACACTCCAAGTTGGCAAGCGTTTGTCAGATAGGGAAAGTTGTGCTAGTGTTGGTTTGGCTGGTTTGTGTCGATTGTTTGTCGAGGAGGCCCTTCCCGGCGGCGGCGCCCTGCCCACTGTGCTTGGCAGCCCTTCCGACCGCTGCACCGCCTTGTTGACCTCGTCCCGCCCGACCGTCTTGTCCTCGAATCATATCGCGATGCGGCGTCACCGGGGCCCGCAGGGCCCGCACGCACAAAATAAAATGGGAAGGGGTGAGAATTTTTTTTTTTTAATTATTCCACTGTATTCGACGCCTTATGGCTGACTAAGTTAGTAACCGTCTGAAACGGCTCTAAACTATATTTCAGCTTCTGTTGTTTTTAATTCTATTTTTTTTTTTTTCCTTCTTAGAGGTAAACTACTGGGGAGACCGAGAAAAACAGTATGCTCGAATTGCGTTGCTCACGGAAACAATCTGTCCCCCGTTTCACAGGGCCCCGAGGAGGCGGGCCAGACACCGCACTGCTGTCCAGCGGGTTGCCTACGCCGCCATCCACGGGCGCTGTCCGTGAGGAGTATCGGGATTCAAACCGGCGGCGCGGCGAGCGGCACGTACAACAAACAAGGGTGGCCCACTGTTCGCTGGCGTCGCCGAGAGAGGCGTTCGCCGGTGAAGGGTTGTAAATTCTTTTGCATGCGGTCGGCGCCTTGCAGTGGCGTGACGGACCCGTGATTTACACGACACTGGGCAAACACGCAATCGTGCCTCCGCACTGCTTGAGCGGCGGGGCGGAGGAGGAGGCGTCACCTCGCCGGCCAGCGTGCGCGGCGCGGTCCGTGCGGGTGCGAGAGAGACAGAGCCTTGAACCGCACTGACGGCGTGCCTACCTTCCGGCCGACAACACAAGCCTTCCCCGCGTCTCCCTTCGCCGCCCGGCGGTTCCCCCTTTTTTTTCCACTTTGCCCGAAGTTGAATGGAAACGTCGCCTTAGCGGGCGAGTGGTGGAACGGGACGCGGCGGGAATTGGCGGCAGAGGACTTAGTTCCATTCCCCGTCGGAAGAAAGAAATCCCTGCGACCCTAGAGGGGACGGAAGGGGGCTGCCCGGTCGGACAGGGCCGGTGCATGCAGCGCCGCGCGCCACGTGCCGGGGAGCGAACCAACCTCCATTCAAGTTGGGTCGGGGGAGCTTACGCCGTCTGTGCAGCGAGAAGGCCGCCGCCGCTGCTCTCTTTCTCGCCAGCCGATGAGAGCATTGCCGGGGCGCAGAAGACGCTAAGGGCCCCATGTGATGAAGGGCCGTTCGGTTGACAGGCGCGGCCTCCAGCCGTCGAACCTCGCGTCGCATCGCCAGTTCCACACTAATAAAGGGACTAAAAAGCCCTCCCAACCTCCCAACCCCCGCCACAAAAAAGTAAAAAAGTAAAAAGTAAAAAAAAAAAAAAAAAATCCGCGACCGGTGGGTGTTGAACCCGCGCCTCGGCTGGCCCTTCGCAGCCCGGCCCTGCACGGCGCCGCGTCTAGTCACCAGCGGCAAGTTTTGATTAGCAAAGTTGGCTCGCTCGAATGCGCGTTGCGATGCGCGTTGCGATGCGCGTTGCGAGGCGTTGGGCGCCGGTACTGCTCCCCGGGGCCGCGGGCAAAACACTGGCGGCACCAGCAGATAAGGAAGTCGGCAATACGGATTCGCTGCGCGGAAGGGAAGCTGCCTCCAACATCAGCGGGGGCATGCCGTATGCGTGCTTAGCGCGCCAAATCGCCATGCGACCCGCGAACGACCTGCCTTGGCTCTTGGAAACAAAAGATGATCCGGGAACGACCTGCGGGGGCTCTTGGAAAGAAGAAACGATCCGCCAACGATGCGCGGGGCCTCTTGGAAAGAAAAAACGATCCGCCTACATAAAGATTCGTTGCCAACTTATCAACCAAAAAAAAAACTTAAAAATAAATAAATGGTGAACCGGTATTCGAACCCGGGCCCGGTAGTGTGCCCGGCCGGCGGGGGCGGCGTGCACACAAGATGTGGCGATTGCATCTGTTTGCCGAGGGGCTCTGGGAAGGCGCCACTAGTCCAAGGCTGCCCCGCGGGCGGTCCGGCGCCGGGTCTGGCCCACTGGCCAAACACGCGGCGCTCACGCACCTCCGGAAATAACCACAAGGCGCCCGGCCTGCCAGGTGAGGCACCTGCTGGGGAAAAAGGTGGTAAAAACGTTCAATGAAACGGGGGTTTTATTTGGTTTTTAAACTAGCCGGGTACCGTGTCGGGGCACCAGCGTCATGAAGAGGGTGATTTACGACAGGTTGGCCAAACTGCTTGTCTCTCTCTCTCTCTCTCTCTCTCTCTCTCTCTCTCTCTCTCTCTCTCTCTCTCTCTCTCTCTCTCTCTCTCTCTCTCTCTCTCTCTCGGCACGCTCCTCGGGGCGGCCAAGGCGCCAGCCAGCAGAGCGATTCTACACCGCAGCGTTCCGTCGCTCTGTCTCTCTCGCACCCGCGTTGGACGCCCGCGCAGCGCGAGAGAGACAGACAGACAGCCAGGCGCTTGCGAGGGTTAGTCCATCACTCAGACCCGTTGTATGCGCCCCGCCACGCCACGCACTATCTGTGCTGCCATCTGTCGGTGGCGCCGCGCTTCACCATTTACAACCCAGGGCGGGAGGGGGGCAACACTTACAAAAAACAAAACTCGGGTGAGGGTACAGCAGCGTCAAGTACGGTCTTGTGGCCCACTGTGCCCCGCGGAGGGGTACGTGCAGCGCGGTCGGCAGCCCCGCCCGGTCAGCGCGGCGGCGTGCACAGCGGGCAGGGTGTTTCGTAATAAGGAAATGGACCGAGTCGCCGGCATCCGGGCCGGCCGGGAACCAGGGCGGCATAAGTCTCCCCTCCCCTCCGGAAACTGCAGCCACCCTTCCTCCGCCTCCGCCCCGGCCCAGGAGTCTGCCGCGGGGCCTCATGTCGCGAACGCTCATTTCCTCGCGGAAGAAAAAAACAAAATAAAAACAAAAAAAAAAAAAAACACGTTTCTTATTGCATCTCATTCAGATTGGAATCATCGGGCCCGCTAATTGCAATGTGCCATCCATCGTCTTCGTGAATCGTTATCAGTTTCGCGTCTTCTCCAGTTCGAGTCGGCCGCAAATCATGACCAGAAGTTGTCAGCGAGTCTTTATCGCGGCGGCGGCGGCAAACCTCGAAAACAGGCCGCGGAATCGGCGAAAAAGAGGGGGGGGGCACAGCGGGACTCACAGCTCGTCTGCAACAAAGTTACAACCTTACCGGCCAGCTCGGCCCGCTCGCCAATATTCTTGAAAGCTTGACGCCCGTCTCACAAAAGGACGCTCCTCCGGCACCTCATGCTGGCCTTGGCCGAGCATCAGTCTCTCTCCCTCGCACGCGAAGAGCGTGCCGTGCGGGAGTGAGAGGGACAGCTGGGCGCACTGGGGGGCCGGGGGTACTTAGGGACGGACGAACACAATGAGTTTTTTTTTTTTTTTTTTTTTTGTTCTTCCTTTTTTTTTGCGCCGTTGCTGCTGCTCTTTCTTGTTTGACGGCAGGCTCTCGAAATGCCGGCGCGAGAGTTCGTTACCGCCGGCAAGACCGTCGCCTCCCGGCGAGCCGACGCAACGACGGAGCTCGAAGACTCCCCGCGTACGGCAGTCACTTTCCAACGTGAAGCGCTTCGTCCGATTCCGACGATGCGCAGTCCGCTGACCGCTCCGTAGTGCACCTGGCGAGTGATGGACGAGCTGGCCGCTGATTGCCATGCGGCGAGCAGCTCTGGGCGGCCTTTTAAAACGTTTCCTCTTAAAATGCCGGGCAGGCAAGCAACAACAACAACAGACAACTCCCGGGCGCTAAACGCCGCCTTTCTTCTCCTTCTCCCCGCACAGTGGGCCAGAAGGCCGGCGCAGGCGGCCAAAATTCTGGTCGCGTTTTTAACGCGAGAGTCGCTAAATGGAACTTGAACAGAATGTGTGACCCCCACCAAAGGATTCCCCGTTCGGAGAGCAATCCGTTGGTGGGGTCACACGTTTGATTCGAGTCCCACTAAGCGACTCTGGAGTTCAAAATGCGTGTAGGTTTTTGGCCTTGGTCTTCTGGCCCACTGTGCCTCGCCCTTCATTGTCAGGCTGTTCTTCCTTGCCGCCATCATGCCTCCCAAATGCCACATTTCGGGGGACGCGTGGAGCGTAAGATGAGAATCTGGCTCCGCGGTAAAGTTGCGTCCGTCACTACAAGGGCATCAGCAGCAGGAAGGGCTCCCCCTCCCCTCCCCTGCCACGCGGCTGTCTTGAAGGGCCTGCCCTTGCTGGAGCACTTGAGTGGCGACATTCATAAGGGAAGACAACTACCTGCTAGGAGACCTCTGCACTCACACACGCGCACACTCTCTCCCGCTCACACACACGGCCAAAGTGACACACATGCACACACACACACACACACACACAGTGTGTGTCATACAAAAAGGGAGGGGGACGTAGTGCGGTCGCTGCCCTCTCATAACCTCCCCGCCGGGGCCCTCCCTCTTGAAGGCGGCGTTTTACTGGAAGGCGGTGACCCATAGCGGCGTCCACTTGGCAGACATCAGGGCGGACACGCTGTGCGTGTGGGCCTGCCCTTATTGAGTTAGCCCTGATGGCAAGCCTGCTGGGCCGCTGGTGCCTGGTCCAGGCCCCTCTCGCTCTTATGCCCTTCTTCCCTTTTTTATGGCAGGCTGTGGGGGTGTCTGCTGGCTCAAGTTCGACATTGGACAAAATCTGCGCCCTTCTGCACACTGACAGGGAGAGCGGGAAAGTCGAAAAAATGGCGTTTACAAGACCGAAGACCGACTTTGACGTTTTGACCATTTTTAACTTCAGAAGCGGCATCGCTTGACCTCCTTTTGCCCGTGGAGGCCGCCACACCAGCGAGTGTGCTGCACCGAATTTATTTTCCCTATACCCCAAGGGCGGAAAATATGAGCGAGATAGGGAGATCGGGCCGCGCGCTCTTTGAGGCCAAAGAACAGGGCGCGGGCAATCTAGCCATACCTCACCCCTTCTGGCCCACTGTGCGCCGGGCCGCGGCGGGTGCGAGAGAGGCGCAGCGACGGAACGAAGACCCTTCGGAATCGCGCGGCTGCGCGTTACATGCAAATTTATATCGCGGCGCGAGTGCAATTTGAGTCCTGAGTCTGCCGTGCCGCACGGTGGGCCGCGCCAAGGCGGAAGTGTGAAAATATGTGCGGCCCGCGACGCTGATGGGGTGCAGGATGGAACCGCCTGCCGCCTGCATACTGCGTTAACGCGCCATGAAAAATTCATCGCGATGCATTGGCGGCGCTGATGAAGTAGTCGCTTCTTGCGGGTCCACCGGTCTCCTCCTGGCCCACTGTGCGTCGTCGCGTAATCATGATGACGAGTCAGGTAGGAGAGGGAAACGAAATTGCTCGCTTTCCCGGGTGTTTGAACCACCGTCGTGCCGCTGATGTGACGACTCGACGAGGATGAGGATGGCGACGGCCTACAACGTGACATAACAAGGAAAAAGCTTTTAAAAATCGGATTTTTTTTCCCCGCTTGGGATAAGCCGGAAGAGCACAAAAAGGACGAGAAACACACACACACACACTCACACACACTTGCGCGCGCATGCGAAAGGCACGCACTTGAGACCAAGGGGGAAGAACAGTCAAATTACTCAGGCCAATAAATAAGGATAAACGGAGCCTCTTGACAGAGGGGGCGAGTGCCTTATGAAAATGGCACTCATATTTTGTGTCCTTATAAGCGGAAAGAATACACGTATACGTGTAGGAAGCGAACGGGCCGCCGCATAGCTGGGGCACGGCGGATGAGATGGGCTGCTGTGTGCGTGGGGTGAGGGGGGGGGGGGCTGTCCTCAGTTCCAGGGATGTTCTCGCATCGCCCGCCCACCCCACGCCTTCCGTTCCAGGAGCGGGCGGTGACTCGGCGAGGTGCAGGCGCCTTGCACGTCGGGTGCAACATCGCAAGTGAATTGAAGAGGCAGGCTTGCATGCGGGGTGCAGCCGGCCGGGCGCTGGGCCGAGAGGGTGGGACAGAGAGGGGAACTTGTTGCAGCGGAACGGTTATTTCACACCGCCTTGCCGCCTTCGGTGAACGCAGCCCTGACGGAGCCTTGGGCAGGCTGTGTGAGGGCTGCGTGGGCCGCCCCTCACCCGAATCCTTCATCATTCATGTAATTAGCTCCACGCGTGTACAGGCACGGTCAAAAGCCTCGGGACCAGTAGCCCACTTTGTCCGACATGGTTTTGTTTTTGCTGCCGTCGAGCCCGCGTTCTTGCAGTCCTACTTTTAGGTTTAGTCATGTTTTATGTTTCTGCTGCTGCCGCTTTGTTGTTGTTGTTGTTGTTGTTGTAAGCTTCCCTGCTGTCTGCTCTCGACCGTTCCCCTGGTCTAAGTGCACACGTACACTTACGCTGTGTGTCCGTGTGTGTGTGTGTGTGTGGGTCCAGCAGAGATTGAAGGCCTGGCTGCAATCCCCTATCAATCAGTATGCCATTTGAAAATCCCCCGAACACGGGGCGGGCAGTCAAATTGCTGCAGTCGCTAAGCTATCGGGGCCTAGCGGGGCCTAGCGGGGCCTAGGCGGGGCCAGGGCCGGGGGCTTCGTATCGGACATCGGGCGGCCGGGGGTTGCGGGGGCGCGGCCTGCTCTCCCACCGTAAGCACGGTTTTAGGCGGGTCGGTGCAGTGGCGTTGTGGCGCGTGAGGCGATCTGCGACGCACAGTGGGCCAGAAGACTGGTGGAGGCGGTCCTAATCCCGGTCTTGTGACCGCCTCCACCGGTCTTCTGGCCCACCGTGCGATGTCTCGCTGGGGCGGCGGTCGGGGCGCCGCCAGCAGCACGCACTGCACACATGCGTCGCGTGGCAACGCGGATAAAAAGTCAAATAAATGTGAAGGAACGCATCAAACGGGGACGGGTCTCTCAGGCACGCCCAGGGAGGGCGCCACACGTGTGTGTGCTTGTATGTGGGCGTTAGTAGCATTTCGCGTGTGATTTCCCCCTTAGGGAGAGAAGTACATGCTAAGCCTTGGGAGATTTCACTCCGTCAGCTGTGCCGAAAGTGCATCTACCGGGCCATCGCACGTCACCTCTCTCTCTCTCTCTCTCTCTCTCTCTCTCTCTCTCTCTCTCTCTCTCTCTCTCTCTCTCGCACACGGAAAACATTTTCCAAGCCGATTTCGACCCCCGTGCAGCAGTAAGAAGGCGCGGCCGATGGCGGGGCTTACAGTGTGTCGGCGGCTCTCGCGCTCGAAATCACTCAACTCGAGAGTGCACCTCCAGTGCTGCCAAATTTACAGGTTCCCAGAAAATGTGTTGGATTTTATCCTTCACTGATCCGACTTAGAAAATACTCGACGAAATTTCGACAAATGACCAAACCAACCAACACGATACCAACCCAAGGAGAATTTGCGGCAGGATTCGGGCCGTGCACCCCGACTGTTGTGCTGTAAGTGCTTCACGCACTAAGGCCGGCCGGATATTGGCGCCAATCGAGGCAGCTGCCGCGCGAGCGAGGAAGCGCCGCATTTTTATCATGACGTTTCCGTCTGTTGTCCGTCCCGCTCTACTCTCCCCTTCACTTGATCGATCACTGCCGTAATCAACTCAGAGCGGCCGGCTCTTCTTTAGGCGCGTGTTCCTTCTCTCTGGTTCCGCCCCTACACTACACGCCCCAACCACGTCGACGCGGTCTCGGGTTTCTCTCTCCCGAAACCGAACCCCGCGCGCTCCTTGTGCCGTGAGTCTGTCCGCGGCCGGCCCGCCCCCCGCCAACCTCAATCCGAATGTGACTACGTTGTCGCGCCGTGTCACGTCTGCTGCTTGTTTGGGCCGAATAATAACCTGCGTTATTAGCACTATCATTAATCAAGAGGCCTTGTCACTCTGATGGCGTGAGTGATTTTAATGGGCGGCCGCCTCGCCGTGGCACTCCGGGTGCAGTGCGTGGTGGAGATCAATAGCGTGTTTAACAAGTGGGGCAAGCGTTTGATAACGAGCGAGCGAGTGTCGACCGCGCTCACTGCCACGCCCGTCGCCCCCGTCGGGCTGTCGCACTCGACCCTCTGGAAGGGGTGCGACACAGACAGACGACAGACAGGTTAGGTTAGGTTAGACAGACAGACATGGCCGCCGACACTTTTCGACCGGTGCATCGGGGGGGCTGTTTTTGCCCACTAACGCGGCGAACTGGAGCCGCGGCGCCTCGCGTCGCTAACGACCCGCCGCCGCGCCACCCTTAATAGACGCCAAACTTCCGACTTGTCGCCCGCAACTTCCTGTCCCTCTCGTCGTCGTCGTGTAAATAAGCTCTGCGGAGTTATTCACAATATCGCGCGCGCCAAGTAGTTTTGAAGTGTGCTCAGCCCCGCTGGCCCGGCGGCCAGGCTCCTTAGTCTCGGCGTGACACGACGGCGCGACGCGGCGCGGGGCGTGGCGGGGCGTGGCGTGCGGACGCGTGCGCTATCTCGCCGGCTAAATTGATAAGGGGAATGCGTGCGCCGGAATGCGGCACGCCAGCACGCCGTCAGAGTGGTGTGGACGGGCTCTTATTAAACGCCAGCAAGCCGCCCCGCCAGGTAAGCGACTGGCCGCCTCGCTCGCTCTTGCACGGCGGCCCGTGCGCGACAAGGACACACCTCGAGGCCTGGCGCACCTGTTACCAGGTGGCTCACTCTTGTTCACAGCTACACGCTGCTTAATTCCTCTTTCCTTGTCCCTTTTTTTTTTGGTCCTTCCTATTTCTCCTCAACTAAATTCGCAAATTGGCCGCGCTTTTTCGCGGCCAGGAGTGATTGGGTGGTTATCCGCTGTCATGGCGGCGGCGAGCGGCGGCGAGGCAATGGAAGGAAAATAGAGGGCGCTGGGAGGACGCCATCAGCCCCGACAACTAGCGGGCGGTGCATCGGCCTCGGTGCGAGCCCCGTGAAATTCCCCCATTTAAATGCCTAGCTGTTTCGACAGGCTGTCTAACGCTCCCCGCGGCAGCATTTTTTACGCGCCCAAAGTGGCTGCCTGCTGGTGGCCGCCCGGCGCCTTAGAGAGAGAGAGAGAGAGAGAGAGAGAGAGAGAGAGAGAGAGAGAGAGAGAGAGAGAGAGAGAGAGAGAGAGAGAGAGAGAGAGGGGGGGCCGCCACCAGCCAGGGCAACGCTCTCGGCTCGTAACGGCTGGTCCCAGCCGAGATTCTCAAGTGCAGTGAGGATATCATGTCCCCGAGCCACGGCCGCGGCCCACAGGCAGGACACGAAGGGAAAACATGTTACTGTCGATGACCAGCGTGGCCGCGTGGGTAGGGCAGCCGGCCCCGGGGTCGGAGTCGCGGGTTCGAATCCATTGCCCTCACTTTTTATTTTATGTTTTCTGGACAGTGCGGCAGCAGCAGCTCACCGGGGGGTTGCGAGAGGACACACGGACGGAGGTTCACTCGAGTCCATTTCCGGCGTCTTTGAACAGCCGGAAATGTGTTGTTATGTGTGTGCGTGAGTGTATGTGTGTGTGAGTGTCGTATGAGGGAGGGAGTCGGTGGATGACGAGGGACAGTGGTGGGGCGTGCCTGTGTGTGTAGCTGTGCGTGTGTGTGTGTGTGTGAGAGTGTGTGTGAGAGTGTGTGTGAGTGTGTGTGCGTGTGTGCGTGCGTGTACTGACGAAAAGCGCAGGAGGAGCTAGCAGCAGGAGATGAGGGTGGAGCCCTTGAAATTGAAATGTTTGGAAGGGAAATGTGGCAATCAGCTGTGACGTACTGTACGGTAAAGGGTACGTGGTGTCCTGACGAGCTAGGGGGGCAGAGAGAGAGAGAGAGAGAGAGAGAGAGAGAGAGAGAGAGAGAGAGAGAGAGAGAGAGAGAGAGAGAGAGAGAGAGAGAGAGAAAGAGAGGTTGTCGTCCGTGATAGCGGCCTGCAGCGAGCGCGCGTGGCCAACGTGGAGGAATGCTCGCTTCTTTTCTCCCTCTCTCTCTCTCTCTCTCTCTCTCTCTCTCTCGCTCTCTCTCTCTCTCTCTCTCTCTCTCTCTCTCTCTCTCTCTCTCTCTCTCTCTCTCTCTCTCTCTCTCTCTCTCTCTCTCTGGGAGCTTGATGTCTGTTTATCTGCCTGTCTCGCCCCCTCGGTGCGGCCGGGAGACGGAAGCTTGACGGAAGGCAAGATGGCATCAGCTTGAGAATTACACGAGCCCGTCCGTAAAATGGGCCGAAACAATAGCCGAGGGGGGAAGGCCCTTTGGTCGCGGCGCGGGGGTCCAAATGGCGCCCCCTCGGCCCTTCCCCTTTACGCTGTGTCGTTGACGGAACGCCAGAAACGCCTCTTTGTGCAGGGAGGGAAGGAAGAAGTGGGCTTGAATGGCAACCAGAGGCGCCACCGCCTGACGGATCGCCGTGACCTGGACAAGGCAACACAACCGTTGCTGTTCAGTAAAAACGCGCGGCCATTTTCCCGAACGCGGCCGAGGCGGTTTGCCCAGTGGGTTTGCCGACTAGGCCCAGGAGGCCCGCCAGGTTTGTCTCGCCGAGTGTAGGGAGGGCTGGGCCGCCGCCTCTCATTCCATGTCACCTTTTCCCGCCTTTCCCCCACGGCTTCCATCATCTTAATTGACATCATTGCGCGCAGGCATACAGAGGGCGCTGAGGAAAAAAGGACCAAAAAGGAGACAAAAAAAGAAAGAAGAAAACAAACATCTTTGACAGAAGAAATGCTCTTTGGCAGAAGAAATACTCTTGACCTGAAAAAGTGCCGTTGTCGGCAGACTTGGCGCTTGCCATAGTGTAGAGCGAGCAAGGTCTCTCTCTCTCTCTCTCTCTCTCTCTCTCTCTCTCTCTCTCTCTCTCTCTCTCTCTCTCTCTCTCTCTCTCTCTCTCTCTCTCTCTCTCTCTCTCTCTCTCTCTCTCTCTCACATGGCGATGTATCGCAATGAACACGTGCCGAATACGCAATGAAAAGCAACAAAGCAAACGCGCCCACGTCCGCGCGCCGCTCGGCCCCTCCCTCCCCGGGGAGGCGTTCGAAACGCGGCGCGGGCAGGAAAAAAAAACCGGAAATCTGCGCATCGTCTGCTCGAGGAGCTGGTACGATGCTGCTTCGAACGCCCCCTGGAGTCCACCCGGAGGGGTTCGCGGTGATCCCGTGTGTGTCCGTCCATCTGTGTGTCTGTCTGTCTGTGTGTGTGTTTCGCCAAGATCTCGGCTATCATCTTTCGAGTGATCACTTAATGCTCCGGACGCCCACTCCGCCGTGCTGCTCGTGTGTGATTTCATTTATTTCTTGCGCGCGTGTTTTTCTCCCCGCTCCATCAGTGTCCGGGCGAATCAGCCCCACGGTGGGCCAGCGCGCGCCGCCTTTTGAGCTCCAGAGTCACTAAATGGGACTCGAACTGAACGTGTGACCCCCACCCCATGAATTGCTCGCCGAACGAGGAATCCATCGGTGGGGTCACACGTTCGAGTCCCATTCGGCGACTCGGGGGCTCAGACTTCCGGCCCACTGTGCGGCGACGCCACTGTGAGGCTCCGGTTTCACTGCCAAGTCCACTCGCAGTGCGGGGCTGGCCGCGGCTGCAGCGGCGCACCCCTGGCCGAGACAGGTTTGCGGGCCTGGAATGCGTCGCTGTTCGCGCACGCCAGATTCCCCCTCGATCTTCTCGCAATAAAAGCGAGTTGCCACTCCCCTCCTTTATGACCCGCGTGCAATCGCTGGCCGAAATCTCCTTATCGGCCGATGGCGCACCGATGGTGCACCGGTGGCGGGGCAGCCCCGCCACGCCATGCTGCCTGCCTGCTTGTGTGCACGCGCCAACCTCCAAGGTTTTTAAAGTCACACTGAAATAGGCTAATTTTTTTATGCAAAAAAAAAATTATATTAAATTTGTTGATGTTGTGTTTATTTATTGTTTGTTTGTTTTTTTTGCAAGTGCAGGTGGCTCGGCCGGTATTCATCATGGGCCATGATTGCTCCTCTTGTCGTCCCGGCCTCGCCGTGAGCAGACAAAACATAAACGATTTTATAGTGCGATAAACCGGCGCATCGGGGCCCCGCCCCGCCCCGCCCCGCCCCGCCACGCCCGGTCCGTCCGAGCAGCCCAATTGGCGATCGCTGCCGCCGTAAAGAGGGCCGTGCCGAGGCACACGCTGCACCTCAATCTGGGAGTGCAGCGCGGGCAGGAGAACGAACGCCCAAAAAAAAAAGGTGCAAGTGTGGGGATTTGAACCCGTGATCGTACTGCGAGGGTGCTTTCGCGGCAAGGGAATCAACCGGAACGGCTACGGCTGTGACCGCGCGCTCCTCCTTCCTGTTCAAAAGACCGCTAAACCGTAATTTTATCGAGGAAAAAAAAAAAAAAAAAACATCGGGCGGGAGTCGAACCCGAACCCCGCGCGAGCCGCAGCGATTCCCGGAGCATCTTGGAAACAATAACCGCGCGGAGCGCAAAGGGGTGCGTGGGCCGTACGTTGTTCAGTGCACTGCACTGGCAGGGGAGCGGGGGCGGCGTCTCGAGGCCCACGCACGAGGCAGCTCTCCGCCCGCCTCGCACCCCGACGGGACGCCCCATGAGTGCGACAGGGACGGCGGCGGTCCTTCGGTGAGGCTCGGCAGGCAGGGGATCAGGTTATTGGAAAGGGAAGTATGCTACACATTTTGATTGAGCCCTGCCTTTCACCGTCCCGGCCGAGGGGACGGCAGGCATGGCCGGCGGGCAAGGCCGGCAGGCATGCACGCCGCAAAGGTGGAATGCCGTCGGATTAGTGCTGCGCGATGACTTGGCCGGTAAAACGGTGGGATCGCGCGGCTTGGAGGGGCAGCACAGCGGGCCAGCCGGTGCGGCCTGCACGGCACGGCGGGGTCAGGGAGACGAGACAAATGCCCCGATTCTGATCTGACTACTCCGACCTCTCCGGCCGTGTTGCAGAGGGTGACTGATCCGCCCAATATGCCGGGCCTCCCCCAGCAGACCGAGCGTCTCTCTCTCTCTCTCTCGCCCCGGTGCGCCGCGCGGCGTGGGTGCGAGAGAGACAACGGGCGGCTGCGGCGACGACCCCCGAAAAATCCTCCCTCTTTGTCCGCCGCCATTACAACCCCCACCCCCGATCATGTACGTGGCTAGACTTACTATGGCGCCATCAAAGGTATTCGTCCATTTTTTCGTCGCGCGATGGCGCCGTGGCTCCCCAACTTGCTCTGTCTCTTTTTCTCTTTTTTCTTCGCTCTTCTTTTCTTTTCGTCGCCGCCCCTGGCAGCCAAAGCGGTTCGGCCCTGTTACCTGGCCCGCAGCCCGGGGACCTCTTAATGACCCTTTTTCAGGAATAATCCAACCAATCGACTCCCCGCCGTCCCCCTGGCCGAGATGAAGACAATCAGCCGCAGTGAATAGCGAACAACTGTAACTCTCTCGGCAGCCGGTTCGATACCGCTAGGGAGCCACGCCCGATAAAGGAACGTATCACCTGCTTTGGACTTACATTTTTCGTGCCACGCATCCCGGCCCGTTCCGGACAGGCTCTTGAGCGGCGCCCAGCCTGCCTGCCCGAACGGGCCGTCGGTCTGTCTCCGTCGCACTCAGAGCGGTGCCTCGGACCGGCCGCCATCAAACTGGGCCGCGGAACGATCGCGCTTAAACGGACCGGTGTAACAACAAGCCTATTTAGGCGAAAAGCCATGAAAATGTGCCTCGAGGCTTACTCCTCCATTCCGGCGGTTGCCTACCGCCGTTCCTAAACGCGTAGTGCGGGCCCACTGTGGGGCGGCAGCGCGGCGTCCGCACGCGGCCGCAACTGCCGCCCATTAGCTGGTCAGCAACGCGGCCCTAGCAGCCGCCCTAGCAGCCGCCCTGCCCGCCCTGGCGCCGGAATGGCCCTGGGTTCGCTCCGGAGGTGTTTCCGCGGGGCTCTGCAGGCTTCCGTCGCAGCGACACGACGTGCCGCCCGAAGCTCGTCACCATTTAGGATTAAGCGGTCGGAGACGATAGTTGTAACGGGCTGGCTCCCATCAGCCATACGGTCATCCTCGTAGCGTAGTGGTATACGATACGAATCAGTAATATTTTTCCCCGTGTTCGAATACCCGCACATTCTACGGTTTTGAAAAACTTTTTTTATGCACAAAAAATATTTGTCTGAAAATTTTAAGGATGCTAAAATTGCTATGACTCCCGGACCCGTAGAACCATTTCCTGTTTTTTTTTTTTTAATTTTTCGTTTTGTTTATTTTTTTGCAGGGAAATTCCGGGTCACCCCCACTCCGCCCACGGCTGGCTTGTTCCACTGCCCGCTCCGCTTTGTCGAGCTCGCTCAAATTGTGAGCGACAGCGTCTCGGCGAGCCTAAGGGAAACAATAAAATGAGCTCTTGATATCGCGGCGTGGCCGCCGAGCCGTGGCGGGCGAGCCCAGTGGGGTGACACTGCAGTGCAGCCACTACACTGGCAGACGCGGCCGTGGAGTGGTTGGCAGCATCCCCGCCTGGAGCCGTCTCTCTCTCTCTCTCTCTCTCTCTCTCTCTCTCTCTCTCTCTCTCTCTCTCTCTCTCTCTCTCTCTCTCTCTCTCTTCCTCCTACGGCGGCAGTCCGGAGAAGGGGCGTGTGGACCTAAAAACTTTGAAGCTTTCATCGTCGCGGGGATAGGGCGCAGGGAAATGGAACGGGCGGGCAGCCATGCGGGCCGCGGCCTGCTGCTGGAGGTTAAGGGGCTGCCCTGCTCGCCACCCGGCCCGCGTCCGGCGAGGAAGAGGAGGAGGAGGAGGGGAGGGGGGGCAAAAAATGGGGGCGCCTCGCGGCGAGAACGGGAGGGACATATGGCAGGTCATCTGCCGCAAGCAGCGCGTCCGGGGGAACCGGCGCCGCAGCGCAGCGCCTCGTGCGGGAACTTTAGGAACGGCCAGCCTCCTGTTTGGAAAGCCTGGAGCATCTCCGGGGAGGAAGCCGTCCGCCAGTGTGTGTGTGTGTGTGTGTGTGTGTGTGTGTGTGTGTGTGTGTGTGTGTGTGTGTGTGTGTGTGTGTGTGTGTGTGTGTGTGTGTGTTGTGTGTGTGTGCAGTTGCAACTTTGATTTTGCAGGGGAGCGGCTGCTGCAGCTTTGCTACGTGCGCTGAAGAGAGGAGGGGGAAGGGCGTGCGATCATCACCACGTCCACTTTAGTTTCAAAGTTCTCGCTTCTTCTTCTTCTTCTTCTTCTTCTTCTTCTTCCTCTTCTTCTTCTTCTTCTTCTTCTTCTTCTTCTTCTTCTTCTTCTTCTTCTTCTCCTCCTCCTCTTCCTCCTCCTCCTTTGCAGTGCCCCTGAGTGTGACTTTGGCCGGCGAGCAAGCTGCGCACGCCCCACGCGGCGCCCTATTGAAATATGTATCAGGTCCTCGCCGGGCGATAAGTAGGCGATAAGGATGAGGCTGGGGGGGGGAGGGCGTCCACCAGCATCTCCAGCGGCATAGGCAGATTCTAATGGCCGCCCCAGCGCCATCTCGCGGCAGGCGGCGAACCAGAAGGGGTAGGCGGAGGGGGCGGCCCGCGGAAGGGGTAGGTAAACGACTCGACGCGCCCCGCTCGGCCTGTTCTCCGGGGCCCTGTTATTTCTTTAGTGTAACCTGTGCTCTGGGATTGTGCCCCCGACCCCCTGCCCTTCCTGCTCCGTCCTCCTGGGTACGTTGCTTCCACGCGCAGCTTCGCGGTATCCACATCCACCACGCTTTATGCATGGCCCTTTCTACGGGACCGTTTTCGGGCAGGGTCTTTGATGGGGGCTCTGTGAGGTAAAACGGTACGGGCCGGAAGTAAGGTATTGCGGGCCGCGAGGGGCCACCCTTGGGGCTCCTTGGGGCTCCTTTGGGCACCCCATCTCTCACCTTTCGCACGTCCAAATTCCGATTTTTTACTCCAAGGATTGGACACAGCCCGGCGCCCCTAGAGCCGCAAGATATATGTGCAACATCTGCCGCTGCCCCCGCCCTCTCTCTCTCTCTCTCTCTCTCTCTCCTCTCTCACACACATACGTACATACAGCCGCACACCTTCCAGCGGAAACAAACCCCCGCGTGAGCCGAATGCTGCTTAAGATTCGAACACAATCAATTTCCCGCCACGGCATCCACCCATCTATCCATCTTTTCATTCCGAATCAATGCAGCAAAAAAGTCCCCCAATTCTTTTTAAACTTTGCCGCCCTCGTTATACAAGTGTTTCCGGCAATTTATGGCGGTCCCAAGTTTGGGCAGGCCGTCGTGCCGGCGCGCCGAACGCTCCCTCTCGTCCTCGTGTGCGGACGCTGTTCCGTCAGCCGCCGCAAGGGTGCGCTGCGCACGCCGCGCCGCCGCTCCCTCGCGGTGGCAGTGTTGCATGATGTCTTAACTAGGGTAGAAGCCCACCTTTCCATGCACGGTTGGCAAGCGTACCTCGCCATTTGAATAACCTCTATTCGGCGTCATGTGTGATGCAATGTAGCGGAACATGCGTATGTCACGTCACTCATCTGACCAACAGTGGAGTGCACAGGTACTGTGAGATAAACTGTAGTGATCCCCCGCTGGCATCCACTGAGTCGCCGGGCCGGGTTTCTAATTCCGGCTCAATCTTCAATCCGGCGATCTTTATCCATCCTCCAGCCAGTCGCAAATTGCGTTGGCGAGGGAGAGGGAGTGGGACGAGGGGGGAGTATGGAGACTTGATCCTCTCGGCTGTCAGGCGGGCGAAGAAGGGCGTGCTACTGCTGCTGCGGAGGTGGAGGGAGGGGGCAGAATATTTTCTCGCGTCTCCACCCGCTCAAGTGGCAATATAATTAGCCGGCAATTAAGTGCTGACAGGCTCAGGGAGGGGTGGGGGGGTGTCATATCAGACGGGGCGACCCCCACCCCCGCCCCCTCGACCTGGACGCGTCTCTATAATCCCATCACTTTTTAATCCACCGGAGTGAGGCTGCCCCACGAGCGCCTGCAGGCTGGTTCCGAGCACCGTCCTGTCTCCCTCGCAGCCTCGCGGGACGCCCCATGAGTGCGAGAGAGACAGAGCGACGCCAGCTGGACCGGTCTGGACCGGACGCCGCGCGGTGACTTGAGGGCTGGATGGATCCCCGCCTTTGCCGGACTTAACGGGATGCCGGTGACGAGGCAGAGCTAGTCGAGGTTCACCAGAGGAGGTCCGCGTCGACGTCCAATATCCGCCGCTGGCGTCACGCCAACGCCGCCGTCAACGTCCCCATCAACGTGGCCGCCAACGCCCGGCGCGGCCCGGCCTGCGCGATGACGAACATGTCCACCGCCTTATCTCTGCAAGGACTTCCGGCCGCGCAGCACTTCGAAAAACGAACTCCGAGAGGCGGGGCACAGCGCCGTAGAGCACTCCAATGCGCACCTGTGTTTTTGTTTGTTTTTTGTTTTTTTTTTATTTTCACCTGGTTTTTTTTTAATTGGCACCAGTTTTTTTTTTTTTTCAATTTTCACTTTATTTTTCAATTTACACGCTTAGAAGTTTTTTTTTTATCAAACAAAAATTTTTAAGATTTTTTAAGAATTTTTCGAGGATCCGGCGAAAGGACTCGGCCCTGCGCCATCCGTCTTGCAGCTCCACCTGAGCCCGGCCTGGACACTGAGAGTCGTCGCTCTGTCTCTCTCGCTCTCACGGCGAGTCCCGCAGGGGTGCGAGAGAGACGGCGCCCGGCCATTGCCCGGCTCGGCCCGCACGCCGTGTTGTTGATGGTGCTGTTGTCCTGGCCGCCTCATCGACGCCACATGATGGAGTGCCTTCACTCGCCGACAGGCTCGGAAATTTACAGCGGGGCAGCCTCGGAAAATTATAGTGTAAACTTTCGCCTCCATTTTGTTTCCCTTCATTATTGTTTTTAAGTGTTGGAACAGAGGCTGCGTGTCCGCCTGTTGTGGACAGGCAGATAGTCCAAGTTTGGATGAGGCCAACCCTTGACGGAGGGTTTTCATTATTTTGCGAGGTGCCGGCCAGACATCGCGTTGGCGTTTCACAGCGGGCCAGACCGCGGGCCAGACCGCGGGCCAGACATCGCTCAAGTCACAGCCTGACACTGTTTGCTCAAAGTCGCGG
The DNA here is from genome assembly GCA_030522485.1 of Stenchaetothrips biformis. Lineage (NCBI taxonomy): Eukaryota > Metazoa > Arthropoda > Insecta > Thysanoptera > Thripidae > Stenchaetothrips > Stenchaetothrips biformis. Next base: position 4,344,240 of record CM060100.1, read on the forward strand.
CCATCGCTATGAGCGGGCTGAGGCAGCCAACGATGGAAGATAACTGCAAATCCCGCCCAGCCAAACAGACGGACGGACAGACAGACAGAGAGGCGGGCGGGCAGCGGCAGTCAGGCTGCAATGGCTATGCGGATGGCAACTGCAGCGATATCTAAAACAAACGTGCGCGGCGTTCCATCACCGCCGGGTGTGGCTTTAGATACGTCACCGCGGGGAGGGTGGCTGCCCTGGCTGGCGGCGGTGGAAGGGTTGCGAAGGTGGTACCCCTGCATAAGCCCTGCCCGCCCTGCCTGGCCTGGCCTGCCGCCGGCTGATTCTGTCTCTCTCGCAGCCACACAGGACGCCCGCGGGAGTGCGAGAGAGACAGAGACGGCCTGCTTATCGAGCCAGTCCAAGCGCACGTAACGAGGCAATCCTATCCGACCCTATTCTCGGTCCGAATGCGAACGCGAATGCGAATCCGAATCGCGAGGCGCACGCGCGTCAAATCAGGAGGCGGCCCTAATGGAAAGGAGGATTAGCCAAGTCGCCGTTTTCAGCTTGTCCAACGAGGTGGCCTATCTCTGGACTGCGTGACGCGGGGCGAGCGGACAGACAGACATACAGACAGACCTGAGGGCGCCCTAGCCGAATCAACCAAACCAACAACAAGAAGCAGGCCAGCAACAAGAACGCGCTGACCGAACTTGGCGAGGAGGTTGTTGCAGGGCAACTAAAGCTTGCTACAGCTTGCTGAAGCTCGCTAAAGCTCGAGAGCTGAAGGCCAATAAGGATAGTAGAGCTCGTTTACGGTTCATAAAATACAAGAGTACCGAGGCAAAATATTGGCGTGGCCGTCGCTGGGCCGTGAAGGCCGTTGGGGGAGGGGACAAGCAAGGCAGGCCGATGCAGGCAGACCCAACCCTGTGACAGGGGTAACCTTTTTGTAGTTTCACTAAAGCGTAAAAAAAAACGCAAAGAGGCGCAAGGTGGAGGCTCAGAGTTGCAGTTGGGGCGACACGAAGTAACGAAGCCGCCCGATCGCTGGGTGGGCGGGACGCCGAGCCAAAATGAATGGAAAAGGATGACAAATTCCGATTCCATTGAAAGGGCGCGCTACGGGGGTTGGCTTTTGCTTTTGTGTAACCGCACTGCCGCCCGCCTCCCCCGCCTGATGGACACACCGGCTGTCCCTCTCGCGCCCCGCCGCGGCCGTGTGCGAGAGAGAGAGAGAGAGAGAGAGAGAGAGAGAGAGAGAGAGAGAGAGAGAGAGAGAGAGAAAGCGCTGCCGGGCTGCGGCCCGGCGATAACTCAAAGACCGGCGGACGGCGGCCGAGACACAGAAGTCAGAGTGCAGCGCAAAAACCGCACGGGCTAATGACTCTACCGACACCCCCGCCACCCTGTCACTCCCACTCGCGTTATTAGCATCAGGACTTCGCAGCCACTGTGTCCCCCTCTCTCTTTCTGTCTCTCTCTCTCTCTGGCTGCGAATCGGAACGCTGAACGGCCTTTGCCTGAACGAGTGGCGTCGGGGCGAAAGCAGCGTGAGAAATAATGACCGGAAACTCAAAGTTTGCGCGGGACAGTGCGGCCCGGCGCGCTAGCGCAGGCTGCAGAGGGCTGCACGTGCACGCACACGTGCACTCGCACCGCGCGGACGTGACTGGATCGTGCAAAGCGACCGCGGAACGCCGTCACGTGTGCCGGAGGTGGGGGGGGTGTAAAACTATTGGCAAGCCCGGCCTGCCAGCTGGCTGCGCCGAAACACAGCGCTGCCAACAAGACTATTTGCATGCTCGCGGCCTCCCGCCAATAACTTCTCACCCTCTTTACCGCGCCAGAACGCCCAAATCCCCAACTTTCACGCGTGGACTCCAAGGGTACTACTGTTCCGGCGCGGTTTCATTTTTTTTATTTTATTTTTCGCAGTGTGGGAGATTCTTGATTTATGTCTCGCCGATTCCGGCTGCATTTCTGGGATGCCACCCCTGCCCTTTTTTTTCCTTCTTTTTAGAAGTCCTCCATCTGCAGGGCTTTGGAGCCCTTAAAGCCTTTTCCACGACCGTGTGCGGAGGGGACGCGGGAAATATCGAGAAATATGCAGGCCGGTTTGAGCGAGCAAAAGCCGAAGGTGCCAAAACTCGGCCTGAGCGAGGTGCTGATTTGGGGGTCCTGATCCCGAGGCAGGCGGGCCTCTTACCGTAAATCAAAGTGGGTACAATATATCTGTCCGCGCCGCGCCGGGTGCAAGGAACACGGACGGCGCCTCGCGACGCGGCGACGCGGCGCACAGTGGGCCCGGCAAGGCCCGGCAGCCGCCTGCGAACGGGGAGGTAGGCAACCCGTCGCACAGCCGTGCCCGGCGTTGCCGTGTTTGCCTACCCGCTGGGCGCCGACAGCCGCCAGCCGCGCCAGAATGAGCCTGCAGCAGCGCAGCGTGAACTTGCACGGGAAGGTGCTGGGGCGGCCGGGGGCCCGGCCGAGGCCCGGCCGGCAGGCCAACGAGCTGAAAAATTGGCCATTTCGCCTGGAAGCGCACGGCGAGCGCACAGTGTGCCGCACCGACTCTGCGGTCCCATCTCATGTTTACAAATACATACGACGCGCGGGCGGGGGCCGCGCCGGGGCCACGCCGGGGCCACGCTGAATTGTGGCCGAACGTCGCACGGCGAAAACAGCCAGAGAGAAATGGATCGCCATCGGGGAGGGAAATATTGATGCCCATTAAGAGCGTGACAGCAGCCTTTTCCGGGACAAGCCTGTTTGCATCCCAACCTGTTGTTGTTGTTGTTTGTTGTTTCGTTTGTTGGAGATGAGCCCCAGTGGGCAGGACAGATCACTATGGGGTCAGTCAGTGGGCGTGTTATGTATGGGAGAGGGAGTTGGCACAGCTGTTGTGCGTGCTATCCGTTTTCAGGAGGTTGGCAGGAGTCAAGCCGTCAGTATGTGCGAGAGGTAAGAGAGTACTCGAAGGGGACAGGGCAGGGGGCGAGGGGGAGGCGCGGCCCTCCATCCCGGGGGCGGACAGCCGTGACATTGGGCCGGGGCTGCCGCTGCAGCGCTGGGCCGGATTCACTCCCTCCGCCATCGTCCTGCAGCAGCGCTGCGAGGTCCTCCGCCTCCAAGTCAACCAGCGGCCAGTGCGGCGTGTTCACGTCTGCGATGCAAAATTCATTTTTCAAAAATTGCATCTTTCCACTTTCCCGCCTGTTCACTTAATTTAATCTTTGTGTGTTTGCTATGTGGTTTGGCAGCCCCCCCCCCTTTTTCCCGCACACACACACACGCGCACACAAGCACGTCGACATAATGACAGGGCAGAGCGAGGCAGCGGCCCCCAGACTCGCATTCCCACGGCACACACTGTCATTCATTGGATGTATCCGACGTGCTCGGGGGAGGGGGAGGGGGTGCCGTCTGGCGGGGCGTAATGACGTTCTTGTTAATAATGAGGATGTCGCGGATCGGGTAAATGAAGATGGAAATGAGTCCCCTCCCCCTCCCCTCCCCCCTCTCTTGACGCCGCGGGCGACTCCTTCGGGGTCCTCATGGCACGGTCCTCATCCCACACCCCTTCGGTTGTCTCGGCAGCAGATCCCTGCGACAGGACACACGCGAGCGAGCGAGAGAGAGAGAGAGAGAGAGAGAGAGAGAGAGAGAGAGAGAGAGAGAGAGAGAGAGAGAGAGAGAGAGAGAGAGAGAGAGAGAGAGAGAGAGAGAGAGAGAGAGACGCCGGGACAGCTAAGTCCCACTCCGACGGCAAAATAAATAAAGCGCAAGATATCGGGCCGACTCAAGACGCTTGTTGGGCATCGAGCGGACACAGTAAGACACAGGCCCGGCAGAAAACATGGCGGAAAGCGGTTGGTTCAGCAGAAGACGTCGCCATGGCAAAGAACAGAGCTGGCCCTTAATAATGTAGCGGCTGACATAAGACTGGAGCCGGCCCTACGGTGCTCTACGCCCTGCGTAGGGGACAGGGAGGGGACAGGGGACGGGTCTGACATTTATCAGATACGAGATGGACAGAAGCACAATCACACAAGGCGATCAGGGGTGCGGGGCCAAGCTCCCAATTTCAACTTGAGAGATTAAAAAGAAAACGTTGTGCGTGTATTGTTGGTGGTTTAACGTCCCATGCGGCCGGCGTATCCTGACTCTGCCCAAGGGGAAAGAAGAGGTATGAATAATTAAAAAAGATACCTCGCGGTCTTTCTTTGTTTTTATTTCCCAATTCAAGTATCACAGAGAGGAGTCCTTAAAAAGACAGTACCAGCTGCACTCATATAGGTGTGTATGATTAACTTTGAGAGTATTGAACTTTCAATCTCAATATTGTCGCTAGACATAACAATTTTATAATTGCCAACCCTCTCCCTTTGCATAGAATTTTGAACAAACAAATTGCCACACAACACACAAAAAAGAGAAAAACAATTAATTTTGAACAATAATTTTAAGAGAAAAAAAGTCACACAATGCACTGATTACATCCAGAAACAATTTTGTGAATTCTTTTTAACATGAACAAAATTTCCACATTTGAAAAACAATGTATAATAAATTAGATTACTAAAGACTTTTCAACACAAATAATGGCACTGGCCCAGAAGCAATACACTTAAGAATACAGTGCATGCCGATTGCCATAATTAAAATATATAAATGCTGTTTTTTACACGTCTAAATCTAATTTTAAATTACTACAGATAGGAAAAACTTAACAGGAGCAAAACTTGCAAGATTGGCCAGACAACAATGCCAAAATATAAAGCCTAAGCAAGGAGGGAGAATTACATTTACTTTCATGATACAATACAGCACCGTCTCTCTGAGTATAAAACCAATAACCACTGCATAGGAAAATAGCTTCTCCACAGAAGTCACTCTCATTACATGAGCAATTCGTCATAACAACAAACAAGTCCTTGACCAGTGAGTCTCTTAATGTCTTTTGAATACGTAAATGAGTTAAGGAAGACTCAGTGCCACATATTGCACAAGTTCTTAAAACTTAGCTAGCTTGATAATCATATGTCCCATGAACAGATGAAACTACACAAAAGAGAATTTACAGGAGCTTAATTAAGTAGTAAGCCCGCCCCAAGGTATAAAATGCCTTATAACAACACTTCCGTATTATTACCTGCTATATTGTCAGTTCTAATGTGCCTCTTGTACTTGATAGCAGTCTCTAAAAATGTACATGAACAACATGTTTAAAGTGATAGATCACAATTTTATTTATAATATGAGTGATGAATGAATGTAAGTGAAAAATCAAAGAAATGGTGCCCATGAACCAACACTTCAAAGTGCAGTGCTTGAGTCCAGGAATAACAACTCTAATAAAAATGATTGCTTTGAAATGATTAAACACAAATTAGGAATTTGAGTCTCATGAGTAAAAAATAGAAACCCACACAATAATTTAAAATGCAGGCTCATGCTACATTAAGACAAGAGGGAAGCTTAGTTTAGATACATAACACTTAGGGCATATCACATACACTCCATTTGAGTGCAATCGTTGAATGGGTACACTGACTTTATGTTCTTTGGTTGTCACACCCAGCGGCAGTGCGAATATACATCCACATTACTGAACACACCAGAAAATGTGCAGGGCCTATTCTTTTGTAAATTTCTAAAATTAACAAAGGCAATACAGTGCTTCACTAAACACTACCTTAGTGGTTACAAGTGCCCTGGTGATGGCATTGATTCATTGAAAAGAAACAGATAAACTTCATATTTAGATTAAAAATAGGAAAAAAACGAAAGTTAATACTGGCAAAAATTGGATCTTTGGAGAAGACTGGGTTCCTTGAGACAAGACTGCGGGCCACACACAAACTATATTTGAAAATCAAATTTGTACTTTTCTGTGTTTGATTTCTCAAATTCTTAGTCCCAACAATGAAATACTGAAGCAGATGATGACACAGAACTGCTCAAAAAGCTAAGAATAAATATGGCGATAGAACTGTTAGCACCCCAATGACATCAGCACTCACTTTCAAAATCAATGGCAAACAATCTAAAATAACATAGGTATACCCTTATCCTAGTGCAGGAAAATAGATTTAAAAATTTACTCCAGTTTGGTTAACTGTTGATGTTCAAATAGATAAATCAGCAATGTTGAAACAATGGAACCAAAAACTAAAAATGAAACAAATCAGATTATCTTTCCTTCCTTTAAGTTAGAAACTATGACCCCACAGAAAACAGATCAAACATTTATCACAAACAGAAAGTCGGTAACATAATACAGTGAAAGAGCAAAAGTTGAATCAAACCTACTGAGACACAAGATATTAACTGAGTTAGCTGATGCGTATCTTCAGCTGATTCACAACTAGGCAAGAAAAGTCTTTTGTGCAAAGCTGGCATTCAAACTATAACATAAGCTCTTACACACAAAAGAAAAACATCGGGGTAGGAGTCTGGCTTGAAACCATTGTGAATTATTTAAAATGAAACTAACATAATTAGCATTACAGCAGAAATATCAAACAAGTGATTAAATCTCCATCGAAGATGAGTATGCAGCTTTAACACCTAAGAGTACACAATTTTAACACTGCGCTTAAAGTAAGCTACACACTCTATTGCCTTAATATACACATTTCATTACTTTATAAACCAAGGCTGACTTTTGTGCAACCAGATCTATCATCAGTTTGAGCTTAAAAGTTAGTGTGTCACATTGAGCCGTTTATTTAGCTATTTATAAATTCATATAAAAATAAACTCTTCCTTAAACTACCTAGGTATATTTCTAGCTAGGTGTATTCATGCAACCCTGATGCTTGCGCAAATAGCACGAACACTGACTAGGAAGATTATTTCATAAAATTTAAAACAAAACATCTACAATATGTGTTTTAAAGACAAGCTGACATCATTTTAAGGTAAAAGAAGTACTGCCCTAAGGCAGATAGTATAACACATGACAGCATTTTCAAATAAACACTAAATTAAAACCTAGACTAATATTGAATCTAGACAACAGAAGGTGACATCATACAAACAAAATATTGGGTTTGGAAAGTTTCTTTTCCCTGTTTGCATAACCATTGACAGCTACATTATTATTAATAGGAGGATGGATATGAACATTGCTGTGATCTGCCCAACCATTTGTTAAGATATTACCAACACCATTTTCCTTCGGACCAGCATAGGGTCGCATCAAACTGACATTGCCATTAGTGCTACGCTCGAGATAATTCACATTATGCTGAGGAGAGCTGGGAAGGCTAACATATCCTTTGTGACTTTGTTGACGTTGAGTGATTGGAAGGACTGTTTGCTTTTTCTCAGCTTGTCTTGCATCGTATTTAGCCTGCCGAAGAAAATTGTTTCAAATTATTTATCATCAGTGTTATAAATTGGCGACTCCAGCAAAGTAGCGGGTGGAATCGACATTAATGTAGTTTTGACAAGTTGACATACCTTGTTGTAAAGGAGAACACCGAAAACTGCCATCATCATGCCTATGACGTTCACTGATGTGACAGGGTTGCCAAGAATAAAGAGTGATATGCCAATGACAAAAAGACGCTTGGATGCACTAGCTACAGCATAAGTCAAGGGCGACACAAGTGACATCACACTGAAAGCCAAAACATTCTGCAGCCAATTCAGGCCACCATCAGCCCAGAGAAGAATCAGGGTCCTGTAGCTGCCACCCTTGAACTGGAACAGACAACAATTTTAGAGTAATTAACATATTTCCTCAAACAATACAAAATACAACAACAAAAAATATTCAGGTCTTCACTTACAAGATTAGGATGACTCAAAACAGCTGCACAATCGAAGTACAACCACAGAGGCAAAAACATGCATAAGGCAAGTCTGCCAAGAATGTGAAGAAGGCGTAGGTGGTGCATACCTGAATCGTGGAGAACCTAAACAACAAAAGGAAAAAGTGTAAGTTGCTATATATGGTTTTAATAATATTTTAAATCATAGATCTTGCAACGCCTACCTTCTTAGAAAATATGTTTTGAAGGGAGAGCCCTAGAGTAGCTGTTAGAGTACTTATCAAGCCTGCCATATCAAATGACAGTTCGGTCAAGGTTGCAATTGCCACACCAACAATAATTGGGACAAGTGATAAGTAAACCTGGAATTCAGACAATAAAGCACTAGTTAGAATAGTGTTTAAGTAAGTGAAAATCGATATAATATAACATAAAATAGTTTTCCGAAAGATTTATTCTATGAGGCATGAAGTACCTTTCCAGTCTGCTTCTCTCCCATGATTATTCGTGACAAGACAACGGTAAAGAGCGGCATAGTAGCTTTGACTGAAACAGATAATAACGCTTTGACATAAGGCAACCAGAGTTGAGGAACTGCCAATGACACAGACGTCATTCCTTCAATGTTACTACTCAAGTATTCTACGTAAAGTCAACTTACCTGTGTGCGCATAGGAAACAGAGATTTTCCACAAGCTGACATGGTTGAGTACAGAGGCCAAAAATTTACCGAGAGCTAAAGGGACAATTATTTTAAAGTAATAGCGCCAACTAATGTCTACAAATCTGCGTACTCCCAACAGTCTGAAGAAAGGGCCGGAATATAGAGATATGGAGGTTAGCTGCACCATGGTTACTGTCATAGGAAAGGGGAAATCACTGAGCAGTAATTTCCCGATAACATTGTTGCTGCTGCTGACAATGTAAAGGAGCAAACACAACCCAAGGACGGTGAGGGTTTCCCTCGTCTGCTTGTTGTCGACAGCCATGCTGGCATATGTTGTGTCAGAATCCCGTCAAAACTCTTCTGCCAGCAATGGCGTTCTCGGGAATCCAACCAAAACACTCAAATTTCACGAGGTCACTATGAAACTGGCCATAGTGGAGAATTAGAAGCTAGCTAGAGTTAGACCTGAAGGGCGTTTCATAATCTAAGTTGACCTATATGCCTAAATCCGGGAGACATTGCTTTCAAGGTAGACAAGTCAGCTGTCTTGTAACACTCTCATTGCCGTCTGCCACTACGACACTACGACAGCCAGTGGTAGTACCACGGCCGGCCGCCAGAGCGCGCTCGATGCGCCCAGGACGCGCGATCGTTCAAACTGCCCCGCAGCGGCAACTGACACACCTCGCCCGGGAGCGAGAGGGTCTTGGTTGAACATGCGCGCCAGATCTATCGGGCTCGTGTTGTGACGTGTTTTTGTTCACCTTGGATCGATAATATTGGATCGTTCCCTGCGTAGGCGACAAAGCGTTTATGATGTAATTAACTTTTTTTTTCGGTGTATGTGTGAGAGGGAGAGAGCGAGAGAGAGAGAGAGAGAGAGAGAGAGAGAGAGAGAGAGAGAGAGAGAGAGAGAGAGAGAGAGAGGGAGGGAGGGAGGGAGGGAGGGAGGGAGTGATGGGGAAAGACCACATCACCGGACCAGTGTGGCGTGAAGCCGGTGCCACTGACGGTGTGCCGCGCGCCGCGGACCATTGGGCATCATGCCTGCCTCGCGGCGGTGGCTGCTCGCCGTGCTGATGAGCGTGCTCATCAGAGCGTCGTCGCCGCGTCGCCAGGCCACCAGCGGCAGGGTACTCCCAGCTCATCCTGCTCTCTCTCTCTCTCTCTCTCTCTCCCTCTGGCTGAAAACAGTAATCGCTCTGCACAGCTCTTCCTGCGCATCCTGCGCTTCGAGGACTGCTACGGCGGTTCGCATCACCTTCCCGTCCACCTGACGGAGAGGAAGGTGAGGTGGGTGAAGGACGTGGGCCACGTGGTGGACGCCACCGTCGCCGTCACCAAGACCATCCCGTCGTTCCGCATGGTATGTTCAGTAAGCCCCTCGTGGCAGCGCGCAAATCATGCGCAGAAGTCGTCCAGTGTGGCGATATAAGTAGGCAAAAATTCCCACGATGCACAGGTGTTGAAAGGGTTGTCTACCTCAGCCTGCCTACTAGACAATTTCTCGGCTCAGGTGACGAGATGTTGCCAAGTAGGCAGGCTGAGGTAGACAACTCTTTCGACACCTGTGCATCGTGGGAATTTTTGCCCACTTATCGCCACACTGGTCGTGTCCACTGTGCAGGTGTTCGCGGAGCTGAAGCGTTGCCGCGACCCGCAGCGCCTGGACGTGTGCGAGTACTACGCCACCTGGTCCTGGAAGACGGCCATCTGCTCCCTGGTCGTGATGCCCGGCATGCTGTGGACGCCTATCCGGCACAGCGTCACCCCGGACCTGGCGTGCCCCCTCAAGGCGGTAAGGCTCGCACAGTGGACCAGGCGGCCGCAGCTCCAGAGCGACCCCACCAATGGATTCCTCACACGTTCGGTTCGCGCGGCTGACGGGAAGGTGTCTGCAGGGCACGTACCACTCCGTCAACTCCACCTGGGACCTCAACTCGGCCGTCATGAAGGAGGTGCTGGAGGACGGCATGGTCTGGAAGGGCGACGTGGTGTTCACGGACCAGAACAACGCCACCGCCCTGTGTCTGCGAGGCGCCATCCAGGGCGTCAAGCGCAACTTCCAGTAGCGAAAAAGAAAAAAAAATTGTCGTATTTTTTTTAATTGAAGAAAAAATATAAAGGTTTACAGAGGAACGCGGTGGGTGAGGTGGGCGCCTTGCGTCAGGCAGTCCCGTCGAACACCCGTGTGTTGCGGGCCGGCCTATCTCGCAGGCTGTTGCTGCGCCCCGCGGCCCGGCTTGGGTCAAGTGCTGTCGCATAGGGAGGCGAAAATGCCCACCGCTACTCCTGCCTTTCTCAAAACACGACAGCACATATCCCACACTCAGAAAACCAATTTCTTGAAGCACGAAAATACACTTGGAACGAGTGAAATTTACTTAATGGTGAAGTTTATTATCATCGTTACGAGTAAATTTGCCCAAGTGAAATGTCTTGATTCAAGAATATTTTTTTTATCTGAGTGCAGTTGGCTGGGATGCTCACTCCATCATCATGTCACGTGGCACCGCGTTGTCTTTATGTCCATTTGGCACGCTATATTTATTGACACGCGTGGACTGATGGTTTCGACAAACCTGGCGCACTCCCATGACAGGACTCCATCCACGCCCTATTCTCAGAGCCGAAAGTCGAGCCGCAATATGGATGGCCGTCCAAGTGGTGGGGCGTTGTATCGACGGGCTGACCGATCGCCCGGAGGTGAGACGGGTCACGCCGGCAATCTGATGAAGCGTCCACTACCCACGACCAACCATCCACACACTCGCTGAGTCCAAACGAACGCATTCGCCGACCAGTCCTACTCACCTAGGCGGACTGGCCTTCGGCTTAGGGGGAATCTCCTCAGGTGCGTCTGACGACTGATTAACTACTATCGGTGCGAGTTGAGGACGTCAAGCAGACGTCAATGTCGCCCCAGTCCTTCCGCAGGCCCGCAGGCGGCGCACGGCGCGTCTCCCTGTGAGTTGAGCACGGCGTTGTTTTGCAACGGGGCCGTCCTCTCCGTTGACTGTACTTGACGGGCAACGTCAAAGTAATCATACTCCTTCTTCAAATATTTTTTTTTTTTTTTTTAAGGAAATTGTGACGATATGAAAGTCCTAGTGTTGGTGACGGCGCTGTGCTGCGTGAAGGTGCTGGCCCAAGACAGCCCCTTCGTCCAACATGGCCTGGTTGCGGGCGGCGGGGACGGCGTGATCGGGAAGGCCCTGAGCGTGACGTGCGTCGCGGTCGTCGGGCTGTACCTCGGCTGGAACTGGTAAGTCGCCCCAGGGTCCTGGAATGTACCCCTCTCTCGCCTCTCGCCGACTAAGGGAGGGCCCCGCTACAACGCGTTCAGTTTGCAGTTCCTGAACCACGTGAGGAGCGAGCGAGTGCTGCGCGCCACCGCCCTGCGCCTCTGCCGATGCGCCCCCGACCACGTGGCCAGGAACACCCTGCACGCGCTGTTCCGGTGCGAGGAGCAGGAAGACACCGCCGGCAACACCGGCCCCTTGCCCTTGTACTTCGGCCGCGACAAACATCCTCAACTCCCTCAATAAAAGTGTAATCCTCCCCCCCCCAAAAAAAAATAATAATAAAATAATAAATTAAAAAAAAAAAAAAAACAAAACACCACGGTTTTAAGAAAATTATTGAACCGAAGCAAAGTGCAGCAAATATATTCCTTGGAACCGAACAACAAAACTCCAATTGTGAATAATAATGTCATTTATGGTAGGGTGCACATGCATTACAAAACCGTAGCTGCAAAATAACAAGTGGATAATAGAATGAAATAATTTTTTTTAAAAATCATTATAAGGGACATAAAATCCAGTCCAACAGTTAACTCTTTTTGGAAAATATCTCTTCAACCCCCGAACTGTCAATTTCATCTTTCAGTAGATTTCCAATATCTTCTACTTTTAGTTTCTTCTTCAGTGAAATATCATTATCTTCATGCTCATGAAGTTTTTCCTCCTCCTCCTCCTCCTCACTTTGGTTCTCAGATTTTATTTTGGTCTCCTGCTGTTCAGCCTTAATGTCTGCATCATCCTTGACAAGCTCTTCTTTTGGCACAATTTCACTTTTGCTTGATGCACCATCTTTTTCCACTTTTCTTAACTTGTTCCTTTTAAAATTACCCCTCCCTTTGGTTTCTTGATCCTTGCCCTTCACATCTTTCGTCCTTTTGCTTCCTTTACAGCATGTGTCCTCATACACTTTTCTCATTCGCTTGACCTGTTATAATAAGCAAGAACAGAACAATAGAAATGCATACTCTTCCAAATAAAGAAGATAGACAAATAAACAAAAGTTTAGCACACCTCCTCAGGGGAAATTGTCCAAGATTTCGGTGGTCCAATTTGCTTTGTAGGATCTTCACTGGCAGAATATTCCGGTATTGAAATCCCAAGCTGCTTGCAAACTCCTACCATGACATCATCCACATAAGTGCGAATAATTAAATCTGCTTTTTTGTCCTGAAAAAAAAAGGGTGTTTGATTTAAACAAGAATGTTTTATCATTTTGCAGAATTTTCTTTTGTTTTGTTACATTCTTAGGTACATAGATAAGTAAAATACTAACATGTTTGGTTGGCTGTAAGTTGCAAATAACAATACGGCCACATTCTCCATGCTTTTTTGTGTGAAGAGGTAAGTTGCCACTGGGAACAATTTGCAAAGTGGTCCCAAGGCATATACTGAGGTCTGCCACACTGCAAAGGAAATGGGTTACACATAAAATTACATAACTGATAAAAGAGTCCCCACCCAGCCCAGGGCTCTACTTACCATGAGTGAAAGTCAGAGAGAGCAAGGTCCTTTTCAGGCAAGTTATGTTCCCAGTCCAGAAGAGTGTCATGCAAACGCCCTCGGCATGGCCTTCCATTGAGTCGAGTACTAGGACAGTTGGTACCAAGGCATTTTTGACCAACTGTAGGTGTAGCAGAATTACGAATAAATTGACTGCAAAAATGAATCAATACACATTAAAAAGGTAAAAATACATTTATCATATATAAATCATTTTGAAAATCATCATGCTTACCTGTCGCACTGGTTACATTGCTCTATGAACATATTACCATGAAGTTCAGCTAAGTAAGCTCTTTGTAAGTTTGAACGCAAATGGAGGCCATCAATATTTTGACTGACTACAAAATGGACCTTGCCTGGATAAGATGAAAATTAGACCTTATGAACTTGTTGAGACAATGCTAAGAATACATAAACAAGTTTTACGGGTATCATCAAGCAACACAAACCAGCTTTGACGAGAGCTAATATGGCCATATGTGTTTTGGTTGGTACAGCGTCATTGAAAGATATGTTTATATTTGGTTTTTCACCTTTAGCCTCGAGAGTCCATACACCATTAGGTCCTCTGAAAAGAAGGAAGAAGAGGTATAAAAAATAAAATAATCAGAAATAGAAATATACTTGAGTCCTTAGGTTACTAATCTTCCGTTAAACACTCACCGGAAATCTGGAATTCCTGCTGAAGTGCTGATGCCAGCTCCGCTATGCACCACTACATGCTTGGCAGCTGAGATCCAAGATGCAAGTAGCTGAATTTTTTCCTTCACCTCGTCGTCACTGTCAAATTTCTGTAAACAAATTGAACAATAAAATAAATAACACAATAGAAACAAAAATTAAGACTTGCAGTGACACGGATTTTAGGAAGGCGATCAGTAAGTGAAAACAGAACCATTTGCACATTAAAAACATCAAAGCTGTTAAAACAAAAATATTAACAAATTAATAAACAATTAAGTTTGATATTTGTCTAAAAAATATACTTCACAAATTCCTCACCTCCGCCAGGCCCAGTTTCCCTTTATCATGATAGGGGGACAAGCCGTCTGCATAGTTGCACGACATAATTTCCTTCTTAAATCTACAGCCGGTCTAGCCAATTTAGCAAAGCTTGCTTGTTGTTTGTTATTATTTCCGACGCCCTGCACATAATGAAGTGGTCCTCCTGCGTATATGCAAGTTACTCTACTCACACGTATCCTGCACGTATAACAACCGAGTGTCAATAGTCACGTACAGGTCAGGATGCTTCGCCGATTCTTACTCTTGCGTCATTTTATCTGTCAATGCTAGAACAGGTAGGTATGTCACTTCCATCTTCTGTATAAAGCCATGATCTAACTTCCATCTATCTTCATGTATTAGAAAAATCAGTTCAATGAGTGAATTCTGTAATTTGTGGAGTGTTTGGCAGGTTATGGTTTCTTGTTTTGATTTGGCTACACCTTGCAGGCTCCTTCATTGTTTGTTCGTTTTCAGCTTCAGCTTCAGCTTGACGACTTTTAGCCTGCTTTCACAACACAATAATGGATCTTCATTTCGCCAAAATGCATCGACGAGACCGAGAAGAAGTGCTGTCATACTTCAGTGAATGCAACCAAAACACTCTCATTGAAGCATGTCTTATCAAGGATGTTGGCGGGACACCAAGTTTCAGTGAACGCTTTGGTGAACAAAGGAGCTATGATTTAGCTCGAACGTCTACGCCAAAAGCTGAAAAGGTTCCTCCTACCAGAAAGAGTTTAAGTGCTACAAAACAGAAACATAGTCACATCCAAAAAAATATTGAAAACATTGAAAACACTGCCCAGTCTGCGTCTAAGATTTTAGCTATTGTTGAATCGAAAAGGCAAGAAGTAGGTGCCACACTTTCACTGTTGTGTGTATTGCTCACTTCGTTTGTAAACTAATTAATGTATCTTGGTGATTATTTTGCAGGATGCTATTACCAGGTCGAAGGCAACCCTATATGCAAGAGAAGAGCAAGAAAGAGTGGCTTTTCAGGCTCAACTACAGGCTCAGCGACAGGCACAAGAATTGAAATCCAATAAAGAGCAGTTGCAGCTATTAAAAGAACAAGAAGCATTTGCTGCTGAGCACAAACAGCGTAAAGAGTTGCTGCAACAAAGACTTGCACAGGTAGATTTTGCATTTCAGTATGTCATTTCCAACAAAATGACCCCGGCCACTCTATTGACTTACATCTTGGTCTTGCAGAGACTTTCTGTGCGTGATGAGCAGATTAAAGCAGTAGAACTTCTAAGAAAAGAGGCAGAAGCAGAACATAAAAAGAAAGTTGCCGAAATTTCGATGTGTGTTAAGGCAGTTGATCAATATTTCACCCAATTCTCTGATATCTTCCGTAAAATTCATCATGAGTTTCAGTGAGCTGATTTCTGTTTATTGGCAGACTATCCATTCGTGTTTTCCACTTTCTTCAACACATTTCTTGTTGCAGATTAAACCAGACTTTATTATCTCCTCTAGCTGGTGAGGTCAAACCTCTGAACATGAGCATGCATTCCCTAATACAGCGCATGAAAGCTGAAGATATAAACAAAAATGATGTTGAGGCGGCAAAGAGCCTATGCTCCAAGATAAATACAATATATGCTAACATGTTAGAGGAAGTTGGTACGAGGAATTATTCTTTTCTTGCAACAATACTGGCTATGTGAATTTTGTATTCTTGACTGCCTGCTGATTGATGTACTTCACATTCCAGCCAAAGCTAAAAAGCAGGCCGAGGAAAAAGAACTTCTTAAGAAACAAGAGCTTGAGGCACAAGCCCAATTGAAGCAAACTCAGGCACAACAGCAGGATGTGACAGCTTTTAGTGCACAAGTTGTAGAAGATTCTGGTTCAGGTGATGGTAAGTTCAAAGTGCTCCTATATTCAAAGGCATTTTATGTAACCACATTTTATATAACCACAGTAACACTCTTCTTTCTTTTTTTCCCCTAAAGAGCTTTCTGATTGTGTTCAAAGAGAATCTCTCCAATGGTACAGACAACTAAAACTACTCAAGCAAACTAATGAGAAATCATTTGAACAGTTGGTAAAAGATGACAGTTTAAAAAAATACAGATTTGACTGCCAGGTAAATCTAATACAAGCACCCAAACTAATCTCCAATATTTTAATAGAATGATTTAAAATCTGTCATTTTCTTGGTTTTAGAAAGCTGTTAACATTCCTGTTAATGCAATATCTCCTGTGAATGCATCTCATCTGCGAGACAAGCTTCAAAAGTTGAGTCATCTTTTATCGGGTCATCCAGTTGTTATTGGTGATGGAGTTCGGGTATCAGCTGCCCAGCATCCGGCTGGAATTCCGTTCTGCAAAGATCTGCTTGCCAAAAAATTTGTGGTCTGTAGTTTTATAGCATATTTATTCTAACAATGTATTTCTGTGTTGTTAAAAATGTTCATATTTGGTCCTTTATTACCTTCATTTCTAGAAACAAGGTGCATCCACTGTGTCGAGCAAGCCTGAGGCAGCTTTTGCAATTGCAGCCGTTGTGGTATCACTCTGGCAAGAGTTCCCAGATTGGGGTCAACTTTTATTAGCACATTTTCACCATGAATGTCCCTACCTTGTGCCAGTTTTCTGGCCGCAGTTGGAAGGACAGTCAAACAAAGATTACTATTTGTAAGCAGAAGTATATTTTGTCTTGTGTGTGTTTGTTTTGCACTACTCTTTGCTCACTTTTCTTTTTTTTCTTTACTGTCTTTCAGATCTTTAGGGTACACTTATAACAATGAAGATGGTGAAGTAGAAAAGCAAGATAAATTTTTGAAACGTATGTCTGGTATTATGAGGCTCTATGCTGCCATACTTATCACCCGCTTGCCGCGTGACAAACAAAATTTGCCTCACCCTCATGACTTGGGAAATGGGTGGCGATGGCTTACTTCTCTGCTTAACCTTGGTTTGTTTATGCTGTTGTACAGGGACGTTGCTTAATTTTTTATTTTTTATTTCTGAATACTAAATTGGTTTTTGTGTTGCAGAACCTCGACCAGACATTTGTGCCTCTCTTTTGTATGATTTTCTGGAAGTCACAGGAAGCAGCTTGTTGGAGCAGTATGGTCGTCAGTATCGCAAGCTTCTAGTAATTATATGCAAAGGATATTTTCCACGACTTCAAAAGGTAACTTCTGTCTCTCTCTCCAGTGTTTTTAATTTTTAGGATCATTTTTGTAATAAGGTTGTTTTTATTAAAACATGAATGCATTCTGTTTTGTTTTCAGATTGCTGTAAGCTCCAGTGGACCTGTTGTACGATTGGAAACTTTCCTTCAGACAATCCTCAAACAGGGAAGTAAACCACCGCAAGGTATTCTGCCTACCAACTTCTGGTAATTTATGGAAATAGCTCAATTTTTCCAAAACATTTTACTTAAGACCTATTTTTTTCATTGGAAATATTATGTACATGCTGTTTATATACCCCCTGGATTTTATTTGTTTTGCTTTTTTTAAAAGTAATGACTTTATGTGAAACTTGGATGTGGAAATCATGGAACTAATTTGACATTAATACCATTTATTTATTTATTGTAATCTGTACATTATATGCAGCCATGCCCCTGTTGACATGCAATGGTTCTTTATTGCGTCAACAAATGAAACCGATCACCACTAGCCATGATGATTCTACATCAAAGCCATAACTATAAACCTTCACAAAAATAACTCAGACAAACGTTTATGACTGTTGTTAAATCTATGATTGATAACAATTATATGAAACAAGTAAAAGGAGAGTCAACAAACCAAGAGATCACAGCTTAGAAATACTTATAATAAAATTCAACAACAATCTATTACCTAAATCCAGCACTGCGGCCTCCATTATATCCTGTATAATAGACACAAATCAACAAGAGGGAAATATAGAGTCTGAGAAATTCAATGGTTACTGGGGGGACAGCTCCAAACAGTAGAAGGAAGTTAGACCCATCCCATCGTCTAAAATTAAGATGAATAACCTTCAGAAACATTGTAGACGCCAACAGCAAATGAGATCATTTTTTCTTAGGAAAAAAAAAAATGAGTGCAATAAGTAAAAAGCCAACATTTAAAAATAACGGGTGAGAGGGGATTCCAGTGGAATGAAAGCACAGAAATGGCAATTCTCACACAAAACAAACACACAAAGGTACATACTATGCAATGAACTCTATTGCATATCCTTCCTAGCATAGAGTAACACAGCTCTTAAAAGTTTCAAATCAAACAATTTTTAAAAAATATTTTTTTTGTTGTTTCTTGAAGGATTCTTTGAAAATGGAACAAAACTAAAACAATGTTTCCGTAATGGTCCTCTCCATTCATCCACACACATATTTACCATATTTACACACATGCACGCAAAAGAGAAGTCACAACCTCCTTAACTTCATAACATGATGAACAAAGTATTCTGCCCATCAATATAACTTTAAAAAATTTGTTTCCCTCACATCCATGTCTCACACACACATACGTATGTATTTACAAAGTAGACAAACACAGCAATCATAGCCACTGGCTAAAAGCCAGGTTAGTATTTAACCATACAATTAGCAAAATACTTCTAATAGTACTTGCATCACATAACTGCTTGCTTGACACCTATAAAACGTTTATATTACTGGAAGTTATTAAAGCACTTAAGGAGTTAATCATTTCAATAAATGAATCAAATCTGATTTACTCCTAGAACATGCATGCTATAATGTGGGCATAATAAGATTAAAAGGTAGATGAATTAAAGATGATAGGGAAACAAGGGGACATCATTACCACGTTTGTAACAAGTTTTCTCAAGACTACTGGTAAGTAGAAAAGAGCAGATACTGTACTTTCAAAAGTCTTTTGCAGTTAATTTGAGAAATTAGCAGCATCTAGGGTTTCTCTTAACTATTAGACATGTAGAAGATAATTTCCAAAATGTCATAAAAACCGTTTAGAAATGTTCCCCACTGGCCATTACAGTATGGGAGAATACAGGTACTGAAGACTGACTATGAGGCAAATTCAGTTTGCATGCTTGTTGCATATGAAATAAAATATCAGTATTAGCTGATCATGACAATGAATCACAATTACTTTATAATTAAAACAAGCATTGTAAAATACGTGGAGATGAATGTTCCTAAAGTAACAAAGCCATACATAGTCAAAAGGGAATGTGAATACAAATTAACAATTTCTCTCAACATCATCTAAAACATGTTTCCAACTGGGCTAACACTATAACAGTACTAGAATGTATACATGGCAATTCAATTCAACAAATAACAGTCTTCCAGTCAACAAACTGTTACAAAACAGAGCCCTGCATTGGTATTCAATCCATTCCAGGTCTCTCTGAGAGTGGGCAAACACCCTGCCTAGTATTAATTACTATTATTATTAAATTAAAGGTTCCAATTTGTTCGTATGTATGTCAGGAAAAGCTGTTGGGAACCCAAAGAAAGCAATGTTGAGACTGAAAACTTGCAACAGTCCCAAATACTTTGTCATGGATTGAATGGCTGCAATGTTTTCCATAAAATAGTTGATCAGAATACATTGGACATCAGTCCATCACTTAGATGCTACCGATCTGGCAAGTGAGACAACACCACCACATAGTATTAACATGAATGAAACAAAGTTAAACTTCATTTGAAGAGATACACTATTTTCCATATAAGGAACTGAAAAGTAACTAACACACGTGAAAGGTATTACTTGAGCAATGTGAATGTGCTCTTACACACCACCTACTTAAAAGCATACAGATACATAACATCCATAAATGCGCCTCCTTACACATTCATATGCAGTGTTCAATGTTTTGTTTTTAGTGAGGATGGGTTCAAATACGTTCTTTGTTTCAGCCTAAAAAAACAATAACTAGCTAAAAAAAAAAAGGACCAAGGAGAGCATGATGGTTTAATACTAGTATGTGTAATGGAAGTAAATTGGCACCGAGTAATTTAATAAGGGCACACCAGCATTTCTTTTTCCTAACTAACTAAAGACTTATACTGTGCTAACCTGCAGAGATCCACGATTTTCCAATTCAACTGCATTGTTTTTCCGGCCTAGAAGAGGAGTTGCAGAGCTATTAGGTGTGCCCATTTCACCATCCACAGTGTCACCCGAATCAACAGTCATGAATGAACCTGAATCACTTGGGGGTCCTCCATTGTTGAGGATGTTTTCAACACTACCTGCCGAAGCTTTGTCAATGGAATCAACTGACGCAACACCATCATCCATCATGAGTCCTCCATTTTCAGAGTTACCTCTTTTTCGCATACTATCAAGCTCAAACGAATCCCCATTTAGGACTGGAAGTTTTGCTGAGCTCTTGCTTTGCTGGGGAGGAGTTACTTTGCGCTCTTGACTGCCCTCCTTGCGCCCTCTTTTCCCTACCAATGCCTGTAAATTTGGCAGCTTTGGCAAACTCATGCCACCTGCAGCTCGAAGAGAACTACCCCTCGGGGTCAACCTCTCAGGGCCAGATGTGCCGCCAGCACCAGTGTTGTCATCCTCCTTTTCCTCAGATATGGACATTAAATTTTTAGGATCCTTCACATCTGCTGCTGATCCATCAGCAGGCTGCTGGATAGGGATGTCATCTGTAACACAAGAAATCACTTTTAGTGTCTCATCCTTGTCATTTTGAGAAAAATGTGCCAAAACGAAATTGAACAAAATGAAGAAACTGGAATCAAAGCTGTGCAAATGTGAGGTGAAACAAATATAATTTGTTAAAATGATTCCATTTTGAAACATAGAATTTGTTCACCATGCCTGGTCAAAGTTGTAAGAAAACAGATTGAAGTGGAGTGGGGAAACATAGTGTTACAATGGCCATGGAGGATACCTGAAAATTACCACAGCTATCCTGAACCAGCATTGTGCTTCCTACAATTTTAAAACATACATAAACATGCATAACCAACAGATGTGACCGTCCTCAAATGGTTAAGTGCTCTCTATGTTTGTGCAGATGCCTCTCGACTAAGATTAGTTCAGCTACACTCGTATTACCTTCAAATTTACTAATGCAATAATCCAAATAAGCCCAAACTACATTTTTCTTCAATACTTTATTTCTCTTGGCAGGGAGAAATACTTATGCTAGCAGGCCGACCACTAGATAAGCGTCCTCTTTCTTTGTCATAGCTTACAATTTCCTCTTCATTTAATTTAAACAAACGAGCACCAGCACTCATTCGATTAGATGACTTAGATGGAGATCGCGAGTCAGGTATATCTCTCAGAACCACTTCGTTCAGTTTGGATGACTGAGGGCTGTTCCTTTCAAGAGACACAATCCCATTTTCTTTCAGTATGATTTTACTTGGCGAAGAAAAATCTCCAATGCTTTTGCCAGCATTTGGAGAATTGGTCCCACTGCGACTGCTGCTTCCCCTACGAGATGATGCCTTTTTTGGAGATGCTTTTCGTTCCTTTTCATCGACTAATTTGCTCTCAGTAGCCTCTTCTTCGACTGATATTTTGGTTGAATATCGCCAGGTTCTGCCCTTACGATGTCTTGCAGGGCGCAAGGGCATGTCAGGGCTTACTTCAATGCTTCCCTTGCGTTGTTGGTTTAACATTAACTCTTGTTGGTTTGGAGAATGACTTGAACCAAGGTCCTCCTCAAGGTCATCTTATAATGTAGTTGAGGAAGAGGGACACATGCAGCGTGCGCAATCAGACCAAATAAATAGTTAAACACACCAACATACCACTTGTACAGGCTACAAATGCATAAGAGCAAGATGTAGGTTGAGATGAAACCAAATCAATACAAAAGAGTTCATAGGCATTATTTTAAAAAAGCAGGAGCTATTTAAAAATTCATGATGTTCTCACAAAATTGAAAGATATAAATGAGCACATGCAAACACACTACAGTATGAATTTTAGTGAAGAAAAAGAGAAGAAAAGAGTCTAGTTGTTGAAAAAACCAGCTGAGTAGTCATCTTCTCTTCTGCTGAGGGGACCCATCCACAAAATATACTACTTGAAGAGGAAAGGTCGAAAGTGAGCAAAATGAGCAATGATAAACTGTCCAAAACGTTTCTGCATGCATAAACCAAATGATTTTTTAAAAAAATAATTTTTTAAAAAATGTTATTTTTTGCGTAAGGCAAATCACTACAAGCTGTTAAAAAGTTAGTGGCCAAACTTTTTAATTGAAAAGGAAAAAAAATAATAAAAAAACAGGCAAAAATATAACTAACATGCTATTAAAAACAACCTAATTAAAAATCGAAACTGACACCCTGTACTTTACTGTAAAATGCACTTTTTGGGGGGTTGAAGAAAAAAATACTGGTAGGCCAATCCTGTCAAAATTGGAACCAAGAACTATTTTTACACACATGGATGACATACCTGGTAACTTCTTTGTTCTGAATGATGCATTTGTGATCATGGATTTTGAAACCGTCACAGTGGTTGTAGGAGGGGAGACAGCCATACTTATTCCCATGGGACCATCCAGTGCTTGACCTACAATACAACAGGATTGGACAAAAATGTAAGAAACAATAAAAAGCAAACAAGTTTCTTCTTTCCTAAATAAGATAGACAAACAGTCCATAGATCCAACAGTGTTCTTTTGGATGGATGAGAAAATGAAAAGGTTCTAAGCCTTCACAAGGCAATAAGATTAGTTCAGCATCCTTCTTTCATAGATATAGGCTGTTACCTATAGTTCACTTTCTTTAGAGTCTTGCGCTTCTAATATGGTCACTATGTGCACAAAACTCGCAGTTGCTTCATCAATTGATTGCACGATGCGTTTTCTGACACATTTAATTTCCTCACAGGCACTTTTCACTTCATTGAGAGACTGCCACACATGAACATAGCTCTCATTAGCAGCTACAGAGTGCCTTGCAACCACAGACAGATCTTGACAAGCCGAGTCAGCTTCCACCATCTCTGGTCAGAACATTAGTAGTAATGGGGAAAATCTCAAAATGTTAAGGGAGAGTTTGGTTAGAGGCAGTTTCGAGGGGATCTTGACCAGGCAATCATGACAAGAGGACGAAACACTATGTTACCTGATGGAGCATCCTTGATAGAGTTACGGATAGCGCCTGACACAAGTATGATGTCAGGGAGGCACTCATAGCAGCCTCTAAAGTGTACGTCTTCCAATGCCTGCACAGCTATTGTGCTGAATTCATTAAACCTGATGTAAACAAATGATAAGACAAAAATCAACCATGAGTTAACGAAACAAGTACATAAAGATGGATTGGTTCAACAAATCTATTTACATTGCAAAGTATATGGCATGGAGCAGTTCCAACAAAAGTTGAGAGGACACTGGGATGCGTGGTGGAGGGCGTTGAGGCGATAGCGATGTAGAACTTGGGTGACTGCTCACTCGAGTAAAGCCCTGCCCAGTAATCCTAAAACAAGACAACTGTTTAATGCAGAATGGAAAATTTTAAAGCCCCTTTGAAACTTGATTGCAAAAAGGCTTACTTTGAAGACACCCTACAGAGCTTCTCAAGGGCAGACTTATGGAACCTGCTCAAGTTGCGGTTGAAGACGAAAAGTAGAGCAGTCATTGTCTTTAGTCTGTTCTGCGCATTTAGAGACTCTATTTGTGGAAGAGGACCCCATGATATTAGCCTGATATTACATTCCTCAAGTCGACGCAGTTCTTTCTGGGTGAGAGAGGCTGGGTCCAGGTGCATGGTCTGCAAGACAGCACAACAAAATTTTAATAATTATAATAATAAATAATAATATAATAATTTAATAATAAAATACAGAGGATGACAAAGCGTAAACAGAGCCACCAACGTTACTGACCTCATGATAGATGGAGGATTGTGCTAATGATGGTAAACGGAAAGAAACTACCTTCGGCTCTCCTGCCTCATCCACAACTTCCAAATTGTAAATTCCGATAAGAAGAGTCTCTAGACTCCAACAGTTCTGTATGGAAGTCGAAACACAGTATAATTACTAGAGTACCTTCATACTGTAGATTAATACATATCACTACCAAAGAATTTACCTTCTTTTTCCCACATGATACTGAGTTGAGATACACATAGACAAGAGTTGGTATAAATTGGAGAGAGAACTTTTGAAGTTCTGGTTCTTTTGACCGATAAAATGCAAACAGCTGGTTACAGACTGGGTCAATAAGCTATAAAAATGATGAAAACATAGAAGATAAATATAAGATAAGATCTAAAAAAAATTAAGGCAACAGAGGAAAAAAAATCACGTCTTACTTTTTGATAATGGTCACGACCCTCAAGAACAGCGTAAAGAGCGGAAACTAGTTCTTGATTATGCTCTAAGGAAGCAACAAATGTGTGTGCCTCCACTGGACTAAGGGCGGCGTAATCAGAAAGCCATTCACGAACCAGCTGTTCTGTCATGTTGACTCATCACTTTCTGTAAATAAGGATGACAACCATCAACACTCATGGCACCTACAAAAATGGGTCAGTTCACTTCGAAAAATAAGAGTTATTGGTGAGCAAAAGAGGTAAAAGCAACATAAAGTGGAAATAACAGTACTGGGCAGAGCAATGTTATGAAGGTTAGGTAACTCGCACTATGTACTGAACAAGTTCATAGATGATCATTCAAGAGTCCAAAAAAATAGAAAGATAATTTGGCGAAATCGCAGAATAATTGTAGCTATACTTGTTGGACTCCAAAATGAATGACAGATCATGTGCAGGGTTATGTAAATACCACCCTCAAGTTTCAAAATACAGACAGGTGGCGTTCCCTGAGAATGAATATCTACGCAACGCTTCGTAAAATAAACAAAAAATTTGCCATTTCCTCATTTGGAGGTCCACAACAATGGATTTCTGTCCATTGCTTCGGTTTAGAAGTACAGGTCAACTGGTAGGAAATAGGTCCCTCAGTTTGTTCATCGACCTATAGTTGCTTATGCCAGTAACAGGTTTCACATCTCAGGTCACGGGAATCAGCCTGAACAGAACTTGAATGCATCAATGGAATCGTACTGTTCTCACTCCCAGGATGAATATAATCAATGAGGATCGAAGATATCAACGATTCATCCATACACCCAACGACACGAACCTCCACAGCAGACGAAAATTGAGCTGCGTTGTGAGACGGGGATCCGGACCGGAAACCATCTTGGAGTGCAGGGCGCAGGAGGCAGAGAGAACGCCGGAAAGGCTCTGATCTGTCGCTTGGCGCCAATTTTGAATTGAAGCGCTGCACCGCAGTGCTGGGTAAGGACTGCGCGGTAAGGACTCTCGGTTTTTACAACATCGTCTCCGAAGGGGATTTTTGCCTCAGGTTGGTTACCGCATTTCATCCATATCGTCACCCAGCGGCGAAACGCAGAGGGGGTAGTGTCAGCTGCGGGCGTGCTGGCGCTACCCCGCTCGCGAGACCGAGAGTCTCTCGCTCGCGGGGTAGCGCCGGCCGACAGCGTCAAGACTCCCGCCACGCGGCGCCATCTTACGGCGCGACGTGTCGGACGTGTCCCTCGCTGATTCCGGGCAGCGCTCTGTCTCTCTCGCTCTGGCGGGCCGCACCGCCGGGGTGCGAGAGAGACACACCGGCCCGGAAGTGCACCCTGCCTGCAGATCCTAGCAGGCCTAGGCCCTGGCGGCGGCCCTCCGGGGCCCTCCGGGGCCCTTGCTGCTATCGCCGTGCCACTGCTTGACATAATCTCGGTGACAGCAAGAATGATGACTATGTAAATGAAAGGGAGCGACCGACCGGCAGAGCGACCGCAGGACGAGGAAAAGGAAAAAAAGGGGAATGAAAAAGAGGCGCTACGGGGCATGAAAAAAAAAAAAAGGTGGCGGTGGCATTTTGAGAGTCGTCGTCGCGGTGCGTGCCGCCGCGCTGTCCTCTGTTCTTTTCCCGTGGGGTGAATTCCGTCTCCGTCAGTCAGGACCGGCATGCCCCCCCCCTCCCCTCCGCCGCATCCTGTTCTCTCACTTAGACTGGAAACATTTAGATTTCGGTCGCAGCCGGCGTGTCTTGGCGCGGGGCTGGAAGGGGGCGGCTTAGGAGGGCTCGAGAATCGCCCAGGAGCTGCCCTATCGGCACCGCCGGGGCAAAAACCCCTAAAGATAAGGAACGGTGGAATAAAAAAAAAAGGGCCGAGACACTGTTGGAGGAAACGGAGACCCCCCGGTAAAATGTCGCGAATTGTTGCGAAATTTTAACGGCCAAAATTTTTACGAATATTTTGCGAAGAACTGCTACTACTGTGAATGGTCTGTGTGAGAGTAAACGAGCAGTGAGTAAATGCGTTTGGGAAAACGATGTAGGAGATATGGGGTCAGTTTCCGATGACGGGGAGTAAAAAAACGAGGAAAAAGATAGCTGTTGTCCCTTACAACTTCCTTATCCACGACATAATACCAATGGCCTCCTTCCCCTTACGTGGCAGGCACTACTTTTTCCCTCAATTCTCGGCCTGGCACCCTCTCTCTCGCACCCACACTATCTCCCTCCCCCGCACACAAACCTCAAACTCGCCACCACCTCGACCCGCGGGAATATGACACGGAAAGACAATAAAGAAGATTGTCGAAGACGCGGGAAAGCAGTGGGAGCGAGAGAGACGGAGAGAGCGAAGGGAGGGAAGGCCCTTGGAAGTAAATAAAATGAGGGTGAATGCCGAAAACAAAGTTGCCCTGACGGTCGCCAAAACGACTTGAGTGGTTGACACCCCATCGCGTTGTGACTGAGCTTCGTTTTTTTTTATTTTTTTTTATTTTTTTAATGCTTTCCTTGTCTCCACGTTTATCTGTAATGGCAACAGTTTTTCCTCTCATACTCTCGGCGTTGGTTTGACGGGTGGAAAAAAGGGTCAATTTCGGATATTATTATTGTTTTGTTCCAGAAAAAGGCATTGCCAGTCAATGAATCCACGAGAGGGAAGCCCCAGATCGTATCGTTGCCGATCGGCACGTCCTGCCGACCAGGAATAGCCAGGATCGTCCAGGACCGTCCAGGACCTGCCAGGACCCTGGGGGCGAGGCTAGGCGCCAACCACGGGGCGAGTGCACTGATAGCCTGATAGATATGTCCGGCTACTCCCCTCCGCTGGGGAGGTTGAGACGTCATCATAGACCTGTCATTCGCTGAGGCGAAGCTGCGAAGCGCGGGGCGGGGGCAGCGTGCACTGCCAGAAGAGTGGCTCTCTCTCTGTGGGTCACACGTCATCCATAGCAGTGGTAATAAAAATGTAAGCAATTTTTTTTTTAGAAAAATTTTAATTATTTATTTTTTAATAAAAAGTTGTTTTTTTTTATTTTTAAAGTAAAAGGACTTGTAAAATTTCCAGGCTGTTCTAGGGGTAAACCAAACCAGACCATCCAATTTTGTGGCGGCAGGCGCCCTCTGCGCCATCCCACCGCCCTGCTTGCCGGCCAGGCCGCCGGGCCGCCCAGACAAATGTCTGCGTTTAAAAAATACCACAATACTATGATGAATGTGGGCGGCGGTGGAGCGGTGCGTCCCCAGCGGTCCCCAGGGCGCGGCGCGGCGCGGCGTCCGAGAGGCGCGGCCCGGGGTGGCCGTCGAGGCCGGCGGCCTGGCCGTCGCGAAGGCAGCCTCCCGAAGGGGTGGGCGCGGCGCACAGCGTCGGCCCGGATGATAGATCGCTAATTTAGCGGGTATAGTTTGAGCTTGTCCTGCAGGCCGACTCCGAACACGGGGTCGCTCCGTCTCCCTCGCACTCATGCGCCTCCCCGTGGGGGTGCGAGGGAGACAGCAAGGCACTCACCGTTGGGACTCATCAGCCCGCTGGCCCGCCGCCTGGGACTCCGGTGCGACCGCCGCTCTCTCCACCACTCACTCGCTGCAGCTGAGCCCGGCCAACCGCAATGTGTGTTCTGCTGGATGTCTTCGGCGCCAGTTTCACATTCACGTCGACGCGAACCCGGCCGCCATGGCCGCGAGGTCCGCGACGAGTCTCGGCGGCGAGGCCCGCCAAGGCGGGAGCGGCCACCAATCACATCACCTGGACGCCTTTTTATGACGGCGTCGCCATGGTTACCGGCAGGTGTGAGGAGTGGCGCCGCGGTGCGGTGGGGGCGGCGCGGGGGCGGGGCGGCCTGCGCGGTGGGGGGTGGGAACGAAGAGGGCTGCATGGCCACCATGCCATCCACGGAAAAGTGAACGGCCACGTCGGGGCTTTGGTAAGCCGTAGAAAATTTCTCACGTGTTTGACACGAGACGGAAGAAAAAGGTCAATACCAGCACAAATCAATAAGCCATGATTTCTCACAAAATTTCTTGACGCGTTTTTAGAACTTCCCCATGAGCCATTGCGAGAGGGGGTGGCCTCCCTATCTGCCTGCAGCCTCCTGGTACAACGCGTGCAGGGCCGCGGCGGCGAGACGCGACCAAGAAACTCCATTTCCGCCACTTTTTGTGGCCAGCCTGTCACGTGCTCACGGATGCATATCAAGAATATGGAATACACGGCACTGCCAAAGCAAAACATTTCCATCGCGTGGGTATGTGTGTGTGTGTGTGGGGGGGGGGGGGAGTGTCGGCAAGTTACAGTGTACGTGTGCTGGCGCCCAGTGGGCAGGCAATCCCTCCGCTTCGATTTGGGGCGGCTGCGCTGCAAGGCTGAAACCCCCGGCGGGGCCACAACCATCAGCGACGGGGCCGCATCCGGCTTCTGCGACGCCCCGGCGACGCCCCAGTGGGGCTCGAACCATTGTCAACACTTTTCTAAAGCGTTCCGCGCCGCTGCACCGGGGATCCGGGAAATCTCGCCTCGTCTAATGAAACCGCGACTGGATTACTCCCGCGCGACTGTCGCCGACCGGCACACAGTGGGCCAGAAGACCGAACTTTAGACGCGTTTTGAGCTCCAGAGTCGCTAAACAGAACATGTGACCCCACCGATGGATTCCTCGTTCGGAGAGGAATCCATAGGTGGGGTCACACGTTCGGTTCGGATCCCATTTGGCGACTGAGCTCAAAACGCGTCTAGAGTTCGCTCTTCTGGCCCACTGTGCGGCCTCGCTCCAGGATGCAGACAGATTGTTCGCGGACCGTTTTTGGGCGTTCTGCGCCCCGTTCGGCGCGCCCTGGCGTGCCTGGCTGCAGCGCCACTCCGTGTTGCTGTTTATCAATTTGCGGGTGTCAACCGGGAGAGCCGAGAGGCTTGTCGTGAGGGTGGAATCGCGTATGTGCGCGGCGTCCGCAATACCGCGCCTGCTCCGCCTGCTCCGAGGGTGCACTCGTGAGCCGCCTGCGAATCGGCCCCAACAATACCCGCCCAGCCGCATATGTCGGTCAAAATTTCCCTCCCGCTTTGATGTCTCAATACGTTCGAGCGGCGAGATTTTGGCGCGCAGCGAGCTGCGAAGGAGCGGGCGCAAAGCGGCGACATTTTTGGGGTTTTATTTTTATTTTTTTCGGTCGTTTGGGATGCGGGGCCGGTACCACCCTGCCGTTTGCGCCCCACCCCACCCCCACCCCCGCCCCCTGATGGCCGGCAGCAGGCACCAGACGTCCAGCAACAAATGCGATTGGCCCGCCAGGCGCAAATGAAATCCCGAGGCGAGCAAAGCCTTCTTGCCGATCTGCTGGACCGTGTTTTTGTCACGCTCCTTTTTTTTTTTGTTCCCTTCGCGCTGCCCTTTTTTTCTCTTTTTTGGCGCCGACCCTAAAAGTAATGCCGGCCAAATAAATGACTGGCGAGGTCAGAGGCTAAAAGCCCGGCCCCTTGCAGTGTGTGTGACGCCTGCCGGCCGACTCTCTGTCCCTCTCGCTCGCACACACGCACGGCGCGGCCCGTAGGGGTGCGAGAGAGACAGGGACTGCTCGGCCGGTTGCCCAATGGACTGCCCTGCCCGCGTACCCGCGTGCCGACTATGCGACAAACCTCTCCAGGCGGTCGTGGTGCGGACTGTGCGATCTCCTGTTTCCTCCGCACACCGAAATTATGATTTAAAAAACTACGAAAATTGAGTTTTATAGATTTTCTACCTCTAAAACTTTGCAAACTACCCGGAACCGCCCAGGATATTTTTTTTTTTTTTTTTTTACCCCGCGCGTTGTGGGCGGACGCGAGATCGCATGGATGAGGAACCTCTTGGGACCGCTGGCCGCGGCCCGGAGAGGTGCGCTCGGCTCGGCTCGGCTCGGCTCGGCTCGGCTCGGCTCGGCTCGGCTCGGCTCGGCCAATCAGGGTAAGTGACAGGCCAGCACTTGGCCAGCAGTGTCCCCGTTCCCTATTACGTGTTTGCGGCCGCTTGCCGCCTGCTTGCCATTTTTAGCGCCGGATTTAACACTGCGGGGAGGAGGGGCCGGCCGGGTCAGACAGAGTGTTTTCCCTTTTTTTGTGACTTCCCTCCCCCTGTTTTTTTTTTTTACGCCGATGGCTGGGGCTCGCGCTTGTGTGGCGCGACACGAGTGCTGCACACTGATCCGATCCGACTCTCTCGCACCCACACGGCACGCCCCGTGAGTGCGAGGGAGACAGAGCGACGGCTCTCGCAATCCGTCTGCTGCTTCCATTTCGCCGAGACCGGCGGGGCTGCTTCGCTTTACAGTCGCACTCGGCCGCTACCGGGTGGCTGACCTAACCTCTAATAAGAAACCCAGGCGTCCTTCTCTTGATTTCCCCGTCTGGACTAGGACAGCCTGCATGCTGATTCTGGCGCTCCCTGTCGAGCTCGCCGTGTGTCTAAAAGAGCGCCCCTATCTGGTGCCCCTCGCTTCGTCTCCCCCAGGCAGGCAGGCTGGCAGCCAGCCTCGCCCTGCTTGCCACCTCATTTGCAGGAGTGTGTTTGCGCCGCCTGCGCCTCAAGACAAACACGACCGCGGCCAAACAGAGACTCGATGTCTTGGCGGCGCGGCGCGGTGCGGCGCAGCGCGACGGAAAGAAGAAGGGTAGTACTAGCGGCGTAGTCAAACACTACCGTGCGCTCCGCTTGAGAGGATATGTGAAGGCTCGGTGAAGGCTGATCCGCCGACGATCCGCCGAGCCTCTTGGAAAGCAAAACCGACCCGCCGACGATCCACCGAGCCTCTTGGAAAGCAAAACCGACCCGCCGACGATCCGCCGAGCCTCTTGGAAAGCAAAACCGCCGAGCCTCTTGAAAAGCAAAACCGACCCGCCGACGATCCGCCGAGCCTCTTGGAAAGCAAAACCGACCCGCCGACGATCCGCCGAGCCTCTTGGAAAGCAAAACCGACCCGCCGACGATCCGCCGAGCCTCTTGGAAAGCAAAACCGATCCGCCGACGATCCGCCGAGCCTCTTGGAAAGCAAAACCGACCCGCCGACGATCCGCCGAGCCTCTTGGAAAGCAAAACCGACCCGCCGACGATCCGCCGAGCCTCTTGGAAAGCAAAACCGACCTCTCTCTCTCCCTCTTTCTCTGTCTGTTTGTCTCTCTCTCTCTGTGTGTGTGTGTGTGTGTGTGTGTGTGTGTGTGTGTGTGTGTGTGTGTGTGTGGACCTGCTGGAAGGTGAGCCGCTTCCAGAGAGGACGTCGCGGAGCCCTTAATGACGTCCCGCGGGAACTGGAGCACCGCGCTGTGGCGATGAAGGCAAACGGCGCCTTGGTGGGCGCCGCGCCGCGCGGGGGTTGCAGCCCCGAACCTCTCTCTCTTCCTCTCTCTCTCTCTCTCTCTCTCTCTCTCTCTCTCTCTCTCTCTCTCTCTCTCTCTCTCTCTCTCTGTCTCTCTCTCTCTCTCTCTTGAGCAGGTTGGTTGATCTCTGAGGCGGAAAGGCGATTATTTTATCATCCCCGCGCGGAAACCGGAGCCGAGACGCGCCGTGCCCAGCCACTCTGCGATTCATCAACTGTGACTGATTAGGCCCGCGTTTTCTTTTTTTGTCGCGTGAAGTTTCGCTGTTCAGGGGCGGACCCGCGGCCAGACGGAGGGACAGACCGACAGGCAGGCAGGAGGACGGACAGACAGACAGGCGGCCGCGGCTTTGTGGCTCGTCCACGGCCAATTAGACATTCCAGGCGTGTTAACGGGGTGGTAAGTGCCACTGGGGTTGGCGATCCGGCCGCAGAGCCCTTTTAGCCGCGCTGTCTCTCTCGCACTCGCGTCGCGTCGCGTTCGGGTGCGAGAGAGACGGGAAAACGACTCTCGGAATCAGTATGCGCAGGGCTGGCGGCCGGGGCGGGCCCTGTGCGCAGGCCGCTGATTCCGCAGCGTCGTTCTCGCGTCTCCTTCGCACTCACGGGGCGTCCCGCAGCGGTGCGAGAGGGACAGCGCGTCGGCCGGCCGCGCCATTCCAGCGTGTCGTAAACCAGCCTACCTGCCAGGCGCCAGGAATTTCATTAATCCAGTGGCGGTCAGTTTGACCCTGGAGGCTGCTACGCCGCTGCTGAGCAGGGCGGCGCACAGTGTGCGCGGCGGGGACGGCATCAGAAGGCGAGGCACAGGCCGCTGCGTTACCGCGCGACCGCCACTCCGGCAACAACAACAACAACAACAAGCCGTAACGCGGCAAAGGGCACGCCGCCCCGCGCACTCGCATAAAGGGTTAATTTGGAGGGTGTGGCCTCGCAGGACGTAGGGCCCGCGGTCGCGGCCGCCTCCGCGCTAACGGCCACATAAGCGCCGCCGGTTATCGAGGGGAGGGGGAAGGGGCCCCACAGGGTTAATAGAAACGTAACGCAGAGCGTCGCGGCGGCCTTCACGGCGTCCTCCATGACGTCCTCGACGGCCTCTGCGCATGACGTCCTCTATGACTTCCTCGACGGCGGCGACCAAATTCCGCTGAGCCGGCGCTAATTTTATTTGTCGTCTGAGCCGCGCCTGCTCGTGCTGCTTGGGGGTCTTTGGGGGCAGTTGGCGAGCTTCGTAGACTCGCAGATAGGAATGCGGGGCCCTGGCAGCCAGGCCAGCAGCCCGGCCCAGCTCTGCTGCACTGTAGCCTGATAGCCTCTGCCACCACCCTTGTTTGTAATGCCACGTTATGGACAGAAATTTGCACACGCGACGGTTGAGTATGCGTGCACGCGCGTGCGTGTGTGTGAGTGTTTGTGTTGTGTCGTAGTACGCGTGTAAGTGACCGTGCCTGTGTGTGGGTCAGCGTGCACTACTACCCCGCCCCCCTCCACACACACACACACACTCACACACACCTGGCGCTGCGTTTCAATTCTCTCTCGGCAGGTAATGCACCCAATAAGCGCAGATGTCTCCAGATTTCCGATTTCACGCTGCACTCCACGTGCGAATCGCAACACTCCCTTCCCCCTCCCCCACCGAGCCTAGTTTCCCGGCGCCCCGACGGCCCAGAGCGCCCCCAGCCGCCCCGCCAGACAATGCCAACACATGACTCCAGCTTGCAGCCCTATCGGCGTCGGCTTATCGCATTTGCATGGCTGGAGGCTGGAGACTGGAGACTGGAGGCTGGAGGCTGGAGACTGGAGGCTGGAGACTGGAGACTGGAGACTGGAGACTGGAGGCTGGAGACTGGATACTGGAGGCTGGAGACTGGATACTGGAGGTTGGAGGCTGGAGACTGGATACTGGAGGCTGGAGACTGGAGACTGGAGGCTGGAGACTGGAGACTGGAGGCTGGAGGGTGCAGGGAGGCGGTAGGCCCCGCGAAGACGTTATTAAATACAGCGACTGGCCGGCCATTGGTCCGTTCTGACATGACGGACGGACTGCCGGTCCGCGCCCCCGTGATGCCATGTCCAGGTTGTAATGAGCGGGGCCCCCGAGCCCCTCGGCGTGCCCCCGGTAACCCCGGCGTGCCCCCCGCGGACACCTCCCAGAGGAGTGTGACTTGCAGGGAAGAAACACCCGATTCTTTCGAGCGAAAACGAAGTGTGAGACAGAACGCAGATTCATTGAAGTAAATCGTGAAGTGCGTCGATTTATGATCTTTTGAATAAGGCGTGGCCGGTAAAGGGTAACATTGCCCTTTTACAGCCCTGGCCGGCTGAAAATTAATTTCTCTGGCGAGTGCGGCGATCGGACGGGCGGGCCGACAGGCAGACAGACCGGCAGGCAGACACGGCGCGCCCGCTGTTAGGCCCCCACGCATTCAGTGCACTCACAATCACCTCTGTACCGCGTTGCTCCGCTTTGTCGAGGAGCGTGTCCGAGTCACTTAAACGGACTCCCACCATTAATCTTGCCCAGCATCCAATACGGCCGCCTCGTTGTTGTTTGTGCCGTTTTTTAAGTTTTGTTGTTGTTTTCTTGATGAGGCCGCGTTGCCGACGCGTTGACTCGCTTTCATCGCCGCCTTTTTTTCTGGCTGCAACATTCTAGCATTCTCACTGAGACACTTGACTGCCAGGGCAAAAAAGGAATCAATAATATCAATGCAGAGAGAGACGAGGAGATGGACACAAGTAAAAAGGTTTTTTTTTAAAAAAAGGCTCTTTGTGACACACTCTCACACACACACACACACACACACACACACACACACACTCACTCACACACACACACACACGCGCGAGGGTGAGCACCCTCCCACATCGCGTGACTGCGCGTGCAGGTGGTTGCTGGACATCACATCTATGATATGTTCGGGTGACCACGCTGTGATTACGCTTCACACACTGTGAAAAAAAAAGGAGGCGAACAAGAGATGATTTGAGCATTGGTTTTAAAGATGAACTGTATGCGCACAAAATTAAAAATTAACGATGATTGAGCATGGGAGGAGATAAACAATAGACTCTCTATAAATTAATTTTTACGACAAAAAGAAAATTACAAACGTGAAATTTTTCTGAAGCGAGTAACTGCTTTATTTTTGAGTGTGTTTGTGAAAGAATTGATCAGCGGCGCGGCGGCCCACTGCTACTCAATGACGACCGTACCTGTCGCGATACTCGAAATGACACCACGCGGCCAGCCTATCGAGGGGTCCCCGTCGCAACGTGGGAAATGGAGTGTCGCGCAGCAAAAGCAGCCCCGCCGCCCACCTGCTTCCTGCCGTGGCGGGGGTGGAGTGGAGACCTGAACGCATCCCCCCACCCGCGCCCCACCACACCTTCGCGCGTGGAAGTCTCTCATTTTCGCAAATCGCACTGCGGTAAAACCACTATCCGGTAAAACAATGCGAAAAAGAAAGCGCAAAAAAAATAAAATAAATAAATAAATAAATTTGAAACGGCAAAAAAAATATTTGAGGTTACGGTCCGATACGGGTCGCAGCCGGTTATCGCTGCGTCGCTCGCATGACCAATGCACGACAAACTGCGGTGTATACGCGTCACGCAGGAGGGAGGGGAGGACGGCGCGGCGTCTCTCTCGCTCCGGCCTGGCCCACTGTGCGCCCCGCCGGAGTGAGCGAGACAGCAGCGGCGAGGCACCGCCCGGCCTCGCTGGCCGGTCAATCTCAGCGCGGCTTCGCGCATCACGCAACGGGTACCGCCGCACCCCTCTGTGTGAAAGTTCGTTAAATCAGTTCCCCAGGCCGTACCCACCCACCCACGCCCATCCCTGCACCAACGGCACAGATTGCGCCCACTGCTATTTTTTTTTCTACATTATTTTTTCCTTGCATATTTTCCCGTTTCCGTTAAAAAAAAAGAACAAAGAAAAGTGGAAAGTGTTGGCTTTACAGAGAAAATAATTTCAAAAAGTTCTTTTGCGTTTTCAATATTTCCGCATGAAGCCGCTCTGCTAACCTGCTCCGGGGCTCCGCTGGGCGAGCCTCATCCTCGGGGTATAATAATCTCTTAGTGGAATCACTCGAGTTTGGCGCGGTCGGCTCGGCCGGCCGAGGCGGGGTGCCGTGATGAACGAAGTGCCATCAACGACTTACTCGCTACACGTGCGTAAAGGGGCGGGGGCGGGGAGGGTGTGATTAGCTCCGCTTATTACGATGACACAGCTTGGTGCGCGGCGTGTCGCGTGATGACTCAAAATTAATGGCGACGCTCGCTGCTCGCTGCACCTGGGCCCTTTACAGTGGGCGCTGGCGGTGGCGGCCGAAACTCTAGACGCGTTTTGAGCACCAGAATCGCTAAACGTGCCAAAGAAAGGCTCAAAGTGGGAGTACGATTATCCGGTGTGGATCGGACGCAGTGGCCGTGCATGTCAGCACTCGGTTATCAGACATTCGATACCCTCCATAGTTTTGCCAGGCGCTTCTCCGAAAACAAAAATAAAACAGTAAGTGACCCCATCCGATGCATCCGGGCCTATCAACGCCTGCACCACTACACCCCCATCGGTCGGGCCGGCCATAAAACGAATTTATCAACCGCCGAATTGCCGATAAAATGCTTCTCCTGTCTGCCCGCCGTGGTCAGCCCGGCTGCGTTTTTTGGCTGCCAGCGCGTCTGCGCGGCGCGCCCTCTCTCTCGCTCTCGCAGGGAGGCCCCGCGCGGCCGCTGAGCTCCAGGGGCCGCTCCAGCACCGCTCCACTGATCTATCCAGATTTCTATCCACCCCGCGCAATAAATTCTCTTCTCATATTGATATCGCGTTTGTTTCTTTTGTAAATATGTGCGGAGAAGTCGTCTCTCTTTCCGCCGCGGCGGAAGGCCTGCCACCGCATTGCTGCCACCCTGACAGAGCCTCAGTGCTGACAGCGCCGGCGGTAAACTTTGATGGTCACCTTGCTTAGCATTGCTGATTCCCAGTGCGCGGTGCTGGCCTGTCCTGCACATTCACTGCTAAAGGTGCGAGCCAAGCAGCGAGCCATTCCGGAAAAAAAAGAAGAAAAAAAAGCCTTTTTCTGTCTTTCTTTCCCTTCCTTGGGTGGGCGGCGCCTTTACGCACGCGGTGTCTTTATCGCTGACTTATCATGCAAATGGAGGGCTTTGCAGAAGGCGGAGCGAAAGATCACGCGGATCACCCAGGCGGTGGATCAGGGAAGGGTTAAGGAGGGCGGTGGCTGGCGGCGGGTGGTCAGCGCGTAGCAGGCGGTGCGCGCTTTGCGTGGCGAAGAAATTTTGGCGGGAAACGGGCTTGGGACGGTCCTGCGCGTCCCGGGCGGCCCAGCCCACCGCCGGCGCACTCGTTGTCTGCAAGTTTATGTCTCTGCATAAAGGAGGCACTCACGGTGGAGCGCGAGACTCGCAAGGCGGCGCCAGGAGCTGGCGCGCGGGAGTTTTTGAGGTTAGGTGCGCTCCGACGCGGGGCGCGCCTACGAGCGGCCGTTCCAGCAATCGGCGGTCCGGTTTTGTCTTTGTCCGTCGAAAGCAAAGACTGCACCAACACGCGACAGCCGATAGCGAGCGGGCAAACAACAACACTGCGATCGGGACCGGAGCGCCGAATTCAGCGGGGCGCGTTCGAAAGGCAAGCCGGCCGTTTGCAAACGACCACTCTCGGGCGGCGGGCGCGTTCCTCTAGCGACTGCGGACAAATAGCGAGCCGATCGCGGACCCCCGCCCGCTATTGTCAGTCAAAACAGCCGAAAATCCGGCGGCCAGCCGGACAGCACGGCCGGACGGCCCGATCCATTGAACGCGAAGAAAACAAGCCGGGCAGGGTGCGCTGGATTATACCGAAGCACGCCGCAAACATGTTCCGGACACTTATTGACTTTGAAAAATTAAAAACAGTTGCAGAAATTGAAACGCAGCTGACTGCTTTGTGTGTGTGTGTGTGTGTGTGTGTGTGTGTGTGTGTGTGTGTGTGTTTTTTTTGGCCTGAAATGTATGATAAAAAACGGTCGTTTATTGCAAACTGTCCAAGTTTTGGTGCCGACCGTCTTCCTTGAAAATAAATCCCACTGGACTCCATATGGCGGCGCGAGATAGGCGCGGATTTTTTTTCGATGAGCAAAGCCGCTTTGACGCGCCGGGGCGCCGGCCAATCAAAGGGCGCAACGCCCCACCCCTTCCGGCCGACCGCGACTCCTGGCTTAGGCGGCGCCCACTGCGCGGAAAAAAAAAAGCGATTGCCAATACATAATCCCTTCAGCAGCACTTTTGTGGTGACGACTCTCTCAGCTAATTTAGCCGCCCGATTACGTTCTTTGCGCGTCAACCGACGCCATAGTCGATGGGGCCAAACTTTAGAACCTATCTGTGTGTGTGTGTGTGTGTGTCCGTGTGTCTGTCTGCTTAGAGTGTCGCGGTTAGGGGCTGGGGACGCAACGTGTCGGCGGCTTCACTCTGAACAAGGGGGATGGTAATGGGCTGATGTGCGCCGGGGCCGCCCTGGCCGTGCTCATCTACTCCGTGATCCTCTCCGCTCTCTCTCTCTCTCTCTCTCTCTCTCTCTCTCTCTCTCTCTCTCTCTCTCTCTCTCTCTCTCTCTCTCTCTCTCTCGCACACGCCCCGGCCAGTGACGGCGGTGCGATGATCAATTATGTATCGCCGTTGATGAGTGCTGGTGAGAGTGAGGCGCCAGAGGAAAGGCTTTTCCGTCGTCGCTCTGTCTCCCTCGCTCCCCTGCGGGCCGCCCCGCCCCGCCCCGCCCCACCCCGCCCCGCCCCGCCCCGCCCCGCCCCGCGAGTGGGACGGAGACAGCCTGCTCGTGAAGCCCCTCAAGCCGCAGTGCGAGCCCAGGGACGCGACGCTCATTTGGAGGAAACTCTAAAAAATGTGCATGGGAAAAAGAAAAGTTGGGTTCATTTTTACGGACTGTTCTTTGAGTTGCACCTGGGACAGCGCGGTGAACATGTATTTCAGTGTTGCAGTTATGGAAGCAAACCCTGCGGAAGGGCCTGTGAGTGGGCCGGAGCAGTGCAGGGAAGGGACTGAAGGGACGGAGCCAGAAGGGACAGGGC
The DNA here is from genome assembly GCA_030522485.1 of Stenchaetothrips biformis. Taxonomy (NCBI): domain Eukaryota; kingdom Metazoa; phylum Arthropoda; class Insecta; order Thysanoptera; family Thripidae; genus Stenchaetothrips; species Stenchaetothrips biformis. The sequence continues at coordinate 4,383,165 of CM060100.1, forward strand.
GTCGCTCTCGATGGGATTTTCAAGTGGACGCGTCCGAATGCCATCGAGGGACTCTTCTCGATCGCGCCTCTGTGTGCGTGTGCGTGTGTGTGCGTGTGTGTGTGTGTGTGTGTGTGTGTGTGTGTGTGTGTGAGTGAGTGAGTAAGAGTGTTCGCGCGCTAAGCACCGCAACGGACCTAACAGCATCGGCTTTGTGCCGCCATCCCTTTTCCTCTAGTTTTTGTTCTTGTTGTTCGGTGTCCCTGCGTGGGTGAGAGAGAGGGGAGAGAGAGAGAGAGAGAGAGAGAGAGAGAGAGAGAGAGAGAGAGAGAGAGAGAGAGAGAGAGAGAGAGAGAGAGAGGAAAGCGCGAATACGCCCTGCGAAAGCGGTTAGCCGAGATCAAATATTGGCGCCAAAGGGCGGAATAATGCGTGTCTTCCGGCGTCACCCGCCGCGCTCTCCGTCTCTCTCTGTCGCACTGGCAGGGCGGAGGGGCGTCCCGTGGGGTGCGAGAGAGGCAGAGAGGCAGAGAGGCAACGCCGCCCGGAACCAGTCTGCCGGGCCCCGCCCCGCCGCCCTACCGCCCCATTAACACATGTGTGCTGCCTGCCTGCCCGGCTGCGTCGCGATTCAAGAACACACCCACATCAAACACGGCGACACGTTGGTGTATCAAATTATGCGCTTGTTTACAAGCCCCGGCTCTTTGCGCGGATGTCTCTCGCCTCGGCAGCCGCCGCTTCGCGCGCTTGGCGCCCGCCGCGCCGCCCCTCCGCCGCCGAGCCGCGGGGTGATTGTTTGCTACGTGCCGAGCAAGCCAGCCGAGCCTGCTCACGGTGGCGGGGCAGTGCTACCACAGGCCCAGACTCCCACGGTGCACCAGTGTCGAAAAGGTTTGCCAACCTCAGCGTGCCTACTGGCCCATATCTGGGCTTTGGCTCCCGAGATGTTGCCCCGGAGGCAGGCGGAGGTTCGCAACATTTTCAACACGGGGGCATCGTGGTCATTTTCTCCTGTTTGGCAACACTACTGTTTTCCCCTCTGGAGGGGTTTTCGCGATGCTGCTTTATTTTGGGCCTTTCTCGGCCTTTCTGCTCACTGTTGTTCTTCACCAGAGCCTCGTGGCTGCGCCCCCGCCCCGCCCCGCCCCGCTGTGCACGTGCGTTGCTTAGCATTCATAGTCTGCGCGACACGGAATCCACTTCAAGTCGTCTCCGAGGAATATCAGCGCCGCTCCCGGACGGGGGAGGGGGTGGGGGTGGGGGGAGGCCCGCGTGTAATGTGGTGGCGGGAGGCGCTTCACACGTCGCCGGAAGGGGTGAGCACATGCAGGGCCTAGATTGCTACTTGACTCGAGGCAACTTTCTCGCCTCGTCACCGGCATTAGAAATGCAAAAGGCTCATCCCAATCCACGCTGCAAAAAAGTGAAACAACAACAACAACAACAAAAGAAGAAGGAAAACAAGTACGGTGGGAGAGTTCCTCGCGCAGTAATTCTTGGCCGGAGTGCATTATTCCGGCGGAAGGTGTCGTTGTCGGGCGCTCGGCCCCCCACCTGTCGGGAGGACGGCACGGTGCCCACCCCTAACCAAGATATAAACACGGCGCGCGGCGGGCGGGGGTTCGCCTCCCGGCACCGCCGTCCATTTTGCGCCGCGCCATTAGCTGGCGATGCCGCACTTGCCGTCGCGCACCTGAGTCCCCCCTACCTCCTCGTCCGTATCCATTCCCTGAAGGCCGTCTCGCTCGCACAGTGAGACCGCCGCGAGGGAGACAGAGGACGCCGTTGTTCCGAATACCGCTCCACTCCGCGAAACTACAGCTGATGACGTCACTTGGATCGTATCGAGGACACGGAGGACCGCGCTGACCTGTTGGCCACTGTAAATCACCGCCGATACGGGGCGAGCCAGCCAGCCAGCCAGCCAGCCAGCCCAGCGAAGCGCTGCGATGGACCGCCCGTCGATGCGTTGGATAGAGTGACCATTCGCCGATAACGCGGGACGGGCGGGGGAGCAAACGGGCACAGTGATAATTTGCAAGAAAATTTACAGCCCCGCAACAGAGGTAATTAAATTTCGAAACAGCAAAAAAAAAAAAAAAAAAAAAATAGTGGGAGTTGAACTTGGACCTCCGGCATGTCAACATTCGACTGAAGCCACGCGGCCAAGCGGCCAAGCAAATTTACGAAGCCGCAACACGGGTAATTAAATTTAAAAAAAAAAAAATTAAAAAAATAAATTTTGGGAGTGGAACCCGTGCCTACGGCATGTCAACACTCGCCTGAAGCCACGCGGCCACGCGGACACTGAGTGATTCGGCCACCCTGTTCACACGCTGCTTTGCGGCGACGCCAATTAAACAATTACCGGAAGACTCCCTCCTGCCGCGACCAGGCGCCCTTCCCCAGGGGACGTCCCGCCGCACCCTGCTGCTCTTGTTTTTTTCCCGTAAACTTGGCACTTGGAGGCTGATGAGTTCTTGGCGCGATTCGGAGCTAATAGTTCGGCGCGCTCATCATGCCCATCATCATTCATCGCTGCACCGAGCAGGGCTGCATGTTCATTACTCGGTACACACGCTCTCGGCGCACGCAGCAGCGAGCCGTGCTGTTTGCCCCCGCTGCGGGTAATTGTCATTTCATGGCGGTCAGTCTCATCGGCTCGGCTCGGCTCGCTGAGACGCCCGGCTGGGCAGGCCGGCCCGCCCGGCTGGCTTGCTTTGCGGCACTGCCTATCTCTCAAAAACAACAGAAATAAATTTTTATAAAAATTAAAGTGCCTTTTTTTTTCTTTCCATCTAGTTATTTTTTAGGGGAAGACAAAATGTGGTCCGGTCTGATTAGACGGACCGCGGCTCATCTTGTAAACATTTCCCGGATCGTCGGCGGCGGGCGCACAGTGGGCCAGGCTTCCCCTCTGCTGTCCTCGCGGTCCCCGCGGCCCCGCAGGTTTATGGACGGGAAGGGGGAATCCGGGCATCGGAGGGGACACCAGAAACACATGCATAAAAGCGAAATAAAAGGAAATATATCGGCGCATTAAGAGGTAGTGAGTTCTTTTAAAAAAGACATGGCCGGCCATAAACCAAGGGGGCCGGCCCGAATCGGAAAGACACTGCGGGGGTGGAGGGCGCCGCGGTGGCGTGCCTTCCGAGGGATTACGTCGCATATTTTACAAAATGGCCTTTCAGTTTCTGTTTAGTGGTTCGACCCCATCCTCAGCAAGATGTGCTCCAGCCGTGTTCTTTTTTTTTCTATCCCGGTTTTCCCGGATAGGCCAGTAGATAGATCATTTTTATTCACTTTTCTCTCCACGCAGGTTTGCTCCATGAATAGCATTTGGCGAAGCGGTCGACCAGCAGCCTAGCCTGAGGACGTAACCCGGTTACAGCGCAAACCACTGCAACATTTATTTTCCGAATAATTTTTTTTCTTCGGTGTCTCCAATGCGCTGTACCACCAGGGATTGCTGTGTCAGTGCGGTAGACAGGGAGACTACTGGTATCTCTCTCTCTCTCTCTCTCCGCCTCGCCCCGCTCCTCGCGGACGTACCCCGCGAGGGACTATGCTGATTTATTGGGTCGGCATGTAGAAATGACAAGCTGACAAAACGGCGCCTGCGGGGGCAGGCCGCGGGGCCGGCTCGCGGGGCGTGGGGGTGGGGGTGGGGCGTGGGGGTGAGGCGTGGGGGTGGGGCGTGGGGGTGGGGGTGGGAGGTGGGGGTGGGGGTGGGGGCGCACAGAAGGGGACGTTTCGCGCGCAAAGCGAGACGGCCGCCCCGCCCGGCCAGTCCGCCGACAATGCCTGTTATTTAATTTACCGATATTTATATCTGCATGGCGGGTGAGACTGAATGCGAGTCCGTGTGTGGTAGTGTGAGTCAGTCGGTCTGTCAGCTTTTTCATCGACGCTATAGCACGTTTTCGTTCGAGTTGGAACTCTCCCTCACCAAAGTGGTACCCTATGTAACAGAAATTAAATTCATTTTGCCTTATTGCAAGAGACTCTTTCGTAATTTTTAAAATTTTTTTTGGTTGCGCTCTCCATTTTTTGAACATTTCCCACCAGCGGGATTGAATAAAGTCCTCTTTTTTTTTCTCGCGCCGGCACTGCGGCGGCGTCTCCGCATTGATTCGTTGCTCGCCTTCGACATTCGATCCATTCGATGCATCGAAAGGATGCGGGAAGTCCAAGTGTGCGTATCGGCCAATGCGCCGCGCCGCCCTCGACCCGCATGGCGTATTTAAATGTGCGTGTGACGCGGCGCCGCTCAACCCTTCTCCCCGCCGCAGCGACGCATGGCGACGCACAGCGGGGACCCTCCCGGCCGACCGCGCCACGCCTCGGGAATGACGCGACCAGTCTTCACTCAAATTTCCTTTTTCAAACAATTGTCCGAGAATTTCTCTCTCTTTTTTAAACAGTGCACCTGCCGCGCGCTGCGCGCTGCCCGAGGATTAAAACGTTGTTTCAATTGATCCAGGCAGGCAGGCAGGCAGGCAGTCCCGGGGGACGAGGCTTGACCGCGCAGACACAACTCCAGGACAAGGACAAGCAGGCCCTTCGTCATGCTCGTGGGGCTCGAGACCGGCCGAGACGGCGGACTGCGGGGCCGCGAAGGTTGGGGCGGCGTCTCTCCCAAATCCACCCACTGTATCATCACTTTCCTCAAATCAAATCCGGCCGGATTCGTTATGCATGTTTTATGGGCTCCGCACGAGTGCCCCTGGCGCACGCACGCACGCACGCCGCCGCAGAGAGGGACGCGCGGCGCTCGCCCGTGATTGACTGCCGATTAGAAAACACTGATTCGATTGGAATTCTTCAGAACTACAAAAGAAAAAAGAAAAAAAAAAAGAATCTAGTGGGAGTTGAACCCGTGGCGAGGCGTTTTGCAGTGTCCGGACTGCCCCACGGAGGCTTAACTCGCTCACAATGTTTGGGGCGTGGCCGAGGGGCGGCGGGGCGTGGCGAGCAGGCGGTGGCGCGTCGTGGCGCTTTCCTAGGGATTCGTGAACCACTTCAAGTGACAACGCTCTCTCTTTCCCCTCTCTCTCTCTCTCTCTCTCTCTCTCTCTCTCTCTCTCTCTCTCTCTCTCTCTCTCTCTCTCTCTCTCTCTCTCTCTCTCTCTCTCTCTCTCTCTCTCTCTCTCTCTCTCTCTCTCACCCTCCCGCAAGGAGAGCAGGCACTCCCGCTGCGGTGACACTGTAGTGACCGGGGCCCGCCGCGCCTCTGAGTGTGTTTGTGTGTGTGTGTGTGTGTGTGTGTGTGTGAGAGAGGGAGAGAGCAGTCGTGTGCGAGTGAGACAGACAGTCTGAAGGGGGCTACTCGATGGAGGGGGCTGGTGATTTACACCCCCTTGCAACCCCAGTGGAGCAGTGATGCAGCTCGAGGACCTGCCTGGCGATTCACTCGCTCTGTCTCTCTCGCACTCAAGGGGGCTCGCCATGAGGGTGCGAGAGGGACAGAACGAGAAACTGCTCGTCTGAAGCGCTCGAGGCAAACGGGTTTTCCTCAACCACCATTAAAAAAAAAAAAAAATAAAAAAAAAAAATGCCGCACTGTTTCGAATTTTTTTTGTGAGCCGTGCGGGCATTCGCAGTGGCGAAACTGTCCTCAAGGATGGAAGGTTGGTGGCACTGTGCACGCTGTTGCGGCCTTTCGCCCGTTTCGGCTGACAGAGAGTGGGATCAGCCCGGACCCGAGCTGACCCCCGGGGCATGCATCACCCAGACAAGATGGACCGGCGGGGGCAGGGGGAGGCCTGCATTAGTGTTTGTCGCGGCTGCACCTTTCTCTCTCGGTGCACCACACCACAGTGGACCAGAAGAGAGGGCGCAGCCGGACAAAACTCTAGACGCGTTTTGAGCTCCAGAGTCGCTAATGGGACTCGAACCGAACGTGTGACCCCACGAATGGATTCCTCGTTTGGAGAGCAATCCATTGGTGGGGTCACACGTTCGGTTCGAGTCCTGATAGCGACTGTGGAGTGGAGCTCAAAACGCGTTCAGTGCGCGGTCTTCTGGCCCACTGTGCACACGTGCCCGAGAGAGTAATGGATACGGAAAATTGCCCTGAAATACCTCTCTTCTTGCTGCACTGCCGCCCGGATCTGTATCAGCCGCGCGCGCCAGCGGTCATTACAGTTTTTAATGCGTCACGGGGTACTTACAGACGGCAGCAACGTCAGAGCGTGAAATCAACAAAAGTCCCAGGTTCAAAACCTATTTTTTTAATTTTTTTTTTGCCGGATAAATATTTTTACTTAGTGTTTTCTGGGGGATTTTACCCGCCACTTAATATTTTTCGCAGTGTGATTACATTACTGTGGTCAAGGCAGGGGTAGGGAGGGAAGCTAAAAAGTTTCCTTGGAATGCCTCATTGGTTCGCTGGGCCGCCACCCTCGCCCACCCTCGGGGCGCGGCGTGCCGTGCCCACTGTGCCCTGCCCCGCGCGCACGCACGCGCACGCATTGACATCACCGACAGGAATCGAGAAATCGAAATTTATAATCCGATCGATTCTTTTATAGTGTCGTGCCGTGGCGAGCTGGCCGACGACACCGGAACCTCGCTTTCAGTGATGCGCCGTGCGCCAGAGATTTCCTGCGGGATGAAAGTAAAACAAATAAACGAATGCACTTCTTCTTTTTGTCGCGCGTCCCTCAGTCGCGTAATGACGGAGAAACCCTTTAAAACACTGTCGCCGGCCGTTCCGGGCCTCGGCGCGCGCGGTGACTTGATGAGTGCGACGCCAGCGCCGCGACGGAAGCGCGGCCGAGGCGCGCACTACGCGGACCGTAATATACCCTGATGGAGCATCCATCTTTGAAGAGGCGCCGCCGACTTGCACTGCTCCCACTTTAGAAGGCAGTGCCACCGTCGCCCGCTCCACGCTTTCCCGCTCCCCGCTTTCCCGCCCGACGCTTTCCCGCGCTTTTCCGCTTGACGCATCCACGCGGAGGCTTTTGTCCTCGCAGGCGGGGAGGCGTGCATTGTACAGCGTGTGCTGTGCTCCTCCTTGCGCGCGGCTTTGTACAGTCGCTGTATCATATTTCGATCCCGCGATGCCGTGCTCTGCGGGGCCAGGCTCGCTGTGCAGCTTCATTGCTTCGTCTTTGGCATCTTCGAGGCTTGCCGGGTTGACATTAGTTTTTTCTCTCAAACAAAGTCAGCGTTCGTTTTCTAATTTTGTAATTTAGGAATTATTTTGTTGACCAACGCACAACGTCCGCAGGTTACTTTTTAATTTTCTTTTTAAAATTTTTTAAATCCTCCAGTCATAGATCAAGTGTCAATCAGTCGCTCGCACGGTGCGCGACAGCGTGGCAAGACGCGGTAACGGCAGAGGCGTCGGCGCCCCGCTGCTTGGTCGGGGCCCCCCGGCCCCCGGCTGGCCGGGTTAGCCACGGGGTTAGCAGGCAACTCATTGATACGTCATAGCAGCACTTCATTAATCACGCTGCATCTTGTGTGGGTTATCTCTCTCTCTCCCTCATCACGCCTTTCCAACACCATTTTCTCTCTTTTTCCCGGCTGGGGTAAAAAGGGCCGCTCGACGCAACGCTGTCTGTCGGTTCAACCTTTTCTCCACGGACCCGGGCCGTCTCGTCGCTGCGTTGTCTCTCTCGCACCCCCTGCGGGATGCCCCATGAGTGCGACAGAGACAGAGCGACAAGGAGGGAATCAGCCTGCTGTCCGGCCCGAGGACTCCGAGGACCCCCCGTGGGTGCGTAGAAAACGGAGCCGATCATCAAGGAACGAGTGCTTCGTTGCATCGAGCGTGTTCGTGAGGCGGCGGCGGCGGCGGCGCGGGGGTTGCTCGTGGCTGCCGCCTCCGCGAACGGGTGGAAGCGGCTGGCTGAAGCCCTAGGTGTCCCCTCGCCGTCTAGATCGATGGTCGCACCACCATCACCACCATCACCACCACCACCACCGCCGCCAACACGCCCACTTCGCCTCGAGTGCTTCGACAAGAATGGCCCCGGCCCCCCGCTGCCCCCGCTGCCCCCGCCGCCCCGTGGCCCCGCCCCACCGTGCCCACTGTGCCCCGTCCGTCCGCGGCGCCCCACGAGGGCCGCCGCTCCAGCCAGGCACGCAGACGGTGCTGCCACCCGGCGCGCGGTGGCCGACGCGGGAACCAGAGCCAGACTTGCATCCACTCCGCGGGATCTTCCCTTCTCCGGTTCGCGACTCAGAAAGAGAGAAACAGTTTGCAGGAACTGATAATAATTATTTTTCGGCGCGTCCTCGTTTAGCAGTCTCTGTCTTTCCTCAGGGCGATGATTTGCGCCGCTTCTTCGGCGCGTCGTTTTCCCGTCGTTGTCTCTGTCCCACTGGGCTGTTGACGCGTCGTTGTTGTTCCAACACGGACTCTCCGATTACCGATTTGGAGCGCGCCCAACACGCCGGCAGGAGACACATGGCGGACGCGGTGTCCGACTACTCGTGTTGTGGCAGCGTGCGGATCAAATAAGCAAAAGGGACAAATGGGTAAAAATTTAACCCCGCGGAAAAAAGGGGGGGGAGGTGGAAACGGCTGCAGACGGCGTTTCTGATTGTGACGGTGCAAGTCCATCGCGATATTTTGTTTACTGCCCGAGAGTCAGCGGGCGTCGGATATTAATAGCGGGCAATCATTGGCAATCCCATCACAGCTGCAGTGTGCATCGGGCTTGAGTGACACAACTCAACATGTGAAAAAAAAAATAAAAAAAATATTAGAGAGACAAACGAATGCCCGTGCGGCGATCGGTTTTTCGAGTATGGCACCGTTCGAAGACGCTGATGTACTTTTTTCCCTAAGTCATTTTTCTTCCCTCTGCAGAATTAAGATGGTCCGGTCTTATCGAGGGCTGCGTCGGTCCGCTGGGCGGCCATGCCGCGGCCATGCCGCCCACTGTAAAGCATGGCTGCTCCACGATAACGGACACCCCGTATCACATGTTCGGATTTTTTTTCCCGCTTCATATATTATTTTTTTCTCTTTGCTCTCATCGTTGATAAGAGGCAGCCAAAGTACAGAAGACAGACGCTGGTGGGTCAGCATGAGGCGCTGGAGTCACAGTAGGCAGTTTTTTTTATTATTATTTTTTTAATAGCTTTTTCCCAGATTGGTGCATCGTGGCGCCTGGCAAGTCGGAGGCAGGCAACCCACCGAACTCCAAAGCGTCGCGCGGGGGTTCCATTGCCTACATAGCAGCACCATTCACTTTTTTTTTTTTCATTTTTTAAAAAATTTACGGATAAAAACGCAAAGCAAACACCAGGACAAAAAGAAAGAATGGAATCTGTTTGTCGCTGGGGCTCTGTCGGGCGGCTACCGCTCGCATTCAAGTCGATATCTTATCGTGTTCGGTGACACAATGGTCATAATAGCGCCTGGTCTGACCCTGAATAGAGACGCGCGCTGTCTCAGCCGCCCCTCTGCCCCCACGCCCCGCCCCGCCCCGCCCCGCCCCGCCACGCCACGCCCCGCCCAAGTCGCCACGCCCCGGCCCGGTGCGCATGGCGAATCAAACCCACAATGACCCGATAACTCGCGTGAACATCGGTTGGGGTCGCGTTCGAGAACACACTTTGTCTTTGTCTTGCACCGCCGCAGTGGGACAGAGAGAGGGACTTGTTCGCACGCGGCCCACGCACACGCCCCAATCACGTCACCCCGGCGACGCCCGGCCCGCCGGCCTCTGCGTAGCAATTAATAAGAATGGCTCATTGGGAATGCGATCGGTGTAATGTCTTCATTCACTCGTACCTGTGGGAGGGAATTAAATACACAGCCAGTCGCTAACGTAGCCTGGTACCGGAACCACACAAAAAAAAAGCAGGAAAAAAAAAACAGACCAATCGGGTTTTGAACACGGGGCATCCGGTTGGACATCGGACGTCGGAGCCCACGCAGCCACGGTATCACCAGTCATCTCCAAACACGCCAAATCTAGAGAAGCTTGAGGGGATACGCAACGCGCCGCACCGCTCTTCTTCGTCTTTTTTTTTTGAACGCGGAAGAGACGAGCTGCGAGCCGAGGGGGTCGTGGGGGCCTCGGAAGTGGGGCGGGTTTTTGCCCCCCGGTAGTCAAAACCAAAACTGTTCCCGGAAGAGGTGAACTCTGCCGCCCCATTTCCACGCCGAGCCGCGACGCCCCAAATGCCAAATAGTGTCGTTGGCAGCTGTTGGCGTTTTTCCGCCCCATGACTTCCTGCAAGTACGCGTGTAAAATCCGCCGCGCACGAAAAAAGAAAAAGGAAACGTTCCGGTTATCTTAGTTGCTTCGTTACTTTGCTCCAGGATACAGTCGTTTCTCTTCGGAAAATTGTAGGCTGGACTTATTTCGATTTATCGGGAAATTCATATAAATTTGGCACCGTGGCCGACTTCCCCGCGCTTCCGGTCTCACTACTTCCGGTCAGGAGACCAGCGCTCCGCGCGTTGAGGTCGCCATCGACGCATTGCACTTCTCGGCCTCCTCCGAGAAGCGGGGCGTGGCGGCGTGGCGCCCCCCTGCGTTCCGCGTGGCCCGCGACGCCGCCGTGGCGACCGTGGCGGAGTCATTAGTGGATGAGGCGGGATCACAAGATAATTTTATGGCGGCAGTCAGTTTGGCGCCAACAAAGTTGTGCGGATGAGTCGAACGGAATGGGAGGGGCGGGCCGGGGAGGCGGAATGCAACAGTGAGTCACTCCGCGGCCTCTCTCTCGCACAGTGGGCCGCCTGCGTGTCGGTGCGAGGGAGAGACAGAGTGCTCATGCTTCGCCTCGGCCAGGTGCACGCGGAGCGCGAGCTCTCCGTGTGGGAGCCGAGGTTTGAGAAGTCGTCTGACTTAGGAAGTGGGATTATTTTTGTTTTTGTCAGAAAGGGGTGACATTTCCATTTCCCTGGACGGACCTACGCCACACACACACACACACATACACACACACACACATTAAGGCATCTTTGCACCTTGCCTGCACGCAGCATAGGGAAAGGCCGTGGCAGGGAAAAGGAAAAAGTCACCGAGCTCCCCTCCTTAGTGGCAGGGCTGGCGGGGCTGGCGGGGCTGGCAGGGCTGGCGGGTCTGGCGGGGCTGGCAGGGCTGGCAGGGCTGGCAGGGCTGGCGGGGCTGTGGCCGGGCGCCCCGAGGGAGCCCGCGGGACTTTTCAAATGCAAAAGAGGCGTAGCGGAAGGAAAACGACAGACATAAAAACCTGGAATATTTTTGGCATGTGTTTGACATTTTGAGAGGCGGCAGACAGACAGACAGACAGTGAGAGAGAGAGACAGTGTGAGAGCGTGCTTTCGGCAGCAGGTCGCTGCTACTGTACTTGCTGCCGGTTGAGACAAAAGCCCCAACAGGACTCCGTAAGTGCATGTGTGTGTGTGGGGGGGGTGAGAGTGTGTGAGTGTGTCGCTGAAAATGAATGGCTGGGGCACCTTGACTGCCGCGAGTGACCTTGGTGAACCGCGGCGGCGCACATGTGCAAACTGCATGGCCCGGCCGCCATATGCAAAGCATGCAACGCAAGGCCGCCAACGTAATGGGCTTCAGTGCTGCGGTGCATCTCGCCACTATCAGTGCGGCGGCCGCAGTTAGCGCCACCCCTCGGCAGCCAACGGTAGCCAGCAGCGCCCCACGGGGGTCAATTCGTCACGGAAGTGCACTACGCTGGCAATCAAGCCTACACGCCCAGTTATATGGCGTTGGAGAAGGCGGGCGTTGGGAAAGCATTTTTATCGCTTGTTTTTCGTTGTCAAGGTGGCTGTTATGTGAACACTTGGTTTCACGGGGACGTCTTTTAGGTGCATTTCTCCGAGGTCCAGCACTGAAAAGGTGAAATTGGCAGCCAAGGTGCGTGAGGCTGGCGGTGGCCGCGCTGACTGCTTCTCCATTCGCCGCGCAGCCACCCAGCTGCCCCGTGCAGTGATACACGGCGAGGCGCGTGGCGGCCAGCGCGCCTTATATCCCACAAAGCAAACATTCTGTCAATTAGTGAGGGCGGGCCGTCGGTCTGTCTCTCTCGCACCCACGCCGGACTTCCCTTGAGTGCGAGAGAGAGGGAGAGGGGGAGGGCTGCCTTCCGCCGGCCACAGGTCTGCGGACAGGACCGCCCCCAAGGCCGCCTCCCCTAGGCTGAAAGGGGCCGACCGGAAGTTGTTGAATCGCGGCCAGGGCGCGTGCCGGCAGCGGGCAGGCGGACGGACAGGCAGGCAGACGGGCGGACAGACGGACGAAGAAAGAAGACCAACTCGGGCGATATTCGAGAGTGATAAAATCGTATTTAGGAGTCCCAGATAAGACAGGAAGTACCTCGGGGGCCACGACAGACATCGTGAGTTCGCCTTTTGGGGACAAGCCTCTGTCTAGCCGGGGCGAGCCGAGCCATAACGCGGCCCGCTGTGGAATATAACCCGATCCCTACCGCTGATACGGAGCCTCGAGTTGTAGTGGAATCACTACACAGCGGCTGCCCGTTTTCCCACACACACATTTTCCCGATTCCTCGTGTGCAGGTGGCACAGCGAGCTGGAGGGGGAGGGAGGGGCAGGGTCGAAGCCCATTAGGCGACACCCCACTGTTGTTTGCGGCATTCCGACACACACACACACACACATCCGATTTAATTAATACATATAGGTCAGGCCCGAGTGAAAGGGTGAAGGGCTGTCCAGGTGCGTGCTGACACGGTGCAGACAGACAGTGCAGACGCGGCCGATTCCACACCGGCCCACTGTGTGCTTCAGGACCGCTTCGCGTCCTGCCCGCGTCCTCCGTTGTTGTCCTCCGACGCGTGACGTGGCGTGACACGCTGGTGTAGTCACATTCGGCACCGCGTGACTGCGTGTCTCGTAGCGCGCGTTTACACTGTGACTGTGCGGAGTTTTTCCAGCCGAAATAATGTACAATTTTGAAAAAAAAAATTAAAAAAAATATTTAAAAAAAATTAAAAAAAAAAATTAAAAAAAATTAAAAAAAAATTAAAACAAATTTAAAAAAGTTTAAAATAAATTGCTAGAAATTTGCCACCGAATTCAGAAAGTGGGTTGTGCGAGTCGCTCCTCCCACGCTCACCGGCACGGGGTTCGACGCCCGGCCGAGCCGAGGCACCGTCTCGTGGCGCTGTCTCCGTCCTGCTCACGGGGCGTCCCGCTGGGGGGCGAGAGAGACACAGCGGCTGCCAACCCTTCTGCTGCAAGTCCAACGACCCCACAGCCGCCGTCCGGGGCGGGGGGCTCAGTTTCTGACACCTCTTGATTTGTTTCCCCAAAGTGTGACGACTGCAGCGCCGCACACTGGGCCGGTCGGCCCGTGGGAACACAAGGACCGCAAGGTGCTGCGGCCGGAAGGACTTCTGCGAGCCACGCGAACGGGGTGGGGGAAGGAGTTAGGGTGGGAAAGAAAAAAACAAAAACATCAACAAAAAAAAAAATTGGGGACCACAGACGTGCCCACATAGCCCTCCGACAAATTTGTCTAGCCCGGCTAGGATGAATGGGTCACGAGAGCGTCGACCTCGAACAGAGATAACTTGCAAAAATAGGTCATTTTACTTAAAAATAACGTGGGCTACATCTGGAAAAAACTTAACAAAAACAACAAATCACCGGAAAGAAGCAAAGCGCTTTTGCGCCGTTCGACCGGCAGCGACGGGGAAGTTGCCGCTCGGAAGTGGCGGCTAGCAGCCGGGCAGCGCACAGTGGGCAGTGGGCCACCCTCGCTGCTCATTTTAAACTAACAACACTCCAATCAAACCAGTGCATGTGAGCGGCGATCGGAAGTGATTCTCTCCGCTCGGGGTGCTTCGATACGCGTGTTGCAACAGGCAGCTGGTCGCCGGGGAGGGGGTGGGGGTGGAGGTGGGGGCGGGAGGGGGCAGGGGGGAGGATAATCAACAGCGATGTCAACGTGACGTACCGGTGTCTGTCCGTCGAGCGTGACTTTTCACTCATTTATTTTGATTTCTCTCCCTCTCTCTCCCTCCATTTTTCCCCGCCCCCAGCAGCGAGCGAGTGAGTGAGGGGGAGGCGGCGGTGGGCGCCCGGTGGTAGACCCCAAGGGGTGCTTAGTGGTTGCATGTGGCGGTTAGGCGAGGCAGCCGAGGCCGCCGCTAGGGGAGGGGAGGCGGCCGGGCCGGGCATGAGATCAGTGCTAGTCTGGGGTTGAGGGACGCGAAGTGCGACACATCGCTACACTGCCCTCCCTTCTCTCTCTCTCTCTCTCTCTCTCTCTCTCTCTCTCTCTCTCTCTCTCTCTCTCTCTCTCTCTCTCTCTCCCCCTCTCTCTCTTTCTCTCTCTCTCTCTCTCTCCCTCTCTCTCTCTCTCTCTCTCTCTCTCTCTCTCTCTCTCTCTCTCTCTCTCTCTCTCTCTCTCTCTCTCTCTCTCTCTCTCTGCCTGTCAGTCAAGACGTGTCAATGGCGTGGAATACGCGTCGCGACGTGAGTCTCGAGTTTCTCCTCGCGATTTCTATCTGGCACGCGTCGCATCGTCCTAGGGAAGCCGAATAGCGGAAGCCTTGCGATGCAGGGGATTTGAATCTTTCACCCGGCCATCGCGGGGAGACGACAATTCTTTCACCTCAAAATATGTTTACTTCTCAGAAAAAGAAAAAAAACAACACAAATTTTTACATCGGAATAATTTTGTTTCGTTGCTTGGCCCTGACGGGGTCCGGCGGCTCGGTGACGAGGCCGGTACCGTCTCCTGCGGGGCCCAACACTCCAGCAGCACACCACGCAAGTTGATTATCATTTTTATGAGCAATTTCCTCCGTTATAATTAGTGTTTATCCGCGTGGTCTGAGAAGCGCTGGGGTAAAAAATAGTAAAATCCTGAGGGATAAAAAAAATGTAAGTAAGGAGAAAAGGCGACAAGGAAAACAATCCGGTGGTGCTTTCTAGTGGCGGGCCTGATCTGCATTATTCATGGCAGCGTCGCCGGCCCAGGTGAGTCTCTCTCTCTCTCTCTCTCTCTCTCTCTCTCTCTCTCTCTCTCTCTCTCTCTCTCTCTCTCTCTCTCTCTCTCTCTCTCTCTGACCTTACACTCGTCGCGGAGAAGTGGACTTATTTCCCTGGGTTCACTTGACTGGCATTCAAACAGGGTGATCTGTCGTCCTATCGTGCGATGCGAATAGTGCAAGACACCATGTCCAAGTGACTTTCTAGAGTACTTATTGTTGCGGCCTTTTAGCGCTGACCCTTCGGGTCGTGGGCTCTGTTGTTGCCGCGGTGGCGGTGGTGCTTCGTCTAATGACTGCTGGTCTCTCTCTCTCTCTCTCTCTCTCTCTCTCTCTCTCTCTCTCTCTCTCTCTCTCTCTCTCTCTCTCTCTCTCTCTAGGGCGGCCCTACATGGCGAGATGAAGGCGTCGCTCACTGCTTTGTGTTCGCGCGGCCGGCAGGGTGCTGTGACGTCACTCGTGGCCAATTGAAAGAAAGCGCAACAACTGAAGCCGACTCGAGAACGACCAACAACGACATTGCTGTCAAAAAAAAAAAAATTGACAAGGAAAAACTCTTTATTTTTTTATGATTTTCTTGTTGAAATTCTAGTCGGCGAGCAGCGCGGCGCTGGGCGGTGCGGAAAGTGCCGTCAGTGCACTTTGCAACTCGCACCGGCATTACCAATCGTTACGCGCGGGAGAAGATTTTACGGCCTCGCCTTTCTGGCCGTGCATGGCGACAGGGGCGTCGAGACGGACACCAACCTGGGCGCCAAACAACAACAACAGTATTCTGAAGGCGTCAGGCCGACACTCGCAACCTTTCGGGCGACACGCAGCATCCCCCTTCACTGCCTGTCCGCCCCTGTCGCTTGAGCGGCAGACGACACAACGGGGGGCGTGCGTGCCTCTGCGTGTGTGTGTGTGTGTGTGTGTGTGTGTGTGTGTGTGTGTGTGTGTGTGCGTGTGTTGGCGTGCGCGTTGGTCCGGAAGCGCGCCGCGACGCCCTGTCGTGAGAGGGTTGGCGTGGAGTGGCTTGCTATCCTTGCTTTGCTTCGCCTAGCCGGGGCTTTGCTGATGCGAGGTGCTCGCTGCGCGTTCCCACACTGTAGGCCCTCTTCCGGTGAGCCGGCGAGGCTGCCGGGACGGCGGCACTCGGAGGTGCCATCAAGCAGCAGCAGAGGGAGAAGAAGAAGAAGAAGGAGAAGGGCTTGTCGAAATTCCAGTTTTCACGAGTCTCGTAAATCGAGTGGATATTGAGCGTAAAGGTGCGTTGCAACGAGCGGTGTGAAACAAGAGAACCTGACCTCGGCATCGCTCCTCTCTCTCTCTCTCTCTCTCTCTCTCTCTCTCTCTCTCTCTCTCTCTCCGGCCGTCACGTCGATACACTGCCCGTCCTCGTCGCGCCCACATGTGACAGGGCGAATCATGGATTCAAGGGCGCCTCGCGCATTTGTCTGAAATATGGAAATGGGAGGGGGAGGGATAGAGGGCCCTTCCAGAAGGCGTCGTCTCTCTCGCGCCCCTCCACGGCACCCCGCGAGTGGGACAGAGACAGGCAGAGTCTGTTTGGAATCAGGCAGCTGCGTGTGTGAAAATGGATTTCGCGACTGTCGGAAAATGCAGACCTTGGCAACTAAAAAATGATTTTTTTTTTCAAATTTTTTTTAAAAAAAAAACACACATATATATATATATATATATATATATATATATATATATATATATATATATATATATATATATATATATACACATATTATTGCCCTTTGGGTAGCCGCTGTTCCGGGGCTTGTCCGAGGCTTTCTTAGAGACAGCCGTCCAAGTCTGGGAACTTGTCAAGCCCGGCGGCAGGGCGGCAGGTAGGGCACCCAGGTGCACCTTGACACCGGTGACACCGCCTCGCACGGAAACGCGGGGCCAGAGGGGGCACTCGCCGGAAGTCGCATAGCAATTCCGCACGCATCCGCTTTGTTTTTTTCTTATAACCCCTTCTTCTTCTTCTTTTTGTTGTGGTTCTTAGTTGTTGTTGTTGACGAAGTCCTGCGAGTAGAGCGAACCCCCCGTTATTGGCAGGTCGGCACGTTTCGCGCGCGCATCTGCATATAATGGGGAGGGCGTGTATGGGCAGGTGCGGGCAATGCACCGGCCACCTGTGTGCCTGTGAGCGTACAGTGGGCCGTGCAGTGGGCCCCACTGTGGGCCCGGGGCGTCGAGCCTGTCTGTCCACGCGCTGGCGCGCCTCCACGCTTTGGCCAGGCGTTTGTTTGTCGCTCCTCTTTTTGTCGGCCCCTTCCAGTGCATCGCCAGGAATGTGACAGCAGTCTCCTCGAAAGAGCAGCGCTCGCATTGCTTCCGGGGCTGAAAATGAGTAGTGGGACACGCAGCGCGCCTTCCCAGCGCCCGATTTTCCTTCCCCCTCCCTTCCCTTCCTTTCTCCCCTTTCGTCGGCAGGAAGTGACATACGTGAAAGTGGAGAGGCGCTTCGTCATTTTCATTCTCCTCAATAACGCCGAAAAAAAGCGCAGCGCGCACGTCCGTTGGATAATTACTTTCAAACGCATCGCCATTATGTTTTCCATATTTTATTTTTTTCCCCCTTGTCGTGAGCGTTGTTTCGTTTCACGGCGCGGGCAACGTCTTGAAAAATGGCGTTCCAGTTGGTTCTTCGATCCACGCGGAAGCGCCGAAAAAAAGGCAAGTGAATTACTGGCGCCCCTGAGGAGGTCCTGCGGCCGTCCTGGACGTCCTGGCAAGGGCGGCCCACTGTGCGGCGGCGAGGATATGGTGATTACGGGGACACCGCGCAATCTATCACCAAGCCAACAAACGGGGCGGCGGGCTGAAAAATAAGAAAAAGATGAATTATTTTCCGTCTTGATGAACTTTGTTGTGTTCTGCGTTACTGGGGCGGAAGCGGAGATAGAGGGGACAACTCTTCGCACCCCAGCCTACAATACTTATTTTGTAACTATTTATTTACTTATTTACAATTTCTTCGAATTCAAAGAGTACCTCACGTTGCCGTAAATTTCACGGTAAATCTGCGTCCTGAGATTCCCAGGACCGATGACAGCTTCCCAGGAAGGTCGACGTTTTCCCAGGAAGGGCCCTGGAAATGACTCCAAATTTCCAGGGTGCATCCTGGAAAACGCGGAAAATGTCCAGGACGGTCCTGGGAATGGTCCCAGGTCGGCCAAACCCAGGCCCCATCCTGGAAAATTTCTGTGTTTTCCAGGACGCCTCCTGGGAAAGGTCAGTCACTTCCAGGATGGGCTCTGGAAATCAGCTTGACCCGTAGTCATTTTTTCTCGAGTTTAGATAAAATAGACATTGATTTACAGAAATAGATTGTTTAACGAGACAAACATAAAATGTCAACACATGTCATAGGCTTGGATGGGAAACGATAAAGTTAGGGAGCTTCAAAAATCCAACAGTGCCACGGTAAAAGTGCCGCATTGTAATCCAAGGGGATGCCTTCGTTTTATTTCCAAGGGGTTTGAGTGAATTTTCAAAGTTGTCCAAATTGAGATTACCTAACAGAAATGGATTTGTCTCGACAAGACAAACCAAAAATGTCAACACATGTCATACATTTGGATGAGAAATGAAAAAGTTATTTAACTTTGAATGTACCAAAAAGTCTATTTTGGTCATTAGAGCACTTTTCAAGTCGAATATCTCTCTCATTTCCCATCCAAACCTATAATGTGTGTTGACATTTTTTGTTTGTCTTGTCGAGACGAATCCATTTCTGTAAAGCAAAGTCAATTCGGACAACTTTGAAAATTTACTCAAACCTCTTGGAAATAAAAAGAATCACCCACTTTTTAAAAGAAATGAAATACAACGAGAAAGTACTTTACCTTGGTCTAAGTAACTGTGCAGAGTTACATCTTGGGCACTGTTTTGGTCTGTGAGCTGTGAAAGAGAGCGTTATCTTCTGATGGCAGTTCGAAGAGCTTTTGAGGTAATCTTTCTACAACGTAACCATGGTGTATCAGATTAAGACAAATAATGAGACCCTGAAGCCCAAAGCAGTCTTGAGAGTATTTATTTCATTCTAACTTCTATATTGAGTGACTTAAGTGCTTTACATTACAGTATGTCGTTAAGCCATCTTGTAATAAAATGTTCACTCAACTTATAGAAACGGCATTGATCATTATCCGATTTCATCTCAAAATTGCATAAGGTGCCATCATCTACATCATCTAATACAACTAAATTAATGCTTGGTCAATGAAAGCTAAAAGTTTAAGATAAGGTTTTTTTTCTAGTGCAGGAATGTAGTACCATATGCAAATTGGAAATAACGATCAATGCCGTTTCTATAAGTTGAGTGGCGGTTGAGTATAAGTTGTCCGAATTGACTTTGCTTTACAGAAATGGATTCGTCTCGACAAGACAAACAAAAAATGTCAACACACATTATAGGTTTGGATGGGAAATGAGAGAGATATTCGACTTGAAAAGTGCTCAAATGACCAAAATAGACTTTTTGGTACATTCAAAGTTAAATAACTTTTTCATTTCTCATCCAAATGTATGACATGTGTTGACATTTTTGGTTTGTCTTGTCGAGACAAATCCATTTCTGTTAGGTAATCTCAATTTGGACAACTTTGAAAATTCACTCAAACCCCTTGGAAATAAAACGAAGGCATCCCCTTGGATTACAATGCGGCACTTTTACCGTGGCACTGTTGGATTTTTGAAGCTCCCTAACTTTATCGTTTCCCATCCAAGCCTATGACATGTGTTGACATTTTATGTTTGTCTCGTTAAACAATCTATTTCTGTAAATCAATGTCTATTTTATCTAAACTCGAGAAAAAATGACTACGGGTCAAGCTGATTTCCAGAGCCCATCCTGGAAGTGACTGACCTTTCCCAGGAGGCGTCCTGGAAAACACAGAAATTTTCCAGGATGGGGCCTGGGTTTGGCCGACCTGGGACCATTCCCAGGACCGTCCTGGACATTTTCCGCGTTTTCCAGGATGCACCCTGGAAATTTGGAGTCATTTCCAGGGCCCTTCCTGGGAAAACGTCGACCTTCCTGGGAAGCTGTCATCGGTCCTGGGAATCTCAGGACGCAGATTTACCGTGTTACCATTCCGTCCGGAAGCAGCAGCAGTTGAACCGCCTCCATCGCACCGCCTTGCTTTATCTGGAGGCTGCAGCCGCGAGACGTACGAATTACCCACCGAATTAGTATGCTAATTGTAGCGGTGTGGCGGGGCGGGGCGGGGCGCCCCAGATAGCACGGCCGCCAGGGTGCACTGCTTGGGGTCCAAGTGCACGAAGTCATAACTGATCACTGCCTTGCCAGAAGACCCACACAGAGGACCATTCACTTGGAATTAATGTCGTAGGCCGAGACACTGTGCGTTGGACAAGGCGGTGGATAATAATTAAAAAGCGTTGCATGACCCACGGAAAATAAAAATTGACGCCGCCAGGACTCGATCCCGAGACTAACCCAGCGGTTCCCGACCTTGTGGTCACTCTGGCCGTGGCCTGGCAGCAAAGCGTGGACTCACTCGTTTTCAATCTGCAGTATTAGTCCAGTCACTGCAGTCCGTAGGGGTGGGTCGAGGGTTCAACTCTCAGGACAGCCCCGCTTCTCGAGGGCGATATTACCATCTTGCAGCAAGTGGCCATAAATCCTGCTACTTGTATTTCCCGCCTCGTCTAGTCCGCGGGGTGCGGCGGTGAGGCGACCGTGCAAGCGCGCGCTCCGTTCGCGGAGCAAAAAAGAAAAAAAAACAATTGGTTTTGTTTGTCCACTTACCGCGAATGAAAAAGACACTGCTGGTCCACTGCCTTCTAACGGTCGACTTTTCACAGGGTATTTCCAAAGACAAAGGGAATTTTGCCCGTTTTTAATTTTTTTTAATTATTACTTATTTTTTTAGTCTGTTGGCGCGCGTTGGCACACCGCGTACCGGTTACGCTTCCCGTTTCCCAGGCCACTTTGGCCCGTCGTTAGTTTCGTTTCCACCGAAAACCCGTCGCTAGCAGATTAACCGCACAGACCAAACCGCACACCGCCCGGCCGGCGCGGTGGCGTGGCTCCGGCCGCAGCGGCAGCAGCAGCAGCACGAGAACGTCGCCGAGGTGCTTCTCGGCCTGCCCGGCGCTGCCCGGCGAGGCGGGGGCTTCCCTCCTGGCCACCTGCGGGGCCCCGCTGGACGGCCGGCCGCCGGCACGCCGACAACGCCACGTGTAATGAGGGAGAACATTGAGATCCCCGCCACCCTTCCCTTTTGAAAGGTAACCCCGACCGCCGCGCACGGGTAGGGGTGGGGCAGGGGCGCGCGCACCGGTGTGTGT
The DNA here is from genome assembly GCA_030522485.1 of Stenchaetothrips biformis. Classification (NCBI taxonomy): domain Eukaryota; kingdom Metazoa; phylum Arthropoda; class Insecta; order Thysanoptera; family Thripidae; genus Stenchaetothrips; species Stenchaetothrips biformis. The sequence goes on from CM060100.1 coordinate 4,404,402, forward strand.
GTGTGTGTGTGTGTGTGTGTGTGTGTGTGTGTGTGTGTCGTCGACCGAGGCTATCAGTGACCACGACACACGTGTGTGCTCCCTGCCAACGGCCGCCAACTGCAATTAAATTAGGCAACTTCCGCTGTTTTACAGAGAGAGAGAGAGAGAGAGAGAGAGAGAGAGAGAGAGAGAGAGAGAGAGAGAGAGAGAGAGAGAGAGAGAGAGAGAGAGAGAGAGAGAGAGAGAGAGAGAGAGAGAGAGAGAGAGAGAGAGAGAGAGAGAGAGGGAGAGCCACTGAGGCGGGCTGGCCACACATCACTCTGCCCGGTCAACATCTTCCTCCGACCGCATCACTTCTCATCCCGCGGTGTAGTCCGGACGAGGCGCTATTTGTTCCAGCGGCTCCGTCTTGTTCATCCTCGTCGTGAAGTATATCAAGATTACGTCCGCGGCGCCCGCTCGTAAATTAACGCCCTAATTATACAAAAATGAAGTTTTCTCGGTGCGCGCGTGGCTCTGCTGCTGCTGCTGCTGCTGCTGCTGCTGCGGGGCCGGGGCTGCCTCGCCGCGTCTAGCCGCGTCTCGCCTTGCAAAGGGTTGCTGCCGATGGGCCGCTGCAATCACGCGGGGTTTGTGTTCCGCCACAATGGTCACCGCCCGCCGCCAAGCATCCGCCATGCGGAGCACGACGGGCTCACTGCGTTGCGGGAAGGTCGCGAGGCGTCCAGAAAAGCCAACAAAAAAAAAAAAAAAAAAAAAACTGGGCCAAAGTTAAAGCAGCCAACTTACTTACAAAAAAAAAATCCGGGCCAAATTTGTAGCAACCAACCAACTTAAAAAAAAAAACCCTGGGCCGTATCAAAAGCAACTGAAAAAAAAAATCCTTTTCTTAAATAAAATTGAATGCGACTCGCCGTGTGGCCCTCTCACATGCGGTTGAAAAGTGGAAACTGAATCACCTTCCTCCTCGGTTTCACTTTGAGGTCGCTGAGCGCGCGAGTCGCTCGCTGCCGTCTGCGCGGCTTGGGAAAGGATCCTTTCGTCGCTCTGTCTCACTCGCTCCCCTACCGACCGCCCCGCGAGTGCGAGAGAGACAGAGCGACGCAGTGAGTGTGCTGAACCACCCCGTCTGCGCGAACCGCGCGCCGCCGCCCCGCGGAGGTTTAGGGCTTGTTTCTACTAATTACTAGCCTTCAAGAGATATGGCTGCGAAAGGGGAGATCGGGGGTGGGGGGAGGAGGGGCGGGGGCGGAGGGGAGGGGGCGGCGCCAGCCGAGACGACAGCTCCTTGCACTAATTAAGCACAAAGAGATCAGCGGAAGAAACCGCGGGAATTTAGAGGTCTCGCAGCAGTCGCACTGGCCGCGGCCGGGGAGGACTGGCACGCCAGCTCTGCAGCCGCGTCTCCACGCTAGCCGTGCGCTCAAGAGCAGCCCACCGTGAACCAAGGACCCACTGGTTCAACTCCGCCCGTCAGCGATTTTTTTTCCGGGTGCCTAATCGACGAGGGAGATGTCTGGTCTCTGCCGCGTTGAACGTGCCGCTATCACGGCAAGGCGAGCAGCCTCTCCTTCCTTTCCATTGGACGGCGACGCCGCCAGGTCCTCTTCTTCTACCTCCGGGGCTGATGCTCTCAGTTTATCTAGGGCTTCCCAGGGACGCGGGGTGGGGCGGTGAAGGCAAGGGTTGTTGCGACGTGGCGGCGCGTCTCCGAGTCTCCGCGGGGGAGTTTTACGCCTTGTATTTAATTACCGCCAGAAGAATAAGTCAAGCTCTGCGGAATCCCCCCCACCCCTCCCTCCAACAGTGGCGGTGTTTTTACAAGACGCAGATAATTTACATTAGTCCGATTATGCGTCGAGGGAGGGAGGGGACGAGGCCGACCGCGGCCCGCGAGGAGATACGGCCCTTGGCTGGGGCGGAGGCTAAAGGGTGGCCCGTCTCGCTTCCGCCCCAAGGGTCCCGGGTTCAAATACCAACCAACACCTACATTTTTTTTTTGTTGAGTCCCTGTTTATTTATGGCAGGTGAGCCGACCATAAGTTTGTTCGCTGGTGTAAACTTATTTGCGAGCTTGTTAACTAGGTCAGTGTGTATTTGTGTGGGGCAGCGTGTGTTATGTTTGTGTTTGTTTGGTCAAGCAGGGTCTAGTGGGGACATCAATTAGAAGCATTTCACGGTCTGTATCTCCTCTACCGCATCCCGCTTGCTGAGCATTCCCCTCTCTCTCTCTCTCTCTCTCTCTCTCTCTCTCTCTCTCTCTCTCTCTCTCTCTCTCTCTCTCTCTCTCTCTCTCTCTCTCTCTCTCTCTCTTCCTTTTCGAACACTAAGACCGATTTTCTTCTCTCGGGGCGTCCCCACCTGGGCCTATTTACATTGCAGAATATTATTTCAAGCAGACGTTCTTCTGCCGATGTCGCAGCGCCTTTTCGTCAGTAATTACATGCAAACACAAATGTCAACGCTTCCTCTCCTTTGGTGTCTCATTTTGCGCGTTCAAAGAGACGGAGGGTGACCGCACAGGGAAGGAGAGAGAAAGAGATAGAGAGAGAGAGAAAGAGAGAGAGGGGAGAGGTAGTCTGCCCAGTGCTCCACTTTGACGAAAAGCCGCACGGCTCTCCTTGAAAATTGGATGAAAAATTGCGCGCGAGAAGTTTGCTCCCGACACCGACAAACTGGAATCGGGCGGCGTGACGCAGCGTGCGTGCATTCACGCGCACTAGCACGCACACACACACACACTGGCCATGAGAAATTCGGCGCATCAGAGATGCAGAATATGTTTGGTGGGACGGAGAGAGGGCAGCCAGCATCGCGTGCATGTAAAGCAGACAAAGACGGAGCACGCGGCGGTGCGGGGTGGGGCGCGGTGGGGCGCGGTGGGGCGCGGCGGAGGAACAAGGCGATCGAAGATAATAGAATCCGTTTAGGGGTGTGGTGGGCAATGATTGATGCTCGGCCATTGGTCAGGAAGCCTTCGGTCAGCAGGGAAGAAATGACGCGTGCTACCAGGGGGTGCCTGCCTCGCCGGCTCGGCACGGTGTTTACTCCACGTACAGCGCGATGGGGTTATGCTGCTGGATCGAATCTCCACAGGCTCGGTCACGATTTTTTCCTTCCTTTTTTTTTGCCATATCTGGGTTTGTCGGATGTGGGCAGCAGGCGCAACGGTCCGGCTAAGGTGGGGTGGCTGTGAGGGCGGTCACCCTGCTCAGCCGGCCAGGCAGGCAGGCAGGCAGGCAGCCAGGCAGGCAGGCAGGCAGCGGACCACCAAAGGATCCAAGTTTGATCTTCGAGCAACGGCCAGGACGCCGGGCCGCGCTGGGAGGCAGGGAGGGCGGCCCTTGCATGCAAATGAGATGTAAGTCAGGCCGCCTTGTAAGAGTTCGACTGCCTATCGCCAGAGCCATTCCCGGTCGGGGCGGCCCGCATCGCCGGGGTAAGAGGCGCTCGGGGGTCGGTCTTGCACCAAATGACATTTCTCTTGCAAAAATTTACGTAATTATTTTTGAATTGAAGTAGCCTTCAGATCTTGTCTCGGATGAGCTTTTTATTTTTTCTAAGTCTAGATCGAACTAGGTCCTGCCCACTGTGGTCGGGCTACTGCAATCCGGCGAGAGTCGCATCAGCTGGCAGACTGCATAACGGAATGCAGCACTGCAGCCCCTGGCCGGCAATACGGGCAATAAACGGCGTTAAGATTTTGACGCGCGCCTGCCGCCTATAAAAACATACATTGTAGGCGTGACGCGGGGTGGCCGTAAATTCAGATCAGCCACCATCGGCGTGAGCGCTGCACCTGGCCGCGCCTGGCGGTCCAAGCCGCGACTCCTCACGCCGCGGAGTGAAAGGAGAGCGTAAGGCAGAAGACTCGGGGGGGACAGAGCGTAGGATCTATTTGGTGGAGCGAGACAGAGACCTCTGTTGTTGTTGTTGTGGTGGAGGCAGCCGGGAGGGAACAACACAGCAGCCCGTCAAGGAGGCGTCCTCTAGCCACCGACCGGCCCGCGCGCCGCCGCGCCGCCGGACGGACGGACACTCTCGACGTTTACGGCCTCCAGTCGCAATAAGTCAAAACGACGCTCGCGAGCCGCGAAGGCGGACCACCGAGACTCGCAGACTCGAAGCGAAGCATGCGTGTTGCTCATTGTTACAGTGTAGTACAGGGGGCCCCGTCATGGGGGCGCGCAGCACTGCAGGGCCTGCTCCGCGGACCGCGCCGTGTCCTCCACCAGGAAGGCCACCTGCTGCGCCATGGCCTCCACGAACCACCGCGTCTGCGCACAGTGAAGACCAGTGGAGGCGGCCGAAAACCCCGGACACGTTATGGACTCCAGAGAAACTCGGCGGCCGAAAACCCCGGACACGTTATGGACTCCAGAGAAACTCGCACCTGAGGGTCGTCTTGCAGACTGCAGCCGGGTCCCTCGGTGGCGTTCTGCGGGTGGTTCACGTAGTCCTCGAAGAAGAGCTGCTGAAGCGCGTTCTTGCGCGGAGCGTCCAACTCCGACTTGGTCCGCTGCAGGAAGATCGGCAACATCTGCCACGAAAAAAAAAAAACATCGCTCCGATCAGTACGTACCAAGGGGGAAACAACGGGCCAAATATATGTACACCAAAAATTTTAAGTTCAAAATATTTGAAAAATTTTATTGAAACTTTTTAGGAATTTTGGAGATTTTTTGTTAAAAAATAATGAAAAAATGCATTTTTTACTGCCTATCCCAGTGTGCTTCGAAGCTACAGCAATGCGCGGTGACCATCATGTGCCGTGCTGGCTGAACATGTCGACTCGTCGGTTTCCCGGTATGAGGATCGGCGGTTCAAGTCTTATTACTTCACAACTTTTTTTCTCTGATCGCTGCTCATTGTCACGTCAAGAGCCCGCTTCAATCGGCTTCCGACATGAGCCGTGGTGGCTGAGGGCGTTTAGGCGTCCGACCCCGACCTTAAGGTCCGGGGATCGAATCCCCAAATTTCCTTTCATTTTTCGACTGGCTTCCTCCCACTGCGACTCAAACCCGTCCTCCAACACTCGGCAGACGTGCAAGTCAGGGTGGTGTAGTGGTCTAGGCTCAATCCAGGCCATTACACCCGGGTGTCTAAAAAGCAGTCCGCTTCGGCGGATTGGCCTCGGCACTGGTTCGATCCCCGATCGAGCCAGCCACTCGAAATTGGTCGCGAGTGGGTCCATTCCGATTCGTCGGATGGAGTTGATAAGTCCTTTGAAGCTGGCCCACTGACTGCATGTTCGGGTCTGGGAGCGCCGGACAGCGGGTGTACCATTTGGGTACCGACCAGCCTGCGCAAACAAAAGCTCCCAAAACTACTCTCTCTTTCTTTCTTTCTTTCTCTGTCTCTCTATCGTCTCTGCCTTACTCTACTCTGCCCATGTTGGGCCGTGTCGGCGGCTCGGGTCCTACTGGGTCCCCCGGCGTACGATATCGAAGTCGCTGGATCGGATTAACCCCAGTTACCTGATAGCACCGGTTCCCATCCCGAACACCGAAGTAAAGCAGGAGGCCTCCCCATTAAGACTGGGGAGGGGGTGTAGAGTTCCATTTTTTTAAATTTATTTCAGTTAAACACGATCGCCAGCGCCTGGGTACACCGTTTCCCACATCCGAACAATTGTGAAGTTGTAAAAAAAATAATTAGTAATTTGAAGAAATTTTTAAAAAATTGCTGAAATATTGGCAATTTTTAAAAACATTGCAGTTTTGAAAAAAATTAAAAAATTTCTAAAAATTATAAAAATTTCAAAAAATTTTGTGAAACGTACGCAAAATTTTTGAGTTGCTTCCCCCTCGGTACGTACAGAGTCTATTTCCCCCCCAAGTTTTGAATTTGAACTCACGTCATTCAGCAAGGCCATGTACGACGCGAGGAGGTCGTCCTTGATGAAGGACGCTATGCGCGTCTGCGCTCTGCGGAAGGCTGCGGCGGACGGCGGTGGCGGTGGCTCTGTCCCACCGGGCCGCTCGCTGCTGGAGGCCTTGGGCCGCAGCAGGTCGTGCTGCGACCTCGGAATGAGCTCCGGGGCGTAGTCCCCGACATCGAACTCCTCCAGCGCCAGATCGTTGCGATGGAGTTGCTTCGTGGAGTAACTCCCCCTCGATGTGCACTGTTCTCCAGGAATCTCGGACCGCCTGACGAACAGCTTCTCACCCCGACTCCCACTCGCTGCGACGTCCGCGCTCTGCGGGGAACTCGTTCCCGTTCGCTGGCACTCGGCGTTCGCGGTGGACGTCTTCACCTGGACGCTGCCGGACGCAGTGGCGACTGCTGCCCACGTGTCCACCCGGACGTCCTGGGCGGAGCGTGTCAGGGCGTCCTCCAGCTGGGCACTCTTCGCTTTCCTCAGCTTCAGGGGCTCGTTCTCTAGAAGGGTTTCAATGATGTCGAACGTGGACGGCCTGGCTGACGGCTTGTACGCCAGTCCGTGCAGGTGGGGTCGTGTCTTTTCTGGTCGTGGCGTCGGTTCTTCAGCGAAGGTGTCCTCTGTGGCGGGTGCTGCGGGTCGGGCGGCGTCGAGAGCAGGGTCCGGGTCTTCGGGCGCGGCGGCGGGGCACCGAATGTCGGTGATGGACTTGAGGATCTCCTTGAGCGCAGCGTCCACCTTGGCCTCTGTCTCCGTGCCGCGGATCTTGAAGCTGCTCGGCGGGGTGACCTCCGCCGACAGGGCCAGCTCGCTGACGTCCTCCTTCTCGTCGGGGAGGTCCACCGTGCTCCTGCGCCGCAGCCCGTCGCCGCTCTCGTCCTGCACGGCCAGGGTCACCTCCTCCAGGACCTGGTCGATGCTCGGCCGCGTCGACGCCGAGGCGGACGCACCGGCGTGCGAGTAGCCCTCCACGGACGGCAGCGAGAGCTTGGTGGGGGCCTCGAAGAGGCTGACCAGCTCGGCGGCGAGGGGCCCCCCGGTGAGCGTCGAGTACTCGCACAGCATCTCGGCCATCTCCTGCAGACCGGGGAACGCGAGGCGCTTGGCGCTCACGGGCGTCCTGCACCGGGACGACGTCGACGGCGTCCTGGAGTCCATGACGGCCTTCTGCGGGTTCAGCGCGAACGACGAGTGCGGCGCCTTGTGTCGGCACGGCGCCCGGGCCCGGCTGACCACCCTGGTCTCGAGCGCGGCGTCCTTCCAGGACGGGCCCTCGTTGCCGGCGTTCATGCCCACGCAGGAGATCCTGGGCGTGCGCAGGGTGGGCCGGTACCGAGGCAGCGCCACCGACAGCTTGCTCTGCCTGCTGTGCACCTTGGCCACGGCCTTGGCCACCGCCTTGGCCAGCAGTGGCGGCGGCGCGGCGAACCCGGAGTGCACGCTGGACGCGGACATGTCCCCCGTGCACGGGTCTACCCCTCGGCGTGTCTCCGCCGGGCTGTCGTACGACAGGTCAGCGGACGGCTCGCTGGCCAAGATCTCCACCACGCAGTCGGCGGGGCTGAACTGCTGCAGTCGCTTCAGCGCCTCGCTCTTCCTCTTCTTCAAGCTAGCCGAGCTGGCGTTGGCGGCCCCCGAGGATTTGGGCTTCGTCTTGGACAGCTTCTCCGGCACGGGGCTGCCGCGCTTCGGCCTGAACACGGGCGAGGAGGCCTTCTTCTTCTTGTGGATGATCTTGTCGACGAGCGATGACTGCTGCCGCCGGACCGTGGCCGAGTCCTTGGAGCGCACCGTCGTCGCGGACGCCGCGCTGCCCTTCTTCGCCTTCCTCGCCAGCTTCTTGGTCTTGCCGGCCTTCCCCTTGGCGGCAGGCTTCTCGCCGCCCGGAGGGTCCTCCTGTGCTGCTGCTGGCTCCTCCTGGACCACGAACATCTCGGACATGCAGAGCTCCGTCACGTTGTTCTCGTTGACCGTGTACACGAAGTACTTGCTGCCCTCCTTGTGGTCGACCAGGCCGTCGATGTTCACGGAGGCGCTGCTGCCGTCGCGGCAGATGACAGTCTCGGAGGTTTTGAGCCGCTTGCGGATGTTGTAGGCCCTCTTGGACAAGCTCGGCCTCGGCGAGTTGCTCTGCCGGGCCGGCGTCCCCGAGCCCGACGTCCCGGACTCGGGCCTGCGCACAGTGGGGGGCACGTTGCGGAACCGTTCGGGCGTCTTCCGCACGGACCGGAGGTTGGAGCGGAGCGTGGCGTCGATGTACTTGATGCTGGAGGAGCGCGCCAGGGACTTGAGCACGTCGTCGGTGAGGAAGTTGGTCCTGGGCGGCGCGATGGATGTCCTGGAGTGCGTGTCGCTGGCCGTGGCGGGCACCGACGCCCGACTGCGCACCGCGCCGTCGATGTCCGGGAACGCCGATGGGTCAACATGATTTTTTTTAAGCCCGGCGGGAGCATTGCTCTCCTTGGACGGGATGCGGGATGACTTGGGGGACTTATTGGGCAGGACGGAGGTGGTGGAGCCCTCATCGTCCGGGGGCAGCGGGGCCTGCATGACGTCATCGACGAGGAGCTCGTCGGCCTCGAGGTTCTCCTCCGAGCTGGCGTCACTGTGCCGCTTGAGGTGGCTGCTGCGGGGCCGCTTGGCGATGGTGCGTCGGCCAGGGGCGCCGCGCTGTGGCAGGATGGCCTTCTTGATGCCCTGGAGCACCTCGCTCAGGATGCGGTGCGAGGACGGCGCGCCGGGCTCTGTCCTCACGTCGGCCACCTTGAGGTCGATGCTGAGCCTCCTGGTGGGCGCGGCCCGCGGCCTGCCCCTCGAGTCCACGGAGCTGGCGCCATCGTCGGAGGAGGCGGCGGCGTGGTCCGGGACCAGGTCGCTGGCGGCGCTGGCCGCGGCCGGGCGCTGCTTCTCCTGCTTGTTGCGCCGCACCTTGAACCCCGCGAAGCTGCTGAAGGCCGCCAGCCGCGACCGGCCCACTGTGTCCGGGGCGTTGCCGGGCAGCGAGCCCCCCTTGACGAGCACGTCGCGCGGCGGCGGCGCAGGGCACTGCGCGGGGTCGAACAGCCCCGCCGCCACGTGGCGCAGGTCCATGTCGCAGCCCACCAGCGCGTCGTCGCCGGCGCCCTCCGCCTCCACGACGGCATCCTCCACGTCCTCGAACAGCGGCATACTCTCCGAGTCCGGCACGCTGCTGCTGGCCGCCGTCAAGGCCGTGCTGGCCCTCGCGATCTCCGTCAGCTCGGGGGTCGCCGTGCTGGCCCTCGCGATCTCCGTCAGCTCGGGGGTCGCCGTGCTGGCGGCGTCCTCTGGAAGGGGTTGTTGCGTGTCCTCGGGAGGCGCCTGTGTTTCGGGTAGCAGCGGCTCGCTCTCGACGACGACCTCCGTGGTGGGAGCGCCTGCAGCCGTGTCAGCCTCGTTCTCCGCGGTGAGAGCGCCTGCAGCCGTGTCAGCCTCAGACCTATCCTGCGCGTCCACCAGGACGTCCTCCGTCTCCACGGTCACGCACTCCTCGCCGGCGTCCTCTTCAACCGTCTCCTCCGCGGTCTCGTACTTGACGGTCTCGTACTCAACGGCATCGGTCGCCTCAACGTGATCCTGGACCTCGTCTTCCACGACCTCGTCCTCGTAGTCGACGATCCGCGACCCGGCCTGCAGCGTGAGCGCGCGCACCTGCTCGAAGTAGTCCGTGGTTTCGGTGTCCTCCGGCAGGCTGGCGCCGAAGTAGAAGCCGTGGTGCACGATGGCGCTGCCCACGTCGATGGTGTCCTCGGAGTCCTTGTCAGCGTGCTTGTCGCCGCTGCTGGAGGCGGCCGGCAGCGTGGTCGGCGCGCCGAACGAGGAGGAGTCCGTCGTGCCCGAGGACTCTGACGCGAGGCTGGGCTGGGCAGGGCGGTGTGGAGGGGGGTCCTCTGACGGCGCCAGGCTCACCCTGCCCTGGGCGGACACGTCACTGCCGACGTCTTGGACGGTGGTGCCGCTGGACTCGGACCGCCAGGGCGTCGGCGGCGTCACCACGGCGCTGGCCACGCTGGGCTCGGCCACGCTGGGCTCCGCCGTGCTGGGCGGAGGCAAGTGCAGCAGCTGCGACAGGTCCGACAACTGCGACATCTCCGACACCTACAGAGGTTCCCATTAGGGTCGCGATTTTTTTTTTTTTTTTTGGGGGGGGGGGGGGGTTCTACAGGGTTGCCTGGGGTCGTGAGGTGCTACCTGTGTGGCCGCCAGACTGATAAAAAAATAAAAAAAAAACCTCATCCTGAGTCGGCTACTTCCATTCAAAAATAAATACGTTACTTTTTGGGGTCACGCGTGGGGTCGCGAATGTTTGGCCAACTTGCTTGACAGTACCTGTACCTGCGGGCACGGCGGCGCGGGCTGCACGTCCTCAGGGGCGGCCTGCTTGTCGGGCACGGCGGCGCCGACGGCCTCCGAGTAGTACGCGGCCATGAGGCGGTGGTGGTCGTCCGGCAGTCCCGAGGGCCTCGGCCGCGAGCGCGACCTGTTCGGCGGCCTCGGCGGCAGCAGCAGCGTGGCGCCGCGGACGCGCTGCAAGGGGAGCGCGGACCACTCATTGGCTCGGGTTCGAATCCCGGCCGCTGCTCGTTTTTAGCGCCGTGGCGCTGACGGCCCGTTGAGCGCGGACGTCGGCGGGTTGCCTACCCCGGCTCCCGCGGGCGTGCAGTGCAGCACTCACCGTGTCGACGGCGAGGTTGTTCATCACGATGTTGTTGTTGTTGTCCGCCGTGCTGGTGTTGTTGTTGCGTTCCCTGCTGCTGCTGCTACTCCTGCCGCGCCGCCTGCCCGTGTCGCCCTGCGTTGACGGCCTGGACGGCGCTGCGGTCTGGTCATCGCGGTTCTCGGCGTTGGCGGCCGGCAGCCCGGGGTCCCCCGGGTGCTGCTCCCTCCGGAAGCTGTTGGTGTTTTTGTTGTTGTTTTTTACCTTTGCCTCGACACGCTGTGCGGCATACTGTGCGGTCTGGCTCACCCCAGGCCGTTCCCCATCTCGTAGTGCGACCCGCGACTTCACTTCATCGTGGAGGTGCCGGACTACGGACTCTGGGCGACCCTCCGCGACGGGAGGCTACGGAGGTCGTCGGCATTGCAGTGGGATTGTTTCTGTGCGCTCGGCGGGAACCCCGGCTTGCTCCAAGCGTCGTCATGGACACCGCGACAATGACCCTTTCATCTTCTCCGCTCCGAGTTCCCCGAAAACGACCGCCATAAAAATGGCCAATAAGTCGAAAATAAAAATTGAAACGTCGGTAGTCGAACCCGCGGTCTGTATGGCGAGCACGCGCGTCGATCGAGGCCATGAATGCACCCTGCGAGCTGAGCGCCCTGTGCGCGAAGGGGGTTGTGGAGTAGCACATTGCCCCATCGTCTTAATGGCCCTGCGAGGGCCCAGCGAGGAGACAGATGTGGAGTGGATGCTCCATGCGCACGCCGGGGTGGGGCGGGGCGGGGTGGGGTGGGGCGTGGCGATGCCGCGATTAGCCCCATCAGACGGCAATTAGAGACATGACGTGCAAGACCGCCGACGATACCGCCCTTCTGCCCTGCCTCCCCACAATGCCGCGCTCCACGACACAAATCTCGAGATCTCGAAGCGCGTTCTCGTTCGACTCGCGAGGCTGGCTAGAAAGTTGGACGCGGCGTCTCGCTCTACAGGTGCGCGGCGAACGCCCCGCCGCGTCGTCGCCGCCGTCCTGTCCTCCCGCCGTCATTACGGGCCGCAGGTTGAAAAGCTCTCCGAGGCGTTGACAGCGCGCCCCGCCCCGCCCCGCCCCGCCCCGCCCCGCCCCGCCCATGAGGCTGCGACAGCTGGGGCCATGCGCGCGGCGCGGGGCCTCCCCCTCCCCTCCCCACGTCGTCGCGATGCTCTTCAAGACGCGGCCAGGACGCCGCATATTAATCTGGAAGAAACTGCGCACCGCGCGCGCCGCTGTCTCCGTCGCCCCCTTGAGGCGCGCCCCACGAGTGCGAGAGAGAGAGACTCGTCTCGCCCAGTCTGCAGGCTTGGCCCGCCCCGCCCCGCCCGCCCCGCCCGTCCCGCCGGAACGCCGCACCGCGGGGACAAGCACTTCCAACTTTCAAATTTGTGTCGCCGCCAAACGGCTGGCTGGCTGCGCGGTGCGCGGCCGGCTGCAGGCGGCCAGGCCATGCTGGCGGCAGGCCCAAGCGTTGTTCGAACGTGCCGCTCGCTTTGACTCCCCACGATGACAAATACCGACTTCATTTGCGTCTATTTCCGCGGCCGGTTCAGCGGCGAGGCCGCGGCCCCGGGGGCCGTCACCTCGCCGTCGTCGCCCGCACCCTCCGCGCCGCCGCCCGGGCGCGCCCTCCCCGCAGCAGCAGGCGTAAGCTCTTTTTGATGACCGCCCGGTTTCCCTCCAAGTTTGACGATAGCTAATCCGCGGAACGCCTTCCACGGTTCTTTAATCCTCGCCAACTCGAGGAGGGCTCGGCTCGACGCGATGCCCCGGTGGGAAGGAGGAAATGGAACCGATTCGCGAGTTGGTTTCTTCGGAGTGCAGCAGCCCGCCGGCCAGACCGCTGCTGCCATCCTCATCTTCTCTCCATCAGTGCTCCCGAGTTTTACATACGAGCGTTTAATCAGAGATGCTACCGTCTCATTCCACGGTTATGATTCATCCTCCCTGTGCTCCCGCTCCTTCCTCGGATCGCTACGCTGCCGAGGATGGACCACCGACTCCCACGCGCACTGCAACATACGTCTTCCAATCCGCCGACATACTAAACACTTTCGTTATTGACATTTTGTCGTCGATTCGGAATGTGTTGTCGACGTGGAATCGATGAATGCCCGCGGGCACGACCGTTCGCCTGGCGATAGATGTCGAAGACTCATGTCTTGGCGCTGTCCCACCCGGACCCATGAGGGGCGCCCCGTGAGAGCGGCAGCAGTCGGCATGCCATGTGGTGCTCAGTGTAATGATTGGTAATGAGACTCGCTACCCATAGTACCCGACTCATCTGGGTACCGCTAAAAGCCTGGCCGGCCGGCCCTGCGAGGAATGTGACCCCTCCCCCCCTCTCTACTTCACCCGCTGATCTGAATTACAACAGGAGGTTATATACAGGGAGTTTTCAAATGCGGTGACTGCCCTGTTATCGGTGTCTGGCCGGTTTGTTTGTCTGATACTGACCTATTACGTGCAAGAAAATTAAAAACGAAAACGAAAATGAAAATTTTGTGCGAGGATCGAACTTGAAACTTGTTGGTGTGAAAAAGAGCACGCTGACCACTACGCCACGGGAAACCGTTGCCGGGGGTGGGCCAGTCGGAATCTTGTCCGCCATTGTCCAGCACAGCGGCCTGACTCCGGGCATTTTCTCCAGGGACATAAATAACCAGTGACCGGAGCAGAAGCTCGCGAAGCCACCCACCTCATGAGGCGGCCGTGCGGCGGTCAGATAGTCGGACAGTGGGACGGAGACAGTCCCTCGGCCGGACGGACCCTCTCACCGTGAAATACGAGTCAGGCTTCCCAAGAAGCAAAGGAGCACGGGCCAAAAACGCTGCCTTGTTCGTAATAAAGTTCGGCGCTCGCTGCTTTAATAATTTGCCTGCCTTACCGTACAACAACAAATTGCGGTCAGTGTATGTGAGTGTGTGTGTGTGTGAGTGTGTGAGAGCTGGGCCCTTCCTACCCTCGATTGGGAAGGCGCCTCTGATGAGTCAGAGAGACGAGAGGGGCGGGGGGGGGGGGGGACCTCCCCGTGCAGGAATGAATGGGCATAGCAGTGCTCCTCCAGGAACCAAGTTGACCGCAAAGCCACAATTGAAGCGACCCAGGCCGGACTGTGGGCCGAGGCGCTGGTCGCGGTGTAGCGCGTGTAGCTGCGGTCGCCGGGGCAGAGGATTAGGCTGGCTGGCGCAGCTGGCGCCACGATGCCTGACTTTCCCAGGCCCGCGCTGCTGCGCTTCGGGTCGCGTTCCAAAAATTTCCTCTTCTTCCTCTCCTTTTTCTACTTCGCGGTGACGGGTTGTAAATCGGCCCCCAGGCGGAGCGAGGCGTCGTTCGAGGGCGTGCCCGGGGCCCGCTGCCCGGGGCCCTCGGGGCGGCAGGCTGGCCGGGGCTGCGGGGGCCCCGGGGGCGTAAGTCATGCATTCGGACTGCCGGCGGCCCGGCTTCGTCCCGCGTCAAATAAAAGTGACTGTAAAACGGGCTGGGATTGGCTGACAATGATCGTGGCCCGATGAGCGGGGCGGGGCGGGGCGGGGCGAGGTGCGACGTCGTGGTCCGAGGTCGGTTTTGCGAGGAGCGACCGGGTTCGAATTTGACGAGTTGAGGCACACAAAAGAAAGACAGTTTCCGAACAACACGCCCGTACTCGCCAGGCGCACTATTCGGCAAGTCAGCTCTGCATTGCGTCGTTGTACTCGCTGCCCTTCTGGCGCGCAGCCGGCCGATCCTCAAGGTCCTGAGGTCCTGAGGTCCTGAGGTCCTGAGGTCCTGAGGTCCGGATTTATGACCCAGATGAACATGTTGGCAGTCGACATTTCAAATCTGACGGCTCATTTTCTTGCGCTTGTCCAGCGGGCCCGTCGCCCTGACGGCTGACGGTAGTCTCACAACACACGCTGCCGTCGCTCTGTCTCTCTCGCGCCCAGGCTGCACGCCCCGCAGCGCGACGCCAAACGGTCCGGAGCCGGCCGGCCGGCCTCTTGTTGTGGGGCCTTGCGGTCACCCCTTTCTATGACGGTGCGGTTGGCTCAGCGGGAAAGCGCGACGACGGGCGGGCGGAGGGTCGTGGGTTCAAGTCCCACCCCATTCTGTTTTACCTTTTGCGAGGAGCGCGGCCCCGTTCCCCCACCGGTGCATCTGATTAGGCTGGCGGCTGTAATTGTAATTAGGATGCGTTACTCAGAGACGCGAGGGGAGCGGGTGAGGGATCGCCATACGCCTCACGTACGGGTCCATACTGCCGCCTGCGGGGCTGGGGACGTCCTGGAGCACGCTCCGGAGTCCCAATGGGGCCTCACGGCCTCGCGGTGTCGTCGTGCGTTTTCGCCATACGTGCACGCGTGCGCCAGGGCCACCCAGGTGCTCGCATCAGTCACACGCGCCGCAGTCGCTCGCGTGCCAATCACAGTTCGGGGTTTGTTTTTGTTTGCTGGTTTTGGTGGTCATCTCAGCGTGCATTCTCTCTCTCTCTCTCTCTCTCTCTCTCTCTCTCTCTCTCTCTCTCTCTCTCTCTCTCTCTCTCTCTCTCTCTCTCTCTCTGGCGCCCCCTGTAATTTGTAGTGCGTTCGGGCCGGCGCACCGGACAGCTCAATCCGAGAGGTGCACTATGCATAATGCAGCAGCAGCTCATCCCATGACGCCATTCTCGAATTCATTCGGCTACTTTCGTCGTGACGTCTATCGTATTATACGAATGTGCGTATGGAGATGCTGCTTTTGCCCCCCTTTCTCGTTTTTTTTCTTCCTTTTTTCTCCTTTCCGGTGGTGGTGTGGAGCCCTTGCGGCTCGCCTCGGTGACACTTAGGCCTCCTCGGCGACATGCTAATACGCCCTGACACACTCCACGTCGCACCTCTTTCTCATTTTTTTTTTCGGCCACAGCATAAATTGACGCTGGTCTGCCTTTCTTTTCCGAGTCCTCTTTTTCTGAGGCTTTCTCATGGTCGGGCTTACGGTGTAGGCCGAGGGCAAAACAACTGGCCAAATTCATGCTCACCAGAAATTCAAATTTTAAATAAATTGAGAAATTTGAATTTTTTAAAAAAATTTTTTTTTTAGAAATTTTAAAGATTTTTTGTGAAAAATTATAAAAAATGCATTTTTCACTGCCCTCCCCAGTGTGCTACAAAGCCACAGCAATGAGCAGTGACCGTCATCTGCCGCGGTGGCTAGGTGTCGACGCGTCGTCATTCCGGTACGAGGATCGGCGGTTCAACTCTTATTACCTCACAACTTTTTTCTCTGACTGCTGCTCATTGTCACGTCAAGAGCCCGCTTCTATCGGCTTCCCACATGAGCCGTGGTGGCTGAGGGCGTAAAGGCGTCCGACCCCGAACGTATGGTCCGGGGATCGAATCCCAATGTATCCTTTCATTTTTCGACTGGCTTCCTCCCACTGCGACTCAAACCCGTCGTCCAACACTCGGCAGACGTGCAAGTCAGGGTGGTGTAGTGGTCTAGGCTCAATCCAGGCCATTACACCCGGGTGTCTAAAAAGCAGTTCGCTTCGGCGGATTGGCCTCGGCACTGGTTCGATCCCCGATCGAGCCAGCCACTCGAGATTGGTCGCGAGTGGGTCCATTCCGATTCGTCGGATGGAGTTGATAAGTCCTTTGAAGCTGGCCCACTGACTGCATGTTCGGGTCTGGGAGCGCCGGACAGCGGGTGTACCATTTGGGTACCGACCAGCCTGCGCAAACAAAAGCTCCCAAAACTACTCTCTCTTTCTTTCTTTCTTTCTTTCTCTGTCTCTCTATCGTCTCTGCCTTACTCTACTCTGCCCATGTTGGGCCGTGTCGGCGGCTCGGGTCCTACTGGGTCCCCCGGCGTACGATATCGAAGTCGCTGGATCGGATTAACCCCAGTTACCTGATAGCACCGGTTCCCATCCCGAACACCGAAGTAAAGCAGGAGGCCTCCCCATTAAGACTGGGGAGGGGGTGTAGAGTTCTATTTTTTAAAATTTATTTTTAGTTTAAATTTGCAATTTAAAAAAAAATTAAAAAAATTTCTAAAATTTTAAAAATGTTAAAAAATTCAAGAAATTTTGTAATACGTACACAAAAATGTTGGGTTGCTTTCCCCTCGATGTAGGCTGGGATGACGCCGTGTAAGACCGTTCCAAGGATATCCGTGATTCAATAATTGCAATTATTGCCCGTGTTTCTCAGCTCTATCGTTCTTACCGACATTCCTGGCGTGGTCAATATTTCACCCGGCCGGAGAATAGAGACAGGCGCGGTGCGATGCGGTGCGATGCGACGTCCGCCACCAAACATGGGTACCCACACCTCGGAGCGACGCGACAGCTATCAATCATACACTACAAATCGATACTTCGTCTTCTATTTTTTTTTCATCCGGCATAAATATTAAGCAGAAGACCTTCATATTATTGCGCCGGGGACACACTTTTTTTTTTTTCTTTCGGCCCTAAAAAGGAAGAGAGACACACCAGTGAAAGGACCCACTCCAAGTAGACAAAACCTCGAAAAAATTGTCCTTCGGATCTCTTTTCAAACTTGCGCCGCGGCAGCAGAGTTGGGCTGATTGAGCTCGGCTGATTGCCTCGTGAGGAATGCCCTCTCTCCCCCTCTCTCTCCCTCCCCTCCTCCGCTCCCCCCCTCTCCCTCCCTCCTCATGGCTCGCGCTTTGGGAGGTACGGCACTTCATGCACCTCCAAGTGAGAAATATATACCCATTCTCTCCTGACCAATCCATCGTGCCATGCGTCACTAGGGCTGACGAGCAGGGCTCTCACTCGCACCGATACGTCTCCGTCTCCGTCTAATTAGAGCTGGAGGGCTGGAGAGAGAGAGAGAGAGAGAGAGAGAGAGAGAGAGAGAGAGAGAGAGAGAGAGAGAGAGAGAGAGAGAGAGAGAGAGAGAGGGGGGAATAGAGAGGGGTGGCAGTGCGACCATCCCTGCGGCAGTAGCCGGAGGCAGCCTAATCCACCTTGTGACTCGATGTGGTGCAAGGCCTTCCTAATTTGTGTTGATTTATATCTAGGCCACCTCCTCGTCCACCCGCGCACCGCCGCATCGCCTTCAGATGAGTCACGCCTCACGTCACCCCACCGAATGCATGCGGTTTCGTCCGTTTGCGGTTTGTGTACAAAATGTTGCCGCTCCCCGCGGCGCTCAGTGCTTTGTCGTGTCGATCGCCTGTCTTCTTCTTCTTCTTCTTCTTCTTCTTCTTCTTCTTCTTCTTCTTCTTCTTCTTCTTCTTCTTCTTCTTCTTCTTCTTCTTCTTGACACCGAGAGCCGAATCGGCTCGGGGCCAAACAGACACGTGAGCAGTGATTGATAGTGTACCCGTTGCTGATGGCCCCACGGCACGTCGCGCCGCGCAGTCCAGTCATATGGAAGTGATGAGTCGGATTTATCAAGCCTAAATACTTCACCTCAAGTTCCCCCACTCCATTAGGCTGGGATTCGACTCTGGGATCCGCTTCGCCGGGATTGGCTGTATCTCTTCCACATGCTCGAGTCAGTTGTTTAACAGTGCGCGAGCAGAACGCCATGGCTCCCTGCGAGCCCTGGCGGCCGGGGTTCGAATCCCAGCCGCACTTCCCTTTTTCACGTGTCTCTGCGGTGCTCACGTGCGTCCAGGATGACGCGTAGGGCTTCGGCGGCACACTGTCGGTCGGCCAAGGCGGCGTAGCCGAACACGTGGGCGGAGCGCACGTGCCCACTGTGATGCCGACCGCCGCGACTGCAAGCAGAGCAACCCGATCGCAGCGCCGACCTTCAGATTAGGGAAGTCGTCTTGGAAGTCAACGCAGTGGTGCGCGGAAATCACCCTCCCGTCTAATCACGCGGACACACACACACACACACACACACACACACACACACACACACACACACACCTACACACACACGCAGACAGACGGACGGACTCTGTCCCCCAGGGACCTCAGCGGGAGGAAGAGGGGAAGGGGAAGAGGGGAATCATACGTATGAAAAATCTGTCATCAGAGCAAGATGTACTCCAGATAGGAATCTGCCCCCGGTGGTGCGCTCTGAAGCCGCGGCTCCATTCAGGGCCCTGCATCGCTCTGTCTCTCTCGCACTCACGGGTGCGAGGGAGACAGAGACACCGCCCACGTTGGTTCCCACGCAGTGGTGCTCCGACTTTGAATCAGATGCTTTTCATACTCCCCAATTAGTCGCTCTGCAGGGGTGGTAAAAAGATTTCCGAGAGCATTTCTGTTGGCCCAGAGGGTTTTTTCTGGCCGAAGTTATACGGTCAAGCTCATAACGGGCGCCTCCTTGGTTGATGATTAAAAACCGCTGCACCAGTAGAACTAACTTTTTTTCTCTGAAATACGTTCAAAATGATGTGGACGTCCTACGACGCCGAAAATGATGTGGTCTGGCGCTGGGCTGGTCTGGGCAGCCTGCATGCCGCCGATGAGAACTGATGGGCGAGTCTGTCTCGTCGCGACGGAACCCTTTCATGTGGGACAGAATATTGATGCAGTGTCGCACGGCCGATTGGCCCTTTAAATTGCGTGTGATTTCTGGAGCACCATGCGGGCTTCGCGCCGCCTCCATAAATTAAAACACGACCGAAATAACAACAGCCGTTTTTTTTTTTTTTGCGGTGTGTTCCTCGCGGTCGCGAGCGGCACCACCGCGCGGCTTCGCCCCCATCAACCCCTTGATACGGGCAGCGGGGCACTCTCGCCTTGCATATCATCTGCCCCTGTCCTCGTTCTCTTTCATTCATTCATTCATTCATTCATTCATTCCTTCATTCACTCTTTCATTCATCTCATTCGTCCCGTTTTCCTGCTTCGGCCCGCGGTTCATCACGTCCTATTGTGTCCCCGCAGGACGCATGGCGGCGCCCATTGGGGTTATGTGTTTTAAATTGCGGCCGCCGCGCCGCCGCGCCCTCTCGCAGCTCGCAGTCAGGGAATCTGTGTCACCAATCACGGCGGGGTCGCGGGGCCGCGGCTTTAGCTCATCACTTTTAAAAAAATTACCAACTCGGTGCCTAATGGATGGCTGGGGCGTCTCCCGCATGGAAGTGCACTGTCTTTCACTAGACTCGATGATTCACACAAATAAGAAATGAAAAACTGTGATTTTCCGTTCGGCCCGCCACTGGTTAGGGTGACGCTGTGTCCGAGTGTTATTAATCCGGGCCTCGCCAGCAGGGCGACGGGGTGATATCCAAACAAATGACTAACTCTGCGGTCCACAGAGCGCTTCCTGTCTCTCTCGCACCCCCGACAAGGCTTGTGTTCGGCGACGAGTGCGAGAGAGACAGAGCAGCGTTGAACGGAAGCAGCCCGCTGACCTACCCCCTTTGCTCTGGCTAACCACTAATCCCAGAGGCTGCCGGCGCCACCGAAACCGGTTCCCTCCTCCTCGCCCCCGTCACCCTATCTCCTTGTGTCGCGCGCGTGTGTGCGTGTGTGCGTGTGTGCTTGAGCGTGTTTGCATGTGTGTACGGACGACCCAAGCGTGTAGCCCGTGCTTTTAATTTTGCACTCCTTCCCTCCCCCGCCCGTTCCTGTTCACCGCCCTCTCACAAACAACCTCGAGCTCCTCCTTTCATGGGCGCCCCCTCCCCCTCCTCCCTCCCACCTTTTATCCCCTCAATAAAATCGGATTATCTTCTGCTGCCCCGATTCCCCGACTCGGAGGCGTGCGATCCGCAATCCGCTCATCCCCTGAGCCGATGCGCTGATCAGCCTCCTTGTGGCCCCAGTCTCCCGGAAAGCGCGGAAAGCGGCGGAAAGCGGCGGAAAGCCTGAGCGACTCTCGCTTTCATTAGTTTGCGTTTTGGCGCGCAAGTCGCCGCCACTGTGCTCTCCCTCTCGCACGGCTCGGCCCGCGAGTGCGAGAGAGACAGCAGCTCATTACGCGTGTCTATGCCGCGACTGTGACGGAAGCGCTGCAGGTTGGGGTGCTGTCCAAGTTGACTCTGCCTCTCTCGCACCCACTGCAGCCCCCCTGGCGCGCGAGAGAGACAGGTCCCTTTGTGGCGCGGTAACAGACTCCCACGCGAGACCCCCCCCCCCCCCCTACCTGGTCACGTGCCGCGTGCCGCGCGGTCTGTCTCTCTCGCACTCAGTGCGTGGGCGGGTGCGATGGAGACGGGGCGCCGCAAGCCTTGTCACCTGTACAAAAGGTGCATTTAAGCGAGCTTTGATTAATCTAGACCGACTCCCCGCGGCTCGATGCGTCGGTGCGGACGCGACCGCGGCGCATAGAGAGGAGACACGCAGCCAGCGTTGGCTCCCCGGCACACTCTTAAATATGAGCCCCGCGTTTTCTTCCTGTTTTCAGCAGAGAGACGCGGCGACGTCAGAGAGTCGGAGGGCTTATCGCTGTCCCGTTGGGAAACCGCTCCAAGCTGGCGGCCGAACAGGTCGCTCTGTCTCCCTCGCTCGCCCGCGGCGCGGCCCCTGAGTGCGAGAGAGACCGTCCCGGGCCGGGCCGCTGGGAGGCGAAGCCCGGCGAAGCCAAGCCAGGAGGTTATCGGCGTTGAACCGGCCGGCGGCTGGCCGGCTATCGAGTCCTCTCAGGTTCAAACTCTGCGCCGCGCTGGTGGCGTCCGAGCCCTATCGAAGGCAGCTGGGATTCCCCGATGAGTCTCAGTCCCCGGGAAACCAGCGGCTAAAAAAGTTGGGAACCGCTTATTCATATTGACGGATAGTAGTAAGTGACCTAAACACGGCGAGGCAGTCCGTTCCCCTCGCCGCCGCCAGATGGCAGCAGGCTCGGCCAACGCGACAAAGCTCTGCGCCACCAAAGCGCCACGCCGCGCCACCCGCAGGGGGGAAATTGAATTTGCACCCGGACAATTTATGCCGAATCGCTGCTGCCGGTAGCGCGGTGGCGCGGTATGTAGCCCGGGGGTTCAAATCGAATGTCATCATTTTTGCGATGAATATTTCGTCCTCCAGTCCGCCAGTCAGTGAGTCCGGCGGCGAGCAGCACACTCGCGCACCGAGACCAGTAATACTCGGGGCCATTTCGGCTCGACAATCACACTCGGATAATTGTCTCATTGATTCCGCCGGGGGAGCAGCCCGGGTGGCACTGATCTCATTGGGTGTGCGTGACGGAGAGAGAGAGAGAGAGAGAGAGAGAGAGAGAGAGAGAGAGAGAGAGAGAGAGAGAGAGAGAGAGAGAGAGAGAGAGAGAGAGAGAGAGAGAGAGAGAGAGAGAGAGAGAGAGAGAGAGAGAGTGAGTTTCCGCACCCACGCAGTGTGCGTGTAGGTTAGGCCGCGTGCATGAGCACCCAGAGGCGGGGCCAGTGTGCATGCACGACCACGGCTGCTTCTTGCTGGTCCGGCCCTCTGCCTGGTCCCGGTGGCGAGACAAGGGTCAGCCCGTAGGAGTCATGTCCAGGCAGCGCGTTCGGCCGGCAGCGTCCTGCCAGTGTCCTGCTCGACAAAGGTCCGGCCGTCCACTTCGCACAATGGACCGTGGGCATTTAATACGAAATTAATGACGGCCCAAATCTCGGAGCTATTTAGCAATTTGTCATCTGAGCCTCGCCTAGGCTGGTCGTCTTGGCGTGCCTGTCGGTTCCATTGTGTGTGCAGTGTAGGTGCTGCCAGGCTGCCAGGCGCAGGCCTCCTGTCTCTCTCTGCGGCGGTGTGCAGGTCCCCCCGAGTCGTACATCGATTAACGAAATGTTTCCCGCTGTTTATCGCCGCGCGGGGATGAAAAATGGAGGATTTGTCAAACTCGCCGTTTCTGTTTCGGGTGAAACGGTCAGATTGATTCGGGTGCGCTACGGTAAGGCGGGGCGGGTAGGGTGGGGCGGGGTGGGGCAGGGCGGGGCGGGGCGGGGTGGGGGATTCCGGGCGGATGTCATGCCGTGTAATTACAGTGTCTATACGTGGACGACCGCATTATGCCTGGTGGGATTAATTGATTCGCCGTGAGCCCCGCCCCGCCCCGCCCCACGTCTTAGACACTTCCGCCGTCGAAGCATAGGCGAATGAGAAATTCAAATAGCCTCTGCCAAGTCTTTCTTACAAGTTATTATTTTCTCCGTATTTCAAAAAACATAATAATTATTTACACAACATTTGCAAAGATCAACCCGATACTCGTGAGAAATTGGCTGTATTTCGCGCCCCTATTTCGACGTGTACTAGTTGCACCACCACCCTCCGCTCTCCGCCCCCGGTCCCAACTGATATGCATACAACATTCGAGAACGCGCAAACGCGCACGGGCATGTAATTTTAATGAAGGACCATTAACGCTCTCGACCGAGAGGCCGGAGGGTCCGCCGAGTGAAAGGGGGTGTCAGAGTGCCTCTCCCTCAGGGGAAGGGGGTCGTGCTGCTCACAAACAACAAATAACGCGTTTTTCGTAAAAAAAAAAAAAATTAAAAAAAAATTGCGGTGTGTTGGGAAGAGGTCGTGGTGGCTCTAAACGGCGGACCAAGTTGTCCGAAATTTAATTTTAGCTTGCAGTGCTTTAGATCTGCATGCCCTTGGCCAGCCTGTGCCTTCCCAGCGAAAATGACAGTGGCTCGTAAAGTGCGGCACAATCGGCGAGCCGATAACCTGGCGCCTGGAGGGTGGCGGTCGGTGTCACACAGTGGGCCGTGCGCGTGGCCAGATTACGGCCAGTCCGTCTGTCTCCCTCGCACCCCTGCCCGGCCATGGCCGGCCCGCTGTGCATGCCCGGTGCAGCCTGCTGACACAGCGGCGGAAGGGTTCAGGCCGTTCAGGGTGTTTAGACAAAGGCGGCTTCCCTCCCAGTCGTAACGCCATGGGTGTGGTTATGCTATGCCGGCCCTTTCGGCCGTTTGGGCTCCAAATCACTCCTCCAGGATCGTCCCCGCCGCGTGAGCCGTTCGATATGGGTCGAAAAAACCAGGCTTCCCAGACGGACATAAACAGGCAGCCGCTTGGATTACCGAGTGCTTTACGGCGGGACAGAAGGGTTGGCGCTGGAGTGTGCTGCTCGTGGTCAAGCAGGGCTCCTCACAGTGCACTCGGAGGGGGTGGCTGGTCACTGCATGCCTTGGCCGGTGTGTCGGCGCGTCGGCGCCGTCGTACGGCAGTAGGAGAATCCTCCATCAATTGGCGGCGCAGCCTCTCTCTCTCTCTCTCTCTCTCTCTCTCTCTCTCTCTCTCTCTCTCTCTCTCTCTCTCTCTCTCTCTCTCTCTCTCTCTCTCTCCTCTCCGTCTGGTTTATGGCCAGTAAATATCCGCGTATGTGCTGCAGTAAAGACGGCCAGTAAGTACAGAGCAGGCGGCCGCGGCACAGGACCGTCCTTCGTACTTTGTACTTCGCCAAGTCAGCTTTCAATATTTCCTGGCCAATTTCTCGCGCTCTGATCAGTCCTTGCCCGACCGGGTTCCTGCCGCACGCCGGGCCGCTGGGCCAGGGGCGAGATAACCTTGCACTGAACCCTGTCCTAGCGTCGCACAGTGGGCCAGTAGCCGGTGCCGTCTTCTGGACCACTGTGCGTCGTCACCCAGCGTTACGTGAAAATGGCGAACGCCTCTCCGACGGCACTTTTCATTGGCGGCTAAATCACTCCGCCGTCGGATTTCATTACACCGAAATGCCAAGCGCGGTCGAGGCCAAAGCGCGGTCGCAAACACATCAACAAAAAAAAAAAAAAAAAAAAGGTTTAAAATTCAAGACCTATAATGATTATTGGTAGCAAAAATAGAAAAGCTAGTGACCGCAAGGACAAGGACACGATTACTGCCTGGAAAAAAAATCGGAGACCACTGATCTGATGAACAGACCGGGAAGGCGTCGTAGCAAAACACCTGCCGCGATAATGCACAACTAAAAAATTGACTGCAACGTAAAAGCAGCTAAAAATAATTTTTTCGCTGATTACGGCTTTGGTCCTTCTTGGGCTTCTGCTCCCCCTGGCCACACCTGGAGGCCGGCGGCCGCGCGGAGAGCGTGGCTGCGTGGCACCCCGGCCGCCACTTTGCACCCCCTGGAGCCTCCGAGCCTCCTTCCCGACGTCACGCGGGGATGATAAATTATTTATTAACGATCTTCATGCATTATTCTTCGCGTTTTGAGCAAGTGCCGAGTGAAAATGAAGAAAGATGCGCGGCGCCGATAGTGGTGACAGACAGACAGGACCGCGGCAACTTGCCCCATTTCGGATGGCAAGTTGCGGAGATAAAATTAACAATCGCGCCCAGTAAAAGACCAATTCATTTTTTTTAAAAAAATTTATTTTTTTTGTCTACGTGCTCTTCGAACGAGGAATCCATTGGTGGGGTCACACGGTCGGTTCGAGTCCAGCAACTTTGGAGCTCACGCCGCCGGAATTTTGACCGCCTGCCTGTCTTCTGGCGCACTGTGCCGCGGTGCGTTGCTCGGGGAAAGTGAAAATCGCGACCAAGGAAACAAGACGATCAAACGAAGCAGACAGACATTCGATCGGAATGGTCATCTATCACATGGCATGCATGCAGGGCCGACCGGGCGTTGGCTCAGCTGTGTTTGCAGTCGTGGGAAATGGATCCGCGATCCTCTGTCTCTCTCGCACTCCAAGCCCCACGAGCGCGAGAGAGACAGGACGACGAAAGCAGTTCGGAGTGAGGCTGCCGAGGTGTCAGGTTTCTGAATGAGGGATCATTAGCAGTGACCGGTGGCCGAGGGTCGATCCCGCGAGCAGTTGCCCCGTTTCGTTCGCCTCGTTTCCGCGATTCAGATTCGTCGGAAGTGAATCTGAATCGCGGTCTTCCCCCCCAGTGGCATCTTTGTGACGGCCCGCGTCCAGTTTTTGGCAGTGCAGACGCGAAGCGCGCAAGAAGTACTTATTTCGAACGTCTGTTCCTGACCAGGCGGCATGCCGAGCCCAACCTCCTTGAGGCAGCTGACACTTTACACGACCCGGGCGTGGCGCAGGCGCGGCTCAACCCGAAACCCGTCGACATAAACAATAAGCGACGCTAACGACACATTGATGCATGATTAATGATCGATTAAACGCACCCAACGACCGTATAATACGCGCGCGCTCTCCGCCGAATCGTTGACGCGCACTTTCTTTTATCTTTTTCACAACTAGCCATTTTTTTGGTGTTCTGCCTGCTCCTTCAGGAGAAAATATATTTTTCGCGCCCTCTTTTGCATCCTAAAAAAGTTTGAAGTCGGCGAACGCGGAAGTTGTGGTCATCAGAAAGGAGGGTAGAAGAAAAAACTAGCCTTGAAACTCTTCATCTCAACAGTGTCGTTATAATTAGCCGCGAGAAATACACGTAGTTAAAAACGGAGAAAAAAACAGTAGAGTTGGTTGCAGTGATAAAGCAGTGGGTGGGGAGGGAGAGAGAGAAAGAGAGGAAGAGAGGGAAAACAATCCCAGGCCTGAAATGATCTCAAATGATTCATTACTTTTTTTCGTCATGTTGTGAATCTTTTTTCGAGGTCTTAATTTCATAAACAACAGAATAAAAAAAATCAAAAGAAAATCTTCCTTGACTCTGTTTCCTCAAGACGCACTGGCTCCAAGAGATTAGGGCAAAGATTGATATCGAAAATACGACTCAGTCGACAAAGTCAGCCAGATAAGTAAGTACACTATGGTTAAAAATTAGGCCCGGACTACTCGATGAAATTTCCACGAAAAACTATGTCACGCTGTGACGACGGAAATAATTTGACGGGGTCGAGCAGTCCGCAGCAGTCGGTCCTGCAGCACCCACAGTGTACTCGAGACAGGGAGCCCAGCGCACTCAATCTCAGCAATCGGTCACTTACATGTTCTCCGTCTGAGGGGCCCGCTCCTCAGCCAACCTCAATTTTATTCAGACGAACAACAGTAAACCACTCTCTCGAATACCGTCCGTGGGAGCCTTTGGAAAGAAAGCGCACTGTGAGTATTTTTTTTTTTACCAATTTTTTGAAAGAATTAATACAGAAAAGGGGGAAAGAGGTTGATGTTTCCGTGTGAGCTCCGCCGTGATCGCGACCGTGATGACAGCAATTAAAAACCACTCGGCGAGGCACGGCAGCAAGACGGCGAGGCGCAGAGGTAGCCGCGACAAAGTGGTCATTAGCACGGCAAGCTTGCTGCCTTTGGCGAGGGCGCCGCCGTTATTGAATCTGATTGGGCTTAAATAGATGCGTCGCGCCGACCCGCCCACCGTCTCACAGTGGGCCAGAAGACATGCGGACAAAACTCTAGACGAGTTTTGAGCCCCAGACTTGCTAAATGGGACTGGAATCAAATAATAAAAATTGTCAAAAAAAAAAAAAAAAAACTAAATCCACAAAAATGAACATTGATTGCCAGCGTCATATCCTGTTTCCGTTAAGTCCGCCCCCTACCGGTAGTGAGGCGATGCGAGTCACGACCAGCCTCGGACGGAATCAAGAGAGTTGGCCGGCCACCCTGGAGATAAGTGCGTCCGTGGCGTGCGGTAGCCTACCGATGTGTTTACGTGCAGCCTCCGTTGGATTGACGGTCGCATTAACCTCGTGATCCCTCGCCCAATGACTACATTACAACGGACCCAAACGCGATGAGTCGCTCTCCAGGCTCCGACGGAGAAATGCCTTCGATTTTGGTGGATGTTTAAATTTTTCAGATGTTGCACGACATGAATTTTTGTCGTCCAGCCACTTTTGCGGCGTCTACACCACTGTCCGTGTGTCACGTGGTTCTTTTCGCGCGGTTTTTCGTGTGCGACTGCCGTGAGTTTGAATGGAAGGCGGCGAGGCCGCGCCATGGCGAACCGAGCGTGACCGAGGGGGCGGGGAGGAAGGGTGCAGGAACGCGCGGCTGGCGGCGTAGCGTAGCGGCGCGTAGCCTGGCTGAGTCCCTGCCGCCCAGCGCGCAGCGTCACCACAGTTCCTTCCCCCACTCCCGCCGTCCGGGCCGAGGTCGCCCGAAGTCGGCCCGAACGACAGCCGAACGCGCCCGGCAAGCAGAGCCTGGCTTAGCACGCCCCGCCGCTGCCGCCCCAGTGGCGCAATCGGTTAGCGCACGGTACTTATAGACAGTTCGTCGTGAGCGATGCCGGGGTTGTGAGTTCGAGCCTCACCTGGGGCAGGTCTATTTTGAGCGCTGAGCGAGGCGCGCAGGCAGTGCCGTGCCCGGCGCGGACCGTCTGATGGCGGTTGGGGCGCGGAACAGCTCATTCTAGCGAACTTCACCGAGAGAAAAATTACCCCAGACAATTGTGAATTCCTACGGTAGAAGGGAGCATTTTCTAACTTGATTTCAACAATCTAAAGGGAAAAAAAAAACGGCTTATTGACTCCTTTAGAACACGCAACATTTGAAATAAAGACAATGACTGTACCTAAAAATGGTGCAATCCGAAAGTGCTCCTCGCGAAAACATACGTCATTTTCATTTCTGGTGTCTTAAGTCATAAAATCGGAAAGAATTCCCCTCCTTCTCGTCCCTATCTCCCTTTTGCCGCTTGGCAGTGGGGAGACCGTCCCGTCCGCGTCCCGTCCGCCTCGCCCGATAAGCAGGCCGCCCTCCGCACAGTGGGATGGACTCGCGAAAACGAGCCAGCCCGTCGCGAGGAAGCCGACGCATAAAGGCGCAGCCGTCTCCGATTCCCTCCGACACTGCGAGCGGTCAAGCGAGGCGAAAACATGTCGTCCTTCGTCCCTCCGCGTCCCCCAGAACGCGCAGCGCAACGCGTAAAACGGGGAATCTCGGAAAGAGACACACTTTCGATTCGGCCGTTCCGTCGTTCCGTCCTCTGTTCCCATGCCGCCAGGGATTATGAACCGTGACCATAATTAAGATGCGGTCGCGGACAGGGGGGCCGCGACAGAGGGACACAGAGAGAGCGGCGACGCCTCCAGGAGCGACGGAGACAGAGACACGAGGGGTGCGTTGGTCCTGCGAGTCCTGCGGTCGGGACTCTTCTTTTGTTACGATTGCGGTCACCTTTGTTTGGGCATTATTAAACGGCACTGACCACGTCAATTTGCCTTGTTGTGAACTTTTGACCAGAGCCATCCATTGCCCCTTGTTGCGGGGAGCTCCGTGAGGGTCATCGCCGCGTTGGGACCCTGCGTCTTGGGGTAGGTCGCGCCGAGTCGGGTCAGAGGCCGCGCTGCCACTTTCCCCGCTAGTTACCGACCACTGCACAGTGGCACACGCTGGACGAAGGCCAGCCAACCCCTCGAACTTGCAGTGCAGCCAATTTTATTTAACGGCGTTGCTTGCCTCTTTGCTTTTTTGCACTTGTGTTGACTAGTCTCTCGCCTGCTAGAACAACGTCTCCATTAAACTTGCTAATAGTCTGGCCTCGAAACGTGGCCGGTGTCTCCTTGTCCTTTGCGTAAGGCACTGCGTGTGCGATACCCGCGCGCGAAACCCAAACGAAAATACAATTTTATTCGCAGTTTTCGGACTTTATCGGCATCCTTTCTGCAGCGCTACCGCGGCTTCTTATTTTACCCCTTTCACTGCGGGATGGCCACCCCTTCACTCTGTCACGCCGACGCGCACACTCACACACTCACACTCTTACTCTCTCTCCCTCACTCACACACTCACACTCTTACTCTCTCTCCCTCACTCACACACTCTTGGTGCGCGCGTTGGTTGCCAGTGATTAGTGTATGTACTAATGGGAAACATGATCCCCCCCAAGGTAAGGTGCTATCCGCTGCTGGACGGGGCATACCCTGCACACCTGTTTTTTCTTCTTTTTTTTGTTATTTTTGTTTATGGCTGCAGTGGATGAAACGCAACCAAACAAAACACAGAGAAAAACATGCAGAAAGCATTTCAAAAAAATAATACTAAGCAATAATCAACTCAGTTAAAAATATTTTATTCAAAATTTTTCCGGTTTTTTTCTTTTTCTTTTTTTTTTTCCTTGTGTGTGGTGGCTGCAGTGGCTGTGTTCCGGTCGGCCCTGCCGCTGACCGGGAGGGGCGGCTCCCTCTCCGCTCCGGGCGGCTCCGGGCGGCCCGCTCCAGCAGGTGGCTCCGGCCGTAATCTGCCACTGATTAAAGCTCCGGGAGTCACTCGGGATGACCAGAACGAAAGTGAAACGAGACAAAACGGGGGCGGGGCATAGCAGGGCCGCGGGGGTGGTGGGTGGCTTGAGGAAAAAGCGGATTGAAACAGCAAAAAGAAGGGGAGTCTGAAAAGCTTCAAAGGGTGAGCCCCTTTCTTTGGCGCCCTTTTGTCCGCCGCGTGTGTCGTCGGTCTCTCTCAGTCACTCATTCATTCATTCATTCCGCGCTGTGTGGACGTATATTTGCTTGCTTACTTTTAATCACGGTTTAACCACAAGTTGTAATCCGCGCGCCGAGCGGCGCCGTGCTCGGCCCCCCGCAGGAGCCCCTAGAGAGAGAGACAGAAAGACAGACAGACAGACTTACAGACAGACAGACAGAGACGACCAGCCTACGTGGACGCCATCGGCGGCAGAGCTCTCCATTTGGTCAGCGAATCGGACACAGTTTTATTCTGTTTATCGAGATAGCAACTTGTTTACTTGGGTGAGTGAGACCGCAGCCGGTTGGTGTCGTTTGTAGGCAGCCATATTGCCGGACTGAGATGGAAAACCATCCCTCGGATTAGTGGGCTATTTGGGCTATTGAGAAAACTACTGGGACAAGGATCTTGTAACAAATATGATTTAAAAAAAAAAAAAAATTCACGAAAGTTGCTACTTAGGTATTTTCTCCAGGCTTTATTGCCTATTTACGTGGCAAAAATTACGGTAAAAGGTACACAATAAAATCAATTTAGTCAGATGTCTTTTTCTTTTTGAGGAGGGTAATATGTGATCCAGCCAGCAAATCCGTCCGTGCGCGAGCTTTTCTTGACCACGTCTGCATGCGGCGCGCTATATTACGTCAGGGGCGAGCCGGTGGCAAGATTTCGGTCGAGATTATCAGGGCAAATGAGGGGAAGACGGTACTGTGTGTGTGTGTGTGTCTGTGTGTGCCAAAAAGAGAGGCATCAAGTTTTCTTTTGTCCAGGGATCAAGGAATAATCCGGCCAGGCATTCTTTCCGTCAAACTACCGGAAAAAGAAGCTGGATAAGTAGATCCATGGTCATGCAATAATTATGAAGCGGAATGTTTTAATCCGAAAAAAGGGAGAGATGGAATCGTGCCTTTTACCTCGCGATATTCGCGACATTTCGTGACGTTTCTTCACCGCATTTCGATCCGCCTAAAAATACCGGATGGCATAGCCGTCCGCTCGGCGAGCCGGACTCGCAAAGAGGGTAAAGGTTCCCCCCTGTGCGCTGGCCTTTGCGGAACACTACACACACACACACACACACACACATTTATATATATATATATATATATATATATATATTAATATATATATATATATATATATATATATATATATATATATATATATATGTATATATATATATATATATTTATATATATATAAATTTTTTTTCTTCTTGTGGATTCTGGATGAAGCTTTTGGCAGTGTGAGAGGAAGCACGTGTTGCGCTGCTTCGCCCTGCTTAGCGCTTCATCGCCTCTTCATCCCCGATTGCCTGATTGCCTGATTGGCTCCCCGATTGCGCACTAATCAGCAGTGCAGGTTAAAATGGGTTCTTGTGCGTCGTGGCGCCGGTTGGTGACGAAGGAGGACGAGGAGGGGAGGGGGAAGGACCGGATGGCGCGAAGGGCGTACGGAGAGGGGAAGAATGACTGATTGAAGACCGCGGGCCAGATTATGTTGCCCGCAATGAGGTGGAAGGCCATGAAACCGAGCCTAGCTGAACACCCCCTGTTTCGCCGGCTTCGCCGCTTCGGCCTGCTGGGCCGCCGCCAGCATGCCATCTCCCCCCGGCCGTCTAGCCGCGTCGCCGCGCCGCCGCGCCGCCGCGCCCACTGGGCTGGAAGCAGTCCGTAGTGGCACTTGTGTGCGGGAGGCTGGTCACGTTATGATCCATCTCGGAGGCGCGATCCACTCAGCAGGCCGAGCACTCTCTGTCTCTGTCGCACTCCCGCAGCACGCCCCGCGTGGTGCGAGAGAGACAAAACAGCGTTCGGGATGACCGCTTCAGCAGCAGATAGCGAAACCGAGTGCAGAGCGATATGCGGGCCGCGCCGCACCGCGCCGCGACGCACAGCAGTCTTAGCGGAGCAAAGGCTAAAAAAGTAAGAAGCACTGCGGGGCCTCGGCTTCGCCGGGGGAAGTCCTTCAAATGCAGGGCGCCCCGGCGGCCCGACTCGCGGAGCAGGATTACGGAGGAGCGGCGTAGCGTAGCCTACATTTCAGCAGAGCGAGCCGGCGCCTCTTCTTGCAGTGTGCACTCAGTGTGCCGCGTGCGAGACTCGCTGATCACGGCCACCGCAGCCCTCTAAATAGATCACGGAATGCTCGATGCTCGAACCGCAGGCAGGCCGGCCTGGCCCACCGCAGCCTGGCCCACCACAGCCGGGCCCACCACAGCCTGGCCCACCGCGGCCTGGCCCACCACAGCCTGGCCCACCGCGGCCTGGCCCACCACAGCCTGGCCCACCGCGGCCTGGCCCACCACAGCCTGGCCCACCGCAGCCTGGCCCTCCTGGCAACCCATTTCTTGAAAAGGCAGATCAAAAGTTTCAAGATGACCACTGGCACAGCAAGCGGCACGGCGTCCCGATGGCCCAGTGGTTAAAAGCTTCAGCTGGAGAGTGGAAAGTCCTGGGTTCGGGACCGCGAAAATTACAATTTTTTTTCGGCGACCTATTTCTCGAGGAGGCAGATCAAAAGAAGTTTCAAGTTGAACACTGGCAGCAATTTTCTCTTTTCATCGGCGTGGCAGACGTGCTCGGCGATCGGTCTTTCCCGGGACCTTATCACTGCCCGGGGCGGGGCGGGGCGGGGCGAGGCACCGCTGGAAGCACCGGTTGATGGAGTACGGGCTGACCCCCGCCGGGCCCTGCAGTCCGCGGCCCGGCACCCCACTGGACACGATACCGGCCGATACACTAGCCGCGTCCATTGAAATATGCATCATCTG
Source organism: Stenchaetothrips biformis (assembly GCA_030522485.1). Taxonomy (NCBI): domain Eukaryota; kingdom Metazoa; phylum Arthropoda; class Insecta; order Thysanoptera; family Thripidae; genus Stenchaetothrips; species Stenchaetothrips biformis. Next base: position 4,436,914 of record CM060100.1, read on the forward strand.
TGTCCACTGACGCGCTGCGCTGGGCGGACTGTGCAGCGCAACCCTATCCCTGCACGATCCGTCATCTGGACGTGGCACTCGGCCCTGCTGACTTGCAAAACAACAGGCGCCTCTGTTTCTTCGCACGCCGGCCTTCGTCGGGGCCTCCGTGTGAGTGTGTGTGTGTGTGTGTGTGTGTGGGCCTGCGTGCGTGCGCGTTTGTGTGTGTGTTTTTTTGTGTGAGTGTGTTTGTTTGTTTTCGTTTGCTGGCTGAAAAAAAAGTATTGACGGGAGGTTGTCAGAAGCAGGTGGGCTTGCATTCCATCATCCTATTAGTTGCAAAGTTGAACTGCGGAACAGGTCCGAAAGCAGGACGAAGTTCGACACCCACTAATGTTTAGCTCCAAGCGTATCAAAGCTTAAGCTAGTTTTACTTTTGTTTGTTTTTTTTTCCTGTCAAACCGAAACGAAACCGGAAAGGCGCTGCAAACTGGCTGTACCTCCGATGGCGGTCGTCGTGGGGTTGCGGGGGCCCGTAGGCGGAGCCAGTGGCCCCTGGTGTCGCGGGGCAGGGCACGCCGCGCGGCGGCAGGCAAGCCACCGGGGCACGGGCCTACCCGCCACCTTGGGCCCCTGCCCTGCCCCTGCCCCGGCCCCTTGCCCCGGCCCCACCGTCCTGCGCGATACGACGCGAGGCTCCAAGCCACGCCCCCCGGGTCGCGGGGCCGCCCTCTGGGCCGCCTCTCGGCCGCTCGTCGCGGGGGAGGGGGCGGGGGCGGGGCGGGGCGGGGCGGGGCGGGGCGGGGCGGGGCGGGGCGGGGCGCGCCCATTGCCGGCGTCTCCGAGGAATCCTACTTCCGGAAGTCTCTTCTAGTGACGAGTGGACACTGTGAGGCGAAACTCGAGCTCAGTCGCCCCGATGAAATGCCAGCCTCACTTCGAAAGAGCCCGAGACAATTTTGATTCCATTCACCTTGAAACGTAACGCAAGATTCGAATTTCCAGCCAGTCGCAAGGTTGGCAGACGATCCTTCACTTGGGGAAATGTCTTGGCTCGCTTCCCTCCTCCTGTCCCCTTCGCTCATTCAGAACAAAACAGTTCAACACACTCTTTTTTTCCTGACGTCCCGGAAGGTTTTTACCTTTTTGTTTTTCTCTAATGAGTCCCTTAATCGCTTGGGGGGTCCTGTGGGCCATGTGCCGCCGCCGGGTCACCAGGTCGCCCCGACGAGCTGTTGTCAGCGAGCGTCATTTTGTCATTTGGCACTGGATCCATTCTTCGCGTTGGCAGCTCAGCCAAAGGGTTTGTTGTGCTGTTAGAGTGGATGTCCGGCAGGTAAGCGGCGCGGCGGTGGCTGAAGCGCGGTGGCTGAAGCGCGGTGACCGGTGGCTGACCTCTTCCTCTTCACTTCTACGCTGAGAGGACAGCGGCAGTTGCCCTCGGTATTCTGCAGCAGCCACCTTTCACTGCTGATTTCGTCGTTTCCTATCCAAAAAGTGTTAACGCCGCCAAAGTCAATGAAACTCGCCGGATCGCCAAATGTTCATCAATAATCCGCTTTTCGGCTGTCCCGCCGAAGACTTATGACCGGCCAGTGTAACGTCTGCATATGAAAGAGAAAGAGGGTCGAACCGATACTCCTCCTCTCCGTTGCGCGATTCCCACGACGGGGAAACGCACACACACGCACACACACACACACACACACACACACACACACACACGCTCTACCTGTGAGGGGTCGCGGACTGGACACTTGCCCGGCGACGGTCAAGCATCGCTGGGCGGCGAGGCTCTGCGAGGTGACCGCGGGTCGGGACCGGCCGTGTCACGGCCTCTGCCTTCCTCGCTGGTAAACAAAAGGTGCGTCTGACCCTTGTTGGCGCACAGTGCATAGCAATGCCGTGTTTTCCCTTTTGCCTGTCCCGGTCATCTGCGGTGACGCGCGGTTTGGCTTTCCAGGGGTGGGGGGAAGGATTTCCGACTGATTTCCGACAGGATTCTTCGATTATTCGGGCCTTCGATAGCCTGGTCCGGTTGGTTTCACGTGCGTATGTAAGCATAGTATTTCTCTCTCTCTCTGTCTCTGATGCTCTCGTGACAGCTCGCGGAAGCGACGCGCACCACGTCGTCTGTTTTCGCATCGCTCGCGCGGTGTTGAAGGTTATATGCGCGAGTGATAGCAAGAGTACGTATCTCCATTTCCGTTCCCCCGCCGCCGTGCCTTTCCACTTGACATTTCGCGTGGCTTCCTTCTCTTTGCTGGTGCGCAGCGGCGGGAATCCAATTTCGACGCGCGCGGTTTGCTTTCGTCGGGAATTTTTTTTAGCAGATGATGTACCTATTTCGCATCAAAACATATTCACAAAACAGAGCAAGACACAGTAAGGTTTCAGTTCTTTTTTTCTTCCTTTTGAAAAATTGCCACCAGCAGGGCGAAAGCTTCCCGCCACGACCCCGGCATTTGGCGGGTTAATCCGCGGCCAGGGATCAAGATAGGGCGGCGGGGCGGCGGGTCACTGTCGCGCCGGCGCCTCATTTGCATCTCTTTGCGGTGCAGTATGCGTGCCACTTCCCCGGACACATGTCCACCTCCATGCCACGAGTCATCTGTTTTCGGTCGTTCACTTCGACGTGTAGGGGTTGGTGTAAAAGTTGTGTGCCATAACACAATGAGGATTTTCCTGCAAATTTTAATTATTGGAATCATGCGGCGATGTCTAGCACGCGGATGTAAGGAGGGCCGGCGGCGGCAGTCCGTCGCGTCCCCGACGGCGTCCTGGCGTCGACTGGCGTCGGCGGCGTCGGCGTCGCTGCACCGGCGCCGCGACGCACTGTGGCGCCCCTGGCGGCCGCGCGGGCAAGCACCACAGTGCAGGCGAGCCATACGCCGCCCCTCCCCTCGCCGGCTTCCCCCACCCCAGGTGACACGGCGCCCGGCCACGCCCGGCGGAGCCAATGAGGGCGGGAGTCACAACCCTGTGGGCGGCCCTAGGCGGCCCCGGCGTGGCGTGCCGCGCCGGCCTGGGACCCTGCAGCCGGCCGACCGGGGCCAACTCGAGCGCCCGCCGCGGCCCCAGACCCCGTGGCCGCGCCCCGCGCCCGCACCGCCCCCCGCCGCCCCCCGGGCCGCTGCCCTGCCCCCTGCCCTGCCCTCTGCGCTGCCGTGGGCCCCGCGGCCTGCTCGGCCCGAACCCGTGGCCCGGCTGCTCGCGCGTGCTTCGGCCGCGCGACCCGCTCGGCTCGCCTCGGCCCCGTCGGGTCGCGCTCGGCTCGCCCGATCGGCGTGCTCGGTGGCGTCGCGTAGCCGCGCTGCCGCTCGCCGCGGCGGGCCCAGGACTCTCTTGGCTCCGGGGTCCCGCCGGGTCCCGTCGGGTTGGAGGGTGGGGGAAAGGTCTCGGAGGAGGAGGGGTCGGTGTCAGGGAGTCAGGGTTCAGGCGAGGTGCGGCGCAGTCGGTGCCGGACCGTGTGTGTGTGTGCGCGCCGTCGTACCGCCGCCTTTCTTGTTGTTGTTGTTGCTGACCCGCGAGGTCGGCCCGCGCGGGGCCGTAGGGCGCAGGGCCGCTGCGTCGCCGTGTGCCTTGCGTGCGCCGAAGGTCGCGTCGTGTCACGGACGTGTCGCCGAGGACCGCCGCGGACGCCGTGCACGTCCCCGACGACGTCACGATGAAGTGACGTCGCGAAATGCCTGTGAAAGTGATAGTGCAGTGTGTCATTGTGATGTGCTAGTGTCGCGGGCTTGACCCGCCCCCCAGCGCCACCATTATCCTACCCCTGACGCACCCCCAGGCTGTGTGCCCGAGCCAGGGGCCTAGCCAGGGGTTGAGCCTCCCCCAAGGGTTGAACCCCAACGCCGGGGCCCCGGCCCAGGGGCTCCCGCAGGACACGTTGGATCTCGGCTTCTCCAGGAGCATGGCCATGGTCGGCGTGGGCCCGCCGGCCGCACCATGGCGGGACACCTCCATGCTCCACGTGGGCGGGCACCCAGGGCTGCTCGGCGGCCACGTGACGCCGCCCTCCACGGACGACATCACCAACCTCGGCGTGGTGCACTCGGCTGGGCGCTCGGAGCTGCAGCAGCGGGCTGACTTGCAGCAGAGCACGACGCCGGGCTCGCAGGCCAACTCCACGCAGAGTGGTGGCTCGAGCAACGAGAAGAACCAGAACATTGAGTGCATCGTGTGCGGGGACAAGTCTAGCGGCAAGCACTACGGACAGTTCACGTGTGAAGGTGAGTTTCGCGGTAGAGGCCCACTGGAACCCGGCCGCACAGTGCGACAAAGCCAACCCCACGTCAACAGAGTGCCAGGCAGGAAGCACAAAGTGCGACGAGGCGCCTGAAAGTAGGCGAAAAGTGCGACCGAACGCGCGTAAGGTGGCTCAAATCAACCAGAACGTGGAGTCAAACAGCGCGACAAGGCGGTGATTCGGCAAAAACCGACAGGGAAGTTCAACGACGTCAAAAAGCCCACCACCACGACACACGAAACGGATACACAGCGCGTTCGTGAGACCGCGCGCATCCTGGAGGACGGCGCCCCGATCCTCGCCAGTGGACCTCACTGGCCACAGCACTGACCAGGGAATCCTCCGTCGGTTCCCCGTGCAGGCGGGGGTCCTTGCAGCAGAGCGGTCCTTGGTCCATCAAGGCTCGCTACGCTAAGAGCAGGCGCACCCACGGCCGGCGGCGAGGAGGCTGGCGGGACGGTTCGCGCCGCGGTCCTCGGACACGGCGTGCTTGGGGCGCGCGGTGAAGATGCGCTGTACGCGGTCGCGGGTCCCCGGGGGGCGGGAAGGGTGAGCGATGTGATGAGCCCGTCGGAGGACATCATCGGCGCGGTGGGAGTGGGTCGCGTTTGTCGGCGGAGAGACCCCGACCGCGGCGCAGCAGCGGCGCGGCCCCGGGGGACGCCAACAGCCGCGCGTAATATGGGGTGCGAAGTGGTGCTCGGGGTCCGGCGGCGGCGCTGAGGTGCCGAGCGTCGCGGTCGCCGGCGTGGGCCATCAGCTGACCGGACCACTTGCCACGCACACACACACACACACTCGCAAAGGGTAAATGTAAACACGTGAGGTGCGTCGCATTAATTGCCATAGGGCTCCTCGGCGACGTCGCGGCTTCCGCTAGCGTGCCCGTCGACGCCATCCGTGCTCCAGGCAGCGCGTGTGCGTGTGTGGTTTTTTTTTGTGTGAGTGTGTGTGCGTGCGCGCTGAATTCTGGTTGGTTTTAAAGGTGATATCGCAGGCCCTCGTCATTATTCCCTCAATCAAGCCCCACCTGCGCCCTGGTGTTCGACTTATGCGGTTTTTCGTGGCGCTGCCATGATGGGGCTAGGGCCGTCGGAAGTAGAGACCCGTCGGCCGTGACACGGAAGCTTCAAGTGCAGCGGGGCCGGTTTATAGCCACGCGTCCTCCGTCCGCCTCATGACATGACCGACCTGCCGAGATTTTTCGCGCCATCTGCTCACACTCGGATTTTCCTTTTTATTGATCATGGTGTTCGGTCGATGGCAAATCACGTCGATGTTTGCTGGGGTCGCGAGGAATGAGTTTTCCAAGACGACAGGGGCGTGCTCGGAGGGGTGGCGGCCGCGCGCCGCACGCGTCAAGAACCGCGACCCCACTCCGCAAGGTTTTTTTTCGCTGCCGCTTTTTACTTCAAAAACGTAAATTCATTCTCTTCGCTTTGGGGAATTTTCTCGAGCGAGTCTAACGCGGTTTCTGGAACGCGTCGCCGGAACCGTGAAACATTTGCCATGGATTTATGTGGCATCCCGGCTATATGCGCACAGCTCTATCGGGTCGGGCCGGCCGGTCCGCCACCCGCGCGTCACTCAAAGTTGGGTTTGTTGCGCGGAACGCCCGAGTCACACTGCGACGGCGCCACAATGCACGGCGCACTCCAAGTGCCTCTACCCGCTGCCACTGCGCCGTACGTCCTTGACTTGACGGGCCGCGTAGTAGTATTTTTACGGCGGCGACGCCTCGGTAAAAACATTTGCGGTGGCTGCTGTCAAAGTCGGGCCGTATTCCTGTATAGGGGAAGAGGGCAATCTGCTCGGGGAAATTGCATTTGTTAACTTGCAGCGGCGGGGCGAAGGACAAAGGAACCGGCTGGGGTGGGGTGGGGCCGGCCAGGCAGCATTAGCTGTTGCTGTTGTTGTTGCTGCTGCTGTTTAAATATCGAGTTGTTTTGCCGAGATTTTCATCTTGGGTCAAAGTTAGCATACTTATTGTTGAAAAATGATCAACATTTCATTTAGTCTTCAGTCGTCAATTCGTTCATTAATTCATTCATCGACTCATTCATTCATTCGTTCGTTCGTTCGCCCACCCATTCATTCATTCATTCATTCATTCATTCATTCGACCCGCTTCCGCACCTGCCCTCCCTCCCCGTGCTTCCCCTCGCCACTGTAACGCGATGCACCGCCTATCAGTGTCACCGCCATCGCTGCGGTCGCATCGGCGGCACACGCACTCCATTCCATTGCACATAAAAAAAGGGAGGAGAACCGCGGCATTGGCACTTGTTCGGTTGTCATTGATAAACTAGTGTGGCGCCGCCACCCCCTGGGGGTGCCGGCCGGGGTGCGCCGCCGCGGTGGTCCCTGATTACCTCGTCCGGGCAAACAGCGCGAATTAAAACACGGAAACCGGAGCCTGATTAGTAGACTGTCCCTCTCGCACCCACTCTCAGAAATCAGTCTGCTGGTGCCACGTTTTGTTCCCGACGGTGTCGCTCAGGAGAGAGCCAATCGGGCGGCTCCCGTTGTTGTCCCAATCATTACCCGCCACCGTCTCGGTCTGCGCCTTCAGGTTGTCCTGCGAGTAGGAAGATGAATTCGGAACGCCGCTTACATCATGTTTGTTTACCACGCAAACGTGTCTCCCGCGCAATTTTTATTTTTTTTCTAAACGACTTACTCGCCTTTGCGCCCTCAGAGACCTCAGAGAGTGAGAGAGAGAGAGAGAGAGAGAGAGAGAGAGAGAGAGAGAGAGAGAGAGAGAGAGAGAGGGGGGGGGGGGGTCAGCGGCTCGCCGCCGAAAAGGGTTGTCATTGAGGAGGTTAGGGGAGGGTCGCCCCGCCGCCGTAATCCTTCGTTGTTGTTTGACCTTTTCGGCGCGGGAGGTCGCCGATAACGGAGCCGGGGGTTTTGTTTGTCTTGAGACACAGTGGGGGTGGCATAGCGGGCCAGAAGACGGCGCAGGCGACCTAACCTCTCTAGACGCGTTTTTAGATCCAGAGTCACTAAATGGGACTTGAACCGGGCGTGTGACCTCACCAATGGATTGCTCTTCGAACGAGTGCATTTCTGTCTGAGTGTCGGTCTGTCTGTCGGCCCGCCTGTCTACCCGGACGCGGCGTTCATCACCGCCCCGGACACACGCCACGCCTCAGCCCCTCGGGGCACAGCGGGCGAGCAAAAGGCACACGGCAGCCGCAGTGGCGCCCTCAGGCGGCGGCGGCGCGCAACTCAGGTAGCCACTCGATGCGCCCGTCGATAGCGGGGCGCGCATTTTATTACGCCCCGAGGCCAGGCTGGTCCTCGGCGCCTTGACGCCACCACGGCACGCGCCACCAGCTCCAATTATCCGAAAAAAAAAAAAAAAATTGAATAACATACGTGTGTATGTTTTGTGTGTGAGCAGTGTGTGCTTATCTGTGTGTGTATGTGTGTCATCTTTTTTTTTGTTTTTGTTGAGCGGGTATGTCTTGTGTTAGCATAACACCTGAGTGTAGCCGCCCCATCGGTGGACCGCCCCTTCCTGCTCCTGGTTCCGACCTGTGCCATTTCGTTGTCTCTGCTGGGGGTGCGGCCTGGGGGTGCGAGAGAGACAGAGCGACGCAGCGCAGCAGTGTGATTGGGTCGATAAGTGAATGGTAATGGTGTCGGTCCCGTCGGGGTTTCGGGTGGTGGCCGCAATGGCCAGCCGTCCGTCCTACAGTGCGTCCCGGCCGCCAGATCCACTCCTGCGCATGTACTACACATTTTGACTGTCCGCGCATCGGCTGGCCATTTTTATAGGCCGTAAACAGAGAGGTGGGTGCGCCCCGTGCGCTTCAACAAGTCGAGGGACAGTGGGCCAGGCCCGCGTGTCTGCAGGGCGTGCGGCGCACGGCGCTGCGTTCGTTTTATCCGCAGGCCTTATTAAGCTCGCGAGTTATTCGCCTGCCTGCCCCAAGTCACGAAGCAAGGTGGCGCCAAATTCAATTCCTCCGCGCGCGAGGCAGGCAGGAGGAGAGAGAGAGAGAGAGAGAGAGAGAGAGAGAGAGAGAGAGAGAGAGAGAGAGAGAGAGAGAGAGAGAGAGAGAGAGAGAGAGAGAGAGAGAGAGAGAGAGCGCTGCGAAAACGGCTCTCGGACGTGGTCTCCTGGCGAGATCGGCTATTTCCAGCACGTCCGTCCCTCCGGCAGTCGCTGTAAAGGCGTGCATTGCGGGTCTTAACGCGCTGCCAATTCATTGCTACGTGCATGAATGAAGGGCCATGCAACAATGTGCACCGCGCGGCTGCCTCGTCGCCATTGTCAAACGGTTTACAGCCCACCGGCCATCCTCCCCGGGATTGCCTGTTTTAGTACCTTGCCTACTTTCTCCCGTGCGCGTGATAGGCGCAATGTGGCGCGCGCGGGTCTCCCGTGTGTGCTTTGCATTTTCCGCTCCGACAGTAAGAGTGCTAACTCGTCTCGGAAAGAAGAGGCAAGTATCTCGTAAACGGCGACCGTTTCGAGTGTCAAACAAAAAGTAACAAAAACTAGCAAATTTAATTTTAAACAAGATTTATCATCAGTCCAATGTCTTGAACGGTGGCCGTTTTGGGGATAAAGACTGCAAAAAGCTGGAATTTCGGTTGAGTCCGCTTCCTTGCTACCGCGGACTCTCCTGGCAAATTTGGTCCTCGATAAACACATTTTGCAAGCCTCAATCGAAAGCTGCGGAGCGGCGGCGGGCGGGACGGTACACGGGCTGCCCTCACAGACCTCGTGCGCTCCCCCTCCCCTCCCCTCCCCCTCCCCTCCCCCTTGCCCTTGCAGGGCCCTCGCAGGGTCAGGCCAGCCGGGTCGCCCAAGATGTTCAAGAATGATTACCAAACAATGCATCGGTCGTCCGAGTACCAGTACCCGCTACCTGTTTCGTTCGGGCAGCACACTGCCGAAAATATCTTCATCGATCGCGGGCTGGGCCGGGCTGCCTTGCGCGGTAGTCGATGCGCCATTGGATAGTGGGGCCGATCGCGACCAGTGTCGCCGCTATCGCCTCCTTGTCGGCGTTGTCACGCGGGGATTCATGGCGCGCCTTGTCGGGATTTGAGGAGCCGCTGCTGCGTCGCACGGAGGGGCCAGAAGACGGGCGGCGCAGGCCCGTAGAGCTCAAAACGCGTCTGGAATTTCGGCCGCACGTGCTGCACGGTCTTCTGGCGCCTCGGGAGCGAGAAGCAAGGGATGAAAAATGGAGAGAGAAGTTTGGATTCAAGTGCTGCTGGCTTAGGTTGAAGAACACGCACTCACACACAGGGGAATCGTGCATGTACACACACACACACACACACACACACGGTGGACGGGGTGCACTATGGCCGTGTTCGGCTTATTTCCATATACTGAATATTTATTTGCTTCTTTTTCATCTGCGTGACGATGCGCCTCGCGTTCTTTCCGATCGCCGCGACCTCGTACCTTCCTTCAAACAACAACAACAACAACAACAACAACAACCTGGCCATTGTCTGCTAAGGGTTGTTGTTATTGTTTTCGCTGAAATTTGCAGCGCGCGCTTATTGGTCGACGTGGTTTGTGGCCGGTGAATTTCTCATACCCGTGTGAAGGCGTACCTCTTCGGGCCGGGTTGCGATCGAATCCGGTTGTGACGTGACGGGTGAGTGGATCATCCCGAGTGAGAGTGAGAGACAGAGAGACAGAGAGAGAGAGAGAGAGAGAGAGAGAGAGAGAGAGAGAGAGAGAGAGAGAGAGAGAGAGAGAGAGAGAGAGAGGCGAGGTGAGGAAAGGCCCTCTTCCTGAAAGGAACGCCCACCCAGTGACTTTTGATGTTCACGTAATGGTAATGACGTTTTAATAAGACGAAATCGCGGAGGCGGCGCCCCTCTAAGTAAATTACCGGATGCAAAGACGAGATGAGGTTTCAATTCTAGTCTTGCCTCACCTAGAGACACTTTTTGTCGCGGTGTGCTCGGTGCGAGCTTGCGAAAGGGTTATAAGGCAGGAGGAGGAGTACGGTTCGGCTCGGTGGTTCTGTTCGCGCGCATGTAGCAGTACCCAAACACGCACACACACTCACACACGCACACACGCTCAATATACATGCCCCGGGATGATGTGTTGGTGGGCATTGGTCACACCCTGATACGCACGAATCGGTACCTAATTGCTTCGTTCGGAACGTGAGAAGAAAGGGCCGATGATTAGGGGGAGAGAAATCAGGCGATAAGCAAGGCGATGAAGAGAGGAGGCTGCAGGGGGTGCCGAGGACATCAGCCGCTCAAAGGGGTGCCAACTTGACGAAAAAAAATTAATCAAATTTGTACTGTTCCTCGTAAACGGTGGCCTTAACAGTGCCTTGCTCAGGACTACAAAACCAGAACAAAATAATGAGTCTAAGAGGCTAATTAGCTGTATGTCAGGTAGCACCGCCGAAGGTAGCCGCGAAGAGCCGCAAACTTTCCTTCCTTTTCCCGGCGGTTTGTGTATTTGGGCGCGATAGGCTTTGTTGTGGGTGGAAATGGCGAAACGTGAGGATGAGTTTGACCATCTGATAAGCATAATGAGAGGCGGTAAGGACTGGCCGCTGCGAGCGCTGCGCCTTGGCTCCGCCCTCCCTGCCGCGCGCCCCGGGAGGCAGAGGCTGCAGGCTGCAGGCACTAGGTGTGCTGTTACTCAGCACGTTTGTTGGTACACTCGGAAAATAATAGTGTCCAATTAAAAAGCTTGCTCGGCTGAAGGCCGCTCCAGCCGCCCCGGTGAGTCAGAGGTGCGCGCTAGCCTCGCTGCGCTAGCCAGACTCTAGCCTCGCTCAGGTCCAGCCTCGCTGCCGGCGGGGGTCGGTCCTAAGCGGACGGAAGAGGAGCTCTCTCGCTGCGTCGGGGCGGCCGGGGCGGCCAGGGTGGCTACCTCGGCTCGCGCATTCAAGTCTCCCCAGCCATTAGCGCCGCGGTGTTCATTGAATGTTGGGCCGACCTTTGGGGCTCGCGCGTGGTGAGGTGCGCGGCGTGCGCGGCGTGCGCCGGGTCAGAGGTGTCCGTTGGGACACGAGGAACAGGTTCCAAGAGAGGCTCGCGACAGCAGTGCCTAACCCGCGCCTTTTTTACGGCACTCCTCGGAATCGGTTTAATGTGGAGTGAAAGAAGGATGAGCGTGCGTGTGTGTGTGAGTGGGTGTGTGTGTGTGTGTGTGTGCGCGTGAGTGTGGTCCAGTGCTGCCGAGCGCGGGGCGGGACGGCACGGGAATGCCTGGCGTCCCCGGATTTCTATAGGGCTCGTGTCCGACAAAAGAATGTCGATTCAAGTTTTGAAATTGCTCTTTTATGCCTTCGGACTTCGCAGCAGCAGCGGCAGCAGCCAGACGACGGGCAGGATTTATCCTCGGCCGTCCCACCCCGTGCCTTACCTTGCTCATGTGCTCCTTCTCCTCTTGTTGCAGGGTGTAAAAGTTTCTTCAAGCGGAGTGTGCGGAGGAACCTGACGTACTCGTGCCGGGGGAACAGGAACTGTCCGATAGACCAGCATCACAGAAACCAGTGCCAATACTGCAGACTCAAGAAATGTTTAAAGATGGGCATGCGGAAAGAAGGTGAGTCTTTGCCCGACAGTGTTATCAAACAATTTCACTTACGCAGTTGCCTGCGTGTCTGCGCGTCTTGGTGCGGGACGCGTGGGCGTGTGACATGCGCCGACCTACTTCTGTGTCCCTGCGTCCACAATTAGCCCAGTCCAGGAAGAGATAGTCAGTCCCCGCGTGGGAGGCGACCTGTGTGTCGCTTTGCAACACCTGATGCGAAATTCTGATACCGCGCGTGAAATTCAGAGAGGATGGTGGACGTGCTCCGTGGCGGCAGTGGGGCCTTGCAACCAAGCTACAGTGGGCCAGAAGCTCGGCGCAGGCGGCCAGGACTCTAGACGCGTTTCGAGCTCTAGAGTCGCTAAGCAGGACTCGAACGGAACGCGTGACCCCACCAATAGATTCCTCCTTCGGACAGCAATCCATTGGTGGGGTCACACTTTCGGTTCGAGTCCTGCTGAGCGACTCTAGAGCTCAAAACCCCTGCTTCCAGTCTTCTGGCCCACTGCGGGGCCTTGTAGCCAAGTGAGGCGGTGGTCGCGTCGTGCTGCCGGAGTCCTTTGGCGTCCGGGCCGCCGGGCTGCCCCAACACACCGCCTTCCCTAATGGATGTTTTGTCTCGACAGGCAGGCCGCCACCGCCCCCTTTATGCTGAACAGCAGCAGACCCCCCCCCCCCCCCTTCCCCCCTTCCCTCTCCGTGAGGTGAGATACGACCAATAGACGCCTGATTGATGCCGGCCGTGTTTTACTTTGAGAGCTGAGGAGGCGATGCTTCACTGCAGCTCCAGCTCCAGCGCCCAATCGATCCGCTGATTTGGAAATTTGGAACACAGCGCAGCCTGTTATTTCTCTCTTGCTCGCTCTTGTGCATCCTGTCGAGTCGCCTCGCCACTTGCTTAATTACATAATTACTTGCAATTACGTTGGGCGGGCCACTCAGGGATTCACCTTTACAAGCAATGCAGTTTTTTTTTTTTTTTTTTTTGACAATTTGTGTGGAACCACTCCTTGGCAGGTTGCTCTGGCAGTAGTTTGATTTCCGACTCCGCTTCCACCGTTAAATATCTTTCGCGCCCCTCTGGAGTAAGAGGGCGACGAGGCACTGTTGGGACTGCAGGATCTGCCTAGCACTGCCCCAGCCAGCGTGTCGCCGCTTCGATTCCCAGCCGTGGCAGCTTGTTTTAATAGTGTAATCGCTGGTTGTTTGCTTTCCTTGCTTTTGTGCCCCGAAAGGAAGTTACCGACTTTGGCGTCCAATTACTCCCCGCTGCTTCGGACAGCCTTCTGTCTTTCCGTCCGTCCGTCCGTCCGTCCGTCCGTCCGTCCGTCCGTCCGTCCGTCCGTCTGTCTGTCCGTCTGTTTGTCTACCAGTCCAGTCTCTGTGTCTTTTCATCCGTCCGCCTGTCTGTCCAGATTTCGGGCCCGACTTGCCAAATCGTTTTCATTCAACCATTTTCACACCTCCCTACAACTCTTCTCTGTAACTTGCTGTACAAGTGTCAAATCCTGAGTGCGTGACGACTGAGTCGTCTATTTTTATAGGTTTTGTGGAAACGAGAGGAGCGAGTCATGGGAGGGTCCATGAGTGAACAGGGCACGCAACGGGTACTTCTGTCTCCCTCTCCTCCACGCCCGTCTCTCTCACTCTCTTAAACTGGACACTCACGTGTGTGTCCTGCATCGTGGGAAATCCTGCAGGACCATCCCTTCTCCCTCAACTCGAGCACTCACACACACATACACACACACACGCACACACGCATGCGGAGCAGCTCACTCACACGCACACACACGCAGGCGCGTCACCGATGCGTGTCGGTAATTTGCTATACGCGTATGTATATAAACGGAGTACGTATCGGCGTTCTTTGCTCAACACCGTGAATGCGTGCACACACACACACACACACACACGCTGACTTCCACACGCATGCACACACACTTACAATGGCTGCATACGTATGAATGTCAAAAGGCGTCCTCCGCAGCAAAACAGGTAACACCTCCTAGGTACCCGGTCGTCCGCGGATTTCATCACATCGGATGCGAATAAATTATTTCCATTTTATTATTTCAAGCCAGCGAGCTGCTGCTGCGTGCTTGCACTGTAGGCGACGAGGGGTCAAGCGAGTTGAGACCCGCGATGGTCACGCGAACAACAACAACAACAACAACGGGGGGATAGCGGTAGCGGCCGGCCCTTGTTCTCGTCGCGATCCTCTGCAAATAGGCCACCAATTAGACAGAGTCCGGCCGTAGAGGAGGCTTCCTGCGCGTGCTGTACAACGGCCTCCGCTTTTTTTAAAAAAAAAAAAATAATAAAAAAAAACACATTTATTTTTTATTTTTTTATTTTTTCTATTTTTTTGCGTTTAATTTTGAATAGTTTCTAATTTTTTCTCGTTTTTTTTTCTCTCAAGTTTCAAATTTTTGTGTGATCTAGCGAACGCGGGCGCGCGACTCTGCCACGGTATATACTTTTTGTTTGCTGCTGTTGTTTTGGTTTTCGCATGCGCGCGTCCTTTGTAACGAGACGTGCCGTCCGCGAGAGATTATCTGTCGGTCAGCCTACTCCGCTCTAGTTGGCTGCAGTGTCCCAAATATCGGCCGGAATCTCCCTCGGCTCGGTTGGCCGCGGGAAGTGTTAGGGGCCGTCCGTCAGCAACGTCTGCGGCGAGTGGACCGGTGCAAAGGTCAGAGGGGCACGGGCTATTCAAGTCCAACTTGCTCTGCGCTGAGATTTTCCAACGGTTTGAAACCATGTCATGCGTGTGTCCAAGCCAGACAAGGTGAAGGCGGCTACTTTCCTTGGGAAGGGGAAAGTCCTGAACTTGCGCAAACGACGACCGCAGGACCCCCAACCGTTGCCGGTTGGACGGGGGTGCCTCACCTGCAGGCAGGGCTCTGTCACTCGAAGCACGGTGGGTGCGGCGGCAGACGGAGAGGCGCTTCAGCGTGGGACCGAAAGCAGGATTGTGCGTGGTGCGAGTGCGAACGCCAGCCGGGCAGTTCGGCCGGCCAGTCCGGTACATCGGGGTGATCGACTCGCTTCATGCATACGCATACGGCCGGGGCGACCGCCAGGGCGACGGCCTCCTCGGTGGTGGCCAGCGCGTCGGTCAGGACGTCCCACCTGAGGAATCCAGTTTCGGTGCACGGGACTCCAAGGCTGACCCCTGTCCCCCTAGCTGTCCGCGCTGGTCATCCGGGGCGGGGCGGGGCGGGGCGGGGTGCGGCGGGGCGGGCCGGCCGGACAGGGGTGCCTCCCCTCCACATTGTCTCTGCGTCTTCACGGCGGCCAAGTAGATCACCGCTTTGCATCACTAGGGTAAATCCACTCTGAAAACTCCCAGAGTTATCCCACTCTGACATTTCAGAGTTTTCTAACTCAGGACCAGAAACTCTGGGAAAGAAAGTCTAAAAATTCGCGCACCTCAGAGTTAGAATTTCAGAGTCCCATTTGGAGTTTTAGAGTCACATAATCAGAGTTTCAGACTTGGCACAATCAGAGTCTTAGAGGTTCGGAGTTATCTTGAAAGTGTCATTATCTCCAACCCAATGTGTTACATCAATATCACGATAATGTGATAGGGGTCGGGAAACCGAGTTCGATCCGAATCCGCAATCCATTTTGTGCTACCACCAACGGTTCACAAGATAGCAGAAAAAATGTTTCCAATATTAATAATATTGAAATGGCCCTACTTAATTTCTGTGCAGATGCTGCATATAAAATTTCAAGGAAATATTCCTGTAACTTTTCGATTTAGAGCCTTGTTAATTTTAACATGACTCTGAAACTCAGACTTAGACTCTAAACCTTCAAGCGCGACTCAGCAACTCTGAAGAGATTTTCAGACTAAGGATGAAACTCTGAAACTCAGAGAAGGATTCAGAAACTCTGAAGAGTATAAACTCTGGAACTCTGAGCAAACTCTGCAACTCCAAAAGGAACTCTGCAACTCTGGTTTGAACTCCGGAATTCAGACAGGAACTCAGAAACTCTGACAGAAACTCTGCAACTCTAAGGGAAACTCTAAAACTCTGACATGAACTCAGAAATTTGAGAGTGGATTTACCCTAGTGATGTAATCATTCTTTGTCATAAATCACGTAAATTAACATGGAATCGGCCGCATCGTCTTGGCCGGCCGGACTCCAGCCGGACTCCAGCCGGACAATGGCGGGGAGGGGAAGGTAATCCGCCGCCACCCCAAGGAGCGCCCCGAGGAGTAGGCAAACAGAATGCTACACTAGGGTAAATCCACTCTGAAAACTCCCAGAGTTATCCCACTCTGACATTTCAGAGTTTTCTAACTCAGGACCAGAAACTCTGGGAAAGAAAGTCTAAAAATTCGCGCACCTCAGAGTTAGAATTTCAGAGTCCCATTTGGAGTTTTAGAGTCACATAATCAGAGTTTCAGACTTGGCACAATCAGAGTCTTAGAGGTTCGGAGTTATCTTGAAAGTGTCATTATCTCCAACCCAATGTGTTACATCAATATCACGATAATGTGATAGGGGTCGGGAAACCGAGTTCGATCCGAATCCGCAATCCATTTTGTGCTACCACCAACGGTTCACAAGATAGCAGAAAAAATGTTTCCAATATTAATAATATTGAAATGGCCCTACTTAATTTCTGTGCAGATGCTGCATATAAAATTTCAAGGAAATATTCCTGTAACTTTTCGATTTAGAGCCTTGTTAATTTTAACATGACTCTGAAACTCAGACTTAGACTCTAAACCTTCAAGCGCGACTCAGCAACTCTGAAGAGATTTTCAGACTAAGGATGAAACTCTGAAACTCAGAGAAGGATTCAGAAACTCTGAAGAGTATAAACTCTGGAACTCTGAGCAAACTCTGCAACTCCAAAAGGAACTCTGCAACTCTGGTTTGAACTCCGGAATTCAGACAGGAACTCAGAAACTCTGACAGAAACTCTGCAACTCTAAGGGAAACTCTAAAACTCTGACATGAACTCAGAAATTTGAGAGTGGATTTACCCTAGTGTAATGCATTTCGGCGCTTTCCCAGCCATTGTCCGGCAGCCCAGCGGATGACACTTATGCCGGATCGATTATTATTTGCGTCACTGTGGGAACGCCGATGCCTCGGTCGATGCAAATCGGGTCGCACCTGGCCACTGAGGCCGGCCGCCTCCATGGAGGCTCACTGCCCCCTGTCTCAATGAAAGGACGCAGCGAAAAGAGCACGCTGACCTCACATGCAGCCCAAGTTCCGAGATTCATGGGCACATAAGTCTCTTTGATCGAACATCAGTTGTTAATTACTGGCTGGAGCAGCGTTGCGAATCCTTTTAGATACTCGTTCAAGCCTGGCTAGGTCACCCCCCCCCCCCGCCACACACACACACACACGCACACACACCAACTCACACGCAGAGCCATATGGGTGTATCCCATCAGTCTTATCAGCGCATCGCCGCGGCGATACTGGTGCCTTTTTCGCTGAAATGCGCATCTTTTATGACTTATCACGCGCGGAGGCCGGGGCCGGGCAGGCCTGGCGAGGCGACGCCGTCTGCTTGCAGAGCGGGTGGGGGTGTTTTCATAGCCTCGTCGATACGACGCGTCATTCTTATCCTGTTTTTTGTCTTTATTCTAGTTATGAAGTTGCCAACGTTTTCCCAGAATACCGGTAAGCTAGAAACTTTGTAGCCGACGGCGGCCCCGCGAACGATCGCGGCGATAAAAGTAAACATAGTTTTGTCTGAGAGTGTACTCTGTCCGACGTGCTGCCTAATTGTGGCAATTTAAAGCAGCGGCCGCCGCTGACGCCGCTCTCAGTCGGCACGAGCAGCCGCGCTGCGCCGATTTGTTTAGGTTCGTTCTTGTTTTTCGTTATTTTAAATCAGGTTCGAATCCCGGCGGCTGCCCCCTTTTTTTTTCGCGCGCGTTTTTAGCCTGGTAGTGTTAGCGCGCCTTACCGTTGCGGCGTTACTTCACATCGCTCTGGGATCTCGTTCCCGCACACCTTGACAAGGCTTACCGCGCCGAGTCCAGCGATCGTGATATCTAGGATTTGCGAGGAAAACTCCCCCTCTTCCCCTACGCTGGCAGCAACGACGTTTTCGTTGACGTGCAGCGGCACTTCATGCAGCTTAGCTTTCGGAATTTCTGACATTTTACAACAAAAAAAAAAAAAAATAATAAAAAAAAAAAAATGTTTTTTGTAAGGTTTTATTTTTTCCATGTTGTCTTGGTGCCTGCGTGTTGACCTTGTTTACAGCCGAGAACAGCCTAGCCGGTGCAGCGGGCATTTCATTTTGCCGAGGTGTTTTACTGCAAACTCCGCGAGCAGATGACCTGCTTTGCTTTGCTTCGCCTTGCACGGCATGCACCGACTCGCAGCAGCCAGCGCCAAAGATAACCCCAAAGCTTTGCCCCGTCCGCGCACGCTTTTCTCGCGCATTTGAATGCAACACTTCTTCGGAGCGCTTTCCAATTTTTTTTAATTTTTTTTTTTTTTGCCGGGGCTCTGCTCTTTTGCATTCTGCGAAAAGCGACTGGCACCGGGTTGACACTTTGACACCCTCGCTGACTGACACCTCTAGCGCGAAAATTGGGGAGCAATGCGCGGCTACTGGTCTCGTCTCCCAGGACACCTGCCCCTCCCCCTGTCCTGCCCTACCCGGCAGCCAGGACGTGACCACAGTGGTGCGTGTTTTTTGTGTTTTTTTTTTTTTCGGGGGAAAGTGTTTCTCCTCCGCAGGGAGTTGCGAGGCAGGTCCTTGCGTCCTTGCGTTCTCCCCTTTCCTAAATGGGCCGTATCAGAAACCCGAGCCCCAGGGGCGCAAGGGCCGAAGGTGCGGGGGTGGCAGCCGGCCGTTGTCGGTCCCTTTGCCGCGAATTTCGCAGAAACTATTCGTCCAACTAACCCGCGGCGATGGGGGGCCGTCCGTAAGCAGGGGTCGGTCGGCATAGTTGTCGCCGAGTCGTTATCAATTGGTCCCACTGTGTCGGGCCGGCGAGTCCGCCGGGAAGAAGACATCAAAGTTTATCGTGCGCTCGGGCCGCGCGAGGACGCCGCCGGGCCGGTGGTGTAGTTGTAGTGGCCAGCCGGGCCCCGCGACGCCGCCGACACCGACCGACGTGTTTCTTCCCAGCTCGTTCTTGGCGTGCGCCAAAAATCGGGGTCAGCCCCGAGGGGGCATCGGACGGTCTTTAATTCGAGTCGCCATTAGCGAGACACCCTTTGCGGCCTAGCGTTCGCCACGACGCACGGCGGGCTACCTTTCCCCACCGCCGCACTGCCGACTGCCGGGCCGCGGCTGCCGCGGCGGCAGAGGTTACCGCGCAGAGTAGTTCTGCCGCGTTCAGCGCAGGGAAGCACTGGATCCTCCGCGCTCTATCGCGCCAGCATCTGACGGAACCCTCGCTGTCTTATGGAAATGAGCCTAGACACACACACACGCTCTCTCTCTCTCTCTCTCTCTCTCTCTCTCTCTCTCTCTCTCTCTCTCTCTCTCTCTCTCTCTCTCTCTCTCTCTCTCTCTCTCTCTCTCTCTCACACACACAAACACAAACACAGAGTCCCTTCGACGTTTTTGCGGCGGTAAGTCGCTTAGTTTGGCCGTGCGCAGCCATTACACTGGTAGGGATGGCGCGTAGCTATCAAGATCACACGAGCAGCATCCCAGTCTGCATCGCGGAGACGCGGGGAGCAGAGGAGCAGGCAGGCACTCGTCAAGAAAACGCGTCGGGAAAGAGTTTGCTCCTCCTTTTGTGAGCCATAGTGTCGATGGGTCATCTGACTTGATTAATCATTGCAGCGGGACGGACCTCCGTGATGCTGATAAATGCCGGAGCCGTGAAAAAAAAAAGAAAAAAAAGAAAAAGTTTCATTGCCGTGGGCAAGTGTGGGAGTTTTAAAATTTCGAATCCTTGATGCACTTTTGTCTGTGTTCATTGACAACGGGACTTTATTGGCATGCGGCTGATTTGACTGAAAAACATAGTCGAATCGTCCAAACACGGGGCAGGTTGTCAATACGCGAGATGAGTGCGTGTGATGAGCGAGGTAATGGTCGGTCGGCGCGAGCTTGTAAAGACAGGACCGGGCGGCACATCACAGACGCCCAATCGCTCAGTCATGGACGCATGACTCGGCCACCGCGCCCCGTCTGTCCCGCTCACGCACTGCCGGCCGGCCCGTGGGAGCGACAGAGACAGACCGAGTGAGTGTGCTGGCCGGGCCCGGCGCAGCTCGGCGCAGCTCGGCGCGGAAGGCATGTTCGTCTGACACCCGCCGGCACACAGGTACCCCTTCGGGCCTCACACACCCGGAACCTCTCGGCGCGCCCCCTGCCGCAAGGGGCCCAGCCCGTGCGGTGGGCCCCATCGGGGCACCTCCCAGACAACCTGCTTGATGGATCATGTCGCTCGCAATACGCGCTCGGGGCGTCCAAAGTTTCTCGACTTTGACGCGGTGGTTGACGGTGTAGGGACACAGCGACGCGAGGGACACAGTAGCTGCGCATGTCCCAGTTCCCGGATCACCGCTCCGCCGCTCCCAGACTCCCTCTCGGTGACGTCACCACACGCACGCACGCCGCGTGACCTTTGCAGTATGAGAAATTCCGCCGGGTTATAGTGTGCCTTACTTACCCGTGGCCATCAATCGCGCACTTACATGTCGGCTGGATAGTGTAAAGTCGTTAGCTGTCTGTCCGCCTGCCTGCCCGTCTGTGGGTCGCGAGGTACGTTCATAATGCCGAGCAGCGCACAGCTAGCCGCTCTGAGTGGGTGACCTGCTATGCTACGCGCGGCACCGACCTGCACTCTGTCAGCAACCACCGCGCCTCGCGAAACAAGTTCCCGCGCGAAACCTCTGCACCCTTCGGCGTACTTGCTGCTTGTAATTGATGCTTCTAATAAAAGGACTGGCATGAAATTGTGTGTGTGTGTGTGTGTGCGCGCGCGCGTGCGCTTCTGTCGGCATGCAGATCAGCGGCATGGAGACAGCACGCCAACAAACTCGAGACAGTCCGAAATTTGTGACGAGCCATTCCAAACACGCTCCGAGGCACTTACTGGCCAATGAGGCTGCGTGCGGCAGCGGCGCCGCATTATAACAATTAATAATTATGCAGATCTTCGGATTGGCGCCCACGGCGTCGCGAGGCGCGCTGGGGCGCTGTGGCGCTGCGGCGGGGCTCTTAGTGAGCGTTGGGCGTGGGCGAGGCCGGGAGAACTATGGGAACGCCACCGCTGTGTGTGTGTGTGTGTGTGTGAATCGTGTGCCGAGATCCTACGGATGATGACGTACATTTACCGCCGTAAATCAAAATGGAGGTCATCTCGCAGTCGCAGTTTGTTCCAAATCCCTACAAATGAAGGAAACTACATGGTCTCCATCTGATTGGCTCCGTCCGTCCGTTTGTCTGTCTGTCTGTCTGCGTGGTCGTGGTGGTGATGGCATTGCGCTTCATTAGTGCTGAAGATGATGTCATGGACCAAGCACCTCCGCGGGTAGGCAACTAGGAGGACTCCGGGTAGGCAATAGGATCAAGTATAGTAAAGGACCAAGTAGGCAAGGACCAAGTAGGCAAGGCAGTTCCCACGGCGCGTCGCTGCCCTAATTAGTTGGCCGTCAGCGAAACCCTGTCCGACACTGGCCGACACCTTGTCGATAGCCGCCACACAGCCGGCCCGCCGGACAAGATCTGTCTAGGCTGCCTGTCCGTCTGGGCGGCACCCTGTCAGACAGGCAGGCAGGCAAGGCAGGCAGGCAGGCGGCACCGCCACGCCCCTCCCCCCACCCGCGCAGCGTGATCGTGCAGTCAGGGGCATCCATTAGTCGGCTCAATCAGTAGCATTCCGACTTTGGCGCCAAAAATTTGAATGGACCCGTGTTGCCGCGAAGCTCGTTAAGTTTTTCTCTTGTTTCTTTTTTTTTTCGTGACGCACTTCTTTCTTACCGTACGTGAAGGGACTGTGAACGCTCTGTGGGTGAGTCACGCTCAGGAGAAATGAGAGGATGCGGGCGGCGGACTAGTGGTGGCAGACCGCAGGCCGACCTAACCTAACTCTCTGCGCTTGCCGCTCGCCGCTCAGCGGGAAAACTGGTCGCTTTGCCGCCCACGCGCGCCTACACCGCCAACAAGTCGCCCACGGCGTTTACATCGCCGGGTTTTGACGTCCGTGTGAACCCTGTCGACCGCTGGCGAGGTTCGATTGGAGCGCCTGGCCGCCACGCCCGCCAGGATGGCCAGGATGCGCTTACTCGGTTTGAGACTTTGAGGTGCTTACTAATGGGCTCTTTCATTAGCAAGTCAATCAGGCATGCCGCGGTGCGGTGCGGCCGCTAGGTCTTGCAGACACCTGTTTGTCGCGCACCTGCAAAGGAACCATACCGGTCTAACCCCACCGGATGTGGACCCGGCTTTGCACTGCACTAGTGTTTCCGATTCACTTTGAAATTCAAAAAAAAAAAACAAAAAAAAACGACGAAACCGCTGCTTGTCCGTCGTCCGGCTGTGTTTGCTTTTATACCGGCAGTAAACCGAGTGCATAGAGTAAAGTGATGATGCCATAACGATCCAGTTTGATGGTGGTAAAATGGCCGTTAAATGACACAGTGCGCTGTGTGCGTGTGCGGTGGGTGGGTGCAGTGAGTGTATTCCTCGAATTCCTTTTAGCCGTCTCGTGGCTTATGGCGGATGGGGCGGGGCGGGGCGTGGCGGGCCTACTGCGGGGCCGCCGTCGGCCGTCTGGTCAAACCTCATCAACGTTTCCCGTCCGGCGCTACTGAAGCCCTCCCGCCCCGCCCCGCCCCGCCTCACCACGCCCCGCTCAAGGTCGCGCTCAGAGCGCCCTCAGCCCTACGGCTCAGCTGTGTGGGAATAAATCGTGATCAGATACACAACTAGCCTCGTGTCTGACCTTCTTCCTATCGTTGTGGAGAGGTTTTGACGCCGGCACTGAGCGAAGATGGACTCTGCTTGTTAGCCTGCAAAGTTCAGGCGGCGGCGGCGAGAGACGGAAACGGATCTCGGCATCGGTCCGCAGCAGCGAAAGGTCCTCCTCCCCGCGGAGTGGCGCAGCCTGCTCTGAAATCGGGAGCGGTCTGGCGGGGTCCAGTCGGGGAACGGTCCCATCAATCCCTGCGAAGTGTGGGGCCGGCAGACCGGCACTGGAAAATGACCCCCCAAGAGCAAACAGTGTGGCGGCGTGGGCGGGCCGATCCGTTCGGGACACGTACTCGTCTGTTTCGCAGTGTGGCCGCCACGGCCTGGCTTCGCCTCCTCCGTGACGCGAGCGCACAGTGCGCCGCACACGTCCGCCCTGGGATGAGGGCATCTCTCGGATCTGGGACCGCTAGGCATGCACACTGGGCCCTCTCGCGCTCCTACACGCCACGCTCGGGAGTGCGGAAGGGACAGAGCGTCGGAAACGCAATGTCAATAGCACGCTACCTGCTTGGCAAGCGCGCGCGACGCCACCTTGGCTGGGTTGATAAGCTGTTTCGCAGACGGTGCCGCCGCGGTCCAGCTTCAGAGTATCACCCTGGAGTGGCGTCCTTACTTCTAACGAACCTGACAGCCACTTCCAGGTTGTGCAATCAGAGCCATCCCTGTGACGTCACTCTCAAGTCCTGCGTTGATGGATCGCTAGGTCTTCATTCCGCGCGGCCGGCCAATCAGCGAGTCGGACAGAGATGAATAGAGCCAGCCGAAGGCCAGGCACACAGTGGGCCACGCGGCACCCAAACGCCCGCTTTGTTTCAATTTCTTCAACCAGCTCGGAAAGTTGTCTCGGCTACTCGCTGGCAGGTTGACAAGATCGTCCAGCAAAACGACTCGCGGTCGGCATCGCATTAGTCATGCTCTCCGTTACATGGGAGCTTCAGCTTGGCCCTGTCGTCAGGATAATTGAATGTTTGGGGCCTGCCTCCTCGGCGGGGTTTTGGGCGTGCACTCACTAGACGCGTGGTCCCGGAATAGTTCGCCCGGTGAAGGCTTCACTGCTGAAGACGCGTAGTGCAGCCAGAGGTTTTGGAACAGGAACCAGTCGGCGCAGTTCATAAGTCAACGTGTCGGGGGATGGCAGGTGTTGGTAAACAGCAACCTGATAAATAAGCGAGCGTGCGGTTTTGTAGAAGATTCGCCCAAACGGGACGCCAACGTATTGACATGCAGCACCAGGTCCCTCGCTGCACCAGGCTGGACCAAAACCAGGCACGCACCCATACCGGTCCTCCCGCGTCCCGCCCCACCCCGCCCCACCCCACCCCGCCCCTCCGTTGTACTGAGAAACCGGACACAAGCGCCTATCGGAAACTTTTATCATCCGATCACACACTCCGCACGCCCCCAGTTTGACCTCCGCTTCTCTCTCACCTATCCTTCACCGGGGCCGCGCGTGCATATTATGGTTCCTGATGCCCCAGCTAATGCTTCGAGATTCAGTCTGATTGGAATAGGCTCAGCTTCACCCAGCGGGGAAATTTTTCATATTTTTTTTTTTTTTTAGGGTTTTTTCTCTGTGTCTGGCTGCCGCCCCCGTGTGACGAATCCTGTTCGGCGGGCGCCTTTCGGCCGGTCGGGCCACACACGCACAGGTGCGAGCAGATTGCCTTAACGTGCTTTTGTTTGTCATGTTGCAGCGGTGCAGAGAGGCCGGGTCCCCCCGACGCAGGCGACGGGGCTGACCGGGCAGTACGCGCTGTCCAACGGGGACGCGGCGGCCGTGGCGGCGGCGGCGGGGCTCAACGGACACACGTACCTGTCCTCGTACATCTCGCTGCTGCTGCGGGCCGAGCCCTACCCCGCGGCTCGCTACGGCCAGTGCATGCAGCCCAACAACATCATGGGCATAGACAACATCTGCGAGCTCGCGGCTCGACTCCTCTTCTCGGCCGTCGAGTGGGCCAGAAACATCCCCTACTTCCCTGACCTCCAGGTGAGGACGTTCGCTACCAGATTTGTCATTTTTCAAAAGATAAAATAATTATTTTTTTTTAAAAAAAATTGGCCGTTAAATTTTTTTAAAGAAAAAATTAATAATTGTGCACCATTTGACCGAAACTATGACCTCTTAAATTCTCCCCCTCCAGGTGACGGACCAAGTGGCCTTATTACGGCTAGTGTGGTCGGAGCTGTTCGTCCTGAACGCGTCGCAGTGCTCCATGCCGCTGCACGTGGCGCCTCTGCTGGCCGCGGCGGGGCTGCATGCCTCCCCCATGGCGGCGGACAGGGTGGTGGCCTTCATGGACCACATCAGGATCTTCCAGGAGCAGGTGGAGAAGCTCAAGGCGTTACACGTCGACTCGGCCGAGTACTCCTGTTTAAAAGCCGTCGTCCTCTTCACCACAGGTGAGTCAGTAGTAAGGGCTTCTCCAGGTCACTGGCCGCCTTGCCATCTTGAGTACTTCAAGTCACTCGCCACCGTGTTGAACGCCGGGGTTGGCTTTGCCTGAGTAAGACAGGGCGAGGTGAACTGTCGTTTCCAAAATGGCGGCAGGCGAACAAGAGGGTTACATACTACTCACACCACAACATTGATTTATTTAACGTTTCTTGGCGAATTTTCGAACAGTAACGTTGCCGTGCAATGCAATGCAGGAGGGCTGCAGTGGGTGGGGAAGGACAAGGATATATGGGTGAAGGCTTTGCCCTAGTTCAATGTGCGCACACGTACGCCTCTCTTGTGTTCCCGCCTGGACCGCCGGCTCGGCTCGGCTCCTCGCTTAGCCCGGCCGGGCTCGCCGGCTTGGCTCGGCTCCCTGCGGAGTGCATCGAGTTAGTGCCCCCAGTCCCCTGGCTCCCCCGGCGCACACCCGCACCACGCTGTGCTCCACGCGAGCAGCGCGCGCTTTCGACATTCTCGGAATCGCCGTGTGTCCAGCAGTGTCCGTGCAACAAAGGGACCTACCGAGTCATTCCGAAGCGTCCTTTCGTCGCTGTCTCTCTCGCTCTCCCACGGCACGCCCGATGAGGGCGACGGGACAACGCCGCGACGCTCAGCCTGCTGCTGCTGCACGCTGCCAGCGAAACGCTCGGAGTGTTATCCTGGAACAGCCCCGCACAAATTAGGTGTCAATCCACGGAGCCAAGCAAGAAAAATTAAAATCATTAACAATAATTTTGTTTTAAGAAAATATTATTTTTTTAAGAGTGTTGAATCAGATTTTAAACAACTGCATGAATCGAGTTGACGCCAGATCTTTATGACAATTCTTTCAGACGGTACAACGTCTGATTTTACGTAGTTTTCTTTTTGTGAGTGGAATGGAGAAACTGTGTGCTGGAGTTTACAACGCGCGGGCCCGCTAGCTTCGCAGCGCGTTAGCCGGGCGGACCGGCCGGATAGGTTAGGGCGACCAGTGCGCTTGCTTGTAGCTGCGCTGCGCCGGGCGGTGCCGTGCTGCGCCGCGGTGTGCCGAGCCGTGCCGGGCAGGCTGCGAGGCGGCCGGCCGGGCCGTGCCTTGCTGTTATCTCAGCCCGACGGCCCGACCGGACCCCACCTGTACTTTCCAGCCGATGCGCCTCTCCAGCCTTGCGCGCTTGGAGCTTCGCCGAGCTTCGCGCTTGGCGTTTCGTTCCGAGCCGCACGACGCCCTCCTTCGTACAGTGCGAGCAGAAATGGTGAGCCGGTTCTCCCGGCTCGGCTGGCTGGCTGGCTGGCTGGCTGGTTGGCTGGCTCGCGGACGACCCGATAGTTTGAGCGCGTGTCTGGAAGTGTACGGGAGTTTGGGTGCGGCGGAGGACGCGGCGGAGGGCGTCTTGATGTACGGACGGACGGTGCGGACTCAACTCGGCGAAATTCTCCGCCTTCCTGCCTCTCTGTTGCTGCCTCTCTCTCTCCGTCCCTCTCTCTCTCTCTCTCTCTCTCTCTCTCTCTCTCTCTCTCTCTCTCTCTCTCTCTCTCTCTCTCTCTCTCTCTCTCTCTCTCTCTCCCTCTCTCTCTCTGTCGGCCGCTTCCCTGCCGGTTCCCTCGCGGAATGCATTGCGAGTGAGTCACCGTACGACCCGACTGGCCGGGCTGGCCGCGGGTTTGATTCCGGACGGGGGCAGCGCCGTCAAAGTGTTTATGTCGCACCTTGTTTTCCTTTTACCGCGCGACTTGTTTCCACTTTTTTCCCTCCTGTTCTGCTTTCGTGTGAGGGACCGAGTGAGCGAAAGGAAGAGAGAGAGAGACGGCATAGCCTTGCGCGCGCGCCTGGACACTGATTCCGATCAGCTGGAGGCTGGAATGACCCGTGCCCGGCTGGAGCCCGGCTGGAGCCTGGCTGGAACGAACCGCAGCGGCGGGTGGAGCGTGTCCTCTGGACACTCTCCAGGAGGCTGAGGGTCATTTTCGTCGCTCTGTCTCTCTCGCGCCTCCTCGTCCCGCCCCGCGAGTGCGAGAGAGGCGGCTCCATGAGTCGGATCCCAGTCAGCGAGCCCCCGGCCGGGTGGACAACACCCCGCACCCGAGTACGGCGGGTCTGCCTACCTCCGCCGTGGCAGGCGCTCGCGACCAAACCTAACGCCCCGAACAATGTGTCTCCGCCTTGTGCAACCCTGCGCCTGGATGACAGGCCGATCGTGGGCTGGAAAAAGTAGTGGCTGGACGCGCTGCGGCAGCGCGGGGCCGCGCCGCCGTGCCGCGTTACCGCCGACGGGTCACGAAGCTGGCGGCCTGTGGCGGCCTGTGGCGGCCCACCGGTGCAACCGAGGTCGCGATTCGGTTACGAAAGGGAAGGGAAGGCGCGTAGGCACGTGACTGACTGTGAGTGTGTGAGTGTGTGAGTGTGTGAGTGTGTGTTTCTGTTGTGGGTCCCGTTCGGTTGCTGACGTGCCATCGGGGAAACATCGTGAAATATCGGAATCCCTGCCGCGCCGCGGGGCACAGGTGTCGCGCGGGGATGCGCGCGGCTGGCTAGAGCATGTCGTGGGTGCGAAGGGGAAAGCCCGCGAGAGAGAGAGAGGGGGAGGGGGGAGGGAACACAGCAAGCCGGAGCGGCGCGCGCACCTTCCAAATGGTCCATTGTGCTGTCGGCCGTGTTGATGTAGAACACAAGTAGCTCTGTCACCAAGTTGCGGCAGACCACTATCTCTGCCGGGCCGGGGCCCTGGGGCGGCCTCGGGGGCCTCGGGGGCCGCAGGGCAGCGCGGGCCGAGAGGTGTGTGCCCAGGCCGAGTGCGAACGCCGCGTCGGTCGCTCTGTTCCTCTCGAGGGAAGGGCCGTGGGAGTGCGAGGGAGACAGAGCGACGCAGGGCCGGGGTCCTCGCCCTTCCGACCCTCCGGCCGCCGCCCAGGGACTGGGTGTGGAGGACAGTATCACTTGGCGGCGCCGCGAGGGGCAGGGTGCAGGGCGCAGGGCGACTGCCTTGGCGCTGCCGTCGAGGAAATTAGCGGGACAAAAATATCGGACCGCCGTAAAGGCAGGTCGGCTGCCGCGCACTTCCTCTGGAGTCTCGACTCTTGCATCGCCTCCCTCCCGCTGCGCGCATCTCTCGACGGATTTACGCGTTTTGATTCGTCAGGTGCGCGCGGAGCGGGAAGCGGGAGAGAGAGAGAGAGAGAGAGAGAGAGAGAGAGAGAGAGAGAGAGAGAGAGAGAGAGAGAGAGAGAGAGAGAGAGAGAGAGAGGAGGTGGTGCCGATAGCATCATTGCGGGATGAGAGACTCGATGCGCCCGCTCCCCCCCCCCCCCCTCCACTCCCTCCTCTCCCTCCACTCCAGCCGGTTCATCACTACTTGCGCCCATTCATTTGGGGGCCGATGTCGTCATGCGTGCCAGACGGACACCCCCGCCCCGCCCCGCCCCGCTCCTCCTCCGATACCCTTTGTTTTCCAGATTAATTGTTTGTTTTCGTGATTCGGAGCCGGCGCTCCGGGCCGCCGGGGGGGTTGATGACTATGAAGGGTGGCCGGGGACGCGCGTCTTGGCGAGGAGCCTTGCCAGGAGCTTGTTGTCCTTGCGGAGGCGTGGGTGGCGGCGCGCTGCCCTCGCCGATGCACGGCCAACGACGCTGCCCGACCCGACACTTTCCCTTATGCCTCGCCGTTATGAGGAGCGTCTGCTTGGCGGCCCTAGTCGTCGTGCCGCGCACAGTGGGCCAGAAGACCGGCGCAGGCGGCAAAAAGGCTAGACGCGTTTTGAGCTCACTAAATGGGACTCGAATCAAAACCTGTGAGCCTACCAATGGATTGCTGTCTGAACGAGGAATCTACTGGTGGGGTCACACGTTCTATTCGAGTCACATTTAGCGACTCTGGAGCTCAAAACGCGTGTAAGTGTAGATCTTTTTGCCGCCGGCGCCGGTCCTCTGGCCCACTGTGCCGCGGTCCACCGGACAGTTTCTCCGTCGTGCCAGCGGAATACTTATGAGGCGGACTGCACGTTGATTGAGCGTGGTAGTTTCCGCCGGCCCGGCTTGGAGCCATGCGCGACCCGGGAAAATAAACAAAAATTACTGAAATTCCCAACCGCCCATAATAGTAGTTTGCTTTGTGAAAAATTGCCGCACATGAATCTTGGGTGTTTTTTTTAGAGAGGATAAAAGCTGACAAATTTCGCGCGTGGTGTGTCTTGTCGCGAAGTGTTTGTTTCCTGGACTAGACTTCTTGGGAAGCGCACCTTTTTTTTTGGCAGAGGAGTTGTTGCTGGAGCCAGGAGTATTAGGGGGTCATTCTTGAATGGTGACGCAAGCATCTTTACTGCTGGCGCCGGGAATATCCTTGCGAGCCGCGACCGTCTCCAGGCCACTGCAAAAATAACAAGAAAGGACTGTGAAAAGAAAAACCTTGGAGTCGTTTCGGCCCCATAATCCCCGTTGTTGCGGCAACCTCGTGCCCGGAAAACTCGGCCAAGTTTGAACAGCCGCGTATTGCCGGGGCTGTCGTAGGATTAAAGCGGATATCGCCTTCTGTTTCATCTCTTTTTACGGCCACTGTGTGTGTGTGTGCGTGCGTGCGTGTGTGAGGCTATCTGGAGGCTGAGCAGTTCACAGCAATTAATATGTTAATGTCCCTGTGCGGGTGGGTCGGCCTACGGGAGGCATTCCTCTGGCGTTGTCCGAGTATGTCACGCTGGCCACCCTGGGACGCCTTCGCTACCAACCAGACAACGTGACAGCGGCCGTCGGCCGGCCCCGCGCATTACCCGCTACTACTTGACCTGCATAGCATGTGGCCATAACCCTGGGGCTCGCGCGTGCGTGCACATACCCCCCGCGGACGTATTCCGCTCACAACGCACTCGCCCAGTATCGTTAAAAATAAGAACTATTATTTTATTTTTTTTCTTCAGTCCCTTGCCGCTGTCAAAAGTTGCAATTTTTCATAAGCAGCCTCGTTGTTTCTGGAACATTCTCGCCCCGCGGTCAAGGCTGCCGCGTTATGGTAATGCCGATTGCTCTGAATACGCGGAAAGGTTAAGTGCGCGGGGCGGGGCGGGGCGGGGCGGGGCGGGGTGGGGTGGGGCGGGGCGGGGTGGGGCGGGGCGGGGCGGGGCGGGGCCGCACTCGTGGCACTTCTTCAAGACGGCTCACGGTCAGGGTCTTGCAATCTAGCAGCCCTATCTTAATACACTAAGACGCGTACACCTTAAGACGCGCATAGCGCACGTCCCGGTGGGCGTGGCCTTGGTACAGCCCG
Source organism: Stenchaetothrips biformis (assembly GCA_030522485.1). Classification (NCBI taxonomy): domain Eukaryota; kingdom Metazoa; phylum Arthropoda; class Insecta; order Thysanoptera; family Thripidae; genus Stenchaetothrips; species Stenchaetothrips biformis. The sequence continues at coordinate 4,467,303 of CM060100.1, forward strand.
TTCCACTAATCGAATGAGATGTGTTGTTGTTAGGCGCCGCTCCGCCTCTGCGCCGCGCTGCGCCGCGCTGCGCCGCGCTGCCGGTGGCGAGGCGAAGGTGGTATGAATGCGCTATAGCCGGCTCCAGGCTGCAGGCAGGCGGCTCGGACGGACTTACACGACTTGGGCAATATGCGTACATCATGCGAGTCCCTGGCTGGAATCACTGTGCGATACGGCACACTGTTAGAAAGCTCTCCAGTCTCTCTCTCTCACTAGCGAGCTGGCCGATCTATCGCTGTTTGCAAGCCGTCGATCCCTGGACCGATAACGTCATCTATGACTCAGCCGAGTTGACCTCCTGCCAAGCCGACTCAGGGGACGTCAAGCGGACTTCGACACCTCTACTTTTACCTCGACTCCCCTTCCCCCAGGGCCTCCCGTACCCACACACGCAGTGGGACAGACGCTGCTCGAAGCCCATATAATGCGTTATGGTATAGTATATTTCCTTTTGAGATGCAGATACGCAGTTTGAGAACTATACGTTGACTGTTCAAGACGCGCGCCAGCAATCAACGGGTTATGATTATTATAGCCAGGGCGGGGATCAAGATTGATTCCACCGGACACACAGCGCGGGAAATGTTTTCGGACTGGACGTGAGAAAAAAGTGTGTGTGTGTGTGTTTTGGTAAAATGGTACCCTCCCACGACAAGGAGCGCGCGCGCGCACACACACACACACACGCACACACACACACGCTCGTGCCGTGTCCCTGATGTATCTACGGGCCGTTAGGAATTCCAGACGAACGCGCGCGCGGCCCGCCAATATCGGCTGTTCGATCTCGGCTGGTGATTATGATGCAAAGGCATCACTGCCTTGCTGCTTCCGCACCGTTAATTACCGGCCAATGTGCCAAGGGCTGCCCAGCACTGCCTGGGGTCACGATTCGCATAGCCAATACCGCACCACAGTGCTTCCTAGCAACGAAAAATTTGACGAGCTCATGGGTTGGTTTTGAGGAACTTTTTTCCTATTCCCTGTTTAAATTGGTTTCATTTAGTCATTTTTATCTCCTCAAGATTTCTTATGGAGAGAGAGAGAGGAAAAAAGGAAAATTTGCTGGGTGTTGAACCCAAGGCCAGCGCGCTCATTGAAAGATTTCTAGGCCCGCAGAGAAACGCCCAAGCCCAAGCAAAGGGCCCCATAGCGTAGTGCAGCATTCCTCGAGCATCGGCAGGCTTGTCTGTCTGTCTGTTCGTCTGTCTCTCTCGGCCCAACCCAGCCTCAGCTGATGATGGTCATTACAGGGCCGGCTCGCATCGTCAGGGGCGGCGCAGGCGTAAAAAAAGGGGGAAAGAAGACGGAGTAGGAATCAATAAGGAACGGAACAAAAAATAAAGGACAGCAAGGTAACATATGGATAAGTGAAAGAATGTATGCGTTGCGTTTACCTTCTTGAGGTTGGCAACGCGGTGGATGCCGCATCGCGCGCATCCCGCCAGTCTTGCCAACAGTAAAAATCAATTCCGCCGCCGTGGTGCCCTTGTACTGCTCGGCCGTAAAAATGGTCCGGCGCTCTGATTTACGCCGGGACTCAGGGCGGCCAACTTGACTTGTCCTGGCGCGAAATCCAGCCAGGCGTGCCAACACGAGTTTGCGCTCCGGGCCGCCCGTGTCGCGGAATTAGTGGCGTTGGTAGCACTGCGGCGCAGCGGCGGCGCGGCTGGGAACACCGCGGACCGCCGTGGCACCCTCTGCCGGGGTCGCACTGTGTTCAAGTTACGATCGTACCCGCGTGCTTTATGGTGCAGAGACGCGGTCAGCTGATCGTCACGATCTGGCGATTGCGATCTTCTGCTCTTCCTTCTCCTTCTCCAGGCTGCACGGGCGTCGCCGCGTCGCCGGGCAGTGCGTCCCTCCTTCCCCCTCATTGATTGGAATTAGCGGGCAGCCCATTGTTTGCGTAGAGGAATGCCCGGCGCGGCGCAGCGTGGCGCGGTGCACATTTCACTCAAGCTGGTGCACTGTTCGGCCTGCTGCAGGCGCTTTCGGGGAAAGGCGGGAAGAGAGGCTGGCTGTCCATTAGCGGATTCCTGGGCTTGGACACGAATTACCCTGAACCGGGAGATGAACGCCCGTCTGTGTGCCAGCCCACTGTGGCGGCCGGGCTCGTCGGCGCTGGCGCGCTGTCCGGCCGCGCGGCTTGCACTTCTCAAAACAGGGGCCCAGCTGGTGTGGCGCCCAGTGGTCGCCTCGCCGCCACGACGCCCACATGCGCGATGACGGCCTCCCGCCGGCCGCGCCCCGCCACGCCCCACCACGCCCCGCCGCGCCCCACCGCGCCCCGCCGCGCCCCGCTGCCGCGCCGCGCCACGCCACCCAGTGCCGTCAGCTGATAATAAGCTGCTCTCCAGCGGCGTGGACGACAAATGACCACAACATTCATTCGCCCAGATGAGCGAGGCGGCGACTCTTGTTGTTGTTTGTTGGAGCGAGCGCGCGGCACAGTGGGCCAGAAGAACGTTGCTGGGATCGTCAGGGATCGTCCGCCAAAATAAAAGCACGGTTTGATTCAATTCGGTTTCCGACGCCCCCTTCCTGCGCCCTCCGGGGCTTCCTCGCCTTTTAGTGGGTGGATAAGAGCGAATAAATAAACAAAATGTCTTGTCCTTTCTCCAGCCAAGCGCTGGAACTGCCTGGAAAACCGGCTTTTATTGCACGTGTCTCGCTTTTCGGCCGTTTTATAATGTCTCTTAAAGCACAAGCCGTTTTATTTGAGGCCTTCCAGTTAAATGCCCATCCCAGATGTTTTACCGGCCCGTAAAGAGGCGAGGGCCGCGGACGCGTCGCGGTGTGCCCGTCGCACGTGGAAAAACAATCACCGCATGCGCTGGACATGCGGCAGGCCCCGCGTCTGAAATTCGATTCCTTCTGCGCATCGTCGCCATAATTTTGATCAATCTCTCTCTCCCTATGTGAGTCTCTCTCCAAGCTCTCCTTGACTATGCGGCCACCCTCTACGTGTCCCACACCCCCAGCTACGCTAATCAAATATGTCAAAAGTTGCGGCTGGCGCGCTGGCCTCCCCCGGGCAGACGGCCAGTGTGTCTGACGGACTGGGTTTGCCGCGAAGAAACGACTTCAAAACCAGCGCTCTGGCAAAACCATTGTATGAATAATATCTTCAGTCAGGTTGAAAAAAATTCTCACACATTTTCAATGAAAAATTGTGATTTAATTTCTTTGTTTTAACGGACTGCGTTAGATCCAACAGCCACTTGAAAATACAGCTCGCCCTGTCGTATTCGCGTTCGTACCGATAATATTCAAAGATACTTTTTTTAAATTTTTTTCACGTGCTGCTCATTTGGCCCGTGTAGACACATTCGCACGCACAGTGAAGGGAAGCAAAGGGTCGCGAGAGGGGAGTGGGGGGAGGGGTTGGGGGTGGCGGCCCTAGGCGCCTCGCCACGCTACACCCCATTCTCGGTTAATAACGAGTGTTATTACTACGAGCTTCTGTCCCCTTGCCGTTCTGGTCATTGTCCCACCCACTCCGCCGTGGCTGCGTCTCCCAGTGCAGCGCCTCGGCAGCTCTCGATTCGCAAATGACTGTAAACGCGCGCTGTGTAACGCGAGTCCGCCAGCCCTCGGGCCCCTCGCTGCCCCGCCCACACCTGTCCACGCCGGAAAGGGACAGGTTGCTATCATTAGCAGGTACGCCGCCGCCATGGTGATAGGGGTGCAGTGTGGGGGCGGCAGGGCGGGGTGAAAGTGCATCCCACCCCGCCCCTGGAGGGTGTAATCAAGGCCGCCACTAGCGGCGTTTTGGACAACCCCCTCTGGGACACCTGGTGGGGCGGTCAGGTGAGGTGGGGAGGACCCACCAGCGGGCCCAGCTCGCCGGACAGCAGACAGCGCGCCCACCCTGCGGCCCCTCCCACAGCGGTCCCTTAGGATCAATATTAGAACATATGCTAAGGCTGGACAGTCGCGGACGGGCTGGCCGCACCGGTCGGCGTGTCCCCGCGCTCTGCCCCATTCCGCTCTAACCGTCTCTCTGATTCCAACCACGGCCCTGCAGGTAATGAGAGTGCGGATCTTTACTGACCTGAATAAACGACTGCGGCGAACAAACTGGACAGATTTGTAAAGGCAACCGCTGTGGTCGAACAGCTCCTGTTGTGGTCCGCGGAATTCGGACACGTATTAATTCTGTTCCCCCTCCCCTCGTCCTTTACACGGCGTGGCTGTCACGGTGTCGAATGCCATGCTAAAATAGTAGCCCGCCCCGAAACATTTGTCTTGCTTCGCCTGTCGGCAGTGTCGTGGCTCTAGGCGGCGACGCCGTGCATTTAGGTCCCACGTCGAAAGCAAACGCCGATGAAGACTCCATGCCTCTGCTCTTTGTGCGTTCCAAAGTAGCCAACTTTGGTCAAAAAAAAAGACGACGCAAGAGACAAAAGTCGTCTATTTTTCGCTTTTCACTCTTGTTATTCCCCGGTTGTGTGACCCTCCCGGTTTTAAAATGGAAAACACTGCTGGCGGGTAATCAGGGAATTGGCCGCGAGAATGAAGGGACGAAGGGGTGCGGCGTGGCGCTATGGGTGGGACGAGGTTCGACCACCCTCCGCCTCCGCCCCGTTCCCATTTTTTTTCTCTCTCTCTCTCTTTTACTTTTCATTTTTCCCGTGGCGCGCAGGGTGCTCTTTTTACCCAGCAAGGACAATATGAAGCAAACCGCGGATCTTTAAACAGACAGACGGCGGTGGTTCAAAACTAGTGGGTGTATACACCTTAAACAAACACCGTGTTAATCTGAACTTACAAAATTAATTTTAAAAGGAAGACCATATTTTATGAAGACGTCAGGTTTTTTATGAACACGTCAGTTGAGTGTGGCCTTATAACATTCAACCCGAGGCTATGAGCACGCATAAACAAAAATCAAAAAGGCTAATATTAAGGCCTTGGTCTGTAATGCCCGTTCCAGAGGCACCCTTCCCTTTTGATTGGAGCGGCCGCTCTTGTGGCCACAGCTCGAGCCGCAGCCCAACCCTTCCTTAATCCCTTCGGCACCCCTGCTGCTGGTCACTCTGGCCGCTCGGAATGCATGGCCCTGTGGGGCCGGCCCGCCCTCCACCGCGCTCAGCGACAGGGAGCAGGACCAGGCGCATCCTAAAACCCTGCCCCAGTTTCTGCATCTCTTGATCATCCTGGCTGCAGCTGCAGCGTGTGCTGCAATTGACTCGAAACGCGTAAATCAGAAACGGAAAAATGTGATATAAGGCGACGCAGGGGGTGTGTCCGGGAGCCACCCCCTCCTCTGTGGCGAAGTCAACCGCCGTGCGACGCGCAACGCGGCGCAACGCCTGTGTTCTTTATTGCCCCAAAACGAGCGTGAAATTTATTCCGCCACGGGTGTTGATGCCTCCATTTTTGCTGTATTTTTGGAAATGGCTGTGCGTGCGCGCGCGCGCCGCTGTGTCTGTCTGCGCGGGGTTGCGTGGCGGACGCGAGGGCGTGGTGTCATCCCCAAACGCATGCCGGATGGATATTTCTGCAACTGTTCCATACAGCGGATCCCCCGCCGTATCGCACCCATTCTTGCAATGAACGTGTTATTGTTTTTGTGGGCCGGCCGCGGTCCGGGGATTCACTGCAAACAGGCACAGACTGCCACCTCCTCCACTTGGTGGGGGAAAGGGGTGGATCAACCTCACCGGAAAATTCGTCAACGGCGCAATGATGCCACCACTGGAATGTGATCGGCGTTTAGCGCGCTCCCCTCCCGTATCTTTATCGTCTCTAAACCGAACGAGGCTCGCGCGCCGCGTCACCCCACCCCACCTCACCCCACCCCGCCCCGCCCCGCCTCTGACCTATTGAGCCCCTGACGTTATTGTCCTCATTTCCTTCTTCCGGCCATCGGCATCGCGAATTTGTATAAAGGCGTGAAGGCGTGTCCGTAGATGGATATATAGATCGCGCGGCCGGGGCGGTGACTCCACCGCCAGCGTGCGAGAGGTTACATCCCTGCACGGCCCCGTGTGCGCCGCCGCACCGCCACCGCTACACTGCCAGACTGCCTGGCGCGCCGCCTTTGTTTTACCCCGCCTTCCCTGTGGGTAGTGTTTGCACAAAGGGGATGAGACGGTGCGGCGTAACACTAATCGCAATTGGTTGTGTGCGTTATCTTTTCACACTCTATCCATTCTCCCTCCCCCTCCTCCTTGTCCTCGCTGCTTCTCTCTCTCTCTTTCTCTCTTTGTCTCTCCTCCTACTGCGTCTCCTCCTTGCTGAGGAGGAGGGGCGAAAAAAAACCAATTCGCGAAATATTGGCGCAGCGCACCACGCTGGCTGTGACAAAGCCGATTGCAGTTCGGATTGGCGACGGTGGCCGCGGCCGCGGTGGTTTTTCGCCCCGTCAATGTCGATGTGAATGTGGCTTCGGGGGGATATTGTTTCGCGGGTAGCGTCGTCGTCCTTCTCCCTCTAATGATGCTTCCATCCCCTTCTAACAAACACCATCCCGCGTACAGTTTGTCTTGTAATATAATCTAATGAATCCTCGCGCGGTGAGGGGGTGGCAATCTTGCTAATTGTCTCCTCGGCTCGGTGGCAGCCGTTTATCAGCGTGGGTGTGCCTTTGTCGCATCACCTGGATGAGGAACGACGCGTTGACTCGGTCCAAAAAAAGTAAAACTGCTGGCTTTCGCCACGTTTACTCCAGTTTTTTTTTTATGCTCGACTGTTCCTCACGTCTTGTCGCTCGGCGGCAAAGGCATGCGGGATTCCCACCCCTCGTGGATAAATAGAGGGAAGTGGGATGGAGATTGCGATTAGGAGCGCGCGGCTCTTGTTGTTGCTGTTTGTTGTGGCTGAGGCGGTGGCGCCGGTGCCGGGAAATCGAGCGTGATTTCCGTGCGATTTGTCGCCGAGAGTCTCACGGGGAGCAACTAAGTGACTGCCCTGGGTTCAAATCCCGACCTCCTTTTTTTTCCTTTTCTGCTGTCAATCATCGGAGGGTCACAAACTATAGTTTGGTTTTCAAACTGCTCTTTTTGGGATGCCTTTTTCCGTGTGCCCCTTGTCACCGCCGTCCTGGAGCAAGGCGTCCTGTTGGATCGCCACCCCCAGGAAATAGACTTTTTGCTGACGAAATGCGATTTGGGAACGGGGTTAGCGGGGCAGCTCTCTCAGGGCAGGGAGGCCTTGTTCGTATCGTACACTGTGGAAACCGACGATCGTTCTTTCCTTTCTTTTTGTCCGTGGCCATGCCGCGTTCTAATGAGAGGACAGAGACACGCACGGCGCCGGCAAGAATTGAGTCACCTGTGAGACAGTGACGACACTGTAATGACCGTGGGACGCACAAAAAGCGTGTCGCCTGTCGCGCTTTGTCCTCGGCAGACGACGAAACGAAAACGAAATGAGATTCAACTACCCAAATTTTTGCCTTCCTACAGAAAACGTTGATTTAAATTCAAAATTTCCATTTCTTTCCCGGCCGTGGCTGCCCCTAGCTGTGAGGCGGTCTCCGTTGCTCTCCGTGGCCCCCGTGTCGGCTCGCACTCTAGACTTTAATGCAATGCAACAAGTTTGCGTCGATTTTATTAAGACCGGAGTCCTTTGACTCTCAAGTCCGCCTTCGCTAATCGGAACCGTGTTGTTGTTTCAGCAACTTCCCCGGCAATATTGTTGTCTGGCCGGAACTTTTGAATAACAAGGCGCTATGGTGGCGGCCGCCTTAATGTGATGCAGTTTTTGAAAGGGGATCACGCTAATCCAGATGAAACGGAGTAAAGGGGGGGGGGAGTCAAATGAATCGCAGTGGGGCAGTCGCCACTTGGCTTCGGAGGGGAGCCGGTCGGTAGACCACCTGTCGCCCTGCAGGTCCACAGTCCACCGCACGTCGAGCTATAACAGTGCGTTTTATGCTAAGACGGCCCGGCCGCAGGTCGTAAGCTTTCGCAGTGTGCAACAACTACTTCGGTGAGCTAGGATTGCCTCCGCAGGGCTCACCACAGACGACAAAAAAAAAAAAAAAAAAAAGTTTTTTAAATTTATGTTGGGGGCAACTTGCAGCACCACTACCACTTCTGGTTCGACATTCGGCCGGCTAAACGTCGTGCATTACTGTTTGATTCTCTCGTTTCTGCCCCGCCAGCCTCGGCAAAGAAAATGTCACGTTTCGGCTCCACGATCTGCGGGACTCGCCGCCAGATAGCGCTGCGCTCGCCGGCAAAAACATGTGCCGCTCTAATTTAGAGCGACCAGGCTGTCTAGGTCGGGAACAAGCACACTCACAAAAAAAAAAACAGCAAACACAACGGGAAAAAAACAGCGATGTTCCGAACAGTGTCCTTGTCATATTGACCGCAACTGGAACCCGGAGTAAGTTTGACCCGCACTGACGGAAGTATAAAACGAAGCAAAAGAGAAAGAGGCAGTGTGGGGCCCACAGTGCAGCCGGGTCGCGGGTCAACGAGCAGACACCGCGCGGTAATAAAGGCATTAGACATTTGTTTGGCGCCAAATTTTAAATACTCGGCAGGTAATTTCGCAGAACGACGCCATTACAAGGCAGAGATAGGGCGGAGAAAAGGCGCCGCGGGGCGGGGCCGGGCGGGGCCGGGCGGCCAAGGGATTACAATTTAAATTGAAACCTTATCGCAAGGGGCGCCGCGACCGCGAGGCGCCGCCGCCAGGAAATGATAAAAACAGCGAATTTTCGCGGATAAAGTGGGCCACGGGGATGAAGGGTAAACATTTTAAAGCTGCCGCCGTTTTGTCGCTCCGCCTTCCAGCCGGCGTGCTCTCGTGCTCTTTGCTCCGAGCAGCGGAGCAGGGGTGTTGTTTAAAAAAAAAAAGCGCGCCGCGCGCGCGCCGGAAAGGCGGCTGAAAAGTGATGGGTCTTGCAGGCCGACCTTTAACCGCGACAAAACACGAACCTTCGGAAGGCGCTGGACCCCGAACACAAGGCAGCAGTGCGACCCGTTTGCCTCTCTCGAGGCACTTCCCTGGCAACGTCTGGAGGCGTTAGTCACCCCGGGACGGTGTTTCGGGGTTGCGTAGACCCCCACCCCCTTGCGAGCGCGTGTGTGTGTGTGTGTGCACGCGCGTGTGTGTGAGTGTCCGCGTGGAACTGTGTCGGACAAAACACAGACACCACACCGTCAGGCCAATCTACCCCACGCATCTCTCGCCCTGCTGCGACTCTGCGCGGCCGTGCCGCCTCTCGGGGTCATTGTGAGCGCGAGGCGACGGCGCACAGTGGGCCGCGTCGCGGCCAGCAAACACACCGTTCCGAGTAAGCTGTGCACCTGTGTACGATTTGAATGTGCGTCCCGCCATCCGCGTGTCGCGCTCGCCAAAAATAGCCGTTATTGCTCTTCACTAATTTTCCCAGTTATTCGCAGCACGGTATGTAGCCAGGGGAGACCGTGTCCTTATCGGGCAAGTAGTGTTTTCAACTGCTGCCTGGCGCCGCCGCGCCCCGCGCAGCCCTTGTGGGGCGCCGCGCCAATACGCGGCCGGGGCCCGCTGGGGCCCACTGGGGCCCACACCGCGCAGATTGCACGGGTTTACTGTCACCGGCTCTGGCCGAGGCCGTCCACCTGCACGGGTCTGTGCTTGACCAGCCGGGCCATCCGGGGACAAAGGCCGCGGACGTTACGGAGGTGATGAAGGGCTAAAACGCTGCGGCGACAAAAGGCCGCCAACTTCATCTCGTCACACGGCGCTGGTTTACGACACGCGTTGCGGCCGCCACCCCGCGGTACAGTGGGCCAGAAGACCGACGCGTGTTGAGTTGTCACGCTGGAAAGGACTCGAACCGAACGAGTGACCTGACCAGTGAATTCCTCGTTCGGAGAGCAATCGGTTGGTGGGGGTCACACGTCTAGAGGTTTGACCGCCTGCGCCGGTCTTCTGACCCACTGTGCGCGGCCACGCCCGGAGACTCCTGGAAAGGACTGTACTCGATCTGGGGTCCCACTTTTGACTCCCTTTTTGCCTCTTTTTTTAAAATCCTGGAGTGGCTAGATGACTATGGCTATTGCGCGCCGGCATCTCTGTGCATCTATACCCGAGGTGCCCGAGGTACTAGAGGTACCCGAGGTACTTGCACCTGCACAGCAAAAACGCGGAACCATTGATTCAGTCCCGTTGCGCTCTTCGAACTCCGTACCGATTTCTGCCGCTCGTTTCCGCTGCAGCGAAAATAAAATCACAAGTACGCTCTGTCTCCCTCGATCCAGGAACACAGGGCGCACCGCGGCGCCCGTCCCGTGGGGTCGTAAAAAAAATGAGTAGAAAAAAAAGATTCCCGTATAAAAAAAAAACTACTTAGAGAGGAATGCCATAGAGTAAGCAGCGAGCAGTGAGTTGCAGGCCGCGGTCCATCTACACAGCGGACACTGCAAAACTCCAAACTTGGAACGACACAGAGCTTCCCTTTTTTTGCGAGTAGTCCGCATGCGTGGGACAGAGAGCTAAATATAGAGCCCGGATCGGCTAAGCTGGACCTTAAAGCCGGATGGACCCAAAGCATCAGTCCCGCCAGCCTGTGTAATTATTGACTAGCAGCGCGGCCGGTGTGGCGGCCGGCCCCACCGCCTTCTGTCGGCCTGGAAAAAAGAGAACCAGTCGGTACCGAAGCCTGAGCGGCGCGTCGGACAATCAGCACTACAACTTCATTCAGAATAATTATTATTCGCGTAGTCCGCCCAACCTGAACAGGGTCCTCGGAGAGGGGAGCGGAAATGTGATCTTTGCGCTGCCTAACGAGGCCGTCGCCCTGGAGTCTGGAGCACGGCAGCGCACACACTGCTAACGCTCCGCCGGGACTTGAACCCGGGGCCTCGCCGACTCGCGCGAAAACTGCAAGATAAGCAAGCCTGCGCAGCCTGCTGCCGCTGTTATTCCTGGAAGAGCTCAAAATGCCGTGTCGCGGCGGTGGCGCTGTCCGATGACGTAATTTGGTGCGTGTGGAATGGCCAGACATTTGTAAACGCGGCACCGTCCTTGGTGGGAAGCAGAGAGCCGCAGCCGCACCTCGGCCGCCGCTCCATCAAGCAGCGATACTCCTTCCTCGAGAAGGTTGCATGCAGTGCGCGGGAGGAGCGCGTAATGCGAAGGAACTCCGTGTTTTATGTGTTCTGGAGGCAGACACGGAGGCATCTAGATGAACAAAGAAAGTCATTCATCAGGTCGACTTGACCTTCTCATAGGCACTGTTTCAACAGGCAGGGAATGCGGACCTCTGAATACATCTCGCGGCCAGCTCAACAAATCTGCAAGTTTATGAATGTTTCGCAAGACGAGTTTGTAAAGGCTGCCTAATTTCTCCGGGGATAGAAAATAGAAGGGGCCGTGGGCTCCCTTACGTGTCCATTAGCTCGGCGCTGCCGCTGTCCCGGATAACCTTGGTGTACTAACACCACTTCGCTTGCACGCCGAGAGGCACGCTCAGAGATCCCCGCGGACGCCCTAGTCACGCTAAGGCACGTTCCCGTTACGCTCCGCGCCGCCGTCACGCGAAGCACGCCAAGCGAGGGGCCAATACGCGCCTCTTGGACCTCGACGCCATTTTCGGCACCTGTTGACATTGAACGCGTTAAAGCCTGCGCGTCACTGTCCAAATACAGCAGTACAGGTGTTGCGTCTGATGACGTGCGTTTGTTCTACCTCATGGCTTGCCCTTCTTCAGTGTATCTTCTTCAGCTTATCTTCTTAAGCTTATCTTCTTCTGCTTATCTTCTTCAGCTACTTCAGCTTCTTCAGGTTTTACAGCTTCGTTATCTTCTTCATCTTGTTTTTTTCTGCAACTCCTCCAGCTTCTTCATTCTCTTCTGTCTGCATTTTCTCTGCATTTTCCGCATTCGCCTCCCTCCTCTTCCTTCACTTCATTATCTTCCTCGACCGCATCTTCCTCTGCATCCTCCAACAACTCTTCATTCTCCTTCCTCGTCCTCCTTCGCCTCTCCCACGTTCTTCCCTGTCCTCTTCGTCTCCTTCCGAACTGAATTTCCGCGAGTCGTTTTCCGCGCCGACGTGCATTAGCTGATTGCGGACAAATTCGCTCTCGACACTTCTCTTCCTTTTATTATTATTTCTCGCGTCGCGGCGCGCGTCTTCGCTGTATGTATTACGTGCAATACGTAACGCACACACACGCACACACACACACACACACACACACACACACGCACCGGCGGAACACCTGTGGCCTGGCCAGGCCGGTGTGTACGAGTCGGACAGTGATGGATGGAGAGAGCGATGGCGGGGAGGAGAGCGGTGGAGGAAGCGCAAAGCTGATACGCCAGCATCCTGCACCCCCGTCACTACAGTCACCGTCACGACACTGTTCGACTGACACAATGTCTCGTGTGGGGCCGTAGGGCCTTAAAAGGTACGGCCCACCCTGAGGACCTCGAGCACAGGGTCCTCCGAAAAGATCCGTACTCGGCGTAAGATCTTTACCACTTGACTGCTCGAAGGTCCCGCCAGCGAGACCCGCCTAAGCGTGTCGGAGCGCGAGGTGCCCATGGCTTTGAACCCTGCCCGACACCACCCACTAAATCTACTTTGCTCGCCGGCCTTTCGGACCCACCTAACGGGGTGTGAAATTTGGAGAAGGCTCATCAGAGGAACGACTTCGGTGATTAATTATGAGAATAAGACGCCGATGGTGTTGGTGGTGGGGGCCTCGGTCGGGTCCCGAGCCTCGGCCGGGGAGGTTTTCTCGTAATGGATCAGCCTTCGAGGACCATTCGGATACCTCGGAGGTCCTTGCCAGGTGTGTTGTGAAAGGAAGGGGGTTACGATGAAATGAATTCCAGGATTGTAAAGCGGACGACTGCGTCATTTATCAAGCATCTCCGAACTGTGCTACCTGTTGCAGCGTTCAGTGTCTGCATGTGCGCGCCGCGTTCGCTGTACGCGGCGTAAATCCCGTTTCAGCATGGGCCTCTGATGAGCAACAGGCTCCTTGACAGCGTCCCTTCCTCCCGCACTCTCTCCCATAAAACGTGATTTATCTCAGAGTATTGGTGCGCTATAGCGAGGGTTATGGGGCAACAGTGTGTGTGAATACAGCCCCTCAATCCCCTCAAGGCCTGCAGCCTTGGCGGTCTACCAAAATGTCTGCCCCTTTCCAGCGAAATTTGCCTATCGGCCTCGTCTAACTTCCCCGTCGTTGTTTCTGTTGCAGGTACGTGTGTCCAAGGCAGGCATCTCCTCGAGTCCGTGAGCAAATACAACAAATCTCAAATCTCCCAAACTCGCGCGCTGCCGAGCCGTTTCCTTGAAGCGGATCGTCAATCATGACGGACTGCTCAAAAACAAATTGATGTAGTAAAAGAGTAGCACGTACCTCAGTCGGTCCGTCTGCCTGTCTGTCCGCCTGTCTGTCTGTCCGCCGCCCGGAGGCGTGTGTCCGTCCGTCCCTGCCCCGCTGCGCCCTGCACTGTTAGAAAAAGATCCGTAATTCTTATAGTGTCTACCGATCTGTTCAGTTTTTTAAAAACGGATCCTTCCGTTCACGAAATAACAGCACATTATCTGTAAAATCGGGTCCCAGGTCAGTCCTCTTGCGTCCTCTTTGGGTCCCAAGGCGGTCCCGTCCCGTCCCCTTGGGTCCTAGGGCGGTCCCGTCCCGTCCCCTTGGGTCCTAGGGCGGTCCCGTCCCGTCCCCTTGGGTCCCAAGGCGGTCCCGTCCCGTCCCCTTGGGTCCAACGTCAGTCCCAGTCCTCTTGGGTCCCCTTCAGTCCCAATGCGGTCCCACCCCGTCCTCCTGGGTCCAACGTCAGTCCTCTCACGTCCCCTTAGGTCCCAAGGCGGTCCTGTCCCGTCCTCTCGGGTCCTCTATTAGGTCCTCTTGGGTCCTCTATTAGGTCCTCTTGGGTCCTCTTGGGTCCTCTTGGGTCCTCTTGGGTCCTCTTGGGTCCTCTTGGGTCCTCTTGGGTCCTCTTGGGTCCTCTTGGGTCCTCTTGGGTCCTCTTGGGTCCTCTTGGGTCCTCTTGGGTCCTCTTGGGTCCTCTTGGGTCCTCTTGGGTCCTCTTGAGTCCTCTTGGGTCCTCTTGGGTCCTCATGGGGTCGTCATGGGGTCCTCATAGGGTCCTCATGGGGTCCTCTTTGGGTCCTCTTTGGGTCCTCTTTGGGTCCTCTTGGGTCCTCTTGGGTCCAACTCCAGTTCTCTTGCGTCCTCTTGAGTCCCCGTTCAGTTTTCTTGCGTCGGTCCTGTCCCGTCCTCTTGGGTCCTCTGAGGACCCAAGAGGACCCAAAGAGGACCCAAAGAGGACCCAATGAGGACCCAAAGAGGACCCAAAGAGGACCCCATGAGGACCCAAGAGGACCCATGAGGACCCAAGAGGACCCAAGAGGACCCAAGAGGACCCAAGAGGACCCAAGAGGATCCCAAGAGGACCCAAGAGGACCCAAGAGGACCCAAGAGGACCCAAGAGGACCCAAGAGGACCCAAGAGGACCCAAGAGGACCCAAAGAGGACCCAAAGAGGACCCCATGAGGACCCCATGAGGACCCTATGAGGACCCAGGAGGACCCATGAGGACCCATGAGGACCCATGAGGACCCATGAGGACCCAAGAGGACCCAAGAGGACCCAAAGAGGACCCAAAGAGGACCCAAAGAGGACCCCATGAGGACCCAAGAGGACCCAAGGGGACGGGACGGGACCGCCATGGGACCCAAGGGGACGGGACGGGACCGCCATGGGACCCAAGTGGACGGGACGGGACCGCCATGGGACCCAAGGGGACGGGACTGACGATGGACTCGAGTGGACGAGACTGGACCGTCTTGGGACTTAAGGGGACGCAAGAGGACTGATCTAGGACCCAATTTTACAGATTCGTGCCGTAGTTTCAGTTTCCGTTTTTCCAATTTACAGTCGATTTCAGAACCAATTACCACATTTTTATCTGGTAATTTACGGATCTTTTTCTAACAGTGTGGGCTGCATGCTCTATGGCCATGAGTGCCCGCCCACTATGGGGGGCCTTTTGTACTGTCACGGGACATACAATGCAATACATCGATACCCCGTCCGTCCGGGCGATCGCCTCACAGAGAGATGCAGTCAGTCTGGGCTCGCGTAGGCAGGCGAGTTCTTTAGTCGGCCGGGTAAAATACGAGCTCGGCGACGGTGTGTATTCTAATTCGAGTAGCGGCTGGCTACGCAAAGCAGCCCGAAGCTTCGTGACGATGCGATCGCAGCGGACTACCGACGGCAGGGGCCCAGCGGGTCCGCTGGCGACTCGAGGAGGCGAAAGGAACTTGTAAAAGAGAAAGGTGCCATGCCGCCAGTGAAAAAGAAAACTTAAATCCCGCACCTTGGCAGAGAGGTGCTACCTCGCGGTGTGTATGTGCGCGCTCGTGTGTGTGTGTGTGAGCGGTGGATTGCATAGGCTCGCGGGTGCCAACTCCCTACTTATTGCTTAGGGCAGCCGGTGGTGACCTCGTTCCAGCGCTACGCACGTGCGATGAGCCGGGATATCTGTCGTTCGGGAGCTTATCCGCAGTCCGACATGTTGATGAAGACTGGAAAGCTTCTTTCGTGTAACTCACTCCTGGCTGTCACGACATCACTTCTATCTCTAGACCAAGGGGCTTTTCCTAGAGCTGCAACGAACTTTTCCTCTGGCCTTCGCTCGGGAGGTGCCGCGTCGATGGGGATGGCGAATATGGGGCTTCAGTAATGAGTAGAGCACCGCCTGCGCCGACCGCGTGGGGCCCATGCATCTCTGCGGGGCCGCCCCTCCCCTTCCCCGCGGTGTAATTGCGTGACCAATCACAAAGCGACGCGCGCGCACTCTGACGGCGCCGGACGACGCGACACTCGATTCCGACCGTGTACACGTGCATCATTATTACTTTGGCATCCCGCGTCATGCAATGGACGGAGTGAAAGGTGAGCGCGCTCGAGCGCACGCGCGTACTCGGTCAGGCCGCATTCTATGCATGTGGATCAAGTATGAAAAATCCGGCGACTACAATGACCGGCCCTTCGTTCCTTTGGGGCTCGTCGGACCAGACAGACAGACAGACAGACAGACTGCCGGACACTGCCAGAATGCGGCAACCTCTCCGCCCCCTGCTCGAGGTGCGACGTCGCGACATGGCCCCGTTGCGAGCTCGTTAACCTCTAATTGTGGCACGCTTTGTTGACCGGTGCCCCGCTGGTTGTTATCACAACAATAACGCCAGCTGCCCTTGTTGTTGTTGTTGGCCGCCACACTCGAGTGGTCAAGACGAGAGGCCCCGGGTGGCGTGCTGCCGCGCGGTCGGCGTCAGCGGGGCGACGTTCACCGTTGCTGCAGCGTCCGGCGCGCCCGGCTGCACGCCTTTTAGCATTGTGCGCGCTAAATGGCCGACGAATCGCAGCGTCAACATTGTGTACCGGTTGTAGGGAGGCGGCGGGGGGCGGGGCGCCCAGGTATCGGCCGGCGCGGCTCCGCTCTCAAACGGAGCTGCTTCTGCTGCACGGTGCTAAAAATCCATTCAAATGAGTGTCGCCGGCTGGGCTTCATTTTTCACTCGCACAAGGTATCGCCTGGAGGCTGGCCGCTGCCGTGAGGTCCAGCGAGGACACCCTCTGGAGCGAGCGCTGGACCGAGGAGCGGCCGGGGGTGCGCGGAAAATAGGGGTTGGTAGTCGGACAGCGCCAGGCTATGAATAATCAAGGCGGCGCGGCAGGGTCCGGCAGGGTCCTTAGTCGGCCGGCCTAAATGTCCCCGAGGGCCGGCGGGCCACGCACAGTGGGCCAGACGACCGGTGGCGCAGGCGGGCAAACCTCTAGACGCGTTTTGAGCTCCAGAGTCGCTCAATGGGAATCGAACAGCATGTGTGACTGGATTGCTCTGCGGACGAGGAATCCATTGATGGGGTCACCCGTCCCTACACTTGCCTGCGTTTTCGCCATTTCGCTCGGGCGGATCGTCCGCATCGATTGCAGCGATCCAGGCCGCCTTTGCGTCACGACGGCGTTGCCCGGCGCTGCCAACCCCGACACGCCGACATGCGGCCAGGAAGCCAGCCAAACCGTGTCAGTTTCACGCTGCGCGGCGCTGTGCGGTGCAGCGCAGAGGTTGGTAGCGCGTGTTGCATTGTCCGTCGTGGAAGGGAAGGTGTCGGGTGTCCCAGGTTTGGCCCGGCGGCTCGGCTCGGCCAGCAGCCTCGGCACGGCGGGCACGGTGGCGGCGGGACGGCCGGAACGCTGGACCATTTATCAAGCAACACGGTCGCCAGACGACGAACGGTAGTGTGTGCCCCGCGCCCGTACGGTGTAGGTGTAGCTCTCTCTCTCTCTCTCTCTCTGTATGTGTGTGTGTGCGCGGGCGGCACCCTGAATAAGACAGTGGAGGATAAACTCGCAAGCCTCGAACCACGCGCTTCGCCCTGTCCTTCTCCCCCTGGATCCGCCCGCCCCTCCCGACGTGTGTCCCAAGACCCCAAAATCACCCCCTTTGACATTTGTCGTGACATTTTGGCCCGCGTCCCAGCTGGTGCCGGCAGGCTACGCCAGGCTACGGCAGGCAGGGGGTGTCAGGCCCACTGTGTCGGCCCGGCTCGCCCGCCGGTGACAGTACAGTGCGATTTGGCGGGGCCGCCCGTGTACCTCCTCGCACCTAGCACCGCCACAGGGAGAGAGAGAGAGAGAGAGAGAGAGAGAGAGAGAGAGAGAGAGAGAGAGAGAGAGAGAGAGAGAGAGAGAGAGAGAGCGAGCGCTGTTCGGAACAGAGGCACCCGGCAGCGCAGAGAGCGCCAGCACAGCGACAACAAGAATATTGGGCGCGTCCTTGCCTCTGCCCTTCGCGTGGCGCGACCAAGTGGCCCTACCACGGCAAAGGTCGCGGCGGGCCACGGCGGGGCCGTAGGGGTGGCGGCCAAAGGGCGCCAAAGGTCACCCACCGAAATTTGACTATTTTTTTTTTCGGTGTCTTTTTGCGCGGTTAAGGAGGTCTTTCCAAGGGTTTCCTTCGGCCCAGTTTTCACTGCCGCTCTAGTCGAAACTCGCCAGAAGTGTTGTCCAGTATATATTTAAACCTCGTGGTGAGCAGTGCGGGCTGCTTGTAGCATACATGAAACGAACTCCAAAACCCATATCCTGATCTAGGGTTTAGAACTAAATTTCTTCCATCGTCTACGGAATACCAGCGCCTAAAAATTAGCCCTGACGACTGCAGTGCGTGTTCGCGTGCGATGGCACCACTGGCTTGGCGGGGCGGGGCGGGGCGGGGCGGGGCGGGGCGGGGCGGGGCGGAGGTAGCCGGGCGGGTACCGGCACAGGTCAGTCGGAGGTGCAAAGGTCGGTGAACCAGCGACCCGAGCGGGAGGAAGAAGGAGAGAACCAGCCGTCGGAGGCAGCGCTGCGCGCGCACTCCAACTCTTTCCTCCTTTTTCCCTCCTCTTGTTTTGTTTTCGTGCGTGCCGGCCGGTACGGCACCGTGTAAGCCCGACAATTAAACGGCCCGATCGCGATCATCACCCGCTTTCGGTGCTGCGGTGTTGCGATGCTCCGCTGCGGCGGGATTAGAAATATCGCCCGGGGGGTCGGTGGGCCGGGCCGGCCGCCTGGACGGCTCGATTTGGGCGAAGCCTGCGAAGCCTGCAGCGCCAAGCAGCGCCAAGCAGGTAAATCAGGTGGATCGTGCGCCAAAAGTGAAGAACAGCCCGCCAGTCCGCCAATTAGGATTCACCGATTGTTTTAACCCGATAATTACGGCAACTTTTTTTTTTAATCTTCGCCGATGATACCTTGTTTTTCGAGTATTAATTTCAAATTTAATTTGTTCACAAGCTTAAGTTATCCAAGTTTTTTTCCGTTTATATTTTTCAAGACTCTTTTTTGTTGTTGTTTTTCGCGGTCTCTTTTTTTTTTTTTTTTTTCATTTTTTATTCGTAATGGACACTGTTAAAAAGAGCGGTGTTGGGTGGCCAGGGGTCAGGCGGTCGGCGCGGACGACGGCAGATTAAAACACCACATCCATGCGGCGCACGGAGCGCACCCCCACGAGGGGAGGCTGCCACGGTGACGATAATCATAAAAATAAATAAAAGTGAAGTGCGCGCGAGTAGCGCGGCCGGCGAGCAGCTTTTTCGCGTTGTTGGAACGGCGGAGGGGGGGTTCGTCTCATCAACTGTCTGACCTCTCCGCGATAAAAGTCGGACCGTCGACGTCGACCCGATTAGCTGTTGTTATTTTCCGCAACGAAATGGTGTGGAGTTGCCCCCGGTTCGAATGCGGTGACCACCCGGAAACATAACTTTGCGCTCAAAAAAAAATTTGAAGTATTTCTTAAATTTCTGCGCGTCACTCTATGAAGCCTCTCAGTGAGCAGAGCAGCAAATGATTTGAACCGCGTTCCTCTCCCCGCCGTGCCGTTTCCTTGTGTTGGCTTCGCCGGCGTGCATATCTTGGCGGCCGACAGGTAGCAAAGTTCAGCACGGAACGATCGCCCGGAGAAAATGCTCCTTTTTTGGCGGAGGCTTCTCTGCGCCTTGCCTTGCCCGTGCCGCGGTCCCCAAACATACATTCCCTCCCCCATCAGATGCAACGCCGCACATGCAAATGCCCGCCGTGGTATATGGCCACGCCTTTCCGAACCTCGGGAAAAAACATCCCGAGAATAAATTTAGAGTGCTGCTCTCGGCCTCTTGATGGACCGGGAGCGACCGGTGTGCGGCCGGCCTTACCTTGCTCCTTTACCTTCCAAGGTCACCGCCCGCTCGAGTACACATTCTCTCGCTTGAATAAATTGACAGTGCCGAGCTGTACAGCGCGAAAATGAACTTCCCCTAAAATTTTTGTTTTGTATTGTTATTTTGTTTTATTATTTTTTTTTTCAAATTGTTTATGGTTTTTTTAAATTTTTTTAATTTTTCCGCGTTGAGATTGTCCTAACCATTGTCTCTCTTTTTGTTTCAGGTTCGTTGGGTTGGCCAGCCGCACACATTTCGGTAACTGATCGTTTAACGCACGGCGCCGCGCCGCGCCGACCCCTCGCTCGGCAATGGAAAGGGAGCCGGGCCTCCTGGTGGCCACTCCCTCCGCCTCGCCCCGCGTACAAATCACCGAACGGCCTCCCGAAATTGACGTCCGTGTGACCCAGTGCAGTGCGTCTTCCAAACCAGAAGACGGCAGCAACAACAAGTACCGGGATGGAACTCGTTTACCCGCTGCTTCCACCCACACTGTTCGGCCCGCTCCGCACAGTGGGCCAGAGGACCGCCACAGGCGGCCAAAACTGTAGACTCGTTTTTTGAGCTTGAGAGTTTTGACCGCCTACGCCTGTCTTCTGGCCCACTGTGCGCCGGCCCGGGCCACGGAGAGCGGCAGCTTGTTGTTGTTGTTGTTGTTGGCTAAGAAGCTGTAGCGTGTTGTTATTGTCATGCTGCAGGTCATTGGGTCAGCAATCTGTGCGCCCGCTGCTGCTTCTTCTTCTCGCGGTCGTGGCCGTGGCTCTGCAGAGAGTATAGTGTAGAAGTCCCAGTGTTAACCCGATTTTCCACAAGGGACGGTGGTTTAATCCTGACCCTCACAGTGGCGGTGGTGCCGCGGTGGCGCCCCCTGCCGGCAGTGTAATGAACCGAAGACCGGCCTTAATCTTGGCCGCCCCGCCCCGCCCCGCCCCGCCCCGCCGGCGAGGGGAGCGACTCTTCAGTACTTGCACCGCGAGTTCAATTTTGCTGAAATACTTCAAAGCGGAGACACCGCGAGGCGCCGCGGGGCTGCGCTGTTGTCCTGCCGCTTCCCTGATGCATCCCGCCCGGCCAGCTTTGACTCTTTACCCCTCACTGCAGGGCAGGGCGGCGGCGCGGCGACTAGCAGCTTTTGTCTCCAAAACCGCCGTCAAAATTCGAAGAAAAAAAATGGCAAAAGAACAACCTTTGAAAAATAAAAAAAAAAAATCATAGAAGAATTTTTTTAAAAAAATTTTAAGAACATGTTTTGCTAGTTTGCACATATTTCAGCCACAATCAATGGTCCTTGGCACCGCGAGGCCGTTTGCTCGTCTTACTCTGTCCCCACCGGTCCCCCCGCCGGTCCCTGGGAGACACATAAACAAGTCGGTCGCGCCTTAAATCAGGGGCGCCACCGCCTTCTCTCTGTTCAACGACGACGGTCTGATCAAATTTTATAAAGATAAATCTCAATGGAGCGGGGTGTGCGCTGCTACCTGCAGGGGTGCCGCCGCCACCCACACCATTGACCGCGGGGAAAGTCCCCCCCCCCAGTCCTTGCGCCCCGGTCTTGGCCACACCGTAAACACTCATGCCCCGGCATGCAAAGCGCAATAAAACTGGTCTTGTGTGCTCTCCGTATGATATCATCGTATATTTTTAACGACTTTTATTCTGGCCGTGCCGCGCTGCGCTTCCGAGACCGCGGCGGTGTCTCCGCAGGCCGCCCCCGCCTCTCTCACACGCACGCCGCGCGCCGGACTCGTCGATGTGCTCCCCCCGGGGGCTGGCAATGGATTTATAGCCTCGCCGACAAAGATGGAGCGGTGGCGGAACTTACGTGGAACACTCGTGAAACTCGAACCGGAGTGACAATGGACCTTTTGCGCGCGCCGATATGAGCGGTACTGGCGGGGAAGGCCGGGTCACTGCGCTGGACGCGGCAGACATTCCCGATGAAAGGGTGGCCAACCTCAGCCTGCAAGGCACCTGCACGCTCAGCGACCACTGGGCCGGCCACCCGCATTCCGCGCGAGGCGGTATATCTCACCATTTGGAGGGCCGTGCCGGAAGTGGCAGGCAGAGAGGTCCAGCAGTGCGGTGGGAAAGAAGGGGGAGGGGCAGACGTATTGGCGGAGGGCGGGAATCAGAATTGAGCTGACTCTGTGAATAATTGAACGGATATAAACGGCGGGGCGCTCTCCACGCCTCTCCCAAGAACGGGAGGGAGGCACATAAAGAGCAGCCGGAGTCCTCCCCCCCCCCTCTACCTCCGCCCCTTGCGCGATCGGTCTTTATCGGTGACGATTGCTAAAACAAAAAGTCTGCCAAAAAAAGAACAAAAAAAACTCTGACGCAAAGGTGCAGAATGCTTCTAACAATAGAAAAGTCAGTAAAAATAATCCTTTAAAAATTAGTTGTAATTAGATTCGGATAAACTTTAAGTAAGAAACTAGAGAACATTCACTTAACATTGACCTTATTTTTATTTTTTAAAAAATATTTTACTACATTAATTCAAAACTTAGTTCAGCCAACACCCTTTTCTTCATACTAGTACATCCCCACGTTTTTTTTGGCGCGAAAATCCGCGTACTATCCCCTCCGGCTGCGGTTCAATTCCCCCGATCCATTTGACTGCCACTCCCCCACTCTGCCGGCCGCACCGCCCCGCCCCGCTCCGCCCCGCCACCAGATTGATTATCGCCCCCTCGTATGTAAATGCCGGATGCGAGATGTGTTTGGCAAATTGCCTACACCGCACTTCCCCACACAGCAGCCCTGCTGCTGTTGCTGCAAACGGGCCGGCCGGCCTGGTCGCAGCGTCAAAGGGGCTCGATACCACTCTCAAGATTTGCTTTGTTTTCCTGTCACTCTGTTTTTTTTTCCTCAAGTGTTTTTTGTTTTTGTTTTTTTTTTTTTGTTTTTTGTAGTGGTAATGAGGTTGGCGGGAATTTTTTTTCATTTTTCAAAGTGACGAGTTTGTCGAGTCGCGGCCGTCGATTCAACCCTTCCTTCCCCTAAAGATTGCGTGGTTAGGCCGGGGGCCCTCTGTACAGTCCCGTCGAAAAGTGTGTACAACAACTTGCAAAAGTTGTGGCGCCGCGACAACTTTGGGCACACACAGCATCATTTGGCCGTTGGCACCGAGGAAGAAGCAACTCAAAATTTTTGTGTGCGTTTTACAAAATTTCTTCAATTTTTTAATTTTTTTTTTAATTTTTAAAATTTTTCTAATTTTTAGAAATTTTTTAATTTTTTTTTGAAATTGTATTTTTTTCCAAAATGCCAAAATTAATTTTTTTTTTAATTTCTTCAAATTACTCATTTATTTCACAATTTTACTATTGTTTGGATGTGGGAAAGGTGTACCCAGGCGCTGGCATATCGTGTTTAACTAAAAATATATTTTAAAAATGGAACTCTACACCCCCTCCCCAGTCTGAGTGGGGAGGCCTCCTGCTTTACTTCGGTGTTCGGGATGGGAACCGGTGCTATCAGGTAACTGGGGTTAATCCGATCCAGCGACTTCGATATCGTACGCCGGGGGACCCAGTAGGACCCGAGCCGCCGACACGGCCCAACATGGGCAGAGTAGAGTAAGGCAGAGACGACAGAGAGACAGAGAAAGAAAGAAAGAGAGAGAGAGAGTAGTTTTGGGAGCTTTTGTTTGCGCAGGGTGGTCGGTACCAAGTGTACCCCCGCTGTCCGGCGCTCCCAGACCCGAACATGCAGTCAGTGGGCCAGCTTCAAAGGACTTATCAACTCCATCCGACGAATCGGAATGGACCCACTCGCGACCAATTTCGAGTGGCTGGCTCGATCGGGGATCGAACCAGTGCCGAGGCCAATCCGCCGAAGCGGACTGCTTTTTAGACACCCGGGTGTAATGGCCTGGCATAGACGACCTAGACCACTACACCACCCTGACTTGCACGTCTGCCGAGTGTTGGACGACGGGTTTGAGTCGCAGTGGGAGGAAGACAGTCGAAAAATGATAGGAATTTTGGGGATTCGATCCCCGGACCATACGGTCGGGGTCGGACGCCTTTAAGCCCTCAGCCACCACGGCTCATGTCTGAAGCCGATAGAAGCGGGCTCTTGACGTGAGAATGAGCAGCGATTAGAGAAAAAAATTTGAAATTTTAAGGTTTGAACCACCGATCCTCATACTGGGAAAGCGACGCGTCGACACGTCCAGCCACCACGGCCCATGATGGTCACTGCTCGTTGCTGTGGCTTTGAAGCACACTGGGAAGGGCAGTAAAAATGCATTTTTCATTATTTTTGTTACAAAATATCTTCAAAATTTCTCAAAATTTTCAATAAAAATTTTCATATTTCTCAATAAAATTTGTCGAATTTTTTGACATTTAAATTTTTGGTGTACATGTATTTGGCCAGTTGTTTCCCCCTCGGTTGGCACGCGAAGGCACGCGGCTACACGCGGCGCCACCACCCCTTTTGGCCGCGACTGTACGCGTCGATATCAATTTGTGCGGTCGGCCCGCCGCTGTGCCGCCGAGAGGACGACACGTGTTTACACCAGTACAGTCCGCTCGAGTAGTTTCGGTAAAAAGGACGCCGTCTGTGACATTGCGGCGCCGTTACGGCCCACTGTGACGCCCGCGCAACTCGCGGTCCGTGGTGAGCGACAGGCCTGCCAGCTCGGCGTGAAATATAAAAATGATGCCGCATTAATTTGAAAGTAATAGCATCGGATTGTCTTTTTACTTCGTGGCGCTCTTCGCTGCCTGCCGGCCAAAATAAACACGTGACAGGCGCGACAGTAAATGTGTGGAAAAGGGGAAGGGAAAATGGGGCGGGAAAAAGGGAAAAAAAGTGGAGGAGGGTGAAAAGGCAGACGGAGGTGCAGGCTGCTCACCCCGCAGGCCCGACTCCGACAATCGAGTCAGAAAAAGGACAAATGCGGGAAATGTGGGAAATCTCTCGGTCGACTCGAACTAGAACGCCTCTGTCTTCCGTCAGCGCCACCTTAGCGAGGGGATGTACTACTTCTGGCTGTGCGACGCTGGCGGAGAGAGGGAGAGAGAGAGAGAGAGAGAGAGAGAGAGAGAGAGAGAGAGAGAGAGAGAGAGAGAGAGAGAGAGAGAGAGAGAGGAAGAGAGATAGAGAGACAGAGAGGGGAGGCGCAGAGCCATGCTATGGTCATTTTATAGCCGCACATCGTGTCGAGGGTTGGCCGCCGGTTGGCCGGGTTTTCGGTCCCTTTTGCCTGTTTAATTAGCGTATACTACCCTTGCATTACCATATCGCACTGGCCGGCCAACCTCCGCCCTCCGCCCCCAACCCCTGCCCCCAACCCCTGCCCCCAACCCCCGCCCTTAGCTCCGACCTTCATCCCGCCGACCTCCACGCCCGCAATCTCCGCAACTTGGTTCTGACCCCCGGCCACCCCGGATGGCCCGGACTGCCCGGCACATCTGACCACCATTTCCTGCTGGAGAGCGCGCAGGGCGGCCGCGCCCTCCTCCAGTGCGGCTTGATCCGCTGCCATTACCGGTACCTGCCCGCTTCACTTTCGGCACCCGGCTGGAAAGACTAAGCCTCCCGGAAAATGGGAACCTCCACATCTTCTTGACCGCTCTTTCCCCTGATGCATCTTTTCCATTCGCTGTCACCTTCCCACTCTCACTACCTTCCCACTCTCACTACCTTCCCACTCTCACCTTCCCACTTCCCTCCCACTGCGTGTCCACTCTCATCGGGACGCCTCACGCCGGGCGGACCCCTTTGTCTCGTCGCATACCGTCGTGAAATAATCGCTCGGTGGGGTGTTGGTCCATGCGGTGGGGGTGGAGTGAGGCGCCACGCCGCGCCACGCCGCGCCGGCCGGCCTACCCCTGACCGCATATCAAACGCCGGAGCGCCGTAAAAGGATTATCTTTGTCGAGAGGACGCGAGGGAGGAGCGGGCGGGGGAGCGGCCGGCCGGGCTGCCACCGTGATTCAGATTAACCAGATACGAGGCGCTGGACCGTTTTAGTCCTCGCACTCCATATTTGCTCTTTCTGGCCGCAGCGGCCGGGCAGCGGCCGGGCAGCGGCCGGACCCTCGGCCCCCCAACCCGGACGCCCCGGACCGGGCGCGCCGAGGACGGAAAGGTCGCAGGGAAATATGTCGGCGCGTGCGGCTGCGGCTTAATAGCGCGGCCCCCGATCGTCCAAAGCAGCGCAGACGGGCAGAGAGAAAATAACGCATATTCAGAAGTTGTTTTTTTTTTGTTTTTTTTTTTTTTAAATTTTAAATGTTCGTTGCCCTTACAGGTGACAGTGCGGGTGACCCAAAGGCATTTTTTTTTTTTTTTTTCTTTTTAAATGTTCGTCACTCTAACAGGTGACAGTGCGGGCGACCCAGCCACGCCCAGCTTGCCGGCAGACGTGCTACCCATTACACTAAGCCCGGCGGGGGCCCTCTCGGCGGCAGGGCGGTCGCAGGGCGGGCTGCCAGGAGGCGCCGCGCCGGGTCCAAGACGGCCCGCGCGTAATATGCATGATAGGGTAGTGGTAGAGGTTATTATGGCGTGTCCAGGCCTCGGGCCGCTGGGGAGGGCCGCCAGGCGCCGCCAGGGCCAGGGGTGCAGGCCAGCCAGGCCAGCCAGGCCAGCCAGGGCAGGGGTGTCCGGCGATACATTCCACCATGCATATTCAATTGGCCGGCACGGAGCCTGCGCGGCCTGGACCCGACCGTCTCTCTCGCTCTCACGGAGCGTTGGCGCGAGTGAGTGGCGGCGCTGTGTTCGGAACCAGCCTGCAGCTACCGTCGCACTGTATCAGCCGCTCGCGGCCTCGACGGCGGCCTCTGCACCTGCGCGTTGTCAGGTGCCCCGCGGCCACCCCTTTCTTTCGGCACCTGACCTCGATTCCACGCGCCGCCCTTCCCCACCCCGCATGGAGAGCAGCGTCACGCCACTTTAAATTTCATGAGTTCCGGTCGCTTCTGCCGCCGTCCAGGGGGGGGCCGCTTCTGCGTTGTGACGTCAACGTCGTGCCGCCTTTTGGCCCTTTTGGCCCTTTTGGCGCCTTTGGCTGCGCGTTCCCCTCAAAACGCGCCGCGAGGTGCAGCGATGCAGCGACACGTCGCCTTATCGTGGTTCGGCGATCGCCGGGAGCCATCCGCAGGCAGACGCTACCGCGACCCCCCTGGCGAAAGTGATTCGAGCGGGGAAATGAAGGAGGAAACACGACGGAAATAGCAAGAACAATGCCAACAAAAGCGAGCGGCGCGCACTGTTCCTCGTGACTTCTATTAGCATACAACAAGCTGCCCAAGAGGGTGACTACCCCCCGCGCCCCGGGCGGCCCACTGTGCGGCCCACTGTGCGGCCCCGCACGCACCACATGTGGCGTTCCGTTCGGACGCCAGCCTTGGTTAACCCCTCCGGCCGCGGAAAATCTCGGCCTGGGCGGTCCGCGGCGGGCTGGCGGGCTCGCGGCGGTGGGCGGCGCCCCAGCGGGCCGGGGGCGGGCCGGGGGCGGGCCGGGGGCGGGGCGGGGGCGGGCCGGGGGCGGGCCGGGGGCGGGGCGGGGGCGGGCCGCCGGGGCCGTAGCCACCGCAGCCTGGAGCTGCTGGACTCGTTGAAAAGTTACGCCATCTGTGTCACCGCGGACCCGCGCACCGCACGGCGACGGTGGCGCCACGGACGCTGGGACGTCTCTTTCTGGAACAACTCGCACTCGGCTGGCGGGTACGCACCAGCCTGTCCCGGCCTGCCCCAGCCTGCCCCCGGGCAAAACGCCGCCTGCAGCACCCTCTTTACATGCACATAAAAGAGTGAGGGACTTCTTGCGCCTCCTGTTAAAAAGTCAGCACCCCTCACTGATTTCGCGCCGTGTGGGCTGGTGGGGTGGACGGGTGGGGGGTGGAGACGGGCAGGAGGGTTGGAACTGACAACGAGTAGGGGGGTGGAGACGGGTAGGAGGGTTGGGACTGACATCGAGTAGGGGGGTGGAGACGGGTACGAGGCTAAGGGTCGGAAATGGCAGGCATGTTGGAAGGGGGTGAAACGGGTTGGTGGATGGCGGTGGGCGTGGCTGGAACGGGTACGAGTGAAGGGGACGGCGTGCGACTGGTTTCCCTGTTCCCCACACCCAGAGCCGGGAGGGTAGTTAGCAAGTGTCACAGAATCTGAGCGATGACAGGCAGGGGCTGCTCGGGGCTAGTGGCTTGCATCGGGTCGTCTGCGCGCCGCTCGGCGGGGTGGTGGACCGGACTGCCATCTGGCTGTGCAGGGGGTCCTCGCGGGTCGGCGCTCCGCCCGAGGCGCAAAACGGCCTGGTGGTGTGGCGGGGCGGGGCGGCTGCGGTGGCGGTGTGGTCTGGCGTGTCTTGCAGCCCATTGTCACAACTATACGTCCCTTCTTCTCCCCACTCGACCCACTCGTTGGCGCGCAATTCAATTTCCTCGCGGAGTCAGTGAGCCTGACGCCTCGCCGTCCGTCCAGCCCGGGGCGGAGGCCGGGCCGGGCCGCCGCGACCACCCCGTCCTGGTGGCCGCGTGGCCGCGTGGCCGGCTGCTGCAGGTGACGAGGCGTAACTGGAGCCCCCTGCCGCTCTCGAGTTTTGCTTGGACAGCCCTGCAGCAAGGGCCGCCGCTGCCAGTCTCTTGAGCACGCCGCTAGGGTGCGCGGGCTGCGCGGCTCGGCGGCCATCAATCACATTTCGACAAGTTCGCCGCCACGTCCCGCGGCCGGCAGCCTCGACACTATCGGCGGCTCTCCATCGCGGCGGTGCCGACCGACCAGCCGCGGTGCCGTCCGTCAAGGCGCGTCGCTTTACTGCCGGGTCAGAGGTCGCCTCGCCTTTTCCCGCGCAGGTCCCGGCTTCGATTCCCGTCAACGTCACCCTTTTTTTTCGGGAGCGTCATCCGCCGGTCGGCGATTTACGAGCGTCTATTCCTGTCGGCGGGGCCCCGCCACCAGGACGCCGTCGAGGAGGCGCGCCGCCCCTTTTTGCGCACAGTGTACCGGTGGCGCGTGCCTGCGTGACGGTCGGCGCGTGGCGCGCGTGCTTGGGGCGTGCTGGCCGAAGTGGCGAAACCTTTTTTTTCTTCCTCGAGGGCCGCGCCGTGCCGCGCCGTGCCGCGCCGCGCCGGCGAGTGCGGTAAAGTGGCCCGCAATGTGCCAGAGCTCTATAAACGGAAGGGGTGCGCAAAGGGCAAGGGCTGCTGGCGCTGCTTCTGACGGTGGGGCGGGTCAAGACGTTAGCGCCCCGACGCGCAGTGGGCCGGGCCTGAAAACGCTGCTCACTCCTTCTGGAGTGCCCCTTCCGGCCTGGAGGCTGTCTCGGCGCAGTGTTGCCCACGATGCACAGCGGCTTGGTGACGATGCTCATGTTGTTGTTGTTGTTGCTGTTGCAGACGCGTGCGGGCTGTCGGACGTGGCGCACATAGAGAGCCTGCAGGAGAAGTCTCAGTGCGCGCTGGAGGAGTACTGCCGCACGCAGTACCCCAACCAGCCCACCAGGTTCGGCAAGCTGCTGCTGCGCCTGCCTTCGCTGCGGACAGTGTCCTCGCAGGTAATGCCCCAACCTTCAGCGACTGCCATTGGATTGTGCGGTGAGACTCAACGCCCACTGTGTTCCAGGTGATAGAGCAGCTGTTCTTCGTGCGCCTGGTGGGCAAGACGCCCATCGAGACGCTGATCCGCGACATGCTGCTGTCCGGGTCGTCCTTCAACTGGCCCTACATGGGCTCCATGTGACACAACGTTTGGCGACAGCTCGCCGTGCAGTAGATGTACTCCCCGCCCGAGGGCCTCCGTGCCGCCTGGCGTGCGGAGCTACCCCGCGGCCGAGGGACTCCACGTGTCTCGTCGCCCACCCACCCTTCCCCGCCGTGTCGGTGGAGATACCCCTCGCGAGGGGCTCTAGAGATTCGGACCGCTGCCCTCCCCCTCCGTGGAGGGTAGAGGCTGCCAAGGCCGGCTCGCCGCGGAGTATGTACCGCGGTTCGATCGCTTCCGAGTCTCAGCCGACGCTTCCAAATTTCCCGAATCGGACCACAAGGGCTTCCCTCAGACTCACCCTCTCACTCTCGCAGCCACATCTTCCCGTCATTTCCTTCTTGTGCAAGTGGTTCCTTCTTGGGGTCCAAGGTCGGCATGTTCGGATTGACAGAGTACTGGTCTTGCCCATGTGTGCTGACGTAGGAGTGGAAGTCACTTTCTCGGCCCGAACATCGCCCTGCAGGCTCCAGGGGGAATTCCTGAGTTCAATGAGGGAGTACGAAACCAAAGAGCTTAAAAAACAACCAAACATCAGATTTGATTTTGAAATAGCCACTTGGCCTACGGTCCGATCCCATTAGTCCTCCGTACTCAGAAAAAAATCCTCGTAAATAAAAGGTGTTTATTCCATCATTTCAACTGTGAAAATTTAATATAGTGAAATTAATACATTTTATGTACAAAAGATAAGTTAAGAAAATGTTTTCCCAATACTGGTCTCCAGAATAGTGATTGTTTCTAATTTAGTTACCATTCCCTTTTTGTTCAGTTTGAATTTGTTGTAAAGAAATTGTATACTTCTAATATGTACAGTTATAAATATTCATTGTTGAAAATATACTTATCCAAAACCAATTTGTTCCTAATGTTATTGAAGTCCCTGTTTTTGTAAATTTTATATTCGACGCTCTCCCATTACAAATTGTTTCCCGAACTACCCATTCCGTGCGAGGATGCGTTGCCACGGTGGACGGGGTGAAGGGTCAGTGGGTCTCCTGGTGCCCTCGCTATCATGTCCGAAAGCAGAACTGACGCTTTCCTCCTTTTGTCGTTTTCTCACGGTGTGAACGTCGAGAAACGGCGTGTTGTGGTCAAGTGTTGTGTTGATCGGAGCAATTTAGTCTTCTCATCCAGTCAGCGACTGTTGGTCGAAAATAACTCACTGTCCCCGGTGAGGATGACAAGGTTTCGTTGGTCCGGTCATGCAATGTTTTGTGATGAATTTATTTAACCTTAAGTTGTTTTTACCAAAGTAGAGTTCGATTATTGCTGACCTGGGGCCGCTACTAGAAAGCATCGCTGGTACAAAAAATATCTCCTTCCGCGGTCCCAGAATTTTACTCCCTTGGAAGGCAAAATTGATGTATATTTTTGTATGTGCATCTCCATCTAGTTATCACATTATATAGCCCTAACTTTGCTCTCTTGAAAAGACTTGGTCGAAAGTCACTCGCGCCCTGTGAGGTTTTTAGACAATACCTTTGTTATTATGCTGTTTGTGCCATGCATACCTCGGCTACTCTTTATTGGCCCTGTACAAATTTATACATTTTAGGTAACCTTTTTGGTAAAGGGTAGTCTGTTGAGTCATGTTTCGGATGCAGGTGGACCGTCTGTGCCTGTTTGATTATAATTACTCCGCTCAAATTCGAGCGCTTAATGCGTTTTGTCTCGTCCCACGTGTAGAAATCCGATTCTTATTCTTCCCTTTGAAGAAAAAGATTTACAGCCGATGGAAGGTGTGATTCGCATTTAAGTGGATTCAACGAACTTAACAAATCAATGACATTGCCGGAACTCCGTATTGTTGTACTCAGTCAGTGGAAACTCTCACTAGTTATCTCGTTTTAATCATTGTTTGATTGGTGCGACTTGCAGGTTGTCCTAACTTTGTATAAATGAAAACATAGATAATTTATATTGGTAGGCATACTTGAGTTGAGAACAGATATTTTATTGTGCATAGTCATAAACATGTAAGTTTTGTCCAAAGCTGGGAGAAGTATAAGTCTTCGAAAAACCACCACCATCCATGCGGTATTCACAAATCGATTTCTCGTTTGAGATTCCAGTGGACTAATCACCATCATTTTGTAAAACGGGAGTGGAATGTGAAATATCTCTAGTGTTTAGTATTTGTACGATATGACAGATGGTATGTATGCAGAGGAAATGCATATAAAAAGAGACGACTATTAAAAAAATCTAGACAACTTAATCGCCTGTGATTTCGCTACGCACCCTGAACCTACCCTGCAGAAAGAACACAGCGAAAGCCTCTGGAACGCGATCTCCAGCTGACGCCCTGACGCTGCCGACGCGGCTGGCGCTAGCGGTCATAAAATGAGCGAAGCAGGCAGCTCACATAGCGCCTCGTCACAAGGCATTCTTCTCACTTGACCCCAATTAATCTCAACCAGCTGGTCCTCCTCTCTCTCGTGGCGCTGCGCCTCGCAACAACACCAACACCAAAAACAACAGCAAGAGCCTAGTGCAGCGCTCCCTATGCAACACGGCGCGAGGGGCCCTGGAGAGGTCTAGGTTTAACACGGGGCAAACCTCTGAACACATGCCTCAGCAATATGGCTCACTCATATGGTTTCCTTCCGTATCAATAGCATTAGAGAGCGCATGGGGAATGCACCCGTCCACAATGAAGCGCACGTGCTCACTGTCATATTCTGTGGAATGCGTGCTTTAGCTTCCTTCACAACTACCAACTCAGAGGGATCCGGGCCACATGACTAACCAAACCTGCATCCAACACGGCTACCGCGAGTGAGGGGCGGCGCGGCGCGTGCAGCGCACTCTCGCGGCGGCTGGCGGAAGCTTGTCCGCGCCGGCCTGTACAGCCGGGAAGGTAGACACGACCGGCGCGCAGTCGTAGAATAAGTTGCCTACCCTACAGGCGCCCCTCGTCGTTGTGCGTGCGCAGTTTCTCATACTGAAACCGAAGCGAGCCGAAGGCCGAGGCCATGTAGCCTCGCAGCACGGTTAGCCTCGCAGGATTGTCTACGTTGTGAACGCGGAACAGAATCTGAGTCTATTTTTTGCGGTCAAAAGTTTCACTGTCAAAAATGACGGTGTCAACATGTCAGAAGCGTGGCTGTCTGCATGACGAAGCAACCCATAATTATGTGTTTTTCTTGTGACTGGGGGCCGATTGACCGCACGATCGTGTTGCGTTGCTGCTAAACTGGCGGGGGAGCTGTCACGAAAATCCTTCTAGAAACCTGTGGCTTTTAGAGGCAAAGGAACGGACCCTGATTCAACGTGGAACAGGGCCAACACATTCGAGAAAGCACCCGATAAATATCGCTCTCCAAGATGGCGGAAGGTCAAGACGATTCACCTTCGAACAAATGGACTCTTACCGTCAAAACGCCGAAAGAAAAGAAAACAGTAGAAATAGAGGGAACTGCGACTGTGAAAGAAGTAAGTGTGGATGTTTTCATCCAGCTTGAACCCATTTTTGGTCGATGTTATAGAGACCGAAAGGTGTGACAGAACACTCGTCCGCCTTGTTTCGCCCCAATTTAAAGGGTCTTTATTCAATGATTTCATGTTTATTTCTGATTAAATCAATCCTTTTCATACCTTTTGATCATTCTTGGAGATATAAAGTATCTCGTGGTGAACCTGCGATCACATTTAGTGTTAAAATTAACCTATGCACCGGCTCTATTGATCGTCTAGTCATGCTGAGTAATGGTTAGTCGTCTTTTCCTTGTGATTAAATTGCTGCCTACTTTAATGTTGATACCCGATTCGCTCGCGGAGAGTATGTTGACAGTTGTTCCATCGTTTAAGGAATGACGTCAGTTTGATGCGAGGTACTTCCATGTTTATGATGTAATGACACTATTGACGATCTATTTAGTTTGCATTCATTAACGCGATTGCGTCAGAAATGTTTCGAAGGGCCGCCGTATGACTTATAAGTTTTGATTTCATTTTTGACCAACCTATCTAATTAATTGAGTTTGAAATTCTAACAATTTTTGCTGTTGTCTGCAGCACAGCAGATTGCACTTATGTGTGTAGAGGTTATGTTTTGTCAATGAAAAATTCTAAATCTATCCCAACTAATAGACATTTTCTTTGTTTTCTTTTCAGCTAAAGGAATTAGTGGCACAGAAATTCAGTGCCCAACCAGAACAACTATGTCTTATTTTTGCTGGCAAAATTATGAAGGACCCTGACTCACTGAAGTCTCACAACATCAAAAATGGTCTTACGGTGCATCTCGTCATCAAGAGTAGTCCACCAAGAGCGTCTGAGGGAAGCAGCAACAGCTCCCCATCTTACACCCGGGAACTACCTCCAGGTTTGATTTTTATTTTTTCTAAGACTGTTCTGCCCATTTCTGTTGTCCTATTTTCGACTAATCCACAATTTAAAACTTGTTACAGTCGTTGTCTCCGATTCAAGTGGATTTGGACTTGCTAGTCAGCTGGGTGGCATTCCTGGCTTAGAGGCACTCGGAATGGGTGGTGCTAATTTCATGGAAATGCAACAGAGGATGCAGCGGGAGCTTACAGGCAACCCTGAACTAATGAGGAATCTAATGGACAATCCGGCTGTGACTCAACTAATGTCTGACCCTAACATAGTGAGAAGTTTATTTGAGGCTAATCCTCAAATGAGAGAGTTGATGGAGGTAATTGTGTTTTGTGTAAATGTTTATAAATTGGAATCAAAACTTAAATTTGTTTTCTGATCAATTATTGTTTATGTTCTTCATGGCAGAGAAATCCAGAGATCTCTCATATTATGAATAATCCCCAGCTCTTACGGCAAACGTTAGAGCTTGCCCGTAATCCATCAATGCTTCAAGAATTAATGAGATCGC
Organism: Stenchaetothrips biformis; assembly: GCA_030522485.1. Classification (NCBI taxonomy): domain Eukaryota; kingdom Metazoa; phylum Arthropoda; class Insecta; order Thysanoptera; family Thripidae; genus Stenchaetothrips; species Stenchaetothrips biformis. The sequence continues at coordinate 4,501,594 of CM060100.1, forward strand.
ATGATCGAGCAATGTCCAACCTTGAATCTATCCCAGGTGGCTACAATGCTCTTCAAAGAATGTACCGTGACATTCAGGAGCCCATGTTGTCAGCTGCTACAGACCCCCGCAATCCATTTGCAGGACTTGTTGAAAATAACCCAGGTGTGGACAGTTTTATATTTTATCCTGATTCCCTGACCTCTTATTCAAGGCCTGACTCTTTGCTAACACTTGCTACTTTGTGTTTTTATTCCTCAGATGGAACAAATCCTCAGCAAGGTCAAGAAAACAGGGACCCGCTACCCAATCCATGGAGTCCCAGAGACGCAGCCAATACCACTGGTGGTCCTCGCCCACCGAGGACAGGTCCAAGCGCCACAGGCACTGGTGCAGCTCCAGCTGCAGGCACTGGAGGCGGAGCAGGAACAGGCGCTGCAGGTACTGGAACGCTCAGTCATTCTCTAATCTTGGTCCTGTTACATTGGTTGTCTGGCCTCATCTAATCATGCCTTCCTTTTCTTTCCTTTTTTTTTTTTTTTCCACAGGTGGAAACCTTCTTCAGACGATGATGCAGCAAATGATGGAGAATCCTTCTGCCATGCAGAATTTCACATCAGCCCCTTATGTTCAAAGCATGATTGAAAGTATGGAACAAGATCCAGATATGGCCATGCGACTTTTGAACATGAACCCAGTTCTGTCTCGCAATCCACAATTACAGGTACGTGTTTTTCTTTCTTTTCTTGTTTTTTTTTGGTTGAAGAAAAGTATTGAAAGCTTGAAAACGCTAGACCTTAGACTCCTCTGATAACCTGTTTGAAATTTTCTACTTAAACTTCAGGACCAAGTGCGCCGCATGCTACCCAATTTTTTGCAACAAATGCAGAACCCAGAGATTCAAAATATTGCCTCCAACCCTCAAGCACTACAGGCTATTATGCAGATTGAGCAAGGGTTAAACAGATTGCGAGAAGTTGCCCCTTCACTTGTCAATAGGTTGGTGTTCAAACTGCTGCCATTAAATTTACGTTTAATACCTGTGTACAATTTTATCCGCTCTTCTCTATGTCCGTGCAGCATGGGACTGGGAGGTATGCCAGGACTGTCTACGGCAACCGATCCAGCTTCTACAACACCTAATGCCACTACTGGGATGGCAGCGAATGCTACCACAGGCAGAACAACCACTGGCTCATCAGCTCCTACAAGCACAGACACAACGTCAACACCTGCTTCAGCCACTGCCAATACCACCTCAGCTGCCAACACTGGCTCAGCAGGAAATAGGCAGGAAGATGTACTGTCCCAATTTCTGGCAAGAATGGTATGTCACATGTTCAGAACCAGTTCTGTCGAATTTTTTAAATTATTAAGAGAAAAAAATCATACTTTAAAATTTTATGAGAGGGTATTGCGGTATTTACAGTGAAAAGTAACACTCAATCTTTTCTTGTACCAGTTTGCCGATATGTCAAGCCAAAATCCATCATCAGTAAGTCCTAGTTTGCCTCCTGAAGAAAGGTACCGTTCGCAACTGGAGCAACTTACAAGCATGGGATTTGTTAACCGGGATGCTAACTTGCAAGGTAATACATATAAAACATAATAGCTGATTGATTCTTTTTCTTTTGCTGTTCTGCTGTGTTATACAAAACAATCATTCTGTTTCAGCGCTTATTGCTACGTTTGGTGACGTCAATGCAGCAGTTGAAAGACTTTTAGGAAACGGTCAACTGTCGCAGAGCTAACAACTAAACCATGCAGCTTCTGTTATGTCATGACCTCGCCACTTGTTATCTGCCAAGTAACATTTGCTATTGAAGATGTTTTTCATTATGGCATATTTATTGGGTGGAGCTGGAGGCAAGTTTGTGGTCAGTTTTCTGTGAGCCTGGTTGGATGGTTATGTCCTGATGCATTTTGAGCAAATAAACTGAGTTAATTTTTATATAAATATATACATGTACATGTTCAAATACGTCTATTACAAATTTTAAGATGTTGTAGTCTAAATTTGTTTCATCATTTGTTAGTTGCATTCATGATTGTCATGTTAAAGTTTCTTTGCTAGTTGGTAAAGGACATGTGTACAGGTTTAAAGATAGTGACATATTTGTATAAACCATATTTAATGTTCGGAAGATCCTGGGATCATGGGATTCTCTAGACACTTGTCAGGTTTTTTGGTACTTTATTTTACTGTTTTCTGCACACAAACCTCTCTTCAGCATATTTGAGGCTTTTCATAGCAGCTCTTCATCATTCATTATTTTTATGAGTGTGCCTGTGAACCTGTGGCTTCTCTTTGAAGGGTTAATGCCCTGGTTAAGTTTACCAAAATTTGATTTGTCTCATAGTTCAAACAGTTGTAGTTAGTTCCCAAAATGTGACCCTAATTGTTCCCTAGCACTAATTTTCTTGTATCTTTTGTCTTAGTTTCTTCTTGTTTTTTTTTTTTGTTTTTTTGTGTTCTCATTCTTCTAAATTTGGTACAAAAGATTTGTATTTTGGCATCACCTATTTCATCACTTCCCTGTATTTGATTTATCCTATTGCAGAAAATATGTGTAGTAGGTGTGTTAGCGTACATTTGTACAATGTTTTTATCAAACTCCCACATAGTTCTTATGTAAGAATTTGCTTTTGATTGCAACTTTGAGTAATAAAAAGCATCAGGCACTCACATTCCAAGTATGACAATTTTGTGCAACTGCAAGATATGGTTAGTGATTGGGGACCTGCATTAAACACATTGTATGTTTCTAAAATCTGTAATCAGTCTAAATTTGTTGAATTTATTGGCTGTTAAACAGTGCTGTCGTGGTTAAATAATTGATTGACTTCAAACCTTACTGTCGTACTTGTTTGAAAATACCTTTTCTCTGTTAAAAGCAAATTCTGACTTAAACTCTCACTTTAATAAAAGTAGAAGCCCTGCAGAACAAATTTTGAATCTATTTCGTGCGTGGTACATTCCGTCTTAAAGGTAGTGAAGAGTAAGTTCTTGTTTTTAACAAAATCCCTAAAAATTAAAAATTTTGTTCTCAGCTCTAAGTTACTACTTATTCAGGAATTTGAAGCTAATGTTTCTCATCTTAGTTCTTTTTTTTTGTCCAAATTTTCTGTTGTGTGGTTTTCTATTGGTTAAAGGGGAGCAAGTAAAGAACTGCAAAAATCGTGTTTGAGGCTATATGGGAAATGTAACAAGAAAAAAACAAAACAATAAATAAACCAAAAGTGTGTTTTAACTATTAGGTTTTGTTATTACATAATGCTAATACACAATGTGGGAAGAACTTTTTAGAGTAAGCTATTGTGAGGAGGTTTGGATATCTAAGCCCCACAGACCATGCATCTTCATAAAAACATGAATTTAGTTATTGCTATACATCTTATTAAGAGTAAATTTCTTTTCATCCTTATTCTTCATCCCAACTTGTTTTCACGTTTACCTTTCAGATTGAAAGCAGTTTGAATGGTCTTGGCTTGCAATTTTATAGGTATTTGTTCACTTTGTTATACATATTTGATTGATCTTTTGTTCTAAGGCGCAGTTACTGGGTGGGGCTGGTTGTTTTGCTGTCCAGCAAGTTTCAGTAAATTTATGCATTACCAATAACTCATGGTTGAATTGTTACATATTTTTTTGAAGTGTTTTTCAATCTGTTACTACAATAGCCCGTGCCGTGCTGTTGAATTTTGTTGTGAGTGGTGGGAAGTCGTTTAAAGGTGATAAGAAATACTGTGTTTTCAATTACCAGCTTGTCTACAAGTCTACATTCCAAGCTCATAGTTCAGCTCGCTTGTACAGGGTTTGATTCAAGAACAGTCTTAGTTTAAATAATTGTAATATTTTCTGTGAAGAAAACCCTCTGATGGCATCATGGTTTTGTTTTTATTCTGCCTTGTATGGGATTAGTGCTTGTACTAAAGGTGTTAAAACAATAATTGTGGGCTTTGGCTATTTTGTCATTTGAAAGAAACTGCTTTAATCAGATATCAAGTTGCCATCATAATTTTAAATAAATGTATTTTATTTACAAAACTGCATGTGTAGGCTCTTTTAGAGGTTTTCATTTGTGTTATAGGGTTCCTTCATGTTATGCTATTGATGTTATTTAGATGGTAAATTTTTTGTTTGGTGTGAAGGTTACAAAATCCTCTTATGACCGTATTACTATTACCGCAATACATGAATAAATGTTTGAAAACCAGACAATAAATTCAGACCTTCTTGATCCCCTTTGCCTTTAGAAATATTCAAAGTTTAAAGTTGAAATTTAAGGACTCACAAGTGCTCCAATGAAATTTTTTTTCGAGTCCGCTGATAAGATACGATGTGAGTGTGTAAGGGTGAGGGTCAATGGCCCTGCCGGGGAATCACCTCGCAAGGGCACGCACACTCACGCACCGTAGTAAATTGCACCTCGCGCGGATGGCGAGATGTTACTCTCCTCCCGGACAGCACTTACTTGAGGCTCCAAGCACTGAGGCTTCACCGAGGGCCGCCTAGGGCTGTAGAGGCACGACACGAGGGCTCAGAGCCTGCCTGCCTGCCAACAGAACAGACTCCCACCACCCCCCGCCGGGCGCCCCAGCACGCCCCTGGCACCCCCGCGCCCCGCTAGCCCGGCCGCCGACTTCCCCGCCGCCGCCCCCACCGCCGCGTCCTCGCCGCCGCGCGCCGCCACGCCCGGCCGCCGCCGCCGCCACCGCCACCGCCACCGCCGCCAGTCAGTGCCGTGCCGACGACGGAGCACACCGCGTGCAGCGTGTCCGCGCGAGAGGCCCAGCCAGAGTGGCGTACGCCGAGCCGGCACAGCGGCGCAGCCAGAGAGACCGCACCGCGTCCGGCGATGTGACAGGCCGCCCAGCGCACCGGCCACCGGCAGCGAACCTCTCGCCGCCTGCACTGCAAGGAGCCCGTGCTATCGCAGGCATCGCCGTGACCGGATGCGATTGCCTGCCGAGTGTTTACAGTGGATCGGGCGCGCGGTGCGCGGCGCCGTCGCCGTGCGGCTGTGACGGACCCGGCGGTATTCTGGTCGCCAGGCGGCCCCGTCGGCCCCGTCGCCTCGTCGGCCCGTCACGCGCCCTGCAGCAGTGCGTTTATTTTTAAAGACGGCCGCGCCTTTTGGGCCGCCGACCAACGTGACGCGAGCGTGACGCGAGCGTGACTCGAACGTGACGGGGACCGGCTCGGCGCGCGCCGCCCCGCGTCGCTTGTACAGGTGGAATTCAGTGATTTTTGGCCGGAGCTTCGCCGAGGACGTCGTCTCTGATTTCAAGGTAGGAGCGCGTCCGTTCCTACCTCGCTCGCCTGGCTGCTCCGGTGCCGCGCCAGCGTGCGCCAGCCAGCCGCCGGTGTTGTGTGCATGCACTTGTTTTCAGAGGCACCCAGCGAGGCCGAGAAGAGCACCGTGGAGGGGGACTGGTCCCACCGCTATCCCTCTCTCTCTCTCCGGCGGTACTCTGCAAAGAAAAGGCCGCCTTGAAGTGCTGCGCCCGCACGTGGCCACTGTGTTCGCCATCGTCGTGGTCGTTTCCCTGGAAAACTAGAGCGGCGGACGGACACCTGCTGACTGACGGTGTAGAGACACTCGGCGTCCGATGCCTGCCTGCCTGCCTGCCTGCCTGCCGGCCGTCGATGAAGGCGGTGGCGCCTCTGGCTGCCAGCTCGGCTGCGCGGCTCGTGGCGCTACGCTGCTGGATGGCGCCCGGCCCGCTGTACGCCAGCCGCCAGCCCGAGCTGGCATATTTTATCGGAGACTGTACTAGAATATTTCATCACGCGTGGTGGTGGTGGCCTCACGTTGACGTCCGCGCGCATGTCGTGCGAGAGTCCATGTGAGTGTGTGTGTGTGTGTGTGTGTGAGTGTGTGAGTGAGTGAGTGAGTGAGTGAGTAAGTGAGTGAGTGAGTGAGTGAGTGAGTGAGTGAGTGAGTGAGTGAGTGAGTGAGTGAGTGAGTGAGAGAGAGAGAGAGAGAGAGAGAGAGAGAGAGAGAGAGAGAGAGAGAGAGAGAGAGAGAGAGCGTGAGTGTGAGTGTGTGGTATGCGCCCGCCATTCACCTGGCCGCTTGGTTTTCGCGGAAGAAGTATTACACGTGCTGGCCCTGCTGGCGTGGTACACACTGAATGGCCACTACGTTACTGCCCCCTCCCCCTCCGGTCCAGACGGCCGGGCTCGGGCGGGGCGGTCTTGTTCATGGAACTGCAGGACCCTTGCCATGCAGGCAGCCGAGACCCTCAGGTACAGTCTCGGCCAAGACGCGAGCGGAGCCGAGAACAATACTTGCTCTCTCGCCTCGAAGCAGACTGTCTTTTGAACGCTCGAATGCTGTTCGGCGCACGGCTTTGACCTCGCCGTCGTTTGAACCCGGGGCGCCGGGGACGGCGTCGTGCTGTTCGCATTGGCGCCCTGCAGCCTCTCGTGTCACACAGAAAGTCATTGTCTGCGGCGTTGCCCTGCGTGGTTGCTGAGCCCGTGTTTCGATTGGGAAACGCCCCTCGTGCGTCTAAAGAGCTGCTGACCAGTGGTTTCGGCGACGACGGCCCTGGTTCGAGCCCGGCAGGCGGCGGGCCGTTGACTCAGACAGGATGCCGCTCAGGTTGGTACTACTGCACGCGTGGCGGTCTGCGCGGGTCCCCAACACGGCGAAACTTGTTTTCGCTGACGGCGTGCGCTTCGCTCCGCCGCGGGGCGCGGGGCGCACAGTGGGCCAGGCGGCCAAAACTCAAGGCGTGTTTTGAGCTTCAGAGTCGCTGAATGGGACTCGAACCGAACATGTAACCCTATCAGTGGATTCTTCGTTCCGAGAGGAATCCATTGGTGGGGTCACACGTCCCCATTTAGCGACTCAGGAGCTAGAATTTTGGCAGCCTGTGCCGGTCTTCCGTCCCACTGTGGGCGGGCGGGCGAGGGGAGTTTGGGACCAGCCCAGCTGGAAACAGCGCGCTGCCACGGGGGCCGCCCTCACGTGTGTGCTCGCCCCGTTCTACGGACACTGCAAACCAATCAACTTCCCTAACGACGTGGTCAAACCAGCAAGTTCACGAAAACGCCCTTGATTTTGCTTGTTTGCGATGTGTACTCTGTTCGATGGCCGGCTGGCTGGCTGGCTGGTCACAGCCCCGATCAGCGCCAAGGAGGGGCCTAAGCCACCGCCCGGGGTAATGGAGCCGAATGGGGCAGACCGGACCTAGAGTCCTAGGGAGAGGAACGTAACCAACTGAATTTGCCATGCACTGATCGCCAGCCACCCACGAAATGCTCTTCACTATTTCTCATACGAAAATCCCCATCCGACGAGGACAGGGGCTCACGTTTCTCTCCCACTATAGGACTCTAACCGGACCGACCGAGCAGGCAGACCGCAGAGGGGCTGGCTGGCTGGCTGGCTGGCGGCTGGCTTTGGAATCAGATGAGATTCCCTCTAGGCTCTGTGGTCAACGGCGAGGCTGCAGCGAGGCGGCCTGCCTGCCCGGGGGAGCTTTATGTTGTTTTTTTCCGTTCACCGTCCGTCCGGTTCTGGGAGCCGCGCAAAGCCCGTCGAAGCGTGCGGCCGCCGTGGTGCTGGCCAGCGATGAAACATTTAGTGCGCCGCCCTTGTGTGGTGCGTCGCGCCAAAGGTTTATTCCGGCCGTGTGACGCGCTTTTCCGGGGGTTCCCTGACGACCGGATCGCGGGAGGCTGTTTGTCCGCATTATTCATTATCGATCCCGGGAGTCCCACCGCCAGCCCGCCAGGTGGATGGTGGCGTCACGTGACCACCAGGGGAGGTGAGTTGAATGATGAGATGAGCGGGCAAGTCGCCATCCAGCGTTGTTATTTTGGTTTGTTGTACAGCACACGGCGTGCCATTGATTTTTACACGGCCACGTTTGTCGCGCCGGTCGGCCATAGCAGGTGTGGGTCCAAGTTTATCGACGACCTGGATGGCTGCGGTCCACGCCTCGCCCCGCCCCGCCCCGCCCCGCCCCGCCCCGCCCCGCCCCGCCCCGCCACGCTGGCTGCCCCGGTGCGACATCACTTCCTGTGAACGCGGTGACTCGCCGCTGCCATTTTGCGCGCGACTGGCCGTGGCCGCGAGGCTGGCGAACTGGAGAAGAAGAAAAAGAAGAAGAAGAAAGGAAAAAGAGGCGAAGCAAAACAAGAAGGAAATGAACGTCTTCCTCTTCTCGGCGCGGCGCGGCGACCCGTCCGGCCGGACGTATCGGAATCCATATTCGATTGGCAAGCCGTCAACCTTTTTGGAAACATGGTGAAGGCGGTCGGGTCTTCGTTCTGCGTCCGGGTCTCGGGAGGACGTCACCAAAGTGTCAGCCTGCTGCCCCAGGACTCCAGGACTCCAGGACTCCAGGCTCCAGGACTCCAGGCTCCAGGACGCTCCCTCGGGGCGGCGAGCCGCTAGCCGTCACCCTTGTTTGAAGGGGGTGCGCGGCCCACTGTGCCGCAGCCTGCCGCAGTGCGCGGGCTTTCTCGCGGTGCTGTGCTTTGGAGCTCTGGAAGCCCTGGCGAGCTCTCGGCATGCCCTCGCACGGGCTTTCAGCCGCTCTCAGCCGCTTTCAGCTCCTTGAACCAGCAGGGCCTCATCCATCACGGCCTCGCGGCGTGTCCCTGCCTGCACTCCTCGCCGGCACGCTAAGCGGCCGTGTAGTGCAACGTGGGCCAGAAGAACCTAACCAGTGGCAGGCTGAACCGGGAAAGGGGAACCAGCAGACTGGAAAATGTTCGACCGACGGCCAATGAGACGAGACGGAAGTTTGAACCAACCCGGAACAACAGAAAGGTTCAGGTGTCTCGAAAATGGGACGCGATGCAAACATTATGCACAGGACAGCTTCGTTTTACAATGTCATTTCCGGTTTGTTTCGTTCCATGCGTAGAGCTCGTCATGCCAAAAAAAAAAAAACTCAAAAAAGTAAACAGTTTAAATTTATTTTTTTCGAGTCGCGATGTGACTCGCAGCGTGAGCAAGCGCGGGGATTCCCGTCTTACCAATACAGCCGGTTGCTGCCAATAATTTGCCGCCTATTTGCAGTTCCAAGGCCGGGCCTGGGGGCGTGCCGTGTGAAAAGGCTTGCCGGGCGCGGCCCTATAGCTGGCCCCCTGGTGCATCCGGGCGACCTTGGCTCTCGGCGGTGGCGGAGATGGGCCATCCATCGATTCGGCCGAGGCCGTGAGGACCGTTGTCTGATTGGCTGAGGCCTAGCAGCTCCAGTGGTCCGCTATCTCGCGGGCGGCAGGCGCAGGCTCCATCACCAGCCGCCCCTCTGCATGCATGGGAGCCCCTTCACAGTGCAGGTGGCGCCTTGCTTGATGATGTGTGCTCGCCGCCACCTCGTCAAGCCGCTTTTATTTGAATTTTCCGCCGTTTTCCCGCCGCGCGTGTCTATAATGCTGCCGCTCAGCGGCGTTCGTGGGTCCCAGGTGCTCCACCCGTGTGTGTGTGTGCGGCGTCGTTTCATTCAATAAATTTGGCAAGTTTGGTCGCTTTTCTGGCGTGCGCGGGTGTGTCCCCATTGGGCCGTGGCGACGTCGACGCTATGCGGCTGGTGGGGCTGTTGCGGGGCGGTGGCGGTGGGAAGAATATTCTTAAGGGGAGGGGGAGGGCTGGAGGGTGCAAAGGGTTCGATAGAAGAGGGGGGAGGGAGTGAGTGGCAAACCTGCGGAACAACGTGTGGAGCACTGCGGTTTGTGTACATACGTCCACCGCGCCCAGAGTCGTTTGGCTTTTTGGTTCGTTCCGACTGTCTGCCTACTTCGGGCCCACTGCGCGGCGCGTAGTTTCTCGCAGCGCCATTCTCGAACTCTAGAAGCACAGTGTACCCGATGGCCCCAACAGCTGGATCCTCCCTGACAGGAAGCGCGCTCCGAATTCGCACCTCGCAGCTGCAAAGAGTGGCGGTGCTCAGCGCGGCCGTCCGGAACGGCGAGGCTGCGCGGGGGGCCTGGCCTGCACAGTGGGCCTGCACAGTGGGCCTGCACTGGAAAACAATGGCGTCCGAGCCTGCGACTCGGATTCCTAGGAATCCGGCTCGTCTTTTGGCCCACTGGGCCGCCGGGTCTGTCTCTCTCGCACCCGCGGCGCGCCCCGCGAACGAGAGGGACACCGCCTGACGGCGGTGGGAATCGAACTCAGCGGCGGTGAATCGACCGGCGGCTGACCGCGCGACCATCCGCCCGAAAAGTCTGTCCCACTTGAAAGTTGGCTCGTTAGAAAAGTGAAAAGCTTGGCGGATGGGTTCGGCGCCGCGCGCTGGCCGCATGGCCGCCGCGCCCGCCCCCGCACCTGGTGGCTGATCCTCTCCGTCCCACTCGTGGGCCGGCCGTGTGGGTGCGAGAGGGACGGAGCGTGTGTTTCCCGCGGAACCAACTCGCCGGAAGTTGACCGCGAGCTGCGCCGAGTTATTCTTCGCGCGCCGAGCGGCTTTGCTGCGAAATAATTTTTTATTCGACTTTTGAAAAACAATTACGGCTGTGTGTGCATAGCCGTCCCGGTGCGGCCCACTGTGCGGCAAGAAGTGCCGCGTGCAAGCGGGATGGAGTTGGCGTCAAAAACAACTTGCAGCGCACCCGCCAAAAAAAAGAAGTAAATAAATAAAAAGAGACTGGAAAAGCAATTCCGAAACTGTTTGGCGGGATGAAAGCGCTGCGGGAACGGTGGGGCGTGGCTTGGCGGTGACGCTGGGCAGCGCAAATGTTTTGGCCCGAATCCGGCCGCCGTGACACGTGTGATCTGACCGCCTCGACGCGCCCTCTTTTTCTATCCCCTCTCCCCCCCCCCTCTCCCTCTGGACCCTGCCGCAGCGCCCGGCCCCATCGGCTCGCCTGTAAACACTGCAAACTAGAGTGGACTGCGCGTAACTGATCAATCAGGGCTTGCGTGTTCAGCGCGACACGGCCAGGACTGCCAACCTCTTGCTCAATTTCGGCGCGCCAAGTTTTACAGTCGCTATGCCAGCCGCCTTGCTGCTGACTTGCGACCGGTCGGTTCTCGCTTTTAATGAACTTAAACGTGGGTTTTAATGAATTTATTTTTTTTGCCGTGACGTTGGTAACGCAGGCCGTTTACCGGGCGTTTGCGCGCCGGAAGGCGTGGCGGCGGCGGCAAATTTGAATGGAGTGCGTGGCGCTTTTCATTGCGTTGGCGTGGCGGGCGTGGCGAGAGATGGATGCGACCGGCCGGCAGGCCCCCCGCCAAATCCCTGGAAGAGCCAGGAAGGGCCGGCAAGGGCGCGCTGTGGGCCAGAAGACCGGTGGGGGTGGCCAAAACTCAGGACGCATTGTGAGCTCCAAAGTCGCTAATTGGGTCTCGAACCGAACGTGTGACCCCACCAATGGATTCCTCGTTCGGAGAGCAATCCATGCGTGGGGTCACACGTTCGGTTCGAGTCCCATTTAGCGATTCTGGAGCTCGAGACGCGACTAGAGTTTTGGCCGCCTGCGCCGGTCTCCTCTGGCCCACTGTGGGTGGGGCGCAGCGGATATTGATGATGAAGGGCCGTGAAGGGTTGCGAATGAGGAGGCGAAGACGCTCGTGCGCGTGTACGTATGCGCTGGTTCGTGTGTATATGTGTGTGCGTGTGTGTGTGTGTGTGCGCGTTGTATTTTTAGGTGCGGACTGCATCACGGCGACCCCTGTTTGTTCGCTCCGTTCGTATGGAAAGCGGGGGCGGTTGTAACAAACGCCTTCACGATGTTTGTACAACCACCCCAGTAGCTTGAAATAACGATCATGACACATTAGACTTACAGTAACGTGTGCTCAATTTCACGTACCCTTACAACAATTTTTTTTTTTCGAACTTTAATTTTTGTTTTGGCATTTTTCGCTGTGAAAATGAGGTGGTCAGCCGTCATGCAGCGTGACGTAGACCTCGCGCACTCACTCACACTCACACTGCCAGCCTGCACTGCGCGCACACACACACACACACACACACACACACACACACACACACACACACACACACACACACACACACGCACACACACACACACACTCCACTAACTCACGGCGCAGGACACGGCGATGGAGTATGACGCCGCGTTGCCCCCTTCCCCCATTCCGCGGGGGGTATTTACGCAGTGGGGGTGCTCGTCGTCCCCCACACGCCGCGGCCCGCCTGCAGCCATAAATTGTGGGTGGCAGGGGGCGGTCCAGGGAAGGGGTGAAATAGGAGCGATGGAATTGACGAGGTCAGTCACATGGAGGCGCAGTGTCGCGGAGCGGGAGGCGCGCCCAAAAAAAAATTGGCTGTGAACCGCGCCGGCGGTGGGAGTCGAAGACGCGGGTAGGACGACACGGGGGCGGATCCAGGAAGCGGGGCCGACACAGTGGGCCGACGACGTGGCGGGGTGGCAGCTAGGCGGCGGGGCAGCGGGACAAGGCCGCCCTTGCATCAATCATGCCCGGGGCTGCTGGCCGGACACTCAGCTGGACCGCGGCTTGGGGGGGGGGGGCATTCTGCTCGGCCACGAGAGGGTTGTAGTGAGAGGGAGGGGGCCGGGCTCATGTTTCATATCTCGCTCGCGGCTGATTTTTTTTTTTTTTTTTTTTTTTTTTTTGTAGTTGACTCTTTTTAGTTTTTGTTTTCCTGCAACCCCTTGCGGGCCCCAGCCGGCCACAGGCAGGCAACACAATCAAGGCAGGATCGGGGCGGGGCGGGGCGGGGCGGCTGTGAGCGGATGAGCGGGCCCCACCCCACCCCCTGCGGTGCCCCCTGGGCCCACACTGTGAAAAAGGTCAGACTGCATTTCTCGGCTTTGGCGCCGTCCGTTCGTTTCATTTTCGTGGCGCCGCGTTAATGAATCGCCGAACAGGCGGCGCGTTTTAAAATGCGCGGGAATAATAATTAACGGCTGGCGCGTGTTTGGTTTCCCCGTTTTCCCTCCCGCCTTTTCAAACAGTGACCGGGAAGGCCCTCCCGGAATGCGATCGGTCATTATGGCGTGGCGGGGAGAGGGTTTGAGAGTTTGTTGTTGTGAAGCGGCCGGCCAGGGGCTGCCAGCTCGGCCAGGGACGACTGCCAGCTCGGCCAGGGACTCGTGTGGCGGACGGCTAGAGATTTTAAAGGAGACAAGTAGGAATAAGTAAGAGTGGCCCACAAATTTCAGTTGCTTCTCCGGTCTCTCTCTCTCTCTCTCTCTCTCTCTCTCTCTCTCTCTCTCTCTCTCTCTCTCTCTCTCTCTCTCTCTCTCTCTCACGCCCTCACACATACACACACGCGCTCGGACTGCCAGCTTGGCGCCTTTCCAGATGGTGGGCGGATGCAGCAGAAGACTGATTCCGAGTCGTTTCCGTCTCTCTCTCGCACCCATACGGGCCGACCCATGAGAGGGAGAGAGAGAGAGAGAGAGAGAGAGAGAGAGAGAGAGAGAGAGAGAGAGAGAGAGAGAGAGAGAGAGAGAGAGAGAGAGAGAGAGATACGGAAACGACCCTCAGTCTGCAGGCGGGTCTCTCTGGGTTCCGGAAGGAAGGAATAGAGAAGCGGGCTCCCGTTTGCAGACATTTGCATGGCCGAGACACATACCTTGCACGTAGCGACGCTAAGCAGTCGAGGGGTGGATTCTGTCCTAAACAGCCTCCCATTACAGTAGCCCTGTTTCTCGTTTAGTGGGTTTGTGTTTTTGCTGAGCAGCAGCTTGATGGAGTGCAGAGGGGAAACGTATGCGCGCGCAACGGCATGCACTCCATGCGTTGCTGCTGGATTCACCGGCAGAAAAAACAGGACAGAAAAAAAAAACGCGTAGGTGAATTCACTCGCGACTTTTTTCGCAGAGTATGGTGGACGAGTGCACCGCCGGAAAACGGTACAAATAGCGCGGGAAAAGTGAAAAAAAAATTGTACATTTCCGCGTTGCAGAAAAAGAAGCGGAACTGCGTGACAAGACAAAACGATAAAAAAAAAACCGTTAACAAATCGCTAGCCAAAAAAAAAAGTTTTAAAAAAGTGGGTGACTGATTTGTGCCGCAAGAACGCTGGGATGCTGCTGCTGTCGCCGGTCGCCGCACTGTTATCGATTCCGTTTTGTTTGAATGGCTGACTAGCATTTCCCGTCGGGTTCGGCCGCCGTGGAGGCAGGCAAAATATCGGAATGACGCGTCGGTTTCGCGTGAAGCGATGCGCGTGGTGTTGTTTGCAGTGTCGAAAAGGTGCGTCGTTGCAGTCTTATCTGGGCAGGGCCAAGTCAACCGGACCGGACGTACCTGGAGGCACTGTGTGCGTTTCTGTCTGTCTGTCTGTGGTGTGTGTCTGTGTATGTGTGCGCGCGTGCGTGCGTGCGTGTGCTGTCACCCGCACTTACGCCTCGCGCCCACGTCACCGGACGTGCCAGTACATTTTCCCAGCGAGCTTGCCAGCGCCTCTCCTCGTGTCCGCCCAGCGTGCGTGGCGCGGCGTCCTGCGCCAACGGCGTCACACAGTGTGGGCCACACCGGGCTCTCCGTGAAGCTGGTGAAGCTTCGGGCGGCGCGCGGCTCTGGACTCCAGGCGGACCTCCTCCGGACTCCGGACCGGCGAATGCCGCGGCAAATGCCCACCGGAGGGGCACTTCCCCGCCCCGCCCCGCCCCGCCGCGAGTGCTGTGTTGCCGGTTGGTGGCGGGCCGGCCGGCCCCGGATCGGCTCGACTCGGCTCAACTCGGCTCGGCTCGGCTCGACTCGGCTCGGCTCGGCTCGGCTCGACTCGGCTCGACTCGGCTCGGCTCGACTCGGCTCGGCTCGGCTCGTTGACTCGCGAAGAGGCAGGGCCACAGCCGCCGGCGTCGGCGTCACAGCACACCGCTGGCGGGCCGGCCGGCCGGCTTGGTCAGTTTCGTATGGCAAATGCGAGTCGGAAATGAGGAAGCAGCCCGTGTGGGCGGGACCGCGCGGCGATAGGTAGTTCACCGTGCGCATACGGCGGCCACCGGGCAGTGATGGTACACACTGTCGCGCGGCTGCGAGAACGCGTCCCCGCGCGTGCACGGACGGACCGACACAAGAGCCGTTGGGGAAATCGCGGCCATTGTCAGGCCAAGTGGTGAATGGCGGTCAAAGTGAAACGCGGCACAGAAGGCCTTGCGCGTTGCAGACGCTGTGCACCTTTTTATTCCAAAGCGGCTCAGTGCGCGCTGCTGGCTGCTACTTGTTATCTGCCACGCTCCCGGGACATCCGGGGCGTTGTAGAGGGCGGGGCCTCTACCGCCATGGACCGCGTGGGGCTCTGTAAACCCAGTGCAAAGTTCAAGGGGTGTGCGTGTTTGGCCTCGGCATAAACACGGGACGCGACGAAGCAGTGCTCGCACCTGCGTCTTGTTGTTGTTGTTGTTGTTGTTGTCTGAAATAGATAAGGCATTGCACCTCTCGCCGGAGTGGGCTCATCTCCTCGCTTTCCTTGACAGTGGCGGCCCTTAATTTTCGGAAGCCCTTTACTGTCAAATAAAGCGGGGTATTAGGGCGGAGTTGGCGAGGGGAGGCAGCCGGGCTGTACTTGCCAGGGTGAAGTAGTGTCTCAAAGCGAGCTAGCCGTGCGGCTGGCCGGGGGGTCGGGCCCGCTCGGGCCCGCTCGACAGCGGGGATGGCGGTGACCTCATATCGTGCCGAATGTGCTTATCGGCCTGGATATCGTCGTCCGACACTGAAACTTGTTCCTGCTCTTGGGACAGTGTACAGTTCGTCGGTTTTATCGGGCCTGCCATTTTATTTTCAGCTCCTACCATTGAGAATCCCAGTGAGAGTGACATGACGCGACATTGCGCGACACGCCTCCCAGCCGACAGTCCCACCTGCGGGCCAAGACCGTCCAAAGTGGCGGTAATGCCGCTCGCAACCACTTTTGGAGATTCGGTCGCCACTTGGCTGCTTGCCACGGCGCGCCGACCGGCCAAGTGGAGTTCGAATGCGCTCTGCAGAGTCGAAAGGGATTTGGCTCGGAAGATGATGACAAAGACGCTTTGTCGTATTTTGTTATTTCACTGCACCTGATCCCCTGAAGCGTCTGAAGCGCGGCCCGGCCGAGCAGTTAGTCTGTGCGATCAACGGAAAGGTTTCGGACCCCTCCTGGGCTGGCTGGCTGGCTGGACGCCGATTCTTCTGACGAGGACCTCTCGAAAGGATCCACTCTACCTTGTAAGGACCTACACAGGCCTGCCCTGTTAAAATAAATTGGAAAATATCGGAGGCCATTCCATTTTCGCCACAAGTTCCAGGCACTCCTACGATTTTTTTTCGACACGGAAAGCGGCGGAAGGGATTAGGAGCGGGAAAGTTGGAGTCCCCAGCGGCCTGAACTTGCTGCTGTGGTGATTCCAACTCGGCAGTCGTTTCGCGGAGTGACGCGGCGGCGTTGCGGCGCGGCGGCAGCTCGTCGTTGGCACCTATTTGCCGCCGCTGGTTTATGGATGTCCCAGTGCTCCCTTGATCGGTCCGATGCATAATTGATTTGGAAGCTTCCTTCTGGCCAATCTGTGAGGCAGTGGCCATTTCCAGGGCCAGTGTGTGTGTGCGGGTCTTTCAATGCCTCCCTTTGTCCTGCCGGTCCCTCTGCTTGCCTGCCCTGCCTGGCCCACGGTGCCTGGCCTGCCTACAGCCCTTTGAGTGCCCCGCTCGCCTTGATAATACGTGGTCGCGAGTTCGGGGCGGCACCCCGCTAACTCTGTGACCCCGCGCGCGCCCCCAGCTTCCAATGCCGTCTGTGGAGGCCTCACTGCTTCCTGGCTGCTGGCGTTTGGTCTCGTTATACCAACTTCGGTTTCCTTTGTTGCAGGTGCGGAAGGAAGGGGGTCCGTCTGCTCCGATAACGGTCTGGGCGCTCCTGTGCGCCGGATGGAACTAGTATGCTGGTGGCGGCTCAATAGTTTCGTTTTGTTTTAAATTATTGCCCCAACTGGCCGCTGTCGACCGGGACAGCATGCTGCCATGCGCGGCCGAAATTAACTTCGGTGCTCTCCAGCCGATACTACAGCTTCGCGCTGTCGGTTTGCGGCCGAATCCCCCCCCGGAAACGGACGGGCTCTGTCACGCATCCCTCGGGATTTAGTTGTTGTGGCGTTGTGGCGAGAACACGAACAATTAGACGCGAAAAAATGGGATCGCCTTTCTGCGCGGCGGCCTCCGCGTCCCCTCCGGGGCAGGCCACGCGGACGGCCTGCTGCGGACAGGCACGGCTGGGGACAGCTTTGCTGGCTCATCCGGACGATAAATGATGCGATCGTGCGTGCGTGCGTCGTGCGTCGATCCGTCTTCGATCGCCAGTTCAGTCCCCCATTCGTCGATGAGGCCATATCTCCTGGTGTCGAGCTGGACAATGCGCATTCCCACTCGGTGCACGCGTGGGGTTAAAAAAAAATGTAACATTTTTTTAATTTTTTTTTTTTTTTGCGGAAGCTTGCCTTTTACACAGGGCTCCTGATTTCCAACCGGATCGTGTACAAAATTTTAATCTGGTTCGCCGAGACGCCGGGAAGTTAAATACGGCCGCCTGTTAATGAATAATGGAATTGGGTGTCCTGGCTCATTTCTTCTCTCTCTCTCTCTCTCTCTCTCTCTCTCTCTCTCTCTCTCTCTCTCGTGCTTTGAAGGGGAGTAAGGAGGGCGTGGCGAAAAAGCGTGCCGAAGTGAGTGATAATTGCACCGGGAGGGTGCGCGCTGCGCGGGCGCGGCGTCGCGGCCCAGCACGGGGTGAAGGGGAGTCGAGTGATTTTCTTGCTTCTTCTTTATCGGGGGGTGGCGTGGCGTGGCGCCGCGGCGGCAGCGACGTACGATTCCAGCCGTTTGGAGTGACTGCCCTCGCTCACCCTTCTCCTTTTGGCGTCGCGACGCCGTGCCTCCCCCATGTGTCCCACTGTGTCCCCGCGTATCCTCCAGGCAGGCCCAAGCCGCACCAATTCGTGCCGCCTCTGTAACGGAGTCTATCTGCCGGCTCCGTGCCGACGAAAAAAAAAATGAAAAAAAGAAATTGTTTAGTCTAAATTTTAATTCTTTGATTTTTTTTCCTCTATTTTTTAAACTTTTGAATTTACCAATTCTCTAACGTAAACTTTTTCGATTTTTTTAATTTTTTTTTTTTGCGGAGAAGATTCTTGAGTTGCTGACCCGTCGCTCCGTGTCAACCCCTCGTCTCTCAACGCCGCCAGTTAAACCCCCCCCCGCCGCGACTCTCCCGACCCTGAGCCTCTCCACGCGACCCTCAACCCTTTCACGAGGCCCATACGCTCTCCCTTCTTAACACGTTCAAATCCAAGAAAAACAAAATCCGCAGCGCCTCGCTATCCCGCTCCTTTTGATGCACATGCTCCCCCGTGAGCTCAACCTCCGGCCGTCCCCTATCTCTCTCTCTCTCTCTCCCTCTCTCTCTCTCTCTCTCTCTCTCTCTCTCTCTCTCTCTCTCTCTCTCTCTCTCTCTCTCTCTCTCTCTCTCTCTCTCTCTCTCTCTCTCTCTCTCTCAAGCCCCTATCAAGCCGTTGGTCCGTCCCCAAATGGAATGGCAGTGCTCGCCGAGGGGTGGCCGTGGCGGGGCCCTCTGACTGGTCGCCGGCCTCGGCCTCAGGTCTAGTAGTCTCAGCTTCCGCCACGGCCTCGGCTCCAGTGCAGCCCCGGCGTCAGCGTCCTCTGCTGTGAATGGCCAATTAAGTCGGGGGCCGCATTCGGATTCAGCAGCACGGTCTGCAGGGAGTGGCGCAGCGCGCGCCGTCGTGGAAGTGAGACACTTTGGCGAGTGCATGCGCGAGCTGGCCCGACGCTGGCGGTGTGATCCCCTACCTCTCTATGCACCTCTGGAACAAGTCGTGATTGATTTTCTTTAAGGCGCGCCGTAGGAGGGTCTCTCTCTCTCTCTCTCTCTCTTTCTCTCTCTCTCTCTCTCTGTGGTTGGAATGCTGGTGACCTCAGCTGTCTCGATATCCCCGCCCCCGCCTGGCGAGCAATGCGAATCCCCCCCCCCCCCTGTCGTCCACAGTCGCGAACGGTTCCGCCGAGCACATGTCCTGGAGGGATTTTGTTTGCAATGCAAATTCCAGCAGGCCGTACTGACTGTGTGTACCTCTCTTTCTAATCTCGGACCGTGCCGAGAAGCGCTGCTGCCGCAGTTGGCCTTACTGCAGTTTGTTTTTCTGCAGTTAACTGCAGTTGGTTGCACTGCGCTCTATCAAGGACCAAGGCCGTCTCGGTTTCGCACGGATTGGACACTGCACCCAAGTTTCCAAGGAAAAAGTCAACAAAAAAAAGTTGAATTTCATATCCAAAGTGCTGGGATTCGAACGCTAATCCTCGGGTTGGGGGGGGGGAGGGGGTTCATCCGTTTACGCCCGTGACCCCGCGAGGGCAGCATTTGATTGGTCGATAATCGAGATGATTGGGCGTCTGGGCCAGCGCCAGGTAGAGGAGCGAGCAGCAACAGGTGCAGGCCTGCAGGATACCCGATCGGCCTTGGCTTCCCTTCATGAAGCCCCCCCCCCCCCTTTCCCTCCTCGTCGACGTCCTGCTCCCCTCTTTCTCTCACTCATTTGCAGTCCTGCGGAATCTCGCTGCCCACGCGCGCTAAAAATCGCATCGCGGGGAGGGAAAGAAAACAAAGCAAACGCAAATAAATAAAAGGTAATTTGGCAACGGAACGAAAACAGTCTGGTTTTTATCCCGACGACTGCTGCTGCTGTGTAAAGGAAGGGTCGCGGCCAGCCCACTGGGAGCGGGGCTTACTTTGAGTTGAATGGCGTTCGTTCGCCGCGAGGCCCTGGGGGACTGAGTGACGCGTAGGGTGGAGGCGATGCTGTATGCTAAGCATTTCCCGATAGAAATAAATCTGTAATGTTTGCCTCCCTCCACCCTGCAAGGCTTGCTTTGGGTGACTGTACTCTCGTTGTGTTCTGCGCCATGTCGTCCCGCGCACGAGAGCGGGATTTTCTCCGTATTCCAAAAGACATTCGGTAAAATATCTGTAAAGTGAAATGAATTTTCCAAGTTAATTAGTTTCAAAGTCAGCCGCACCACCTCGTCATGTGGACAATTTTCACCATGACATGCGGAGAATCTTCTCTGACAGACTTATAGAGTGCGTGTGCTGCGAGCGCTGCAAGCTGCGTGTGCAGCCTTGAAACTTTTTAAGCCGGCGTCGGCCCGCGGCTCCGTGGGGCTCGCCGGTGCGGAACCGCCCCGGCCCGGTCGGTGGAGGACAGCGCGTGGAAGATGCGACTCTCTGAGATTCGAAGGCAATCTTTTCTGCCTTCGGCCTCCGCTTCCACCTACCCCAATCCGGGGCGGCTGGGCTCTCGCATTAGCATCTAGTTGATGGGGGCCCCGCCAGTCCCTCCTCGGGGCCCCGCTGGGGGCCGGGGGGCGACACGGCGCTGCAGACGGGCTGTCCGCCCGCTGGCTGGCGGCCGGGCGGGGCGGTCGGGCCGCGCGGACCAAGCTGGCGGCACGGCTTCCACTCGATGATCCGCTAGCACCTCACCGGCAAAGGAAGAGCGGGGGCCTCGCATTGTCATGCAAATCCCAATGGATATCGCCGGCCCGGTTTTCCAAGCTGCTTTTCTTTTATTCGGGCGGACGCCTGGAAAACCTTTTGCCCAACTGCGGTGTCCTGATTGTGGCGGGCGGCCGCCTTTTGTTTCTGGGAAATGGTGTTTGCGGGCCTGCCGTGCACACTGTGCACACGGCCCCAGGTGTCTCCATTCCGGATTCGCAAAGCGAGGACCTTTCGGAATCCTTTATTTGGTCCCCGTCGGCGATACCTTTAGCTGAGGGTCCGCTCAGGGTTCGCACATAGTGCGGTCGTCAGCGAACACACACTATCTCAGGGCCTTACAAAGAAATTTATTTGGTTTTAAAAATTAAACACCTGACAATTAGAGCACCCGATGGCAAGTGGGCTCTTCCACAAGTTTGCCTAAAAATATTAGGAAGGCTGGCGCGTGGCAGGGTCGTCTGGGGCGCCGCCGCCAGCGCCGTCAACACCGCGGTGCTCACCCTCCAACTTGTCGGGGCTCGCCGCCTGCTCCGGGGCGGAACGTGTCTGCGCCGGACCCCCTCACGGCGAAACCACACGGACGAACAGACGGGAGCAGGCAGACAGACAGGAAGACGCAAACGACTCGCAAGGAGACGACGGAAGCCGACAAGAGGGAATGGTTGATTTTCTTGCACCATGTCTCCCTCCTTGCAGGAGTGAGATGCGACCCAGGGTCGTGCCGTTTCCAAGTGGAACGTAGCGCCGTGCGGGTAGGCAACCCCAAGGCACGCGCGACCCGCGGGCCTGCCCACCTTGCTGAGGTTGGCAACCCTATCCGACGCAGGTGGCAACGCTATGCATGCACGCGGCGCGTGAAAGCGCTTTCTTCGCTATCTGGCATCGCGTGCTCGAAAGCCTTTACCACGCTCTCGTGTCGCGCTGTGGACGAACGCGCGCTCCGAAAGCCCGCGGGGTGCCCCCTGCGGGGCCCGCGCAGTGGTGACGCTTTTATCTGCACTTGGGCTTATTTAGTATTTTCTCCCTGACGGTTGGTTCGGATCAAAGAGTGCGAGAGAGACGGTGGCGCTGGGCGTGGCGGGGGCGTGGCGCGGCGAGGCCTTCGAGGTCAACGGCGTGCCCCACCCGCGCCGTGGACACCTGGCTGGCCTGGATCGGCGCGCTACTGGCGCCCTGGACGGCGCGCCATGTGCGCCCGGTCGGCGGCCCCAGCATAGCAGTGCAGAGGACGTGTTCATGTTTGCCACGCTTCGCCTTGGAGATTTTGCTTTGAGATTCGCGCCGTGCCCTCGAGCTGCTTGTTTGTTGTCGTTTTTTTTTTCCGGTGGCAACCAGGGCTGCGACCAGGCCCCGCACAGAAGACCGGTGCACTAGTCGCGTTTCGAGCTCCAGAGTCGCTAACGGGGACCAGCAGGGTCGTGTCCCTTTGCTTCCTTCGGCTGGCATTGGCGGCATAAGTAGGCAGGGGCTTGTTTAGGGCGAGGCTGGGCCAAAATGGGGCGGAGTGACAGCAGCCCCCGTCTTTGATGAAAATTTAAATTGGGTCACTATGCAACAAAGAGTTTCTGGGGAAGCCGTTGCCAAAGGCGGTCGCCTCTCGCTCGGCGCCGACGGCGTCGTCAAAGCAAGGGTTGAGTGGGCGCGCTGCCGGTCGGCGGGCCCGGGTTCGAGTCCGGCCGGCGGCGGATCGCCGACTGGGCTTCGATTTTTTTTTATGTTTTTTTTGTCTGATTGTGTGACCTGAAGGTTGTGGGTTCACCTCCCTCCCATCCTCCGTACTTTTCTGCGACCTAGCTGACTGGTGGAGTAAGCGCGTTCCTCGCGGCGTTCCCCT
The DNA here is from genome assembly GCA_030522485.1 of Stenchaetothrips biformis. NCBI lineage: Eukaryota > Metazoa > Arthropoda > Insecta > Thysanoptera > Thripidae > Stenchaetothrips > Stenchaetothrips biformis. Next base: position 4,523,861 of record CM060100.1, read on the forward strand.
TCCCCGCTGCCCCGCGCGGCTCCACTAAATAGAGGATGCGGCGCGGCCATCGGAGCGGCGAGCGTTTACTTTATTGGAATGGCCGCACCTTCCCTTTTATTTGTGTCTGCACAGCGAATAAACCTCCGGACCGAAAAGGGGTGGGGGGACGACTCGACGCCCCGCACGAAATGAACAAGGCGGTGGCGACGACGGCAGACGACGCGCTCTTTACTGCGGGCGGTTACATCGTCGTCTAGGAGGCGGTGACCGTAATGAAGATTGCGCTCCGTCCTCGCCGGTCCGACCACGCGGAATGTTCGGCACCCAGTGTTGCCGTCGTGGCGGAAATGAAAACATTCCCGCGATGCACCACCGTGTTGGGAAGGCGGCAGCAGGCTGAGGTTGGCACTCCTTTCGGTACTGGTGCATCGTGGGGGTTTTTACCTCCGTGCATGACAACACTGTCGCGTTGACACTGTGCGAGCCGTCATGTAACCGCGTTGTTAGCGCGCCGTTTCTTCAAGTTCACTGCCGTGTCGTTGTGTTGGTTGGCGGAAGTGGGAGCGGGCGCGCGCGCGCGCGCTCGGTGGCCGCTTCCAGGGGCCTACACTCGCACGCACGCACACACGCACACACATACTCACACACTCTCGCACACACTCACACACATACACACACGCACTTCGCGGTGCTCTGACCGACTGACCTTGGGTTCCGGTCCACACAGCCGGTTTCCTGCGCCTCGGAGCCGCGGGCTGGTGGGGGCGGTATGAGAGTTCGCCTGGGTGCCGTGGGGAGGCCGGCGATTGGGCGACTGGCCTTTTCACTGCCGTGGATACAGCTCACAGAAAAAAAAAAAGGATGCGAAGAACAATTAGCTCTAGTTTGTTAAAATATGCACGCTCAGAGTTAAAAGTGGCGCGTATCGAGAAAAGTCTAAATTCAAAAAGTCCTTGCGGCCAAGTTGGGCCGCTCGCTTTAAGGAAGCCTCCTCGGCGAGGCGTCGTGGTCCTTGGCGGCGCGCTGCCCTCCTCGGCGAGTCCTCCGTAAATAGCCCAGGATGGCCCTTCTGTCTCCCTCGCACCCCCGCGGGACGGCGTGACGGCCCAAGGGCGGCCGGCTGGGCGTGCGTGCGTGTCTCACCGCACTCACCCGCGGAGTGCGTTGTCGTGTGCGCGTCGCCGGCCGGGCTGCCCTGGCGTCCCCGAGGGGTTGTCGCCCCGCCTGGCTGTCCGCCTGACCGCCTGCCAGCCAGGCCGCCAGCCCTGCCTGTCCGGCGCGCGTTTATTCACCGCCGTTATCAGCCCTGCATGACCGCAGGTTGCGCGGCCACACCGTTCAGGGCTTTGCCTGCGACACGCGCCGCCACGTCGTTGCGCTGCCCGTTCAACAGGTTGACGGCAGTTAGAGTATTTTTTTATCCCGGAATTACGAGCTGCCGCCTGCACGCAGTTGTGGTCGTCGGCCGCGTGCTCGGGTCACGTTAGGCTCCGCGGAAGGCCCTCCTCCTCGTCCTCCAGGACCCATTTGCCTAATTTTACGATGTAGCGGCGAGCAGGTGGCGCGACATTTTTCATCGCGTTAGGGCTTCCCCCGCAGGGCGGTATGTTGGCGGGAAACGGAAATGGCGAGGGAATGCGTCGTGGTGTGGGAACATGCGTTGGGTGGGGGGGGGGATTATCTATGAGGAATGACTGACCCACTGAATGCACGATGAATGCGGGACGGGTGAAGGGATGAAGGAACGGATGAATGCACGGGCGAACCGAACGACGGCTTGAATCGGCGCGCCGCTCGGCCGTTCCTCGGGCCGGCTGCGGTTTATACGAGCGGCGTGCGAAATAGGCCGCGACGCGCATTCTTGGGGGCGCGGCGGACGGCGACAACACGCTTGTTGTGGCGCACACTCGAATTTGGCGCGCATCCGCGGGCCAGTGTAGTAGGGGCCTCGCACAGCGGGTGACGCAACGCCGCGTGATGCGGCCGGACGCCCCGCCGCCCCGCCGCGCTGCACACGAAACGAGTGGCAACGAGGCCCTTCCTGGTGGGCGACGTCTGCATCCACCCCGCGAGGCGCCACGAGTGGGACGGAGCGACGGCACGGATGTGGGAATGAGAGAGAGAGAGAGAGAGAGAGAGAGAGAGAGAGAGAGAGAGAGAGAGAGAGAGAGAGAGAGAGAGAGAGAGAGAGAGAGAGAGAGAGAGAGAGAGAGAGCCTCGGGTTGATGGCGTTTGGCGACAGTTTGACGACTAGGCTTGAGTGTCCGGCTGCCGGTCATTCGGCTCTCGTCTCCGCACCTGTCACCCAGGGCCCATTGTGTTTCTCACGGGATTCGGGTTCCTTGGTTCGATTATCACTAGACTTGAACTTTTGTAGGCATTGATCGTGTTTGTGTTGGTTGTGACTGTCGGTGGGAGCTGGCCGTCGATACCCTGTGCCTCGGTGGCGGGGTATCGCCAGCTGCTGTCCCACTGTGCAGCCCGTCAGCTGACGGAGCCGCGGAGCCGCGGCCCTGACCTTGCCCTTGCTGCTTGCGTGTTCCAGACGGCGAGCCTCGCGGCGTCCGCGGCTCCTCCAGGACCGCCTCCAGGACGACCTCCCCGCCGCTGACAACAGGATGCGCCAATGACGGATCGGCGCCACGCTCCGCACCTCCCCGGCCTCCTCCCTCCCCCGCGATGCCCGGCCTCGGCCTGCCCGGCCTCGGCGGTCCGCGGCGACGCTCGAGCCCCCTCCCCGGCCCCGGCAGTGGCGCGGACGGCCTCTGCCACGCCGGCGGGCGTGCGGGCCGTGCGGCGGCGGGGGCCGCGAGTGTGTGTGTGCTAGCAGAGCCATGTGGCGCGGCAGGCAGTGGCAGGCTGGCTTGCCCGCGGACTGTGCGGACCGGAGCCGCCATGAGACGGACGTGTTTGTGGCTGGCGGTGGCCGCACTGCTGGCCCAGTGCATCGAGCCCGCCAAGCTCGACAACGACCTTGACTTTGACGTTGCCCCGCTGGAGCCGGACTCCAGCCGCGGCGACGGCCACGGCCACTACTCGTCACAGTGGGCCGTGCACATCGAGGGCGGCCCGGACAAGGCGCAGGACGTCGCCGACCGCCACGACTTCGTCAACCTCGGACAGGTGAGTTTCTCATACCGGCTGGAGGCGGTTTGTTTGCCTTTGGAGTGAGGCGCTTTGAGAGTAAAGCCGTGGCGTCATTGCGACCGGTGCTAGCGAGACGCGGTGGGAGACTGCCGCGTGTTTCCCCGACTTGGCCGTTCGTGAGTCAGATAAAGCCGTCATGAAGGCGGTGATTGGGCGGCGTCAAGCCACGTGCCCCACGCCCTACACTCGCCTGCAAGTGCGCCAAATATTGATTTTTTAAAAAAAGTTTTTTTTTTCTCATAGAAAACTCAAAAAATAAATAAATAAATGTACACATTGCTAGGATTCTCACTTTGACATGCGGTATCGGATTATTATTTATTTATTTTTTGTTTCATTTTAAAACCAAAATTAGTTCTTTAAAGATTTTGATGCAAAAACTTTTTGGTGTTTGGGAGTGTAGCATGTTGTTACTAGTGTACCGAAACAAGGGACTGTCTTGGTGTGGCTGGAGGACGAGAAGCCAGTGAAGCCGCTGTCGCTGTTCACCTTGAGGCAGCGATTACGTGCTCTCGCACTCCTCTGAAAACGATGAAATCATCATCCTCATCACCGCCGTCGTCGTCGGAGTCTTGGCAGGCGACTTTAAAATATTTTTTTTCTTGTTGACTTTGTCTTTGTATTGGTAAAGTGCGCGCCCAATTCGGCCGGCAGCCACTCCGTTGCCATGCCAGGCTGTTGGAACAGCTGATGCGCCGAGGCCGGCTCGCTCAGCAAACAGAGATTGACGTGGGCCCGCCGGCTATTTCTCTGCAGAAAGTTGTCGAAATGAGTTTTTTTTTTTGTCTTGGATTAAAAAGTGGGCATTTCGGTGGCGATATGAGAGCTGCAGTGTTCGGCACTACACTCTGCACGACGGACGCTGCACTTCGAGTGGCTGATCGGAAAGTTTATTCGGATCGGGATATCGATGACGGCAGCTGGAGTTCGCTACTCGTTGCGGTAATCGGCAAGTCCGTTTCCGGGCGGCCGGCAAATGGCGGTCAAGTTATCAGGCCTCCAGCATGCGGGCAAGCACAAGATTTTCAAGATTTTCAATTTTTTGTTTTCTGTAATTATCTGAGGAGGGCGGCGGCGGCAGGGCGGCTGATGCGTGTATTGACGGCCGGTCACGTGACGATTAAAAGCTGCTCGCTGAAGTTGCCGTGCCGTTCTGCTGAGGAGTGCGAGAGGGATGTGTTGCAAAACGACGGATTGGGTTATAAAAAATATGAAAACAATAATGATGGTTGGTTTCCGGCGCTGCTTCTCCGGCTGCTCCTCTCAAGGAGTGTTCCAGTGATAGCAGCCTGCATCCCGTGCGAGCTGGCCTTGGCTCACGCGTGGAGGCAGCGCCTTGTGTCTCTCTCGCACTCATTGGCAGTCGGCAAGGAGCGACAGAGCCAGCGTTACGTAATACGCGAACGGTGCCTTACCCAGTGGGCCACATGGTTCACTCGTGCCGCTGCAGGCCTGTCTGCCGCGCACTGATAGGGAAACAGAAAAGCAACGGAGGACTCTAGCGGTGGTTTTCGTCTTCCCCGATTCGCCCAACGTCGTACTTGTTTGTTTGTTCGTGTCCGACACCATGACCCCGCGGTGGTAGCGGGACTGGCCGCTGGCCGCTGCCCACTTAGCAGGGCGCTGACGGGGCCGCCGCCGGCAGGTGAGGTGCCCTTCTAGCGGACAGCGGTTTTAAATAAAAGCATTCCATTTATATTTTTATTTTTTGAAACACTATCCCTTCATTTCAAAAATTTAAAAACGAATTCTTCCATTTTTTTAAAAGGAAGCATTTTACCTATTGCGAGAGGTTTTTTTCCGCTGCACGTCTCAATTTTTCCATTTTTTACTTCTGCGTGCCGTGTTTGCGCAGGAGCGTCTGTACCTGCTGGAGTTATCCTCTCTCTCTCTCTCTCTCTCTCTCTCTCTCTCTCTCTCTCTCTCTCTCTCTCTCTCTCTCTCTCTCTCTCTCTCTCTCTCTCTCAGGCTACTGCAGAATAAATGTACTTCACCCTCGTGGCCCAACTTCCCCTGTTCTTCCTCGGATCATGGTCCGGGACTGGGTTTTGCATGCCAGAAAAAAAAGGGTCCCTGTGGGGGCAAAGGTCCCCTCAGGGTGCGATCGCTCCGACGCCCTCGGAGCGACGCGGTGTTTGTCAATGCATGCCAATGGTCTGGATCAACGCAACCTGTTCCGTGTAGGAATTGATTTCTTCCCTCGCTCGGGGTGCAAACAAAAAAAAAAAAAAAATGGCAAAAAAAATAAATGAATGAAGCTTTTTTTTTGTGGCTGAGGAGGGTGCTAAAAGCAGCACGACTTGTGGCGATGGGTTGTTGTTGGGGGTACTCGACTGCAGATCTCGCGTTGCGCGAAGGTCCCGCGCCACGCCGCGCCGCGCCACGCCGTGCCACGCCGTGCCTAGACCGGAGCAAAGCGGAATGGCGAAATCCTGGTGCAGCCCAAGGCCGGCATGCAGCAGTAGCGGCACCGCGGAGTACCGCCGTGTCGCCGGACCCGGCCCACTGTGCGGCGGGGACGCTGCTTTCGGCCTCGGGGTATCCTCCTGGCCATGCCGGGCCGGCCGGGCCGGCCGGCGGCATTGCATCGCGTCGTCGTGCGTGAGATGGCCCCGGACGCCCCGCCGTGGCCGAGCGGCCCCGGGCCAAGGCAGGCCAACGCTTAAATCAGAAGGAAACTACCTTTGTACCGCACGAGTTCTGAAAAAAAAAAAAAAAAAAAAGTTGGAGCGTTTTTCTGGCGAGTATTGAGACGATCTCTCGACAAGTCGCGTGCAATTTTTCAGTGGCGCCGCCATCGTGTCTGTTCCTTTGCGCGTGCGTCCTATCCACCTAAACCCGGCTCTGCTTCTCCAGCTGCCGGCTCCAGCACGCTCCAGCGCCGCCTCAGTTTGCCAACTCCTTCCGCGTGCAGTGCCGCCCCGCCCGTCCAAATGCGTTCTCTCTTATTGAGTTGAATGTGTCCTCGGTAGTGCGCCATCGGCCGCCATCGGCCCAGCAAGTTTGGCGAGGCGGTCCGTGCGGGGGTCGTCCTTGTTGCGGGGGCGGAGCTGCAGTGGTCCGGACTGCGGTGGCAAGCTGGAAGGAAGTAGGCCGCCCACGACGCCGAGCTCTCCGGACGGAATTTTCGGCCCGGAAAGTTGGCTTTGGAGGCTGTGGCTATGCGGCCCGTGTCCGAGGCGGCGCCGCGGCGGCAGGCCACCCGAAGGCGGCAGTGCGCGGTGCTGCGCGGTGCTGCGCGTGCGGGCCTCGAGGTCGTGGTAATGACCCTCCATGACGTCCTGGAGCGCTGGCCGCGCGGCTGGTCGCCGCCCCACCACGGCAGCGCCGGCAGGTTCAGCGCCCTGGCCGGCTAGACGGCGCGGCGTCGTGCCGGTCACGCGACGCGTCACGTGACGTCATGGCGTGACGTCTGTTTGCCTGATGTGACGGAAGGTGTGACGTTACGAGTGGCGTTATTAGAGTGTCACGTTGTGACGGAGGATACCGCTCGCGTGACGGCGGCGTGACTGAGTAACAGTGTGGACGACGTGTTCCGAGTCGTGTCGCCGCTGGCCACCACGGGCTTTGAAACAAAAGTTGTCTGCGAGTTGGAAGTGCGCCCAGCCAGACCCAGTCAGCCCTGCGCCCTGCCCCGCCCCGCCCCGCCCCGCCCCGCGCACGCCCTCGGCTCTGCTGGTCCATTTCTCCAGTGCAGCCCGCGCAATGACGCCACCCCTACTCTGCCAGAAGAAGGGAGCAAGATAAGGCCAGGTCGACTTTATGGTGCAGTAGCTCCGCGCTGCTCGTGAACAGCGATGGTTACGACCGCAGCACGCGCGCTGCAACAAAATGACAAGAAGAAATCGGGAAATACGAGTTGCAAGGAGGAACACCGCCTCTATCAGCGGCAACCCTCGGACAGAGTAATGGAACTCTGCGGAAAGGAAGCTGGAATGCCCGCCGAATTCGGCTACTCATGATGAGGCGAGGGTGACGGGGTTCGAATCCGATTACTGAGGCAGAGAGCTAGTCACTGTCCGAACCACTCACGTCCGTCCCAACTTCCTCTCTCTCTCTCTCTCTCTCTCTCTCTCTCTCTCTCTCTCTCTCTCTCTCTCTCTCTCTCTCTCTCTCTCTCTCTCTCTCTCTCTCTCTCGGCGGGTCGACACGGGCAAGGACTTCCGGACGGGTGCCGACGCTGATCATCTTATCCGGTCCAAGTAATCCGGACTCTCAGTCGGATTACGGCCTTTGATCCCTCACCTTGAAACTGGCGGGCCGGCCAGTGTTTCTGTCTGTCTCGCACCCCAGCGCCGCCGCGCCGCCTCGCCCGGAGAGAGAGAGAGAGAGAGAGAGAGAGAGAGAGAGAGAGAGAGAGAGAGAGAGAGAGAGAGAGAGAGAGAGAGAGAGAGAGAGAGAGAGAGAGAGCGTGGTTCCGTCCCCGCCACGCCCTCGATGCCTTCGGCGGATCGAACGTGGTTTGTCTCACCACTGCGATACTGTGCGACGGCCTCCAGTTGGCCCTGGAGGACGAGCACGCCGTCTCCCTACAGCCCACTGTGTTCGGAACGGAGCGGCACCAAGTTGTACTCGGTCTGCCTTTTCCGAGCCAAGTCGTTTTCTCGAGAAGTGGGCTGGCTTGGCCTCCCTGACCTATTGCCGATGGGGCGCGACCCGCGCGCGCGCACACACACACACACACACGCACGATGGCCGCGAGAACAATGGGTGATTTGCGCATATTTTGCGGTGCAGCGGCGGCGCACGGCCTGAACTTCACTTTGGAGCACAATGTGCATTTAGAGGCCCCGGCTGCCGCCAAATGGAGAATGTGTTCCACGTACGCTGCGCTGCGGGTCAAGGCGCTGCCGTGCCCACTGTGCCCCGCTGCTGCTAAGGGGACTTTACGCTCATGACCACGCCGCTGGTCCGCTGCGGCGGGGATTGTGTGCGCGGTGAGTGAACGCACTGGGAAAAAAAATAGGTCCGTTTATTCCACTGGCATTTTGCAAAGCAAAAAAAAAAAAAAAAAAAAAAAAAAAAAAAAGAAATTTTTAAAAAATTACAAAAAAAAAATAAAAAAATCATAAGGCTACTTCATGCCAAAAAAAGCAAAAAAAAAAAAAAAAAAAAAGGGAACGGGCCTTTATGTTTGTCTCCTTCCCTCCCTCCCTCTCTCCGCCGCTCCGGTCGCTCCGTGTGAATGGACCCGGGCACGGCGAGGCGTCGCTATCATGTTCACCAAGATGAATTCCTTTGTTGGTCGCGACCAGTGCACACATTTTTCAGCCCTCTCCGCGTCTCGGTGGGTCGCATTCATGCGCGGCGCGGAGGAAAAGGACCCTCCAGAAGGGTCTTACCTGTCGCGCAACTTTTCCTTTCTCCTCGCCGTCTTGGTGGTGTTTTTTTTTATGCAGCGTCCCCGTCATGTATGTCAGATGGAGGTGCGCTGATGCAGTCGGAAGGCGTGCTGCAGGGCCCGCTGGGTGCTCAGTCGTGTTCTGCCTCTCTCGCACCTCCACGGCACGCCCCACGAGAGAGGCGGAGCGACCGCTGCTGCCTGGCGACGCTGTCGCTTGTTCCGAATCGCCCGTTGATATTTATTTCGGCGACGGCGCTGCGATCGGACGCCACTATCCGGGAAACAAATGTCGCGTCCCCGTTTGTCCGTCGCTCCTCGGCGTCCCGGTGCTGCGCGGCCGCGCGGTTCGGCGGCGCGAGCGAGAGAGACGGAGTAAAGTATATCACGGCCGGCCAGCCCGGAGGAAACAATCTCCAGCGACTGCGCTGGGAAAATATGGCCGGTCGCTTCATCAGTTTTGAGCCCCGCTTCGCCCGCTCGGCCTCATAGTGGGCCAGAAGAGCGGCGCCGTCGGCCGAAACTCTGAACACATCTCGAGCTGTAGAGCCGCTGTATTGGATTTGAACTGGACGTGTGACCCCACCAATAGATTCCTCGTTTGGAGAGCAGTGCATTGGTGGGCTCACACGTTCGGTTTGCGTCCCATATAGCGACTCTGGAGCTCAAGACGCGGCTAGAGTTTCTGCCGCCTGCACCGGTCTTCAGGCCCACTGCGCTGGGCCGGGGAGCCGCCGCGTCCCGGGACGTCCATCGGTCAGGCGAGCCGCGGTATTGGCGATCTCGCAGGGCCCGCAGTAGTAGGCCCGTCTCGCAGCGGGTGACATTTACAAAGCGCTGGTGCGGGACTGGAGAGACAGACGAAGCAGCGGTAAATCTGATTTCGTCTTAATTTGGCGACGACGCTCTCTCCAAATACAGCGCCGCTGGCAGCCGGCAGCCGGGCGGCCCCAGGTGTGCCTGATTGTTGCCTTCAGTCTCCCTCTGCGCTTCGCCCGCTGCCGCGCGAAACGGTGTATTTACGTGCAGAAAACGAAAAAACGGCAGAAGTAATAATTAATTTTATGGTAGCAGTCCTGGACGTATGAAGTGACCCCGTGCATTTTTTTGGGGTTCCCGTGGCAGAGCGAGTCAGCATAGACTCAATAAATCTCGTAGGTGGATGTGACTGCAGCCGTGGACGGCGCTTCCAACGGACTCTCCAACGGACTCTCCAATGGACTCTCCAGCTTCGAACCGCGAAGGCACTGTTATAATTTGTCCCCGCGATCGGAATAACGCGGACTGCAGAGCGCTGTCTCTCTCGCCCCACGCGGGACGCGCCGTGAGTGCGACAGAGAGACGCGCCGCTCGCTCAGTCCGTCCGTCGCTCGGCGGGGACGCGTCTCCATTTATCACCCCACCTAATCTCACGCCCAACTTTTTCCCGAGCTTTTCTTGATGCGGCGCGCGCGAGGCGGCCGGGCAGTCTGGCCGGCCGGGCCGCCGGGCGGGGTAGGCAACCCGAACGCTGGCGTGCGCTGGCCAGGCCATGTTGCCTACGCGGCGGGCGGCGGCCTTGCCTCCATGTGCACAGTGGGCTGGTTCCGCCAGCGACTTGGGGAACGTAAAGGAGGAAAGATGAGTCCGAGTTTATATGCGGGCGCCCCGTTTTTTCTTCGGCCGTTTTTTTTTGTCGTGTGTGTGTCTGTGTGTGGTGGGGGGGTCGTCTCTCTCTCTCTCTCTCTCTCTCTCCCTCCCACCCCCGCCGCTGAAATGTAACGATTTGCAGCGATGCGCAAGGAAGCTGAAGGCGGAGAAATAAACCTCGGCTGAAATGTGGCGAGCGCTATTGGCAGGGCGGCGGTAGTTTCGTGCCGTGCCGGTTTCAGACGGGTACGACGAGTGACGCGCTATCTAAAGGCAAATTATCTCTTTGTTTGTTCAACCTTTTTTTTCCGTCCTCTCTCTCTTTTCTGGCCAAGGATGCACGCGCTGGGCTTGCCTGCTAATCCCACCACCCCACAGATATGGCAATAGTACCAAGTTTTTCTGGCACTGCTGCCAGGAAAAAAGAATTGTGACGAAGATTATTGGCTTTGTTCGGACTTGGCCCCTGGCTCTGCCGGCGGGGCCGTGCCCCTCAGGCCTGAATAACCATGGCGTCTCGGTCGGCCGGGTGGACACCAGTCAAGTTTTGCGCTAGTTTTTGCTGCCTTTCCACGTCGCCGTCCAGTCGGCTGGAACTACTGTTGGCGGCGCCCCGCCGCAGCGCCCCCCTGGAGGATGATTAGGTCGGGGAGTGGGGGAGGGGATCGTTGGCGCGGTAAATAAAATCACCAAAATCCACTTCTACCAATGTGGCGGCGCTGCCTCTGCTCTGCCCAAAATCAAAGCCTGGTAACTATAAATGCGTTTAGATGGCTGTTTGTTCATTTTCACCCACAGAAAATGCATATAAATATTTTGTAAAAAAATAAAGAACTTCTCTATGTAGCAACAAAATGATTTTTTTTTTTTCATTCCTGCGAGGCCTGCCTTGTCCTAGACGTCCTAGCTGCCGTGATGTCCAACCGGGGCGTCTGTCGGCGAGGGTGCGTCCGGCCGGGGTGGCCCACTGTGCGCCGCGGATCGAACCCTCCCTGCCGGCCGGCCGCCCCGGCTGCCCTTGCGTCGAGGAAATCGGCCGGAAGAGGATTAAATGAAATGTGCCGTGGATTGGGGGCGGCGCGTTGCATTGTGCGGTCCGGCCTCTCGGACGCGACGATTCCCACGAGCTTGCTGCAGCTGGTGACGGAAAAAAGCTGGATTTTGTAGCGTCTCGCCGCGGCAAGACCTGCCAATTTAATTTTGAGACAAGTCGCCGTGTGGCTGGCCGAGGCCCGCGTGATGTCCGGAGGTGTCGCGGGCTTGTTTTTACTGTCGTGTTTAGTTACAGCCAGCCCGACGGGTGGAGTGGTCCTTGGGCCGACCGCCGTCTGACGGCGTGGAGATGGTCGCGGGGGCGGGGCGGCCGTCCCGTTGCCTGGAATGGTGCTTTTATGGCTGTGTTTTACATACCAACAGTGCTGTGCGCCATCGACTAGGGGAGGATACGTCTGGGGCGGGAAGGCAGGCGCCGTGGATTTGGAACACCTGTCGACCGGAAGTTCGCCTCGCCTCCAGGCGAGAAGCGGAGTGGTTCGGCCGGCAGGCTATAGCCGGGCTGACGTTTCGATTTGTGGCGCCGCCGTGTCAGCCACACCTGTGCAGTTCGCTCCGCTGTTGTTTCTGAGCCCCTCAAGGAAAGGGCTCGGAAAGCAGAGAGCAGTTGCAACTCAATAATTCGTCGACGCTTATCAAAATTTTAAACGCACTTTAAATAATATAAAATGCAATAATCTGCTCTGAAGTACTTTACATATTTTTTTTAATCTTTGCGTTATAAATTTCTTGGAACAGTTTTTTCGGTGTGGTTGGAAATGAGGGGAACGGATGACGAGACAGGCGGGAAGGGAAGGCGCAAACAGAGAGAGAGGAGAGACTGGCCGGCCGCCAACTCTGGCGCGATGTGGGGATGGACGGAAGGGAAGGGGTTGAGGCTGGCCGAAGAAAGAGACACGGAGAGAGGCGGAGGATAGTCGAAGGAGAGTCGGAGAGAACTGTGGCCGGGGGACCCGACTCAATAAATGGCTCTTTGGATCCGATTTGAAGTAGCGCCTGCTGTCCTTGCCTTTTCGGTTTATTGAAGCACAAATTTGGTTACGGAGGCAAAGGGTCGCACCCAAGGGCTCGCAAGGGCCTTGCCCACAAGGGCGGCAGGCCAAGAGGACACCTCGTGCCCACTGCGTTGTCGCCCGCAACAGCTCCGGAATGTGGCCGCTTTCTTGGGACGGCCTGAAAAAGAAGAGAGGCGCACGGGATGAACCCTGTGGTGCGGACCTTTGCACCTCATTCATCTTCTGTTTTTTCTCGACACTGCTGGCTGGTGCATCGAAGCAATCTGCCGAGAGAGTGCCGCTGCATAAAGGCAGGTGACTACGCGGCACGCACGCGCCCAGCTCCCAGTGGATTAGGACCGGGCCGTGCCCCAGGCCTTGTCTTAGTGCGATGGCTATCACCTTAAGCCGGGTCCACGCGCCCGGCTCTTGTACTCTCACGTTATGTCGCCGGCCTGCAAGTCCTCAGCAAACGTCCCGTCAACACCGTTTCCAAAAAATAATCTTGAAAAATTAAATAGAGGCAATTTGTCTGTACGGTGGTGATTTCGTGGACAAGACCTCGTCAATTGCAGTGAATGGGACAGTGCTTTGTTAACGGGGCTTTGGTTTCATTACCCTAAATAGCGCCGCCTGGCAGACCCCCTCCCGGTATTCCTGGGCATTGTGCGGGTGGGCCTGGATGGCGGCCTACCTGACGGGGGCGAGCCATTGTTGTGCCTCGACGCGTGGAAGGAGCTAGCGAACGGAGTTTTTGTTTTTCCTTGCCGGGTCGACGAAAAAAGGTCCGGATTTTACACGCCCACTTCACACTCACCCGCAATGAGAACTGGAAAAAAAGAACGCAAAACAACATCAAACAATCTTGTTTTCAAGTTGAAAGATATTTTAATGCGTTTGGTTGGATTCCACGAAAATGGTGCGACTCGTCTTTTACTAGCGGCGTGGCAGGCGGTGATATGACGGCCCTACGGCGCTGCGGGAATCCGGAGAGGACATTACAGCGCATCTGCCTGCGGCATTGCACCCCGGACAGACGGCCCGCCCCGCCTCGCCACGCCCCCGTGGTGCACAGTGGTACACTGGCCGCATCTTGGACGGCGCTTCGACAAGCGGCTCCGAGAAGCGCCTTGTTGCGGCTAGGCTGTTGCCAACGCGGTAATGGATGTCGCCCGCCTATTCAAATTAGTTGGTCCGACGCGCGGAGACGCGCGGAAAGTAGATGAAGAAGAACACAATGATGGAGCCGGAGGACGACGGGGGCGTTTGTCACGGGAGAGATAAGACGCACTCCGTGACAGCGGCCAAAAAAATGGCGCTCTTCTCCGCGTCCGTGACTCTGCAGCACGCTGACTGGGAAACGAGCAGCCCGCTAACGTGGCCGCCTTCTGTCTCTCGCACGCCTTTGCAGGAGACCCGTGAGTGCGACGGAGAGCGATGACAGTTACCACTCGACAAGACTCTGGTGTAAAGGGCCACTTGAACCACGCTTACGCCTGGCGACGGTGGACTTTGTAACATTTTGGTGGGTATTTACCCGGGCAGTCTCGTGAACTCACCGGAAAGTGGGTTGCTGCTGAGCGGGGTGTGGCCGGGGCACCGCGAAAGGCTCCCCTGAGGCTTGTGTTTAATTAGGTTCCACACACCGCCGTTCTCCTGGCAAGAATAACACAGGAACTCACACTCACGTGGACAAGCGCACAGTCACGTGCCCCTTCATATTGGACACGCGCCCCCACATGGGGAGGGGGAGCGGCGTTTTACCGCAAACACTAACGGTCGTGACTGCCACTGCAGGAAAAAAAATCCAAGTCCATGCCTCGGGGGCCCTGTTTCTGCAGTTGCAATGTCCACTGTCCTCGGCGCGCCGGCAATGAATTGGATTTCTATTTCGGTCGTACCGATAGTGTTTCGGCTGAAATTGGGGCAGGGCGTCAACAGGCGGTAAACTAGAGCAGGGACGGGCCCAGGGAGGCGGGCCGGGCCCTTCGCCTCGGGGGAGCGGAGGAGGTTTGATGAAGTGTAACGGAGTAACGCTGTAACAGAGTTACAAGTTGGCCAAACTGGCGTGCGTTGCGAGCCGGCTCCTTGTCTCCGCACATACCTGGCACGAGCCAAGAGCGGCACATCTTTCCAAGATTTTGAAGATGAAGTGTGATACGACTTATGAAGATCCTGCAGATAACTTACAAGAATGAAGGAAACTTACTGGGGCACCAAAGAACATTTACAAAGACGTTGAAGACACTGACGATAGCTTAGAGGCACTGGTAAAGGCATGATCGCTTCCCGTTTCCCCAATTTTGCGGCGAATCGTGCGGCAAGGATAAAGGCAAACACGGCGAATTCAAAATTCTGTTAGTCCTGATTGCTTCGAGCTTGGTTTCCACCGCTTACAAGCAGACACGGTTTCCTGAGACCCAGCGCGTCGGGTTGCCAGAAGCGGGGTTCCACCTCGCGAGCGCTGTTCGTCCCCGTCGTGATGCCTTGTTTAATCATGTAGGTGTAATAGAACGGAGCGTTGTTTGTCCAAGCTGCGCGTATCATGTTGGGCTGATTCAATCAGGCACAGTGGGAGCGAAAAGGCGGCCGGTGGACAAATTGGATGCGCTAGTACAGGTGGCACTCATTCTGCCAGTCGGCCATGGTCTCTGCGAATAATAGTGTACTGTCAGAGACAAGATATTGGAATGAGAAAATGCAAATTGTTCTTGATTTTCTTTTGTGCTGTCAAAAGTCTCCTTTCGTGGTTTGGAGTGAAACTTTGATGCGCCGCAGGACCCTCCGGATGACAAATTCACAAAGTTCGCGGCAAACTATATTTGCGAGCCAATAAGCTCCATCGAGTTATGTCCAAACGTGGGGCACGCACTAATTGGGGATCTCTGTGAGGAGCACTAGTCTCCGCCATGTGAGCTGTCGCACAAAGCCCCTTCGTATTGAACCCACTCAAAATTTAAATGATATTTTAGAGTTTGCGGCAATGGAAGGGGCTGCCACCGTGACGGGCGCTCAACCAGGCCTAAAAGGCGGCGTCAGTGTACCTCGCGGCAATAATTAAAAAGTTTTGGCACCCAAAGCGGCTCATTGACCGCCCTGATTACAGGACACTTTTTCCGCCCTCTTTACACTGGCACGCCCGCTCGTCTAAAAAAAGTCTGGTTTGAATAAGAGCAAAGACCGGCACCGCGAGGCTTTGACGCGCTGCTGCGTGGGCTGCTGGGTCGCTAACCTAGTTAGCACGGCACTGAGCTCCGCGGGGACGCGTGTGGTTTGTCGTGACTAATTGCTTCCATTCTCAAGTCTGCTTCGTGCAGGTTTTCGACGACGCGGACGAGGTGCATGGTGGCAGCCAGTTATGAATACAAATGGCGGAATGGTTTTTATTATTTAAATGGAAATGCGTGGAGTTGGCTCTGGGCCACCATGTCATGAGCCTCGGGGCCCCGCGTGGGGTGTGGGTGGGGGCGGCTCAGCGTGTGTTCGGGTATAACAGAGGCATTTGAGGTCGTCAACTTCTGCAGAGCGTGCATTGGGCTTGAGTCCTTGCGCATCCAACTGTGCCCTCCCAACCTGTTTCTAGTCGTCATTCAGTCAGATGGCGGAAAAAATTTTGTAAAGTCGGGATTGGAACTACAAAATTTGTCTCTTCCATTTTCATCTGCGTGGTTCCGTGAAAAAGGTGTGGTATGCCAGTCGTCAACTCGGGGAATGCCGTGAGCCTGTACACGGCGCGGCGGACTAACTCGGTGGGATGGGTTAGCCCGAAATCCCTTACATCAAGGGGGATCTCGGTGACTCGGGCGCGTGGGCTTTGAGGGCAAAACTTCGTCCCCTCCCCTCCTTTCTCCGGCAAAGCCGCTCCTCTGCTTGGCGGTTGATGCGGAACACCGGAAGACGGCGTCTGGCGTCAGGGTCGGCGCGGCACGGGACGAGTGACCCGTGAAAAGTGCAGTGGGCTTGACAATACCTGGCTGATTCGGACCGCTGCCCCTAACGGCATTAGGCGGCGTGCTGAGTCGTCCGATGCTGCATTGTGTTCACGCACGCCTCTCCTGTAGGGTCAGTACGGCTTCGAGCGTCGCACCAGCGCATGCCCTGGTTTGACCCTGTTTTTCTTCCGTGTGTGTGGGTGTGAGGGGGGGGAAAGAAAGGAAAAGACTTTAAGCTGCCCCACCATTCGATGAAAACAGGCACACACTAGGAAAGTGAGGGATCTGCCAAGTGGCGTTGCCTTAGCTACAAACCGATATTCCGTTGCTGCCCTCAGTAGTTTACATAGACCTGCACTTGATTCACCGTGTTACTGCTCGCTGTCGGTACGTTGATTCCGCAGGGCCTGCAATCGACAGGAGTGTGGTACGAGCGGCCACACCCTCCATCCTTGATTCCCTGCCCCCGGTCCAGGAGCCGTGCTCGCCACTGTGTGTGTAAGCAAGCTGCGCACTAGAGCGGACTGGCCGTCGTAAAAGTGGGCGCCTTACTGCTTGTCAGACACATGCTGCCAACGTGTTTGTGGCCTCCTGTCGCCCAGTCAGCTTCCCCTACCCGGACACTCACACAGACACTCCTCACACAGACACTCACAGCGCGTGTGTTGGTCTCCCGCAGGGCTGACAGGGGCGACGCGGAACAAAAAGGAAAATGTGGGAGGGTCGCTACTGCACCAGTGCCATACATTTTTCTTGCTATTTGCCAATGTTTGATTTACGCCTGGGCGGCCCCCTCCCCGCGGCCTTGTGTTCGCCAAGTGTTTCCTGTCGGCGGCGGCTGCGGCCATTAGCTGGCCGTTTGAATATCATCATAGCCCGCCCTTCATCATCTGCTGACGGACTCGTAAACTCTTTGCGGATGATGAATCGGAGAAAGGGAAAGTGAAGTTTCGCTCGCGTGGCTCGCCATTGGCCGGGCGAGGTGTGGGATATCGGCTTGCTGAACGTGTTTTGCCACCTTTTGAATTGTTGGAGCTCGACTTCCTGTTTGGCCGGGCTGTAGAGCGCTGCGGGGGCACAAATAGATTAATCAATTGTGCGGGCCTCGGCGTTATCATTCCACACACCAGGGAATGTGCTTCGGCGTTATTCGCAGCTACAATGTGAAACATTTGCCGCTGTTGTAATTGGTGGCCAGCGAACATGATGGCAGCCTTGCAGTTTGTTTTTGTCGCGAGTGCATTTTAATCCGTGTTATGCTTACTGAGCTCTCAGTTCAACTTGGCTCTTTAATCGAAACCCTGCAATATTTTGTTAAACTGAGCGACACCAGGGGTCGACTCTTTCACGAGTTCGTTCCCGAAACCTTCCGCTCGTGGCGTGCACTCCGCTCCGACTTTGAGGCTGTGCACTGTGTAACCGATCCTTGTTACGGCGAAGAGGATGTATTTCTGCGACAAGGGCTGTCCGGAGTGAAACTGAGCCAGGTCTAATAGGTCGGGAAAGCGGGCAAAAGTTGCACGAGTTTTGTAACTCTACCCCTATTGTGCTGCGCGAGGCGGCGGTGGGCGGGGGCGGGCTTAGTCCGACTGACCCGCTGGGCGGTCTCAGCGACCTGTCGTTCGAACGAGAGTTCATTCCAGTAGCTGCAGGGGACTGGGGAAATAATCGTTTGGGGGAGAACGGTCCCCGTTGAAAGGTTTGGTGCATTATGTGCTCAGCTTTGTGGGGCAGCAGTCGCTTTTGTAACGGAAAGTAGGACAAAATTGTGGAGACGATTGTGTTGGGGTCCGGGTCCGCGCGCCCCCTTGGAGGTCCCCCTCTAGTGCCAGTCCGTCTCCACCGCCTGCCGACCCCTCCCCCCTGGGCCGGAAACATTTTCATCTCATTTTGCGTCCAAGTGGAGCGTGTTGGGGGTTCCGTTACTACCCACGCTGAGAGTGCGCTACTACTTTTGACCGGGGGGGGGGGGGGGGGGCACCGGATTACACAATGTTACGTTCCAATTTTTTTTCCAACGTGGTGGAAAGCGCGTGGCCCTCCATAAATAGGGGTCGGTCTTGTGCGCTGGAAGGAGCACTGCGCATAAAGCTGATCGAATCAGGGGTCTAACTGCCACAGATTGGGGCTTCTAAGTAGAGCAGGTCTGCCGCTGCTTGGCCCCCGGCCTGCACCCTAGGCGAGCCCTAGGCTTGGCCCTACATTAGTGCCCAATGAATGGCTGCTACTTAGGATTCGCTGGATGTGGACACTTTATCTTTCTCCCTCGCTCTTACAGTTTAGCTGGCCCTGCTCACGGTTCTGACTGTCATCCCCGCCAATAAATGATCTGCAGGGGGAGGGGGCCTAAAGCCTGTGTTTTGCTGGCGTGGTGGCTAGGACCGCATGCCACTGACGGCCCATTTCTTTTGGGGGCATCACTGTTCCTGTCAACGGGTCCACTGTGCCCTTGGTTGGCCGCAGAAACAAATATCTTTTTTGTACAATCGAACAGTGAGGTGGGAAAGAACATCGGTTTCAAAATCGGAGCCAGTGGATTGCACTTTATTCCTACCGCACTGTAATTCGTTTATTCTGGCCTCTGCAGACCAATGCTGCTAGGCAGTGAACGCAATAATGCCTGTAATTTATACGAATCGGCGGCAGACTGACTGAAAGGCTCTGGAGCTTGGCAGTGTAAGAAAAGGCTGTGCGATGGCACTGCATTGCACCAGTGCACTCGCTGTTTACGGCCCCACGCATGGCGCTTCGCGCTGGCCCTTTGGGCTCGGCCCTGTGAGCCGGGCCAATCCGAGCCGTCTTAGCACGGGCCATTTGATGTCCTTTGGGAGGGTCGCGTTGCCGCGCTACACACAATCCGGCCTGCGTTACTTATTTACTGCTAGCCAGCGCCGGGGATTGTTCATACTCGCCCCATTCTTTTTACAGCCCTCGCCTTCGACTTCACCTCGTTTTCTTCCTGATTGTTCCTTTAGATGGATCGCCGTTGTGCGTGGTTAGAAACGACGGGGATTCTTACGTGGCCAGAAACTGCGGGTATTTTCCAAAGCTATGCCTGCGGAGAGGCAGCGGAGGAAAGGGGAAGATGTCTGGAGAAAATATAACCATTGATCCTGGCGCATTTCTCCTTTCCTGGAGCCCAAGGGTCAAATATGTCTATTCAATATTCAAGACTTACGAAGCCTTTCTACTGCCTTGCCCCAACACGGACGAGGGTGGGGGTTTAGTAGACTGTACACATACGCGAGGTTATGAGGACTGGGAATGTTTACCCGCCTGGCATATATTCTGTTTTCAATCGTGTATGCTGCCCAGGCTGTGCCGACTTCAATTTCAAGCTTCCTCTCCATTCCGGCGAGCTCTGTGCAAAACCTTTGATCTGTCTCATTTATTTGTTCCGAAAAAATGGTCATGCTTTTATTAATTTTGTCGTATCTTTTGTTTTAGGTTGGTACTGCGTCTGCGGCCTAGCCGTCATCCGACGAACTTTTTTTTCCACTTTTATTCTTCACGGTGGCTTAGTGAGTAAATCTCGGGCTAACCCTTCGGCTAAATCCAGCGTTCGATCTCAGTCGACCAAGGTCACTCGGAGACAAAATAAAGTTGGGCCAAAACTCATTAAAGAGGCGGAGACGGCTTGCGCCAAATTGCTCGCGCAAGTTTCTCGAGTGCAGCTGGCTTTGCGCGCGTCACGCTCCGCCGTCGCGCGTGAAAGATGGATGCTCATTCAAATTCTTTTTTCCGCGCCCGACTTTTCTCGTCTTTTTTCTGCGCTCCGCGCGCCACGAGAGGCGCGCAATTGTCTGCTTTTTCTCTGGAGATGTCTCCGCGTTATCTGATGCGTTTAGCCTCGGTGAGGGTGAGGAGGGGCTTTGCTATCTGATGTCTGGTTTTATCCCTACGCCCCGGACCTGCACCAATCCGAGTCCCAAGGACAAGCGGGGCTCTCCGACTTGGAGAACGATTGGGGAAGGTTCCAAGTGGGCTGCACTCTGTGAAAACCTGACCAAGTATTTTGAGCATGTAGATCAGATTGTAAGACTTTCATAGTGCATGTTTTGACGGGGCGGAAGACCGTTGTCGGCCACAAAGAGCAGGTGTTACCCAATTAAAAGTGAAATTTTTCTTAAATTCTGTCCCTTGGCTTGGCATGCTGGATCCGGGCGGGCCCGATAAGTGAGCCGCCCCTGTGACATACAGCACTGCAGTGCAACGGCCGGCGAGTGTGCCAGCAAATCGGCCAAATGCAGTCGGAGCCAGCGATTAGTCTGGAACCCGACTACACTGTGAGCGAGCACTGTGATCTCATGACGATGACGTCAAATAGTGACGACTATGTCGTTATTTTGGCACTAACTGTCGTCCGTAGCAAGCCCAAGTCGACTCGATTGGAGATGAAATAAACGCGGCGATTATCGGCTCGTTTCGCTTGTTTTTGCTGCGACAGATTTGCCGCACTGTGTCGCTGCGCGGGGCGTGATATTTTGTCGCGACAAAAAATGGATGTGGAACTGGAAAGCGGTTGCGTGTGTGTTAATCGGCACCCAGCGGACCCGCTGGATGTGACAATGGTCGTCAATTTGACGGGCGTTGCTCCGGGCTCCGGGCTTTACTAGGGGGTCCGCAGCCTGCCAATGTCGCACGTCTCGTTTAACGATCCCACTTCAAAGAAGACTGGCGCATACATCATGGTGCACAGCCACACGTCAGAACTGAGTCGCTCATTCCGTTGGAGGAAGGCCCCTTGGAATGTGGGTGTCACGGCCGTGGCGCGCATGTCCCTTTCCGGGGCCGCGGCAGGCTGGAACTGGGACGGGCTTTATCCGGCGTGCATTCGCGTAGGGAGGATTCCTGGAGCACGCCATGCGTCGCCACACACCTGAGCAGTGTTCACGAGCTGAGCAGCCCGATTAGGCACTATCAGGCACTATCACTATCGCCGCCAGGTATCTCGCACAGCGTTAATGGACTGCTTCGCCTCCGGGGGGGCTCACCCGCCACACTGCTGGAGGCTCAAGTGTGAATGTTGCAGCAAGGGAAGGAAAAAATGAAGGATTTGGCGACCGAGGCGTCGTCTACTACTGCTGGTGGTGGGGTCTCCCGCCCGCAGCATGCATATTCACAGCGGCCTGAAGGTTGCGCCGCGCCTCCCCGGCCTCGCTGCGCCACTGTGTCGCGAGGCGCCTTTGTGGTCTGCGCTACACTTCGCAGAACGCTGTCTCTCTCACACAGCCCCTACAAAACTACACGCACCGCAAGCACTGTTGTCGGCACCCTCTCCATCAAACAGCCCCCTTGCCACCGGCGTACGGTCTCTCTCTGTCTCTCTCTCCAGACGTGTGCGCTCTCTCCCTCAGCTCGACCGCAGCCCCATCCCCCCGGGGAGCCGGTTCAAGTTATTAATCCTCTGGATTAGAGTAGCTCGACACCATCACTGCGCATACGCCTCGCTGTGTGTTGTCACTCCGGCAGCGTGACCTACATTTGCGTCTTTTCGTACCGGTACAGGCGCGCGTCGAAGAGCTCCGCCAGAAGACCGCGCAGGCGGCCAAAACTCTAGACGTGTTTTGAAGGGACTCGAACCGACCGTGTGGATTCCCCGTTCGGAGAGCAATCCGTTGGGGGGGTCACGCGTTCGGTTCGAGTCCCATTAGCGACTCTGGAGCTCGAAACGCGTTCAGACTTTCGGTCGCCCGCGTGGTCTTCTGGCCGTGCGCCGCACTGGGAGGGCGGACCGGACGGACCGCAGCGCCGCGAGCGACCAAGAAGCAGGAAGCCCTCCGGCGGGCTGGTCCCTCCTTTCTTATCTCGAGGGAACGTATAAAGTCGCCGGCAAGTTTGGAATGAAATTTGCGTCACGTTTATGGCGATTCGTTATTTGGTTAGGGCGGTTCTGTGCTGGCCGGACGGCCTGAGCGAGGGCACTGCAGGGATCCGCGGCACCCCCCCCCCCTTCTTCCCCCTCCCTCAAGGCCGCGGCCGAGTCGCGCGCAAATCCGGCCCGAGCCGGCTGGAGTGGCTCTCCGATACGTATTGGGAAGCTGCAGGTGTCGGCCTTGTTGTTGTTGTTGTGGGGCTGGATGGAGTCATTGGGGCGCGCTACATCCTTTTCGCATTTGCGCTACGACCGAATGGAGCGAGGCTGCGGGCACGGTCAGCTGGACAAAAAGTTATCTCGCAATGTGTTCCAGAGGAGCGAAAACATCCCATTTCAGGACGCTTGGTTTGACTCTTCGGCGGCGGAGCATGCACACGCACGGGTTTATACTTCGCAGTGCTGCAGGCCGCGGCTGAAGCGAGAGGGGAGTCCCCGAGCACGGGCTTATCGCCAGTGACGCCTTGCCTTCTGCGCAGCGAACTAGTGCGCTACGTCTTTCCTTATTTCCAGGACTGCCGGCCGAATGACTGGGCCTCTCTATCTCACCGACGACTGACGACATAATTGTTACCCCAGAGGAAGAGAGACGCGGCACAGCTTCCGAATGTGGCTCCCCCCACACACAGTGGGTCAGAAGACCAGCGCAGGCTGCCGAAACTACGCGCGTTTTGAGCTCCAGAGTCGCTGAATGGGACTCGAACCGAACGCGTGACCCTGCCAATGGATTGCTCTCCCAACGAGGAACTCTTTGGTGGGGTCACAAGTTCGATTCCCGTCCTGTTAAGGAGCTGAAGAGCTTTCAACGCGTCTAGAGTTCCGGCCGCCTGCGCTATGGCCTTCTGGCCCACTGAGCCACACCAGTCGCTGAGTGGCGCAGGCCAGGCACTGACGCGCTTATCAGCTGATGCATGAAGTCTGCGCGCGGTCCGTATCGAGCGACCTTTGCAGGGACTTCCCTCCTTGCCGCGCCGCCGGCGGAAACGAGACAAGTTGAGCGGTGCGCACTCCAGCCTTATGAATATTCCACGGGTCGTAATTAGCAGCCGCGAGACAACGGGGATTTCTTATTCACTTTAACCGCACGATTATAACAGACGGACTGGCGCGCCTCCGCGGCCCCAGGGAGTCATCGCTTATTTAAAGGGCGTGTTTCTGGCGGGAAAAAGTTTTCGGCGGCTGTCGGTGAGGGGGTTGGTTGGCTTGTTCGACGGTGGGAAGCAGGTGGGCTGTATGCACGTGCAGCACCTAAAAAAAATAAAAAAAAAATAAAAAAAAAAATGGATCAAGGTAAAGAAACGTTGCGTATCCGTGAAAACGTTTTCTTCTTGAACAAATAAAAATTTTCTAACGTGAAAATATATTTCCTTGCAAAAGACCAAGAGAAGAATTTCGAGGTTGAAGCCGGCTGGACCGGGGGCAGGCCACGCGTCCCGGGCGGCATGAATACGGCATGGGGCCTCGCCGCGAACCTCACCCTCTGTTGTGGCCCGCATGGTGGGCCGGTCGGACGCAGGCGGACAGACAGACAGGCAGCGCCGCGCGCGGTACCCGCACTGGATAAATGGGATTGGGCTGAGCGTCCGAGGCTGGGTGGACCCAGACCGGGCGCCGCCAAACGACTGGGGGGCGGCAAGCAGGAAAGGCGTCGTGTGCGTGTGGTAGTGGTGGCGTCGGTGGGTCGGCCCGGCTTGACAGCTGACTCCCGGCCAAGTCTGCGGGGCCGCGGCTCGGGGCGACGCTCTGAGGGGGCGGGGGGCGTGGGGGCGTAGCCGGCCACGGGGAGGGGCGGATAATGTGGCGGAAACCGGACAAATATTGGTGAGGCCAGCCTGCCGGACTGGCGCTCCCGCCGCTGGCGTGTGTGTGTCCGCGGTAAGCCGTGGGTAACTCCTTCTACCCGCCCGCCCCTCGATGAGTGTTTTCTGCTTGTTTGCTCTGCTAGTCTCCCACCCTCCGGGTTCTGGCTGGATCAGCGCGGTATGGACCTTGGCGGCGACCTTGTGTAACAATGCCCTCTCCATAATGGCCCGAATGGAAAGAATGAAATTAATTATGACCGGCCAAACCGCCCCAACTAACGACCTCGACCATTTTGTTTTCAGTTCTCCCCTTTTTTTTTCGTCCCCGCCGCCGCCGTGCTTTGAGAGAGTCTTTTTTCCAGAATATGATGGGTCCATTCCAATCAGTATGGCTCTCTGAAAGGGCAAGCAGAGAAAAGCGAACGGGGAGAGGGGGTGCACGTCGCACGAGGGGGCTGACTGCTGGAGGAGATAGCGCCAAGCGAAAGGCCGAGCCCAAAGGCGGAAGGCCGGAACCGACATCGGAATAACGTCACCCCCTGCCACCCCCCTCCACCGCGCCCCTCCCGGAGGCGTAGGTCATGATAGGGGGAGAAGACACTGTGCCTCCGGGCGAGGCTGGTGCCGCGCGCCCACACTGGTAGGGGATGAATTGACGACTTTGTCAAGGCCGTCGGACGCCCACGCCCCAGAGAGAGAGACTCCGCAGCAGTAGTGGGCTCGCTGCAGCAGATGGCCTGATTCATGGCAATGCGTGCTGCAGTGTTGCAACGCCGCGCTGGCGCCCCTCCCGCATGGGTATTCGCCAGTTTGTTGTAACGCAGCTCGTAACTCGTGCGCAAGTGAGCCGGGATGATGGACTGTGCGGGAGGGACGCCGCCGCGCTGCGCATGGCCGCTGGCGGCGGAGGGCGCTTTAAAGCGCTTGAAACGCTTTAAAACGCGAGCCGAGAATAGCGGATGGTGCGCTTCACAGACGGCCGTGTTGCTGCGGGTCTTCCAACGTCACACAATCATCGCCTCTTTGAAGGCCAAGGGTTCTGCCGCTATCTATTTTGGTCGCCGCGCACGCGTCTTTAACAGAAGGCGCAAAAAAAAGAAAATTAAAAAAATCTTTAGTGGGAGTCGAACCACGGGATTCCCATTCGCGACAGAACGCTAGCCGTTATACCATGCTGCTCCTTCTGCGGTGGCGCGAGTGTCATGGACACGCCCTTCATTCCGGAGGTGGCCGGCCACCTTGTTGAATTACATTGCGGGAAGAAACAGCATTTTCTATGTAAATGGAACGGGGGAGTGGCGGCTGCCGGGAAGTCCTCCTGTGGGGAATCTTGCGATGGCTTGCTGCGGGATCACTATGCAGATGCCTCGCCGCCACGAAGCCTGCGGCATGGTGGGCCGGGGCATGGTGGGCCGGGGCATGGTGGGCCGGGGCATGGTGGGCCGGGGCGTGGTGGGCCGGGGCGTGGTGGGCCGGGGAGGGCTGGGCCGCGCCGGAGTGCGGGGGTTATTTCAATCTGCATGGGTAAGGGGATCGCGCGCCTGCACGCCGCCAGATTTTTATTTTTACATGATGCGTGGGATAAACATAAGCAAGCAGCGACAGGCTAATTTTTTCATGCCCCTTTTTTCTCGCAACGGCATAAGTAATGTGGAAGTAAGTAGTGGCGGCGTGAAAAACGGCAGGGGAATATTTTACCCCCGGAGATTTTACCCCTTTTTATGACGACGAGGTACAGTAGCGTTGTTGCCACGCGTGGAACTTGATCCACAACAAAGGGCCCAAAGTTTTTGGCGACGAAATCTGACAGTAAAACGGCGACGGGGGGAAAACGAGCCCCGCCAAGCATTGTAGGAGTGTTGTGTTGGCGATGAATGGGGAGCATTCGAATTACTCGTTGCGCGAGCGAGCCGCCCGCTCTCGCGGCGCTCAAATTTATGAATGGCGAGTCATTCGCGAAATTTTGGAGCGTATGAAAATGGTGGTGGTGTTCGGCCTCGCCGCGCCACCAACAATGGGGAGAGAAACTTATGCACACAGAGCCGCAGTGGCGGCGGCCGCGTCGGCCTCGGCCCGGCCGGCCCCGTCGGCGTGTTGGTGGCCCTCTGAGGGGAGCTGAGCTGACTTGCCTGCAGTCACAAAACTTTGAGACAACACGCACAATGCCGGACTAGGGGAGCCAAGGTTAAGTTATTTCGACTGGCTTTTATTTGTGTTGTTGCTCATCTCCGTTTTGGGACTTGGTGGTGTCCCAGATTCTTGCGAAGGATAGTGGAAGAGTTCAAGTGAGTTTTGTTGCGAAAGCAGTAGAAACCCCTCGTCTGTAGAACAACCACCTCAAAAAGTGAACGCTCTAAATATCCGTCTCAAATAATTATAAACATAAACAAATAGTCACAAAAACAACAAAAAATTACAAATATTCAAGATCTTATCCGCCACCCCAGTCCGCGCTCATCTCCCGGTGTCGACCGGGCGCGCCTAGCCGGTCAGCAGTCAGCACTTTCTGTTTGCGAAGAAAAATTGGTCGGTCGCCATCCTGCCTGGTCCAGCGGCAGTGGCGGCAAGGACCTTAGCGGCAGATATGGAAATTTGGCTCGAGACCGCGAAAAGCACTCTGGGAGGAAAATCGCGCCGAGACAGCGAGTGGGGTGGGCCGGCTGGGCGGACAGGCTGCCCTCCAAGTGCAGTGGTCTGCTAATGGGCTCCGAGCCGGTGGAGCGTACTGGGAACACGATGCGTCTCACTCTAGTGTCGATATCTCGGAAACGGCGACGTGCAATTCGCACCGACCAACAAAGCTAGCAAATCATAAAGTAAGATGTCTAAAACATCCCGTTCCTAACGGTCATCGTTGCGATTTTGTAAATGCTCCACGGTGCCGGTCAGTGGCCCGCCCTCCGCACAGTGTGCTGGACTTAGTGCTGATCCCCGGGCCGCTAGTTCACCACTGGGACTTAGCGCGGTGCAGGCCAGAGGCCCGCAGAGGCCGGCCTGATTGGAAACACTGTGGCCGTATCGCCGACCCGGCCGGCCCGGGGCTTGTTGTGCTTATGCAGGTCGGACCCTGTGGGAGCGGCCACCGCCGGGAGGCCGGGGGATTCAGCGCCGAGGAGCCCAAGTTTATGTTCGACATTAGCGCGCAAAGTTGTTATCAAACGGTGATGGTGAGCAGTTAGGTGGGCTGACTGGCCGCCGCGAGGCAGGCAGGCAGCCAGCCAGGCAGGCAGCCAGGCAGGCAGATCGCGCTGATGATATTCGCAGCAAGGGCTCGTCTCCATGCTCCGCACGCACGTTTGATTCGATGGCAGCCGCTATCGGAAACCGTTCTGTTTCGGCGAGGCGGATGGGGTTGTGTCGTGCGCGCTCCCCGTTGAGCCGGACGAGCCCTCTGTGGCCTCACGCACCTCCATCCCGGCAGTTTTTAAATTGGCCGCCAGGTCGCTGTGCTCGTCCCGCGGTCTTCCCTTAGTGTGCTGCACGGGCGTTTCCTCAAAATCTCAAGATTGGACGCACGACTGTTTTACACGGTCCTTACCGCGCCCTCGTTCACCTGCCTCGGGCACGGCCCTTAAATCTGGCGCCCTCCCCTCTATTTCATCCAAAAATACCCCCCACCCCTGTGAAGGTGGTGCATGACCCGACTCGCTGCACGCGATCCGAGGATGCCACACGAGGGCGCCGCAGGGTGTCTGCCTCTCTCGCGCCCCCAGGCTGGGCCGCCGCGTGCGAGGCAGACAGACTCACGCCATCCGGAGGCCCGCCCCTCCCCTCCGCAAGGCCAGGTCGGCGCACTGCAGGACTGCACCGCCGCCCGCTCGGATCGGCCAAAAAAAACAAAAAAAAAAACAGAGAAATTTGATTTGTGTGCACACCACACTGCCCCCCGAAAATGAACGTGGATACTCTGTCATCAATATTACAACTAACTGCCCATGCGCTAATTTATTGCGTACAGAGTTTCTTCACCTTAAAAAATATATTTTCCACCTTTAAAACAACCACAGCAATGCCTAAAATTATTTTTTTTTTTAATGACGGAGCTTTTTAATAGTCAGCATCGTCGGTGTGTTACAACCCGCGTGCCTCTCGGATACCTTTTTTTCTGGTGTTTCTTTTCTTCGGTGGCGACAGAGTCGATTTGTAGCGGGGGCGGCTCCCCGTCTGAATGCCTATTTGTCGCGGCGATGCGGACGCGGCCAACTCTTTTCCCCGCATTCCGGCGGGGCTATTCTATTTCTACGCCTTGTTGATGTTTCTCTTTGTCGCCGCCAAGTCTTTGTCTTGTTATTTTTCACCTCACGTCCGCTGGGCTGCTTGCCTGCTTGCTTGCTGTCCTCTCTATTTGCTTGTCGCTTTATTTGCCGTTTGGCCGCGCCGCCACCGCCATCAGCTGTATGAACTCCTTTGGGGCGACGGGGTGCGGCTGGCTGCGGGGAGCAGTGGAGCGCCCCGCCCCGCCCCGCCCCGCCCCGCCCCGCCTCGCCTCGCCTCGCCTCGCTTTGGCAGCAGCGACGCAATTTCGAGCTGAAGAGTGATTTGAAAAGCGCGCTCCCCGCTGCGCTCTCAATTCGCTTTCACATTTATTTTATTTTTCGAGCTCCGCACTTCTCACCTCCCGACTGGCGCTCACTCCCCTGCAACGCGCACTCCACTGACAACTCTGGCGAAGGAGCCAACTCCTCCCGGAAGAAAAAATAAAAAGGACGAGAACGGGTGACAAATTCTGTGGCAAAGCCTGACTGAAGGGTCCGAGGTGCGACCGGGATGCCGCCCTTCCATCCAGCCCTTGCCCCTCAAAGCGAGCAACAAGGACCCCGGCTGCTCTTTCGCCGCCGAGGGCTTTTTGTTGCCCTTCGGCCGTCTTATTGCGCGGGGCGCGTCTCATCCCTGCCACATGCGTCTACACTTCGCTGTTTCCCGTCTGTCCGTCCGCCTGTCTGTCCGTCTGCCTGCCTGTCTGTTTGGCGGAAGCCGGCTGAAGCGCTGGCTGGCTGGCTGCACTCGCGAGTGTCCTCGAGAGGACTAGTTTGCCGTGCAGCCGTAGTGCAGCGGACGCACCTCCCGGCTTCACATCGTGTGTTGGATCCGTTGATTCGATTCCACCTCTCTTTTTTTGTCCTTTCTGTCTCTTTCCTTTTTCCTCATTGTCCTCTGTGCCCCACCGGACGCGGGATGGACCGAAACTCCGCGGGAATCGTGGCGCATCTTTCACCGCCGCTCAGCGAAATTGGGAAAAATCGATGCGGGGTTGTGAATGGAGGGGTATGTCGTATGCGACCGGCTCTTTTTTTTTTCGTGGATTCTCTTCTTTTTTTGTTCCTTTATTCGCGTGCTGTCCCCGCGGGGGAGGCCGTGGTCAGACAGCCGGTCAGGCGCGTCTGACTGGGACACCCTTCAAGTAAAGGAGGCGCACAGTGGGCCTCATTTCCGCCAATCTGGTCCCGATATCGGCGGCCCCGCGCACACGGGGCTTTATTTCTGCCCCACCCTCTCCACCCACTGATCGCCGTCTCCTCCCGGTTGTCCTCGCACCTGATCGTCCGGACGCGTTTCCGGTGGCCATCCGACCGGACCGAGGACGTGGCTCCGGAGGCAGTGACGGACGAGGCGGGCAGACTAGTCAAAGAGAGAGAGAGAGAGAGAGAGAGAGAGAGAGAGAGAGAGAGAGAGAGAGAGAGAGAGAGAGAGAGAGAGAGAGAGATCAGTTAGGTCCCCGCGGGGCTGGAGCAGCCCGACAGGCCGCACAATGCCACTACAAGACGGCGGCGGGGCGCCAGGCTTATTGTGACAGTGAGGGAATCGCCTTCCTGTCCGCCGGCCGCGTCCTCGTCGTGGTGGAGCGCCTAGTCTTCCCCTTCTGCTGGCAGGTCGTGCCCTCGTCACCTCGTTCTGCACTCTTAGGCCGCTGCGCAGAATGGACGCACACTGGGTCAGAAAACGTGGAGCGAGGCGGCCACACAAAGACACAGAGAGAGAGAGCGAGACAGAGAGAGAGAGAGAGAGAGAGAGAGAGAGAGAGAGAGAGAGAGAGAGAGAGAGAGAGAGAGAGAGACTTAGACAACACGTGGAGGTTACTGGTACTTTTTGGCGGGGACGTGACGGTCTAGCCGCCACAGTAGGCGCGACGTGCGGCCGGCTGGTGATAAAAGGGATTAGCGTCGCCACAAATTATTTTGATGACGCGTTCGTGACCGACGTCGCGGCCGCAGCAACAGGCGTCTCTGTTTGAAACGCGTTAACTACCGCGATGACGCACGGCCGGCGGCGCCACGCAGACGCACCTGCACGTTGGGACGGGCGACGACGGCGCCTGCGAAGCGGACGGTAGGCAACGCGCCCCACTGCCGTGCGCTGGTTGCCTACCGCCACGGCGCTAGCCGACCGGCGGTGCACTCGAGAGGCTAGACCACAATTGATCCGTATGCAGCGGTGCGCCGCTCTTCTCGACATCTGTCCTATTGGAGGCGCGCGGGCGGTACGTGCACTCCCTCCCCCCCCCCCTCCCTCCCTTTCGCCGACACTTGAGAAAGAGGCTCCTCCGCCAACATTTGTCTCGGCGGGCAGCGGCGCGGTGGCAGCCCCTTCTTAACTAGGGAAGAGGACGTTTTGGCTCGAGTGAGTTACTACTTCTGCCGCGCGCCCGGCGCTCCGTGTTAAGCCGGCGGAGGGAGACTTGAATGTATTTTAGGAAACGGTTTTTTTTTTTTTTTTTTTTTTTTTTTTTTTTTTTTTGCTGTTTTGTTTCGCAAAAATATAAAAATAAAATATTTTTCATGGTGGCAGGGGCCTTTACAGATAGCGTTTTGAAATGAATGCAGGCCGTCGTGGCGCATTTTCAATAACGTACTTCTTGTTGTTTTTCAAAAAAAAAAATAATTAAGAGATGAACAGAGTACGACCTGAAAGGTACCAACACAATTTGCGTTTGGAGGACGAATGGAGACCGAGATTCATTATTCATCACTGCCAATTTGGCCGGTGAATTTGTGGTGAAATTGAATAGAGGCGGGCGACTGCCGTAAATCATTTCTGTCTCTCTCAATCTCTTGATCCCTCTCTCCTTCGCGCGACACGACAATGCAGCCCGACCCCCTCATCGCGTCTCTCTCTCTCTCTCTCTCTCTCTCTCTCTCTCTCTCTCTCTCTCTCTCTCTCTCTCTCTCTCTCTCTCTCTCTCTCTCTCTCTCTCTCTCTCTCTCTCTCTCTGTCCCCCCGCTGCCGTCATCTTTCATTATTTACCTCCCATGAATCTCGAATGCCTCGCAACACTTCGTCGCAGCCTGGGTGTCCTGGCCCGTCCTTGACCGGGTGAAATTGAATGATGCCGAGAGTCACTTTGACGCCGGCCGTTGTCGCCTGCCTCTTGTAAAAGACAACGAAAAATGTCACTGTTGTTTTTGACGGTGTTTGCGGGTCGGTGCGTTGCAGCTGTGCACCGGCAAGGGCTGCTGGCAGGTGGTTGTCTCTACCGCAGCGAGTCGACCCACTGTGCCGCCCGCGGATAGGATGGCGCCGCGCGTCAGGCCTTTGTCCTCTCGCAGAGCAATGGGCAGACGGGACGAGTGGACACAAACGCAGCCCGGAAAAAAAAAAATTTGCTTTTTTCGTGGCGTGGATTTGAACCTGTTCTTTTTGCCCTCCCGATTGACTGCCTTACCCACGCGGCCACGGCGCTGCGGTCGAGCCGGTCGACCGACGGTAGGCGTGACGGGACGCCCGGTGCACGCGGGGGGTTGTAGTCCACTCCAGCAGAGTCGCTCTGTCTCTCTCGCACCCCAGGGGACGCGCCGTGAGTGCGACGGAGACCGCGCCCGCCGCGGGGGCGTGGAGCGCGTCGGTATCACGCCACTCTTGCTGCATGACGAATAGGTGATGAGCTTGGAGAGGCGACGAAGAGCAGCACGCTGCCGCGCTGTGCGTGGCCCCCTGTCTGTCTGTCCGACTGTCTGTGTGTCTGTCGAGCTGCGGGCCTGTGGACACGGAGAAGGGGTGGGGTCTCAATTTGTGCCCCGGCTTTGGCGCGCTGCTGTGGGCGCTACGACTTGCGGTGCCACGAGCACACGCGCGGCCCTCGCGTCTAGACGGCCCGTCCGCCCGCCTGTCCGTCTGTCTGTTTGTCTGTCTGTCTGTCGGGGTGCGGTGCGGAAGGAGGCGGTACTGAGCTTAGCATCGCCGTGGGGGATGCTGCTGAGCTTGCACCTCGGCCGGGACAGGGGACGGGGCCCCCGCCCCAAGGGCAGCCCCGCTCTGTCTTGAGTTGGCCGCATCGTGCAAGCGGCCCGCTTTGCAAGCGTCCATGGAGGGGAAAAAGATTTGAAAATCGACTTCTGAAGCTGAGCTGCCGTTTGCCGTTTGCGAGGCACGGATATCTGGCAGTGTGTGGCTGCCTGCCCGGCTGTGCGGCGCCCCGCCCGAGCTGGCGGCCCGAACTCCATTTGGGAACGGCTGGGCGGAAGTAAGCGGCCCAACTTTCCCCCTTGACTTAATTCCTCTAACCAAGAGAGCATTTTTCCCGGCGCGATGCACTTTGAAAGTGGAGGGGAAAAAAAGAAGGGGTGGGGGTGACGGCGCGCGCCACCTGGCGGCCGCCAGCGATACGTGTTTGAGCAGCAGGTGAACAGATTGGGCGGCAAAGTTTTCCGACTTATGTGTACGATTGTGTGAAAGTTTGGTCGGACTCGGCGTGAGTTTGGAGGGGCACATCAAAGAGTGATCCATTTGGCCGTGGCCCCTGGGGCAGCGCCGCGGCGCCCCTGCCGGCCGGATCATCAACTACTTTCCGTAAGGCCGCTGCCTGCCAGGGCAATTACTAGTCATTATAGCCGTCCGCAAAGCGACATCGGTCCGTTCCCTGATGGCTGCTGATTTGCCGGGTGGCCCGGCGCGGTGCGAGTGAGACAGACGGCTCAACGACGCGCCGCCGCGTTGGGCCCCGTCCCGGCGGAGCGCCGCTGTGTGGTGGTGCTTGGTGTTAATACCCCGCGCCTAACGGACGCAACTTTGGCGTGCGTGGGGACCGGGCGGGGTCAGGGGTGGCGGGGGCGGCGGGGGCCCCCGAGGGCCGGCCCGTGTTTTGCCACGCCGCGTTTGTCTTGTAATTAGTAGTTCGGAGACGCTGGGGTTGCTGGGCGCGGCGGTGGCGCCGGGGATGCAGGGACGCCCGGGGCAACTTGTTAATTTGGCAGCCAAGGAGAGGCCGACGCTCTGCGAGTCGCGAGTGGTGGCGCTTGCCCGCCGTCGCGTACTCCACTACACCCGCGGCGGCGACGCTGCCTGAGAACAAGCCAGTCGACTATTGGCTGGCTGCTGGCTGGCTGCTCTGGCTGCCGGCAGCGCTGCTCGAGAGTTTAATTCCGCGAGGGCCTTGAGGCCGCCTCCGAAACGTGATTGGAAATGACACGGCCAATTGAACGGCGCACTGCTTTCGTCTCTCTCTCTCTTTCTCTCTCTCTCTCTCTCTCTCTCTCTCTCTCTCTCTCTCTCTCTCTCTCTCTCTCTCTCTCTCTTTCTCTCTCTTTCTCTCCCTCTCCCTCTCCTTCTCTCGGCTGTCTAATGAACGACGTCGTTCTAATCGGGGGCCGAGTGTGCCGACAGTCGTTTGGCCCGTTCTGCCCCTGGCCTGGCCCTCCCGAGCCCAAATATTGAATCTGATAGCGGGAATAAAAGGGGCCTTAAGGGCGGGGCGCGGGGCCGGTGCGCCCCCTCTGGCCGGTGAAAAATGGATGGGGGAAGTTGGGCGGCGGGTGGGCGAGGCCTGGTCCGGCGGGGCTCCTGTTTTGTGGCCAGCAGTTAGCGCGCGACGACGGCCGACTCGCTGGCCCACTGCGGACCGCGCCCGGATTGCAGGCAATGCACTTGTACGTGCACCCTGAGAGAGAGAGAGAGAGAGAGAGAGAGAGAGAGAGAGAGAGAGAGAGAGAGAGAGAGAGAGAGAGAGAGAGAGAGAGAGAGAGAGAGAGAGAGAGAGAGAGGCACGCCTGCTCGTGAAATGTTGATGCCGCCTTTTGTTGTCCTGATCACCCAGCGCAGCGAACCCCCTGGGAAATCGTCGAGGATCGGCGCGTGGCGCGGCTCGGCTCGGCGAGGTCGGTCTGGCCGGGAGTGAAGACTGTTCGGCTTGGCGCGGATCGCGGTGGGACAGACTGACTGGGGCCGCCGTCAGGTGCTGGAGTCCACGTGCTGGATTCCAGGTGCTGGGTGTCAGGTGGCGCAGGCGGTTCTAGTTCCCGTCCTGGTATCGCACTGCTCCTTGGATTCCAGCGCAGGTTCGTAATACTGTGCTGCCTGGAACTCCAGGCGCTCGGATTGGATTGCCAGGCCCGGCCCTGGGGCGGGCGGGTGCATTCACGGGGTTTGAATGTCGCCGCCCCTTCCCAGGATGCGGGGCATATTGCGGATTCCTGCCTCGCTCCGCTCCCCGCCGCCGCGGTCAAGCGCTCGGACGCGACCAAGTTTTCCGCTCCCCCACCCCCTTCAATCTTTTTCATAGTTTACGCGAATGCCACGCGCGCCGGGCATCTTTCTTCCTTGTTGGTCTTTTCTCCCCCCCCTCCCTTTTCCATCCTGTTTTTTTTTTTTTTTTTTCTCTCTTTTCCGCGTTTCCCGGCACGTTTCCTGTTTGCGTCTGTTGTTGTGGTTATCGTTGGAGTGTCGGTGCGCGGGCTGAGGGGCGGCCACCACCCCGGTGGGGACCCCTGGAGTGTACGGCGGCGTATCCACTTCAATTACCTGTACGCCGCACGCTCGTGCATTATCTTGTTGTTGTTGTTGTTAGTTTGGGTTGTTTTCGAAAGGGAGCCGCGCCGCGGGATGCGCGCATCCCGCAGTCCAGCGGGTGCTGCGGTTCGCGTTGTGAATGACCCCGCAGTTCGTCTTTTTGCCTCTCTCTTAAGTACCTTTTTCGCTGCGGTAAAGCAATGAAAAAAAAAGAGGGGAAAAAAAATTCTCATCGCGGCGGTGGTATCGGAACCTGCAAACTATGACCAACATTGGACGGAATGGTCGCTCTTGCGGCGCCACTTGCCCCTGTTGTGCAGTGCAGCTAATCTGGCAGGCAGGGAGAGGCGCGGCTAGTAGGCCCGCGGAATACTTATTCCTGCTGATTAAAACTTGGCGCAAACAACTACCGCCCTGTCGCGGGCCTGCCTGCCTGCCTGTCTGCCTGGCGTGACGGCGGCCAGACACCAATCTGCCGCCGCCCCGACCGAGCAGACAGCCCGGCAAGCCAGAGGCGCGTTCTATTTTCTTGTTCTTTCCTCAGCGCAAATGGCTTTTCCGTCGGAGCGGGCCCGCAAAGTCGTACCTCTTTAAATTGGCTCAAATTGTTGGTTCGGCCGCATTAATCTTGATACTCGCCCCTCCGGCCGGCCGGCCGGCCCGGCGCCGCGTTGGACCGTGCTCGTGATTGCCTCTGTGGGGGAGGCAGGCCGTGAGTGCAACTTTGCCGAAGTGCACCGTCTGAGACGCGTCGGGGCGGGGGAGGGGACAACATTAGCGGCGATTAGGGAGCCCGGCGGCGGAAGTGACTGGAGGGGAGGCGCTTGCATGGCCTGCACGGCGTGGAGGCTGCGGAGAGGACGCCGTCGGCGAGGTGCTCGGCGTGGACGCCGTCGACGGGGTGCTCGGCGTGGACGCCGTCGACGGTGTGCTCGGCGTGGACGCCGTCGGCGAGGTACTCGGCGTGGACGCCGTCGACGGTGTGCTCGGCGTGGACGCCGTCGGCGAGGTACTCGGCGTGGACGCCGTCGACGGTGTGCTCGGCGTGGACGCCGTCGGCGAGGTACTCGGCGTGGACGCCGTCGGCGAGGTACTCGGCGTGGACGCCGTCGACGGTGTGCTCGGCGTGGACGCCGTCGGCGAGGTACTCGGCGTGGACGCCGTCGACGGGGTGCTCGGCGTGGACGCCGTCGGCGAGGTGCGCCCGGCCCGGCCCCCGCCGCTCCGAGCCGCTGGGGGGCTCCTTCCCCCGGAAATGGCCTTGTGCTGCGCGCGTTAGGGGTGTCTTGACTGGCTGCCGGAAATTCCCACTGTTCTGTGCGGCGAGCTCTAACTCTCTCTCCCTCCCAGAGATAGAGTGAGAGAGACCTCTGGCTTACGTCCACCCCTACCTGCCGCCGCGTCTGCGAGGCTGGCTGGCAGCGCGGCGCTGCAGTCGATAAAAAGACGCCCTCGCCGAGGCCGCGATTCATAACGCTTCCCCCTTTCCGCGCCGACCCACTCGAGGCCCTCATTAAGCCACCCAAAGTCGGGAGTTCGGCCATCGCTGCGCGCCGCCTGCCTTCCAATACACTCTTTCTGGCGCACAGTGGGCCGCCGCTTCTGGAAAACAATAGCCGGCAGTGAGCGCGCGCGTCGAGGACCGTCGAGGACTGCAGCACTGTCTGGAGCTTGCGAGCACTTCGGCCGTAAATGGAGGCTAATTGGGGGCTCTGCTGCTGCACCTGCTGCTGCACTGCGAGTGCAGGCCGAGGGCCCCGCCTGGGGCCAGCCAGGGCCCCGCCAGGGCCCCGCCAGGGTGGGCCGGAAGGGGGTGGGCCGTAAATTCAGCCGCCCGAAACCGTTTGCCTGTCGCCGTCCAGTTTGTCCCGGAGGAAGGAGAGAGGAGGGGTTGCGGAACTGATGAGATTTATCATGAGGCGACAATGAATTATAAAATCCAGGCCCGCTAGTAGGCCGGGCCAGGCTGCTGTGCCCCGACCCAGCGGGTCCACATGGCATTGGACTGCTTTCCTCGCTAGCCTCGTGTGAATCGGACCCACTACGGTGCTCTGCTGGAATTTTATTTTAATACATTCTAATACATCGCCCCCCTCCCCCTCCCTCCATCTGTGCTCTGCCTTTATATGGCCGTGCCCAAATCGATTCTGATCTAATAGTCTGCGTATGTTATACTGCCGGCCAATACGACGCGCTGCAAGGCGTCCCTTTGGCATTCGCTCCCCTTCTCTCTCTCTCTCTCTCTCTCTCTCTCTCTCTCTCTCTCTCTCTCTCTCTCTCTCTCTCTCTCTCTCTCTCTCTCTCTCTCTCTCTCTCTCTCTCTCTCTCTCTCTCTCCAAAAAAAAACTGTTAAATTTCTTTTTCCCTTGTCCTTGCTCCAATCTTTCGATCCACTGTTTAAGGCAATTTTCAAAAACTTGCGGCGGAACGGAAAAAAAAATCTTGCGGGATTTTTGAGGAGAAATTGAGAGCTGCTGGCGCGATCGTCAGCATCATAGCGAGCGATGAAAAGGTGAAGGCGTGGTGCGATTCCGATACCCCGCCACCCCACCCCTTTGCAATAAACCACACACATCTCACCACTCTGACTCAGCGAGCCCCGACACTTTTTTTTTTTTTACTTCCACCCTCGCGCTCCTTGCTCCCGAGCCGCTTATTGGAATTTTCGCAATGAAGCTGCCGTGGCGGGGCGAGGCGGGGCGGGGCGGGGCGGGCGGCCTTCCTCGAGGAGGTTGCCAAAGCATTGAATTGGCCATCACGTTATAGGGGTGGCTGTGTTACGGTCCGCCGGGGGTGGCGGCCCGAGGGTGGCTCAGTCTGGCCAACTGGACCGTGACAACTCGCTGAGTCGGGCAGCGAGCGCGCGGCCGGCAGGCTTATCAGTTTTTCCGCTGGCGAGACTCGACCAACTCGGACGTACACGTACGGCGGGGAAAACTGTGTGCGTGCGTGAGAGAGAGAGAGAAAAATAAGGGAGAGAGCGCTAACGCGCAGGTAAACACGACCGCCTTTCAGGCCTGCGCTCTATATCCGCGGCGCGTGGGTTGACGGCAGGCCTCACACCGTAAACCCGGTCATCACCTTCTTGACTCGGGGCAGCGGGAGCAGCGTGGTCGGAAAAATGGAAAACAATGCTAAACAATTGACTGGCACCACCTCGCGCTGTCGAACGCGGATTCCCGGGCATTCCCCGCCGACAAGGGTGGAAGGGAAGCAGCTCCTCGCATCCACGCCGGGGAAATCGGGAATCGAATTGCGGCCTCGGAGCGAATCCGACACGGTGGAGTGTCTGCGAGATGGATGCAGGCAGACGCTCGGGATTCTGTTGGAGCCTCAGCTGCCGGGTTGCCTGCTGACTAATCCGCCTTGAAAGACTCATTGCCGTTTGCTTGATCCCCTCGTTATGTCTGATTATCCGCGCACCGTCATTTGGCTTTCATGCCTTGATTGGGGCGGCCTTGCCTCGGCCATCGGTCTGTTCATCAAGTCGATCCCCCGCGGTACAATGGGCCAGAAAACCGGCGCAGGCGGCCGAAACTCTAGTAGACGCAGCTCCAGAGTCGCTAAATTAGGGTCGAATCGAACGTGTTTTGACGTTTGCCTTTGGTTTGTGTGTTGCAGGTAAATTTTTCGCGGTCCGGGTCCACATAGACTGCACTGGAAAAATTGTGACTGTCATTTATGACAAAGTCTCTGACGATGCCATCAATTTGTGGTGACATAGGTTGGCGGCACCGCCGTCTTTGATGGACGGGTTTGTGTTTGCGGGGTTGGTACTTGTAAAGGCCGCGTCGCTAGCGCAGGGCGGCAGGCCCCTGCACCCCCGCTTTGCATTGAACGGCCGGCCGGCCGGCTGTTTGGCTTCCATCAGGTCGGCCCGCTGCGCCGCGCCGCCTGCCTGTGTGCCCTGCCGGCCTCGTTGCGCGTCATGCCCGCCACAGTGGGCCGTGCCGCTCTGTCTCCCTCGCACTGGTGGGGCGTCGCGGAGCGGCAGGTGACGGCGGTGCGTGAATTAAAGGCAGATTTACGGCGGGGCTGCCTACCCCCCGCGGGGCTCTGCGACGCGCTGCGGGGCTCCACGCGGGCCAGGCTCCACTCAGACGCCGAGCCAAAACGACCCTTTTTTTTGCACCCCTTTTCCTTGCGCCCCATTTTCGCGACCGTTTTAAAGGCTCCTTTTTGTGCATTTTTCGTCATTTATTTTTCGTTTTTTTTTTTTTTTTTTTTTTTTTCGTTGCGCGAGTACGCTTCTTTCTCTGTGAGGCTGAAGAAGACGCGAATTGACGGGCGCGGCTATATTGGAAGGGAGGGGGGCTTTGTCTCTGCGGCCGTGTGTGTGTGTGCACGAGTGTGTGTGTTTGTGTTCGTGTTTCAACAGGCTGCGCGGCAGATTGGACGACAAGCCCGCCTTTTGGCGTGGACGGTACAGACTGTACATGCAGGCCCATAAACGCGCCGCCGTCCCGGCCCTCCCCCCAGAGCTGGCCGAGCGGCCCCAACAGACCTGCATCCCTTGGCTTTATTGCCAGCGCGTGCTCGCTCTGTCTCTCTCGCACCCACACGACCGCACGCAGCGCTCCAAGTCTCGCACGCAGAATCCGCCAATCCAGGCGCAGGGCCTCGCCAGCCTCGCCAGCAGAGCGGTAAACGCGACTCGCAAATATTGGCCCGATTTGCGAAGCCGCGCCAGCATTGTTCCGACTACACTGTGGCTGGCTGGGGGGGGCAGGTTTCACTTTCTAGTTCCCTCTCGGGAGTCAGCCTT
This sequence comes from Stenchaetothrips biformis, assembly GCA_030522485.1. Taxonomy (NCBI): domain Eukaryota; kingdom Metazoa; phylum Arthropoda; class Insecta; order Thysanoptera; family Thripidae; genus Stenchaetothrips; species Stenchaetothrips biformis. The sequence continues at coordinate 4,563,101 of CM060100.1, forward strand.
CATCCCTTGACCGTTCTTTCGTGTTGGCGTTAATACCTGCAGCATTTGTTGCTGGCGTTGGTCTGTTCCCGCAGGGTGCGTCGTCTTGCTAGCCTCCCTCCCACGCCACGCTCCCCCACGGTCACAACACGCACTCATGTAGCCCCTCTAATCCCTGTCCGCTTGGGTTAACTTGCGGCGCCTCTCAGTGTGGCCCCCACAGCGTGGCCCCCACAGCCCCCTGGTGGTGTTTATCAGTCGCTCTCTCTCGCTCCGCGTCACGCAGGAGGTCCGCAATTTATTTGGTATCACCTCGCCGAAGACTGGCGGCGCAAAGTTGAGCCAACTCCTTCTTCGGCGAGGGGGCGGGGCGGGGCGGGGCGCGCCCCTCAGGGGAGACGTCGTCTCGCCCAGATGCCCCGGTGCGGCCAGGTGTGCGCCTCCACTTGACTTGACTCGCGTGTACCGCCACTGCCTTCGCGACACGCTCTCTCTCTCTCTCTCTCTCTCTCTCTCTCTCTCTCTCTCTCTCTCTCTCACACACACACGCAGACAGCGGCGAGATGGATGGCGACCGTGCGCGGGGACGCGGAATGAAAGGCAAAAGAACGAAACTCAGCGGCAGTGACGTTCATTGATTATGGATCGGAGCGAATAATTGAGTCGAAGAGAAATTATTCCGTATTATTATGCCGTTAAAAGGCACTCTAGAGTCCCGCCGGCTAACGAGGCACACGGACGCCGGCCGAGCTGGCAGGCAGGCCGACGGGGACCGAAAGCCCAACACGGGTGGCTGCGTTTATTTTTTGCCCGCCTTCGTCCGGACTGCCGATTTGATTCTGATTATAAATCGCTACCCGGGTTGCTGGGCTCTGTGCTGGCCCTCCAGGGGGCCTCGTGGAAGGGGAGAAGCGCGCTCCCTTGCGCCCTCGGGGGCCGCGGGGGCCCTTCCGTAGCCTCTTTCTTCCTCCGCGGCAGGTGAAGAATCCCCGGCAGCAGTGATTGCTTTGCGCCCTGATTGCCTTATCGCTTTTATTATGTGCGTTGGCCGACGTTGGATGATAACCCAATTTCACTGTTGTGTTTGTCTTGACCACTCTTTGCTCATGCCTGCTAAGGCATTTTTCCCCATTTGAAAAAAAAAAAACGCTGAAATAATCTTTCTAAACGTGGCCGTTGCGTTTCTGAGACGGGGCGCAGGAAGACGCTTTGTTCGGCATCGTCGTCTCCCCGCCGCACGCACGCGTTTCACAGCGTTATGATTCCCCCCACCCCCTCCCCCTAGATGAAACTTCCGGGTCTGCGTGGTGTAAGTACTTGCCGTGATATGACTTGCGCGCGCGCGCGCGTGTGTGTGTGTGTGTGTGTCTCTGTGTGTGTGTGTGTGTCTGTGTGTGTGTGTGAGCGCGCGTGAAGTGTCTTGCGGCACGACACTAGCACACCCTGTCGCGCCGCGTGGTCCCCGAGATCCCATTGTGTGCGGAGGCCTGTAGCCTCTCGCCAGGGTCGTCCCAGCCCCCTGGTGGCACCCGTACAAGCCGTGCAGCTAATAGGCTACTTGCGCTAATTCCTTTATGGCGAGGTTTTTTTTTTTTTTTTTTTTTTTTTAGAAACTAATTGTTTGGGTGCAGCTGGCAACGCCCAGAACCCCAACGCCAACCCCGTCTAGAACCCGCCACCCCTACCTTCCCCCTCCGGCCAGACCGAAACACACGCACCACCCGCGTTGGTTTGGATGTGTGTGTTTTAGTCACCTATCAGCTCCGAAACTTCTACGGTGCGAGAGGCTGGCTGCGTCGGCGCGATATTACATGCGCGCTGTTGATGGTGTGGGGCGATCCTGCGCCGCTCGCTCTGTCTCTCTCGCACCTCCACGCCACGCGCCACGAGTGCGAGAGAGACAGAGCGGCGAGTGCGTACGGCGGCATCGTCCACTGGGGCGTCAGCCTGGCTTGTAATTACGACACTCGGAGACGCGGCACTGCCCTCCTCGCTGAGGCGCTGCAGGGCCGAACCGAGCTGGCTGTGTCAAGTAAAGGAACGGAAATACTAAACCAACTTAACAGGCTGTAATCTTACAACATTTGAATATTCACACACACACACACACACACACACACACACACACACAGAGAGAGAGAGAGAGAGAGAGAGAGAGAGAGAGAGAGAGAGAGAGAGAGAGAGAGAGAGAGAGAGAGAGAGAGAGAGAGAGAGAGAGAGAGAGAGAAAGTGTGTGTCAGCCCTAAGATGTGACGTTTCGTCAATCCTTTCCAATTTTGTATTCCAGGAAACTCTGGTCGTGCCGTGGCCGACCTAAACAAGCAGCGCTGGGCTGTTTTTAATGGCGTCGTCGCTATTTTCCGGGCTAAGTGGGGCAAGTGCTTCCCCGTGACGCGTGTGGCTCATTTGCATAGCTAATTGCGTGGGGTGGGGCATCGCCAGCCCTTGATGTGCTGTCGCACTTCGACGCGTCGAGCAGGAACGCGTTAGCCGCCATTTATAGATGGCGGTGGCACCGCTGCCCTCTTGCCTGCCTCACAGTGGACCTGAAGACAGGTGGAGGCGGCCAAAACTCTAGACGCATTTCGAGCTCCGGCAGGCGCTAAATGGGACTCGAACCGAACGTGTGACCCCGCCAATAGATTGCTCTCCGAACGAGGGATCTATTTGTGGGTTCGAGTCCTGTACAGCGACTCTGGAACTCGAAACGCGTCCAGAATTTTGGCGCTGGCCTCGTTGTAGGACGTGGACGCGACCGACCGGCGGGCGATTGAACCACGTGAGAAATGGCCCAGGTGGGCGAAGGCTGCCCGTGCTGCTTAGCCCCGCGCTGCCTGGGCCCCCGGCCGCCCCCCGCCGCCCCCGGCGGCCCCGGTGTAGTGCGGCGCTCCACACGTCCCAAGAAAGAAAGCGAAGAAAAGGGTGCAAAAACACGGCGCGAGATGGCGGCGGTCGCTTTCGGATCGGAGTGTAGATTTATAGGTCCCGGTCGTAGGTGGCGTGTTTTATGGCGGTGGGCGGCCGGGCGGGCACCTGTAGGTGGGCCAGGTGATGAAGTTCCAGGGCCGGCCAACTTGCACACCCAATTATCGCCAACTCCGACGGCCAGCCCGCACGCCTCGCCCACGGGAGGGATGATCACCTAGGCAGGGCTGGCAGCCTCGTCAGCGACAGGCAGTGTTTGCGTAACGCCAAATCAGCCGGAAATGAAATGTGAAACAAAAAATTCTATCATTTAAAAAAAACAAACTAAATTTTGTTTTAAAATAACGTCTCCGAGGCGCGTTGCCCCACGTCCTTTTAAATTGAACACACGCTGCCGCGGCGTTAGCCTCTTTGTTGGGGCGGGGCGCTCGAAGCCCGGCAGGGCGGCGGGTGTTTCAGCATAGGGCTTATTGGTATGCGATCCGATTACGGTTCAGTTGGATCCACTTTTCGCTCCGGCGGCCGCAAGCCCTACGCCCTATCGATGATGCCTTGCATCAATTATCATGGCAAACAGCTGCAAAGTGGGAGTGGCCAGTCCCGCCCCGCCCCGGTTTATCTCAAAGCAGTTTACCGTTAGTCCGTTCAACTGCGCAGAGTGGCTGTGCGGCTTTTGCAGGTGAAGTTTCTGCAAAAGCTCAAAGGATTGTACAGTTCGGGTAACGAGACACCTAACCTAATTTAACTTATTATTTTATTTTTTCTTTCTTTTTTTTTAATTTTTGGCTTTTATTTTTTTTTTTAAAGTGTTTGGCGAGGGAGCAGGGCGGCTGGCTGGGACGCTGGATGGCAGAGCTTTGACCAAAGTTTGCCTCGGGGCAGCGGGCCGGGAAAGAGTCGTATTTGTGTTGGGGGATAATTTCGGTTTGTGTAGCGGTTGTGTTAGCGTCAGCGGGTTCGAGTTGGCACGCGCAAGGAAGGTCTTGCCCTGAATGCTGGAAATTCGAGAGGGATCTATAAACTTGAGGTGCATCGGGGTGTCTCTCTCTCTCTCTCGGGATTAGCCGGCGGGCGGAAAGGCTCGGCCGGGCAGCAAAACGACGAGCCAAAGTGGAAAGTTTTGATGAGATGGAGGCACTCCTTGATCTGCTGACGTTGCACTGATCATGCATCCGCTGCAGCGGGACCAGCCGCTCGGGGAATCGGAGAGGGGGGGGGGAGGGGTAAGATTGAAGAGGGCAGAGCACAGAGAGCGATTGCAGTCCTGACAGAACGACAAGCCCATTGCAGTTGGTCTGTTTATGTACCGAAGAGGACTGAGATCGGTCCAGGGAGGGAGCCGCCCTGCGCAGCATCCTAGGCAGTAGTTTGTTATCCGTTTTTACGCCCTTGGCTCGGGGCGGGGCGGGGCGGGGCGGGGCGGGGCGGGGCGGGGCGGGGCTACTACACGGGGATTACAACGACTCGCACCTGTGCGTCGTGGGCTCGTCGCGGAGGGAGGCTCGCATCGTGGCGCCAAGTGCAGCTGAGGGGAGAGGGAGAGGGAGGGAGAGAGAGAGAGAGAGAGAGAGAGAGAGAGAGAGAGAGAGAGAGAGAGAGAGAGAGAGAGAGAGAGAGAGAGAGAGGAGATCCTGGCCCCGCGACCCCTGTGGATTCTCACTAGGCCGTGAGGCGATTTTGCGGCTCTCCGAAAGAGGGGTGGCGGCGTCTGGGTGGGGTAGGGGAGCGCGTCCCTGGCCGCCCCGCCCCGCCCCGCCCCACCCCGCCCAGTGTCCTGCAGAGTGACCTCTTTTCACTTTCCTACACCCCGTATTTGCCGGCCGTTTCATTTTCAACACTGCTGCCGCCTCTACATTCCGCTGCCCCCACCCGTTCCCCGTACCTTTTCTTCGGCTGCTTATCCTCGCCCCCCCCCTCCCCCCCGCTCGGGCGCGCCATGGCGCCCCTTGTCCCTTTCACCGGAGGCAAAGGGTTCCGCCGGCCCGGCGCTCGGAGGTTCTCCTCGTGAATTATGAATATGGACACGATGAAAAGAGGAGAGGTTGGGCCCCTATTTGCCAGGTGTAGGCGCGCTGCGGCGGCGCGCTGTAGTGCTGGGTAATGGTGCGCGAGGCCGCCGCGGCGCCGCCCCTCGAGGTGGTTTACGAGGCCCTGCTGCTGGCCGGCCCGGGCACAGCGGGCGACACCACCGCCCGAAGTAATCCGCGGACTAAATTTTGTGGCGGAGCAGCGAAGCCGCGGCCAAGCTATTGCTCCGTCAGGGCCCGAGCCGTTTCGTATATCTTGTGTAATTTAATCGCATCCCGCATCTTTTCGTGTGGCTCTCTGACAATGTGTGTGTGTGTGTCTTCAACCCCCCTCATCATAGTCTAAAGCAACTTTTGAATTTATCGTGCATACAGCCAGCCACTCACGCCGTTTTTGCCGTGGGTTTTATGCCCAGAACGACCCAAGAGAATTATTTTCAGTGTCCCTCTAATCTTGCTCTCTCTCTCTCTCTCCCTCCCTCTGGTTCTCACCCTCGCTGGCTCCCCTTCGTTATCTGCCTTGTTTGAATTATCACAATCCTCTTTTCCCTCACCTGACGAGGCAACTTCAGGTGGACATTTTTACGTTTCGCCGCTCCTTGTTATACCTTGTTATTGTTGCATTTTCTGTCTCTCTCGCTCCCCTCATCCTGGCGGTCCAATTAGGCGCAGCGTCATATTCGGGGGCGCGGCGAAACTTGTCCTGTTCGTCGCTTCACTCGCTTTCCTAACGTCATCACGCGTTTCTGTTGTTATTCTTTCTTTCGTTGTTTCCTCGTGTAAGCACCTGTGTGTCACCATTTCCTTTCCTTGCTCCGTTTTTTTTTCGGTGACGTGAGGGTTTTTTTTCCGCGCTCATAAAAGTTTTGGCGCGGAAATTTTTCTTTTTTTGGGGGGCAGGGCGATGATGGTCCCGCCACCCGTAAAGAAGGGCAAACGGCTGTGACGCCACCTCCACTTAGCGAATAAACGGCAAGACTTTCTCCCGATTTTGTTCCCCCCCCTTTTTTTTTTTTTTTTGGTCCTTGGCGCAGGGAGGTGTGACAAACGACTGTAGATAGTATCGAGAAAAGGGGGAGGAAAGCCGGGGGGGGGGAGGAATTAGGTCGCTCTGGGCGGCGCGCTCTGCGGGGATGACTGCGCAGTTTCGCCTTCGCCATGAATGCAGACACCGGAAGGTATTACAGAGTACACCCTCCGGGATTAAGCGGTGTGGCCGGTCGAACGGAAATGGCAACTTGGTCGCTTCCCTGTTTTCACCTCGGGGATGTAACCCAACCTCTACTCAGCGCACTTTTTCTTTTTTTCCCTCCGTGTTTTCCAAGTGGTTTGTCAGTCTGAGCAGTCTGGTACAGCATGTTCACCTAGCTGCGCGCAAACTCTCTCTCACTCTCTCTCTCTCTCTCTCTCGCTCTCGCTCTCGCGGGCAACTTTGTGGCTAACTGCGCACGCTACGGCACGGCATCCACCTGCACCTCTTACCTTGACTGCCCCAACCCACTTAGCCGCAGCGCGCACCCACTTACGCCAACTTGACTGGCGTCTCATGCCGTGAGTTTGGGAGAGAGAGAGAGAGAGATGGCGGACTGGGCTTGAGAAGAAGGGGTGACTCTCTCTCAACACGCCAGAAAAAGAAGAACACCAGTTACAAGAGCCGATAGCCTTGTGGACAGGTTATTGGGTTTCCCTACCTGTGGGTGGGCCATCACGATGCCGGCCGCTGAAACATGACTAACATTCCCAGCCCGCAAAGCGCGCGTTCCCCTTTATTCTTCGGCATAACTCCCCTCTGCACCTCTCTACCTGCCTCTCTGGAGGCCCTCTCCAGCACTCCCACCCCTTAGGCCACATTACTCCCACCCGTCTGCACTCTGGGGCCGCGCGAGAGGCGTCTCTCTCGCACGCGCGGGGCGCGCTGTGTGGGTGCGAGGGAGACGGACCGACGCGCCTAGTTAGGCCCGGCCCGGCGGGCGACCCGGCGCGAGCGTGGGCGGGGTTCAGTTCCGAACATGCATCCCTCTCTCGCCACGCCAGCGAGTGCGAGAGAGACGGAGCGAGGACTCTCTGCAGCGCGGTGCTGCCATTGTCCCGGCTGGCGCTGCACGCCGCGTCGTCGGCAGGCTGGCGGCGATGCAGGCGCACCCTCAAGTGAGAATCGAGTGCCGCCGCTACTCGCACAGCACCGCCCCCCCCCCCCTTCCCGCGCGTGGGTGTGCGTTTGTGTGGTTTGGCGGGGTTTGGCGTCGTGTGACGTGGCTTTCCAGTTTACACATAGCTCAGCCGTTTGTTGACGCTGGCGGTGGCGGGGCGGGGTGGTGCCCGGGGGGGCTGTCTGTGGCTTTGGGGTCTGCCCGTGTGGCGGGGCGTCTCGGCGCGTTGGACCATGTGGCACAGATAGTCGTGGCGCTTCGGCATGCTTCAGCAGCACCCACGCCGCGCTGGCTGCGCTGCCTCGCCCGCCCCGACAGCTATTAAATCGTGTATAAATTGGCGCTTGGGTGGGGCGGAGCGGGTGGAGCGGGCCGCCCACCACACGGCTGGTACACGGCAAAAGATCTCCTCAGCCCAACGCGGCCTGGCTCCGCCCGAACGCGGGACATGGAGGGAGTCACCGCCCACGCCGTCTTGACTGTCTTGACTCACGCTCCTCTGCGGTTCAAATTTCGGCGCCGTGTGACGACGAATGTGGGACACGCGGAGGGCGTGGGCGTGTGCGCTCCGTGTCGCCCTGCCGCCCACTGTGCGCCAGGCCCCTGCGAGCTGGCCCGGGCCGGCCCGCCCGGCAGCGCCGTGCGGCGTGCGGCCTACCGTCCCGATGGCAGGCGCTATGCGCGGCGCGTTGAGCGGGTGGGACGGAACAGTGTGGTTGCGGCGGTGCGGTCGGGGGCGCCACGCCACGCCACGCCGCGCCACGGGGTAGCCTTGTGCGGTGTGCACCGCGTGGCGCGGAACCGCGGGACACGCGGCGCTGCAGCTTACCATTGTTGCCCGATAGTTTACCGAACATGTTGTGTTGCAGATCTTCCCCGACGTGTACCACTTCGAGCACAAGAGGGTCGCCAAGCGGTCCGTCGACCCCAGCCCCCACCATGACCACCGACTCCTCAGCGAGCCGACGGTAAGGCGACGACCGGAGCTGTTACTTTGGCTAGTCGGGGGTTGGCGTTTGATGACGGCGGTTTGTGTTGGCAGGTCAAGTACGCGCGGCAGCAGAGGATCAAGCGGCGCGTCAAGAGGGACTTCGTGGAGGTGCGGGACCGCGCCGGCCGCGAGGAGCGGGGCGCGCGGACCGGGCCGCGCACGTCGCGCTCCAAGACCCCCGTCATGTTCACCGACCCCCGGTGGCAGCAGATGTGGTACCTGGTGAGTACCAGGCCGACAGGCGCGGATCCAGGATCCTTTCAAGGAGGGGGTCATTTGACGGTTTTTTGCCTGCTCACAGAACCGCGGCGGCGGCCTGGACATGAACGTGCAGCCCGCGTGGGAGGAGGGCTACACCGGCCGGAGCGTGGTCGTCACCATCCTGGACGACGGCCTGGAGAAGGACCACCCGGACATCTTCAAGAACTACGTGAGTGGAAAGCGGCAGACAAGTTTGTTCAAGGAAAAAAATTAACCAAAGAAAAATTGTAACCAAACAAAATTAAAAAAAAAATGTCACAAAAAAAAAATAATTGACGGGTATTTGAACCTCTGCCTCCAGGACCCACTGGCGAGCTACGACGTGAACAGCCACGACGACGACCCGATGCCGCGCTACGACATGCTGGACTCGAACCGGCACGGCACGCGCTGCGCCGGCGAGGTGGCGGCCACGGCCAACAACTCGATCTGCGCCGTAGGCGTGGCGTTCGGCGCCAGCGTGGGCGGCGTGCGCATGCTGGACGGCGACGTGACGGACGCCGTGGAGGCGCGCTCGCTCAGCCTCAACCCGCAGCACATCGACATCTACTCGGCGTCCTGGGGGCCCGACGACGACGGCAAGACGGTGGACGGGCCCGGCGAGCTCGCCACGCGCGCCTTCCTCGAGGGCATCACCAGGGTCAGTCCACCGACACTTCGCCAACAATTTAAAAAAAAAAAAAAAAAAAAAAAAAAAAAAATCATTTATTTATCGGTTTGACAATGAAATGGTTTTGGCGCAGGGCCGTGGAGGCAAGGGGTCCATCTTCGTGTGGGCGTCTGGCAACGGCGGCAGGGACATGGACAACTGCAACTGCGACGGCTACACCAACTCCATCTGGACCTTGTCCATCTCCAGCGCCACGGAGAACGGCCTGGTGCCCTGGTACTCGGAGGCGTGCAGCTCCACCCTGGCCACCACCTACAGCAGCGGCCAGACCGGGGAGAAGCAGGTCCGTCCTCAGTTTGTTTCCGTTTTCCTGATGGGTTGACTTGGGTGTCTTGACGGGCTCGTTGCTGATGCCAGGTGGTGACCATCGACCTCCACCACATGTGCACGAGCTCGCACACCGGCACGTCCGCGTCGGCGCCCCTGGCGGCCGGCATCTGCGCGCTGGCGCTGGAGGCGAACCGCGACCTCACCTGGAGGGACATGCAGCACATCGTGGTGCGCACCGCCAGGCCCGCCAACCTGCAGAGCAGTGACTGGGCCGTCAACGGCGTGGGCAGGAACGGTCTGCAATTTTTTTTATTTTATTATTTTTTTTTTGAACAAAATTATTTTTTTAAATAATTTTTAAAAATAATTTTTGCGTGTGTGTGCAGTGAGCCACTCGTTCGGCTACGGCCTGATGGACGCGCACGCCATGGTGCAGCTGGCGCGGACCTGGAAGGCGGTCCCAGAGCAGCGCCGCTGTGAGGTCTCCGCCCCGCACGTGGACAAGTAAGTCGCCCCGCCCCGCCCCCGGGGAGCCCTTGGGTTCGGCCCTCTGAGAGCCTCCCTGAGTGCGTCCTCCCCGTTGCAGGCTGATCCCGTCCAAGAGCCAGGTGGTGCTGCAGCTGCACGTCAAGGAGTGCGCGGGCGTCAACTTCCTGGAGCACGTGCAGGCCAAGATCAGCCTGGCGTCGTCGCGGCGCGGCGACCTGCAGATCCACCTGACGTCCCCCAACGGCACGCGGTCCACGCTGCTGGCGCGCCGCCCCCACGACATGTCGCGGGCCGGCTTCACGGCCTGGCCCTTCATGTCGGTGCACACGTGGGGCGAGCAGCCCTTCGGCGTGTGGCAGCTCGAGATCCACAACGAGGGCAGATTCCTAGGTGAGCACGCGAGGGCTCGGCCCTTCGCCAGACTGACTGTTGAACATGAATTTGCCTTAAAAGACGCGGCCGGTGAGATGGTAACGGTGTGCCGCCTGCTAACCCTCCCACCCCACTCGCCGCCGCAGCCTGTAGCTCGACGTGCCTGTCACTAACTGTGTCGTGCCTTCTCTCTCTCTCTTCCTCCCTCTCTCTCTCCACTTTGCTCGCCGCCGCCGCCGCAGGACGAGCCACTCTCGAGGAGTGGGCCCTCATTTTTTACGGAACCTCGAATTTCCCGAACCGCGACGAGGAGCACTTCCACGGCGCCGACCTGGCCGACCTGACCGGACCGCCCTACCAGCACCTCGGCCCCTTCACCCAGCCCCCCTCCAAGGCCCCCTCCAAGGCATCCCAGTCCTCCGCGGGCCGGAAGACGTCCCTCATGTCGCCGCCCTCGGGGGTCAACCTGCCGTCCTACCCGCGCAAGAACAAGAAGCAGAGCAAGAACAAGGCCACGGCGCGGCCGCCGACGTCGTCGTCGTCCTCGGTGCCGCGCAACGCCACCAAGTCGACGCAGAAGAACTACCTGCGGATCCTGACCACGACGCGGGAACCCAAGGCGGACTCGAGGGCCGACGCCACCACGTCTGTGCCGCGCGCCAGCAAGAACCTCAAGGCCGTCAAGGCCGTGCCCAGGGTGCGGAGCACCACGACCCCCGCGCCCGCCGCGCCCATCGTGCCCGTCGTCATGGAGCAGGAGCGCGACGCCCGGCCCGTGGGGCAGTCCACGCTGTTCCAGCAGTACGCCAAAGTCCATCTGTACCCCGTGTTCCCGTTCCACGAAGACGTGGGCACCGCGCAGTCAGGCTTCGGCGGCCGGGCGCCCCCTCCCCCGCCCCCTCCCCGCCCCTCGCCGCCCGCCCCCGCCCGCAACCCGCCGCGCGAGAAGAGCGGCTCTCGGCAGCGCCACCAAGGGGAAGGCAAGAACAACAAAAACAAATCCTCTATCGGCATGCTCCTTGTTGCTGCGTAGCCTTTGTAGCGGCAGGTGCTCTCGCTTTAGTTTCTTGGTCTCACTTTACTTTGTCACTGGTTTTGTTTACTTTTCAGTCGTTTTATTTGTTTTTTTTTGTCGTTGATTGTCTGAATGGTTTGTAATAATTTGACAGCTACTGTACTTCAATTAGAATGTGTGTTGTTATTTTTTGTTTTCATTGTTTTGCATGAAGTACTTTTTGGTAGATTGGCCATGCAAGAGCAAAGAGCAATCATCAATACGTTTACTATTTTGTTCCGTTTTTTATTTCAAGGAATTCTTCAGTGAATAGCCCGACAGAATTCTTTGCTTTGCTCCACACTTTGTTCCTGTATTATTGCTGTTCTACTGGAGTATTCCGGTGTTTCTTTGCATCTAGGAGCCGCACGAGTTCTTTGATATCATTATCTTGCTGATTGATTTAGTTGCTGTGCTGATGTAGTTTGATTCTGCTCAAAAAAAAAACTCAGGGCTAACGCAGGACTTTTTCTGTTCAGGAACACTCACAGAGTGGAAGCTGATTCTGTACGGAACTGAAACAGAGCCTGGCAGCGATGGCACCAGGAAACCTCCAGTCAACAACGGCAATCCAAAATATGGCATCAACCGTCCTGTTAATAACCAATCTTCCCCCAATCAAGGTAAGCAATCACCATCCTTTTTGTTATTAATCACAAATTTCTCTTAAACGTTAGAGTAAACCTAAATCCTACGGAGGAGGTACAAGGGAGTAGTTTACCTTTGGTCTGCAAAGAAAGCTTCATGTTGCTTTTCGTTATTGGAAAAGTTCTTCTGAACTTTCCAAAATTGCTCGAATGGAAAAGTATGCAGCAAGCCAAAAAGGACTTCATATGTTTGCAAGATTTGGCCATTAATTTATTTAAAATGGTTGTACAAAGCCTGGAAGCTTTCAGGAATTTTTTTTAAATTACCCACTCAGACCTGATGGTTTTAGAGGAATTATATAATAACTTTAGTAATTACATTTTTTATTATTTGCCACTGTGATAGATGCCATAAACTCCAACTTAATTTGTGCTTCAGCATGCTGTAAATAGATGAAGTAGTGGCAGTATTTGATCTTTCAGTCAGCTCAGAGAGAGCTGCTAATCCTTAGTGTGTGACACTGGCACTATTTTTGTGTAAATTACAAAGTTATTTTGCAACTTGCTATTTCCTTATCTGTGGCACTTTTTGTATTGGTCCGTATGCTTCCCTTTATCCTGTTGCTTCGTGTGGATTGGATGTTACATAGTGTGGAGTTTGGGAAAGTCTTTCAGTTTTGCTGTGGATTTTGTTTCGTTGTTGAGGAGTGGGTTAGTAATTAAATGTTTTTGTGTCTGCTTTATTTTTCAGGTATTCTCCAACTTTTGTTGAGAATTGCAAGGCCTTTTTTATGTTATAATTGCTAGTTACTTAACATGGCATAGCTACGTAGTTCTGTTCTGGTTGTCAAATCGTTTGGGGGTTTTATCTCTTTGGCCTTAGTCCCCTATGTTGTATCACTTTGGATTTATGTTTTAGTATTATACCATGCCTTCAAAGTAGCATTACCTCTGTGTTTGGTGTCATTATTTTCTTAAATCAAACCTTGCCTCTCCTTTTGATAAATATTGGTTCTATCCCTTTGAACTTTCTCTTTTACTCACTTTGCTTATTTTTCCCAATGATACCCATTAAAAGTCAATAGACTTATAACAGATGCTACAAGTTTCTTAAGAACTCTGCACAGAACAGTTTTTAAGTAGAGATTTATTTGCAGTTACAAACACAATTAAGATGTATTTAGGGTGTTGAGACACAACTTCCCAAGTTCTTAAAGAAATCAAACAAACAAAGATTACCTAACTCTCCACTGGTATTTTTATTTTGCATGAATTTTGGATTACTGACTTTAGTTGGATGCTGTATATATACTGAAACCGACGCTGCATGCATTTTGATCATTACATCCTTCTAAAACTCTGTCTAACTGGGGTATACATGCAAAATTAATTAACTAATTAAGGTGTTGTGCAAAGTTAGTTTCTGCTGCATGTACTTGATTGGTTCTTTATCAACTACCAAGATTTCTACAACATTGCATTAGGTTCAGCCTTCCTTACTTAGTGCTCAAAGTAAACAATAACAAGGAGTTTGAAATGCATGTTGCTTCGCATGGTGAGTATTTTATTATTTTGATTTGGAAAGTTATAAGACATGGCTTTGATCTTTAGTGGAAAGCAGAAGAAAATTGTTCAATAAGAAACACCTTATGTAGGGAAAAGAAAATATAGAGTGTACAGTCTCAAAATTTGAATTTGCTGATTTTTCTTTTCATGAACAACCATAGAAAATTATTTTGTTTTAAAAAGCTAAGAAGTATTTTTGCAGTTTCTGTATTTGCTATGGCTTTCACAGATGAAAACGTGGTGGAGCCAGACATTGGGCGGCAGTGGAAGGAAGTCCCAGTGGGCCATGCTCGAAATGAGGTTCAACGGACCACAACTGAAGATGGAACTTCGAGCTCCGGGTGTGTGTCGCAGGATTCAACTCATCGCTATTGTCTAGGTTTGTGCTTACTTTTGTTACTATTGCTGCAGCTTGTGACAGCACCACACATGCCAGGTGATAAATTACATCACATGTCAAAAATATCAAATATAGAGAAGCACTCTAACATATCAAGTCCAACCAAAGTTACAAAACATAAAAGAAGTTTGCATGGGACCAGATGTGTCTCATGTACAGAAAACACCGTAGTCATTCTCAAGAGGAATGTCTTGGCAGCCCAAGGCTGTACCATCTTAAATAGCAATAAATCCACTGAGGATACTTCTGTTTTAGCAAATTCTAAAGAAATATGTGTGGAAACACCCTGTGTCAGGCACAGATGTGTTTCGTCTAAAGTTAATAATGCCAAAGGCAGGTTCTCTGCAAGAAATGTGTTAGGGTGTTCACAAATTGAATGTGTGTAATGATGCATGTATGTGCTTCATTCCCAGTGGTCCAAGCCATTACTGTTATGATCTAGTTAAATCAGTGATGTTTGTTTGTAAAAAATGACCCTTTGTTTTTCTCTTGAAATGTGAGTATTTATTTCTGTACTAGACTTTATTTATGTAATTTTAATTTAGTTTCATTTTAGTTCAGTAGAGTCATTTTCAAGTACTTATTTCTACAAGCCGTTTGGCTCTGAATTTTATTTCCTTGTTTTATTACTTCATAATTTTATTTCTATGACGTCACCACAGATAGTACATGATAGATGTTGGAGGTTGTACTGAATGTTTTTTGGTAATATTTTAAAATGAAGCGTGCCAGAATAATAATAATAATAATAGTAATAATTATAATAATAATAAATGGAGTGAAGTGACATTGTTAACCCAATGGGACAAGCCATTTTATACTATTTCTTTTTATGTTATACCGTCTTCCCAGTATGTATTAGTTTACTTTGTCCATGTTCAAGACTGATGTGTGGTTTTATTGGTGGCCTTGTTAAAGCCACCTTGAGCCTTACATTGTGGCGGATGAACTAGTTATTATTGCATATCTTGATAGGTTATCCATTTAGTAAGCTTGTCTCTGTTAAAGATTGTGTGTATTTCAGTTCCTATTCTGCTCTTATTAACTAGAGGGAAAATAAAAATTGATATTTTAAAAATAGTTAGGCAGCTTGCTCTCAACATTCCGGTTTTGAGTAAATGAATGCATCATTTTATTTCATTTGGGCCAAGGTAACAACTATACCACAGTATTAAGAGTGGGACTGAACTTGGGATTCGCACAAATGTATGGACTTGATATTGATTGAAAGATTCATTTTTTTTTAACTTACTGTGTAGGGTTTGTGAGAATCTCAAAGAGCACCTGGTAACTGGTATCATGTTACCTTGAAAATGGCTACTCTTGTCTAGTCCAATCACTTTAATTTTTGTGACGATGTTTCCAAAAAACCTATAAAAATGAAATAGTTTGCCCACCGTGTGTGGACTTCTTTGCAACTCTTTTATTTACTTTATTTTGTTTCCCTTGGTCATTCATGTGGCCCTTATTTTCATTGTGCATGAGGACAATGTATTCCATTTTTCACTAAATTATGTTGTAGACATCTGTTTGGAAGGAACAATTTGAAACTATTCTCATACCAAAGAATTGCTGAAGCTTAGTAATTGCTGCCTGCTCTCATGTGCATGTGGGTTGAGCAGACTGCATTTGCTTTCCCTAAAAACCACCCAACTCCTTTCTACTCTTTTTTCCAACATCTTTGAACAACTTGTTTATCGAGAAAGTGACCTCCACATAAACTTCCGCACTGCGCAAGTGTCAACCAGGTGAATCTGTGGAGTAGGTTTCTCGCATATGTGGTTGTTTTTGCTCATTTCATAAATTAGTTACTTTTGCCTAATTTATGGTCCTAATACTGTTAAATGAAAAGCTGGTGCATAAGTTTTATTCTAATGTGTGAGACGCATGCTGTGGTGATGTTATATATCATTGATGTTTTGTACAGTATGAAATATCTGCTCTTTTCTTTTATGTAATTGTTGGACTTTGTGTGTAAATTTGTAGAGTTTTAATTTAAATGTGTATTTAAGTAAGTTGTGACTGTATTGTAATTATTGTATATGAGAGAAGCCCTTTCCTTAAGAAGGAAGCTGATTTTCCTTGCTCAAACGGGATACAAACAGTTACCTAACATGGGGATTGTGTCAGACGTTTTGATCAACTGTAATAATGTGATAAGCAGAAGCTTAGCGAGTAAAGAGCTCTTAAGAGCTGAACTGTAAGGACTCAACATATATTATGTAATTATTGATTTTCATGTGTGCAATAATGTAATGTTCCCCATTTTCAATTCATAATTAAAATCAGTCAAAATACATAATAGAACAAACATTTAAAAAAAAAAAAAAAAAAAAAAAGGATTTGCTCCGAGAGCTATCACTTTGATCATTTCAAAAAGATACCCACCAGGTTTCCATGAGTTGACGAGGAAAGAAAAAACCTTATTTTAAATGGCTGTTATTGAGGCTGCTAAGTTGTGGTTTTAGCTCGACTTACTAACTCATGGCACAGAATAACCAACAATGTGATATCATTTACTCTGTACTAGAGTGCATTATTACTTAAAATGAACATTATCTGATAAAATATTGTTTCTTTTAATTTGTTTTGTTGTTCTAGTAACACGCAATGAGGTGTTGTTTGACTGTTTGACTTTTTGTTGGTGCTAGAAATCAGTTCTTGACAACTTTTGTTTAGAATGAAACTTGCTTATTATAATTAGTTCTCACATCAGTTGTTTGAAGAACTCCAGGATTAAAGTAAAGTGCGTTCATTGTTGAGGAGTGAAGTCTCTTTTGGAATAAATTAACAGCGTAACAGTGTTTATGTTGTATGTATTAGAGTGGCTTTCTGTTGCTTCAAAACATATCCTGAGGACTTATAGAAATACTTGCGAAACAATCGCCAAGTTTTTATTCAATTCAAAATCCTTTATTAGATCAATCACATTAAGAAGAGCAGTACTGTTCATTTCAGGTTCTTCCAAACACATAACTGATTATTTTGCCTTCAATCAAAGTTTGAGAATCAACTTAACCACACCAATAAAAATTGCAGTTAATGGTGCTCTGGGAGGGAATGTAGGTGGGGCATGCGGATGACCTAACTCTTAACCGGTACCAAGAGAGACATGAAGCAAAAGCGTTGCAGGTATAGATTAGATAATTAGATTAAATTTCCAACATTCATTGGATTCTGTTTCTTCCATTAGAGTGTCATTGAAAGTTGTCTCCTTTTTCTTTGTGTAAATAGTAAATTTTAAACAAAATAAATGAATGAATAGTGTGATGTTTGAAATGGCGGGCACCTAATTATTCTTGTGAAGTCAAGTCCTTTCTGGTCAAGTGCAATGAATAGAGGGAGAGACAAATTAGAAGAGGACAAGAAAAGAATTGCTCCGAACAATGCACGAAAACATTGCAAATTTTCCCTCAGAGCACATTAATATTTTAGAGACTGGAGTGAAACTGTTAGCTTTACCACACTACATTCCTAGACACAAAGTTTATCCGCATGGAGGCATAATCATACTCTTCTTCCCTGTTGTCTTTCTACTTTTCTTACCAGCACCTGCCCTCTCAATAAAATGGGATGCAGCAGGGTTGATTTGCCAAAGCTTAAACTGTAAGGGGAATGATAAAACTTTGCCGAGTTGACCCTCTGAATCTTCACAAATCACTGTCGAAAACAGAGCACCCTCTCTTGGTACACATGTGAGATCATGATTGGTGCACTTGCATCCAAGTTGAGTTAACAGGTGGAGGATAAATGGGAGTTTTTTTTTTAATCCCTCTCTTGTGAGGGCTAAGAAGTGCCTGGCTGCTGTCCACAATTGTCACCTATATGATCGGTGTCATGGTGAGTCAGCTTCGACACTGTGCATAACATACAGCAACCCTTTTGAGCATGATCATTTGATTCTAGTAGCTTGTAGATGACATTCTCTTTTTAGTGCCGCACTATGTAGTTGTACATTTTCATGTCTTTTTATTACCTCTGGCTTGCATTTAGTTATTGTGAAATCCTGTCATCACAAGACACGTTGAACAAAATACAACTTAGAATATTGTTTTATCAATGACACTTGGTAGATAGAAATAAAGTGCATGCCCCTTTGCTTCACAAAATGAGATGGGGCATGTAAAGTTTGCCCATACTGCTGACTTTCATCAATCTGAAAAGGCATCAAGTTATGTAAACTACACGCTCTGATTGTTTTATTTTTCTCTGCTTGTATTCCACAATTCTTTCTCCCATTTATATTTTATGTGTTTGTTCCTTTTGCTTTCTCTCGTTTTATCCTTTTTTGGTTCCCACTTCGGTTTTTGTAGTGTGGTTTGAGTGTCTTTTGTTTGTATGTGTGCAATGTTTTGGTAACATTCAATGGTGGAGGTGTGGACTGTTCCTGTAAGTAGTATCTTTGGTTTAAAGTCACTTTTTTGGTGTGCTTTGGTTGACTTTCTACTTCTCTCTTTTAACACAATGCAAGTTAAAATAGTTATCTTCTTATCTTACTGTCTGTTCCTCTTTCAAAAATAGTCACCTGATTTTGCACTTCTAAATTTTGTGTTTTATAAATATTTTGCCACTTTTTATGCAAGAAAGTTAGAAAGTTCTTTCAATTGCTGGCTATTTACATTGTTAGGGTATCGGCTGTTAGACTGCGGCCACCTTGAAGCCATATTCTTGGCTCTCCTATCTCTCATGAATTTAACGGTGAAAGAAGTGTTGCATATCCTTTCTTTTGCAGAGTGCGCTCCAAACTTGTGGTTGTGGCAGGGTCAGTGTGAAGAGAAGTGCCCAAACCGCACTTATGGGACAGTGAACCCGGCATCTCACATTGCTGTGTGCACTTGGTGTCATTACTCTTGCAAGCAATGCACTGGGCCCAACGACTATGAGTGTACAACTTGTTTCGGTGATTGCCGCTGTGTTTAAGGTAAGCACTTATGAACTTGAAACTATTAAGCAGTTGAAAACGGATTGGTAAGCTTGCAATTATTTTGTCTTACTGTTACAGCCACGAGAATCAGAAACCTTCTGTTATCCCAAGACACTGCTTCCTTCTATGGATACGGCAGTATGGTATCAGAGAACTGTTGCAGTGTTTTCCATTGCAATTGTTCTTTTGATCATAGTAATTGTTTTTATGGTTGTGAATTTTGTTCGGTATGGGAGTATATCAAATCAATATAAAATTGTCAAGACAGATGATAGTTAACGATAGTTGACCTAATCCTTTAGACACAAATTCTTGAATTTGATTTTAAGTGCAGGAGCCTATCGATATTATTATGATATTTTTTGTTGCTGAAGAATTTCTCAATGTAAATCTTTGAGCTGTGTTACAAGACTTGTGTTTGGGGTTCACCACCAAACTCAAACATGTTACCATGTAAAATTGTAGATGTAGATGACTTGTTTTAGAAAAAAAGAAAAGAACTACTTCAACTACATCTTATTTGATGGATACTCGTCATGAGGGAAAGTTGTGATTCAAACATGATTATGAGAGAGTTCACAAGTCTGTTAAAGAGTTTATTAGTAATAATGTAGATTTTGATTGTTGATCTCTGACTCCTAATAAAAGAGCCTCTGTGATAGATCCGATTATTACTATTATAAATTGCTTGTTGATGTTTTTAGATAGCTAACTGCTTGTTAATAAATCAATAATAATGATAAAAATCGAATTCACCAAGGGATGAAAATGGCACAATCAGGTTTGATGTTTTTAAAACTAGTGAAAGTGTAGATAAATATTTTCTCAAAAGCATAAAAGTTAATAAAAACAATTTTTGGAGAAGATATTGCTGAGCATGAGGTCAACTCCCTTACTTACATGTGACATAACAGCCAGGGAGACATTGAGGTCAAAACTTGAGTGTAGCATCTGAAACAAATGCAAATAAGGTCTGGGTGTAAACACAATGGATTAGGAGGAAAGAGCAAAAGATTCCTTAGAATTGCATCCTTACCACTTGCTTCAATTTTTATGTGTTTGCCTTTCCATGTATCCTCTAGCTTCCGCACAAACTCTTCAAAAATTACAACTCCTTTATTCATACTGGTTTTCTTGTAATCCTTGACTCGTCTCAGGTTGCCTTGGCCTTCATTGCTGTCTTGCATTTGTTCTTCATCAAATTTTCCAATTTCATGAATTAGTTGACTGAAAATGCAAATAGGCAGGTAATATTTCTTCAAACATCTTCACAAAAAAATAAAATTTACCATGACTATCATTTAAACGCAAACAGTCATACTTGATTGTGGGGACATTCATTGGGTTGAACTTTTCAGCAGCCTTGGGATTAAAAGGAATACAGACTTTACCAGTCTTGGGATGTATACAGAATGGTGCTTTGAGCAAGTGATTCATTCCCTTAGAAACATTTATATCCAGTCGAGGATACGTGTACTGGAACATAATTTCTTCTAACAAATACTGACGCCACTTCTTCACCTGGCCCTTCACAACAAAATCATTATCAATTCAAAAGAAAGACAAAGAAAAAATTGCAATTCATATGAATTCTAAAAGCACTAGACTTACTTTCTTAAGAGCACTTTGGAAAACGGCTGTCAAAGCATGCCACCTGGGTAAAGAGGTGCTGTGCTTGTTCATCTCTCGTTCCATGTCTTGTCTTAGCTGTTCATCAGGCACTAGAGATAACACTTTTGCCATTCTTTCAGGGGTCCCCAATATATCTTGACCTTCTACACACATGGACTCAAACTTTTGTTCAATAAAGTTTTTAGCTCGCCTGATAAAAATAGCAATAAATTAAAAGGATGAAATTTTCTATACTTGAAAGAGCTCAAGTTAACTGATGGAAACCTACTTGATGGAGTGGTGAAGCTTGTCTGAGTTAAGAGTGACTTTCTTAGTTTTGTTCTCACCACCAGTGACAAGCTGGAGGTATTCAGCCACAGCTGAACGCGCAGAAACTTCTAGCTTCCTTGCACTTTCATCGGACACCCAGCAATGAACACCTCGGCGTCCAGAGAACACCCATAGAAGATGCTCCCAACCAAAGTCCTCTGCAGAAATAAATAAAAATGTGACAAGCTGATAGAAAATTATCAATTCAATGCTCAACAGACTAAAGATAGACACCTCTCAATGCTGCATCAAGTACTTTGCAGGCCACTACCATAAACTTCCAGCATTTATTACAGATGTCTGCACCAGTGCAGCATGTTCTCACATCATCATAATCTGTCATATCAATATCAAATACTAATTCTCTTTCCTGAGGCTGAAAAACTGCTGTCGTATGTCTTTCTTCAGGCCTGCAACCGCAAATAAATCATACTGAAGTATTTCAATTGTTGTGTTGTTATTCAATTACCTTACAAACTACTACTACCTTGAAGCATACACAGCACCAATATCAATTTTATAGGGACAACGCTTCTGTATTTCTTTTTCCATGTCTTCTCGATTAGAGAAAGACTTGAAGCGAATATAGATATCTTCAGCAAGGGTAAATGAAAACTCACGATTTTGAAAATAATTGTTTTCAACTAAAAGAAAAAAGAGAAAACAAATTGATACCAAAGAGACACTAGTAGAGAAATGCTCCAATATAAATTTCTAAGTAAACTAGCAGACCTACCATTCCCGTAACTGATCCATCGATAGAAAGGTCCATACGGGAATAGCCTCTTGTAGTACAAGGGTAGAAGATCAGGAAGAGAATCAGGATTGAACTCGGGAAGCTCCATCCTATAAAAAATAAAAGCAAGACAAACACAAAATTCATTCAAATATGAAGAGACCATTGTTATGGATACAATTTCACACAATAACATCAACAGAGTTGAAATGAATGACACATTAAGATGCAGTCACACAGAAACTGCCGGAGACTCGAAGAGAACAGTAATATGTTTGGTCACACAGAACTTCGAGCCACTGTCTCAATCATTTACCTTAAATATTTAAGAGTTCAAGAAGTACACAAAGGACCGTCTGCAACTGTCCGAGGAGAGGTTATGTTTTTCGGGCACTGTTTGGCGGGAAAGCAGCTCCCTCAGCCATTGGCTTTTGGTCACGTGATCTTTTCAGGTGTCAACAAGTGACGGGCGATCAGTGAACCGCGAGATGACAGCGAAGTTCGGAAACGGCTCGCGCGTCCGCTCGGCAACGTCTGTGCCTTGCAGTGTTCTTCTGGGGCAAATCCGTTCGCTGCGACTTAACCTGCGCGCAGCGGCAGCAGAACCGAACGGAAATAAAAGAAAATAAAGCCGCCAGTCGCATTTTCAGAACAGCAAACTGCCGATAAAATCCGACCGGTTCCCGCCCGGTCTTGATTTCTCCAAGAAATTATTTAAAGGAGACGGGGGCTGGCCAGCTGATTTAAGGACGACCCCTCCCCCTTTCTCTCGGTGCTAGGCGGCTCGTCGGCCAGCCTGACAGCGCATTGTACACCGACACCGCGACAGGGGTGCGGAGCCGAGCCGGGCCTAACGTTGGGGCTCAGCAGCGGCATGCAGTGTACCACGGTGGCGGCTGGTGGCGGCTGGTGGCGGCTCACTCCCTGTCCCACTGTGCGGCGCGACTCTGCGCGGCTCGCCATTTGGACACAACACAATTCTCTGGGCGGCCCGGGCACGCTGTGTGGCGTCGGGGCGGCGTCGAGGGGCGGCAGACGGCAGTCTCAGTGCCCGCGCTTGGCCAGGCTTGGCCCTAGTCCCCCTCGGTCCGACTCTGAGGCAGGCCGACACGGTCTAATGTAAAGTCAGCCGCACGGCCTGCCGCCCGCCGACGCCGTCCCGGCCGTCCCGGGTTCGAGTCCCGCCGCCGCCGAGGTGGGTTGTCAGCCCTGCCGTCGTCGCCATGCCGTTGGCGCCGTGCGCGCGGCCCCCGGCGCCGGCTTATAGATTCCTAGCGCCCTCCGATCCGAGTGCGTAAATAAGCCACACAGCGGCGCCGCAGTTCAACTCTCAATGACCCCCCGGGCCGCGGGGGCCGCGGGGGGCCGCGAAGACTGGGAAGGACGGCCTGCCAACTCCGAGCCGGCGCCAGGGGCGGCGGGGGCGGCCGGGGGAGGCAACTTAACGATATCCCCGATTTTAGGGCCCCGCACGTCTCCTGAGCCGTGAGAGTCACTGCCCCGAGTAGTAACGTAAATCAGAAATTAGATTCTAAAACCAACTTTACGGTGAGTTGAGCGAGGGCGTGTGGTTCTCACCGGACTTTTGCACCCCCGCGATTCGTGTTTACTAGGATAGTGTGGAGTTTGTTCGGTGCGATTGTGAACAAAATCTGACAAATTACGTATACGTATCGAATCGACTAACAGTCCGGGGGGAGGGGTGTCTTTCCTTTCATTTTCAAACAGTGTGTGAAACAGTGAAGCTTGGCGACCATGCCGTAGCACCAGAGGGCACGAAACGAAACCAAGGCGCTCCTGCTTATTAAGGGGATTCCAAAGTGGACAAGTCCAATGCAGGGCAGCCTGAGTGTGCCGATCTGTTTTCATCGTGCAAACAGTTTTCACCTTTTCGTGCAAATAAAAGTGAATGGCTGAGTGCCAAGGTCGAGGCTATAAACGAGGTATGCAATGTGGCTCGCCACCCCGTCAGCCCGTCTCACCCCGCCCCACCATGCCTCCCCACCTCACCGCACCTCACACCACCCCACCCCTAGAGCGCCGCGGCCCATTCATCTATCGGACCGGAAGGGGTGGGAGCGTCTGGCCACCGACGGACGCATCGAATATGGCTCCCCGCGTAGCAGAGACACCAAAATTTTGACAGGAATATGTAGCAGTTCTTCAGTATGACCTGTCTGCAAAGCGATTGCCGTTCGGAATGAAGGCCGGATTGGAATTCGGAACTTTGTGAGCACAGAGTGAGAGCGCCACCGCCACCGCGCCGCCGCCGGCCGCAGCCAGCTCGTCGCCGTGCGCCGTCGCGGTGCTCTGCAGGCAGGACCGCCCCTTGGAGACAGCGACGCCACCGTTCTGGCACCAGCAGCACTATGAATGAACCTGTGACGTAACGCGTCCGGCCGGCCAAAACATTTTCGAGTGTGGTGTCGGTGCCATGCCGGGCTAGTGGGCCGAGATCGCCGCACATCGCCGCCATGCCCGGCGGGGAGCGCTCCCCGCTGCGGGCCGCGGGGTCCGGGGGCCAACCCCCCCGGAGGGCCGACCGGAGAGCCACGCCGGAGGCAGCCAACAGCGTCTTGACCTCCAACACGCAGAGGCCGGCCGCGCGCGCCCCGGCCGACGACAGCGTGGTGCACAACCGCAGACTCGCCCGGAAGAAGAGCTCGCCGCCGGGGGACGCCGCCAGCAGGGCCCCGCCGCAGAAGCGCGCCGCCCCCGAGCGGAGCAAGTCCGCCTCCAGGCTGGCCTCGGCCCCCACGTCGCGACCGACCTCGCCCGTCGCCGCGGCCAGCTCCAGGCCCACGTCGCCAGTCGTGGACTTCATGAAGGCCGTGGCCAAGGCCGGCAAGCCCAAGGACGCGCAGCAGAACGCGGCCGTGAAGACGAGCAAAGTCAAGGACGAGGCCCCCGTGGCCAAGGCCAAAAGGGCCAAGGTCTTGGCAGACGACAGGGCAGTGACGTCACCTCCGGCGGCCGCGATCCCCAAGGTGCTGTCCGACAAGATGGACGCGAGGCTGGCCTCTCCGCCGCCGAGCAGACCGACGTCGCCGAGGACGCCGGCAAAGGCCTCCAAGCCCCGCGCCGCCACGGAGCCCGGCGACGCCGAGGGGGCCCGGGTCCCCCAAGGCCGCGACACCCGACATCGGCAAGGCCATGGCGTCGGCCCTCAGGTCCACGCTCAGGAGAGTGACTTCCAGCGACGAGGCTCCTGCGAGGACCGCCTCGGTCCGCGGACGGTCCCACGTGCCAGGTTAGCGAACTTCTTTTGACCGACCAGGCCAAATTTCACCTGCCCGTGAGTTGGCTGAAAATTTTGTCCGACCTTCTTTTGTCTGACCCATTTCCACCGCCACAGGGTCAGGCTGCACTTGAACCACCTTCGTGCGATGCAAGCTTGGTAAAAAAAAATTCGCGACTGGACGGGTATCGAACGCCGAACCCTACTGTCAGGACCGGACGCCTCTCCACTCTCGGCCACAACAGCTCATATGTACTAGTCAGTGAAACGGAGTAATTGAAGCCATAGGTTTCAACCGCAACGGTAGAGCCAGTCCAAATATGAGAATGCTAGGATTCGATCCCCCGATCCGACAGTCGAATACAGACGCCATTCTGCACTCGGCCACAAAGGCCTGACGAATGAGGCAGGGTGAGGCAATCGGTTCTAGCCGCGGTGGGATAGCCAGTCGAAAAATGAAAAGATGTGTGAAGAACCGATCGCCCGACCCGAGAGTCGAGAACCGATGCCTCAGTTATCTTGGCCACCACGGATCATACGCCGCAATTGGTAAGCGGAGAATGCAGTGCGTCTAAGTATGGTTTGATGCTTTGAACCGCACTTGGTCGGGCGATCGATTCCCCGATCTTCCAAACCTTTTTTAATGTCTTTTCTATTCACGGGCAGGTGAAATTTGGTCAGGTCGGACAAACGATGAGCACCGTGGAAAATTCAGGGAGGGTTTGTAGAACCTGTAAACCAGGAAGCAATGCATTTTTGCCTGCAGTTTCAGCGCTGGACTTCGACCCAAGCATGGCGGAAATCGTGCGAATCGGAAGCAGAGTTGACAGGAGCAGGGCGGCCCCGTCCCAGCAAGGCGACAGGAGCAGGGCCCCGCGTCGCGCACATGCAGACTCCAGTGGGCCCCCGCAACCCCAGACGTCCAGCGGCCCAGCGCCTTGCCCCCAGGTGCTCAGCGTCGCAGCGCCATCGGAGCCGCGCCCCCCAACCACCTCCAGCAGCACGCCGCCGCGCCCCCAGTCGCCGACAGCGACCTCCTCGGGTGGCTCGCCGCTCAACGCCGTCCCCGCGGCCTCCCTCGCCAGGAGGCTCTCCAAGTCCCTGTCCAGGGACAACACGTGGAGCGACCTCAAGGCCCTGACGAGGACGGTGGCCAGCAGCGTGCTGGAGCGTAAGAACGCCATGCGGACGCGCTCCAAGGACCTGGCGACCGCCATCGACGGCGTGGAGGCCGCCGTCGCCCCCAAGGCCTCCAGTGCCTCGGTCTCGACGGCCCCTCCGGCGAGCACTCCGGCGGCTCCCGCGCCGATCCCCGCCACCACTGCCGACTCAACAAGTGTCACTGCCGTCCCAACAAGTGTCACTGCCGTCCCAAACAAGTGTCACTGCCGTCCCCGCTGGCGTCGCGAAGCCAGCCGCTGTGTCCAGGCGCTTCACGCTCAGACTGACCCACAAGGAGGCCATGACTGCCACGACCATGAAGCCGCCCTCCGCCTTCACCACAGCGCCACCCGGGACATCGCCGCCGCCGACGGCCACCCCTACTGCCTCCAGCACCACTCCGACCGTGGCCGCGCCCACCCCCAAAACCACGTCCATCGCGAAGCGCTTCGCGACACTCAAAATGGCGAAGACCGTCAAGTCATCTGGATTCGGCCCTGCGGTCAAGGACAAGGACTCCTCCGGCACCGCGACCAAGGCCACCAGCACGGCGAGCAGCGGACCCACCACCACCACCGTGACGACGACGACGACGACGATGACGGCCACCACGACGACCAGCAGCAGCAGCTTGCCCTTCGCCAAGCCCGGGCCGATCCTGTCCAGCCGCCTGGCGGCCAAGCGGCCTCTCAGCCCGACGGGGAGCCCGCACCGCAGCCCCAGCCCCGACGCGGGGGACAGCGACGACACCACAGCAGCCGCCTCGGTGAGTGCTCTGCCACCCTACTCGAACACTGTGTGGTCGAGAGCGTCTCTGTGTGCCGATCCCATAGTCGGAGCCGAGGTTCGATTCCTGGCATATGTTTTATTCATTTCGACAATTATTCGGCACGGATCCAGCCTGTCAAAGGCACCGCTTCGTCAGAACGGATCCACGCCTCAGTGGCCGAGAGCGTATGAGCGGCGAACTCTGAGCCTGACAGACCTAAGTTCGGCACCTGACCTTTTTCTTGCAAAAATTCACGTGATTATTTTCCCATTGTTTTCCGCATACCAGCAAGGCAGGCTAATGGCAACTCTTTGACGCTGGTACATCGGGTGCATTTTTGCGGTGACGCTTTGAGTGCCTCGCGGTCCGCGGCGCCGCGAGGACTGGGGGGGCTGCTGTTGCCGCAGCGGGTTGGCGTCGGCGTCGCCAGAGCGCGCCACGGCACTGAATGGCGCGCGGCCCGAACGCCAGGGGGAGGGGGAGGCTGCACGACCACCCCGAGGAGGTTGCCTTCCCAAGCACCGCGTCGAACGCGGAGAGCGGGCCGCGGCGGGGCCCTCCAACGCCCCACGGCCCACGGCCTCGAAGCGAGCGCGAGAACGCGACCGCGCGGCCACCGTGGCGAAGGCGCGACGCGGCGCCCGAAGCGGCAGTCTGCCGGCGACGCGAGCGTCAGCGTGTCAGCGGCAACGTGCCAGAGCGTGCGGCACGCGTGCGTGCCTGAGCGTGCGTCGAGCGTGCGTCGAGCGTGCGTGCGTGCGTGCGCGCGTGCGTGGGCCGGACATGGTGTGGACGCCGTGGAGCGCCTTAGTGCCGAAGTAGGGTGCCCGTTCGTGTCCACCGGCCAGCCATGAAAATTCTGGCGGGCACCATGATGTTCACCGGAGCCCACGGCGCGCACGCCAAGAAGCGCAGCAGCAGCACGTCGGGCCACAGCGGGGGCGGCGGGGGCGGATCCGGGTACAGTAGCTCCGGGTACGGGTCCGCCTACGGGTCCGCCTACGGCTCCGGGCTGCATCGGACCACCGGCACCGAGTACCGCGGCAACCACAGCTACCGCCACGCCGTCTACCAGGAGGTGGGTGACGCCGCCGCCGCCGCCCTCGCCGATGCCGCCGCAACGACGCCGGGCGCCACGACCCGGGCCGGCGCCGCCCCGCACGGCGCCGCCACCGGCCGGCGACGCTACCGGCGACAGCATTCGCAGCCCAGCGTGGGCCCCAACGGCGCCCTCTATAGCCCCTGCGGCGTAGCCTGCGAGTGCGCCCACTGGCTGGGGCTGTGGGGGCCGGCCGGGCTGCCCGGCGGGCTGCTGGGCCCGGAGGAGTGCTGTGGGAACAAGGTGGGGACCGTCCCTGTCATGAATGGCAGCAAGCCGGCCGTGGTGCCAAGCAGCAACAAGTAGCGCGGCGTTGCCGCGGCGTAGCGTGGCGTGGCACGGCCAGGTAAGTGGGTGACCCGTCCCGGCAGCGGTGCACCTGGGTGCAGCATCCGGCCCAGCTCGGCCACCTCCGCGCGAGGTGCACCGCGGCGCTGCGACTTGTTGCCCGCTTGCCCGGCCACCCCGACCAGCGCCAGGAACAACTTGTCGATCAAGAGCGCGCTTTGTGAGACCGACAGACAGATTACACGCAGCATGCGGGGCAGCCTGTCAAATTCAACTTCCGCAAACGACCTTTATTCAGACGAGAGAGTCGAGGGTGCATGTTTTGTTGTTAGAATCCCGACGACAGTTGCGAGGCCTCAGCAACCGATGACGTCTGTAAAGCTCTGTGTGTGTGTGTGTGTGTGAGAGAGAGAAAGAGAGAGAGAGAGAAGAGAGAGAGAGATGAGAAGAGAGAGAGAGAGAGAGAGAGAGAGAGAGAGAGAGAGAAGAGAGAGAAAGAGGGTGAGGCGTGCTGCGGAAACGTCCTACTTCGAGCCTTCGCGCGCTGTCAGGTTGTGGACAAAATCCTCGGAGGCTTCGCGCGCGTAAAGGCGTGTCGGCGTAAAGGCACCTGCCTGTCTGGCCCACTGTACAGGGAGGCCTACCCACGTGGGGGGTCGGGGGCTGCAGTCACACTAGAGTGCGCTTAAGCCCGGCGCACTGACCAAAGTAGACTTGGAGTTGTTGCCGGCGGCTGCATTTCAACAAGTCCGGTGATTAGGAAGATGGTGGATGACGGTGGCTGACGGACAAGAAGGTGAAGACCCTCAAGGCCCTCCCATTCATTAGCGTAGCTCGTGGGGCAGTCCCTGGCGCGCGTTTGTTGTGGCGTGCGCATGTGTAGGTGCGATCGTCCTGGCCCACCCTTGGGGCCGTGGACCCCTTAGAAAAACTTAGGCCGGCCGGCCTGCCGTCCGCTACCCTTTGCCCTGCAGGCCAGCAGGCCGGCCAGCGCGCCCCCCCCTCCCCCTCCCCCTGTTAGATCCACCAGACACCCCCTCCCCTCCCCCCTGGGTGTGTCAGTCCGGCTAAAAATAAAGGACTGTGCTTTGTAAGCTTTGCCCCGCTCTGCTCGGGGAGGGAGTAGGGCAGGCCAGCGCTGTGATTCTTGCTGCCTGTGTCCGCGGCCGCGGGGGCGCCAGTGTCGCACATTGGGCCGCATGGTGTCACCCCCTGCAAGATGGCGGCCGACGCAGCGACGCAACCCGCCCGCGCCCCCCGGCCAGCGGGCCAACGGAAGGGCTCAGCTGGGCTCGGCGGCAGGAAGGAAGGATGCGTCGCCTCCACAGTCACAGCGGCGAGCTGGCAGCGCAGAGTGGGCGTGGCCAACTAATTGGCGATGTTGCGACTCATGACCGGACTCACTTCACCGCACCGACTAGAGCACGTTTCCCTGTTTGCGCGGCGGGCGGTGGCTGGCCGACGGTAAACGCGCTCCCGCATTCCTCTGGGATAACCCTGCCCCGCCCCGCCCCGCCACGCCCCGCCACGCCCGCTCGAGTGCCCCTGCAGCAGTAAGCCAAGGCCAGGCAGGGCCACAGAGACCCCCCGCCACCCCCTTCCCCTTCCCAGCCGTCGATTCGGGGTCTGAAAATCAAAGCATGAACGCGACAATAGCGTGAAACGGGACACGCTTCGTCTGACGAGGAAAATGCGTCGTCATCTCAAAGAGCAGCTCGATTCCTTTCTCCAAACAGTCACATCTGAAATGTTGTGTTTTGTTTTCATTTTGCAGGTGAAACCGCGACCGTTGCCACGGCCAGTGGTGGTGCATAAGCCTCTGGCCGCGCCCGAGGAGGACGGTGAGTGCCGCGAGCGAACAGCACCATAAACAAGCAGGAAAAAACAGGACGAACACATCAAACACGACAAAAAAAAAAAAGCAAACACTACCACAGTCGCAGCGGATCGGACGCAATGCTAATTTTGCGGGTGACGTCACGATGTCCGGCCAGTGTCGCGGACGTGACGGCGGCCGGTTCGCGGAAAGTCGCGGTCCTCGCAGGTCCTCCCACGCGTCGACACGCAGTTCGCTGAGTCACCGTCACCGCTTTGTCACTGCTCGGATGAGAACAGTGACACACCCGCCACAGCTGTCTACATCTCACAAACGGTGACCAATAGATACGTGGTGATAGATAGATACGTCTTTTTTCGTCTCGGGTCACTGTTCTCATCCCTGGTGCACTGTAATCCGGCGCTACCCCGCGCGCGAGTGACCCTCCACGCGGACACTGTTGACCAGCTGGGCGCGCGGGGTATCGCCGAGGCGCCCGGGCGGCAGGCAGCGCGGCGACACGGCTGCGCGCGGACGGCCTACCCTCCAGGCGCTCCGCGAGCCACGCGCGGCTCCCTGGTGCTGCCACTTGAGGTCTCGAAATAGTCAAACGCTCGCGTCAATCTGGTGAGCGATTCGGAAGAGCCGTGCGGTCGGTCTGTCTCTCCCGCACCCCTGCGGGACGGCCGGGGCGACGGCTGGCGTCGTTGTGCAGGGCGGGCTGCTTGCCCTGCTAAAAAACGCCGTAAATTCTTTTGGGGCAATCACGCGGCAAGAAGAGGCTGTTAAACCGCTTTACGAGTGAGGTCGGACTCGACGAGCCGCGGCGTAAACATCCCCTGAGTAATGCTCGAAAAGCGCGACGTGTATGAACAAACGTGACAAAAGGGTGAAATAGTGTCCCGCCGGGCTGCAGCGCTGCTGCCTGGCGCCGAGCTCTGCGAATACCAGAGGCGAACAATCGGTCAGTCCGAGTCGATCACTCGCTTCAGAAGGCATTGCTCACGTGCTACTGCTCCACTGTAGCGCCTGCGTCAGTGCGCCTCGACACGGCCGAACGGCCCTGTTTGAATTTGCCGCCAAGTGCAGTATCCGTTGGGCCCGTCGGGGCGGCTGCTGTTTACTAACATTTATCCCCCGAGGCTTTCAAACTCGCTGCCTCAACATTCCGACCTTGGCGCGTCACGCCTCCGCCCAATCATTTCTCCCGGCCGGGCTGCGCAGCGCAATGACAAGGGCCGTTCTCTCCGCTCAGGAGTCACGCGGAGACAAGCAAAAAGGTAAAAATAAAAAAAAAATAAAAAATTGAGGCGCTGAGCTCTGACCATACGTTAGATCCGGTCAGCCCAGCTGGACAAGCTGTGATTGATTTCGGCCTTTGGGTCGCGTTTTTCGCAGCCGAACCGAGTAAGTGCAGCACGGATTGCGCGTTGTTTATTCCTCCGTTTCGCCGCGGTGCCGCCAGGGCGCGCTGCGCGGGGGTTGGCCGCCAGCCAAGAACCCGGGGTAGCGTCGCTCGAAGTCCCTTGCGGCGAGGGGTATGTCCGTAGGCGCGTATCCGAGGCAGGGGGTATCGCTGCGACGGTGCAAGCCGCCGACTGCCAACAGAGGACGCGCCCAAGCGGGCCCTCTACGAGCCCTGTTTGACTTGTTTCGGTCTCTACGAGGTCCCTCGTGGAAACCAAAACGGCTCTTGAAGCCGAGGGGGAAACAACTGGCCAAATATATATACACCAAAATTTCAAAAAATTAAAAATTTCAAAAAATTAAAAATTTCAAAAAATTGAAAAATTTCTAAAAATTTGCAATATTTTCGTAAAAAATAATTTAAAAAATGCATTTTTCACTGCCCTATCCGGTGTGCTTCAAAGCCACAGCAATGCGCAGGGTCCGTCATGAGCCGTGGTGGTTGGAGGTGTCGACGCGTCGGTGCCCCGGTGTGCGGATCGTGGGTTCAAATCTTATTACTTCACAACTTTTTTCTTTGATCGCTGCTCATTGTCACGTGAAGAGCCAGCTTTAATTGGCCTCAGACATGAGCCGTGGTGGCTGAGGGCGTAGAGGCGTCCGACCCTGACCTAAAGGTCCAGGGATCGAATCCCCAAAATTCCTTTCATTTTTCCACTGGATTCCTCCCACTGCGACTCAAACCCGTCGTCCAACACTCGGCAGACGTGCAAGTCAGGGTGGTGTAGTGGTCTAGGCTCAATCCAGGCCATTACACCCGGGTGTCTAAAAAGCAGTCCGCTTCGGCGGATTGGCCTCGGCACTGGTTCGATCCCCGATCGAGTCAGCCACTCGAGATTGGTCGCGAGTGGGTCCATTCCGATTCGTCGGATGGAGTTGATAAGTCCTTTGAAGCTGGCCCACTGACTGCATGTTCGGGTCTGGGAGCGCCGGACAGCGGGTGTACCATTTGGGTACCGACCAGCCTGCGCAAACAAAAGCTCCCAAAACTACTCTCTTTCTTTCTCTGTCTCTCTGTCGTCTCTGCCTTACTCTACTCTGCCCATGTTGGGCCGTGTCGGCGGCTCGGGTCCTACTGGGTCCCCCGGCGTACGATATCGAAGTCGCTGGATCGGATTAACCCCAGTTACCTGATAGCACCGGTTCCCATCCCGAACACCGAAGTAAAGCAGGAGGCCTCCCCACTCAGACTGGGGAGGGGGTGTAGAGTTCCATTTTTTAAATTTATTTTTAGTTAAACACGATCGCCAGCGCCTGGGTACACCGTTTATCCCACATCCGAACAACTAAAAAAATTTTCACAAAAATTTTAAAGAATTGTGAAATTTTTTTTTTATTAGTTTGAAGATATTTTTAAAAAATTCTCAAATTTGGGCAACTTTGAAAAAATTTGCAATTTAAAAAAAATATAAGAAATTTCTAAAAATTAGAAAAATTTCAAAATTTTTAAAAAATTTCAAGAAATTTTGTAAAACGTACACAAAAATTTTGAGTTGCTTCCCCCTTGCTTTAAGCACACTGGGGGAGGCAGTGAACAATAATAAACGTTGGAAGTTGATCTTTATCTCGATGGCGGCCTTGCTGGCCTTGTTGCAGGGGCGGGCGACGCGCGCGGCCGCGCCATCCGCGGCAGGCGGGGCGCCATCCGCCACCACAAGGTGCACGAGGTCAAGGGCCACCGCTTCGTCGCCAAGTTTTTCCGGCAGCCTACCTTCTGTGCGTTTTGCAAAGAATTCCTATGGTGCGTACTGATTCACGTCATATTTTTGTTTTCGTTGAGAAAAATATTGGAAACTAATGACATGTTTGGTGCGGTTGCAGGGGCTTCGGGAAGCAAGGTTACCAGTGCCAGTGTGAGTATCATCATGGAGATATGGAAGAAGGACGCAATATACAGAACCAAAAAAATATAAAAATACATACACGACTGCTGCCATTTTACACGAGACTGTTCTTGCCGGCCGAGGCGAACCTTTGTAGATGACAGATAATGCTCCGAGCACTTGGGCAATTTTTCTTTTCTTGCCACGGGCCATTTGCACCCCCAGCCAGAACCGGCTCGGCACGGCGCTGCTTGGCAAGGCGGGTGGCTTGGGCAGCCTGGGGAGGGGGAGGGGGAGGGGAGGGGGATGTCGGCAGGTGGCTGCGGTGCCAGCGGAGTGCAGCCAAAGCCTTCCCTCTCCCCCCCCCCTCCCCTCGTGCCGCCTTGATCCACGCCCGCTATCGTGCCGTCCCTTCCGTTCTCTTCGTCTCCATCCCTCTCTGACTTTCCCTTTCCGCGTCACAGTGGGCGCCACGGGCACCGCCTCGACTTTCTATCGGCACGCCCATCTATGGACCCCGAAGTGAATGCCTCTTGTTTGTGTTGCAGCCTGCCAGACGGCCGTGCACAAGAAGTGCCACGACAAGATCCTGGGCAAGTGTCCCGGGTCGGGGCGGGACTCGGAGAGCACCATAGTGAGTACCTCGTTGTCGCTGTAGAGCGGCGTCCTTGTGTCCGACGCCTTCTCGCACCCATGAGTGCGAGCGAGACACCCCGCTCAGCATGACGCTGTGCGCGTTCGCGGGGTACCTGCACGCAGGCACACCTTGACCTGTCGAAATTGTCCCACTGGGTCGGCGCCGGCCGCGTTTGACAAGTGTCGCGGCGTCGCGGCTCGGACTAGGCAGCGCGGCGTTCTGCGGGGTTGTCCCGCTTCGCTCGGACAGGCCGACGGGGGGGAAGGTGGTGGTGACGGCGTGCTGCATCTCCCCCTTCCCCCCCCCAAGCCGACCCTAGCACCGCCCCTAGCGGCACTCTAGTGGTATGCGCGGCTCCCCCGGCATGGCGGAAGGCTGCCCGCAGCCTGCCTAGGGCGGCTTTTAGCCCAGCCGCACTGCCGCGCTCGAACGGGGCCTCTGCAGGATCCTTCTAGTCGCCGGTGTCCAGAGGGAACCCGCTCCCGAACGGCTAGAATGGCTTCACTTCGAACCAAAGATCAGTCTCAACAATTATTCCCATTTTCAACCTTTTTTTGTTTTTTTTTTTGTTTTTTTTTTTTGAGTGGATTGAGTGTGCCGCCGCTAACAAAAGGCACCGACCACCGTCTGGCAGTGGCGTTCAAGTCTCTGTATTTTTCCTTCGAGTTTGGCAGCAAAACCGCGAGCAAAACGACGTCATTTTCGTGTGTGTTTGATGTGTCTTCTGTTTCTGTTCCAGTACTTACGGGAGCGTTTCAAGATCGACGTCCCCCATCGATTCAAGGGGCACAACTTCATGTCTCCCACCTTCTGTGATCACTGTGGATCTCTCCTCTATGGACTATTCCGGCAAGGGCTAAAGTGTGAAGGTAGGAACCGACACCGTAGTGATGCAATTATCTTACTCGAAAAGCGTGGAAACTAGAACGGAAAAGTGTGTCACTCTTTTCCTGAAAAGCGTGCCCGGCAGGTGAAATTTGGCACCGGCCTGTAGGCGCTACTCTAACGACACGTCCGATTCAAGGTGGCGCGCACACACCCGGCCTGACCCGATTTACCACCTGTGCACAGCTTTCCGAACTGGACGGCCTCTGCACCCTACTACACTGACCACCGGTCATACGGACCCATTGTCCATGTGACACAAGCTGCATGCACCGTCCGAAGAACAAAAACACGCAAAAAAAAAAAAAAACAGAGGCAAATGGAGTTGTTGCTACGTACTTCTTTGCGATTTGGGGATGCCATGTTTACCAGCACGCACCCAACACCTGACCCAGTCTAGGACAAATACATTGAGCCGATGGCGGCGGCCAGGAGCGGGAGTAGGGGGGAGGGGAGGGGGCGAACGACCTTTCCCCATCGGAGCGCCAGCAATCCAAGCGACTCGCTCTCCGGCAGCACACCGTGGAGGTGCGAGAGAGACGGATGCACTTCGGATTCGGCCTGCCCGACAGACGAAAACAAAACCGCCGTCAAAAGGACCGCAGCAGTACGCAGTCAAGGTTGTACCGAGGAGCAGATGGGGGAGGAGGGCGTGTCCGTGGGAAAGTACATTGTCTGCACCTCGTCCGAAGGGCATGGTAGGGGTGGGGCGGGGCGGGGCGGGGTGAGGCGGGGCGGCGTGCCAGTAAAGCAGTCGGCTTGACGTCAAGCCCCCTGTGACGCTCGCCGTGCGCCCCGCGGTACTCGGCGGTTCACGGCGGCAGTGCGGCGCGGGGCCGCATTGCTCATCTCTAAACTTAATGTGCAGCGCAGTGTACATGAAGGAAGGCGCGCGCCGCCCTCATCAAAAGAAGTGCTTCGAGCTGGACTGCTGCAAGACTTGGAAACTTTGAACGAGTTTTCGAACGCACAGCCATGACTTCTGGAAGATGATGTTCGCGGAAGACCGAGCCGGGCCCAACCAGAACGGCGCCTGCCATTAAGCCGTACGAAGGTGGCCGAAGGTTGCCGAAGGCCGCGGCGTCCGCATCGCCGGACAGCCGGGGAACAGGCGTGCTGGGCGAGCAGCGAGTCAAGTCAACCCGACTACCGGCGGAGAAGGAAAGAAAGAGACGGCGAACGCGAAGAAAGACGGCAGGGTGGTGGGGGCCCAGGCCGCCGCCGGTCGGCCAGGTTGGCGGAGGGCCTGCGCCTTGCCGCGCGCTGCGCCACGCCACGCCCTGCCAGTGCTGCCCGGCCGGGCGGCGTGCGCGTGCGTGGCGCGTGCGTGGCGCGTGCCGTGTGGCCGCCGCTCAGTGCGGCGCTGACCGCCGCCCGGTCGTGTCGCCGTGTGGCCGCGTGGCGCGTGATGCGGTGAGGCGTGCGGCGCGCGAAGCGGAGACATGCCGCTGTACGGCGACTACTACGGCTCGTCCCCGTACGCCTACGGGGGCGCGGCCAGCCCCTATGGCTCGCCCTACTCGTCCTCGTCCGCGCCGGGCTTCTCCAAGATGCTCTCCTCCGTGCTCAACTACGGCCTGGACATGCCCCGCGGCGGCGTCATCTCCATCAGCAACAGCCCCGGGCCCTACTACCTGGACACGCGCTCCTGGGCCGCGCCCATGTCGCCTCGGTAGGGACCGCCGCCGCGCCGCCCCACAGTGGGCCAGAGGAGCGGCGCAGGCGTCCGAAACTCTAGACGCGTTTTGAGCTCCAAAATCGCAAAACAGGAACTCGTACCGAACTTGTGACCCCACCAGTAGATTCCTCGTTGCGAGAGCAATCCAGGTTCAGATCGAGACCCATTCAGCGACTCGGGAGCTCAGAACCCGTCCGTGATTGTGACCGCCTCCACTGGCCCACTGTGCGCCCCGCATGCAGCAGCCGTCAGGCACCTCCGGAGCGTTGGAACGCTACGCGCACAAGGAGCCGTCCCGCACGCAGCCACGCCTGTAGTGTCATCTCTCTGACGAAAGAGCCTTTTATTATGAGTGATTTGGAAAACTGTTTTGTCACGCTGTCTCTCTCGCGCCCCTTCCGCCCACCTCGTGGTGTGCGGGAGAGGACAGACGTGTTAATTAGAGCGCGGCAATCAAGGCGCAACTTCACTGTTGGTTTACGTCCAATTTTTCCTCGGCGGCTTGCCGTCCTTGGGCACCGGCGCGTTGTGAGTGTTGTACAGAGCACTCGAGTACAAGTCAATTTTCTTGGAAATTCATCCCCCCTTTAAAAAAATAAAAAATAAAAATAAAATTGTTTGTGGTTTTGGTCTGCACGCCACGTCCGCCCCTTGTCTAAAACGCGGACCCGGTACCGCCCGTAAAAACTGAAACCTACGAAGGGCGTTTTCGTTTATTTTGGCGAGACGTAAACACTAGCACCCAGGCAGGCGTGGCACAGCGCCGCCAAGTCGCCACCAATGATAATTGCTATGAAGCTGGCGGGGATGGCGGCGGACGGCTTCCTGTGGCGTGGACGATGCCTCGACGGGCTGCTGCTCGCGTGGTGGAGAAGCTGCTGTCTTAAACGACGCGGCGCGGCGGCGAGGTTCTAAGCGCGCACTGCCCCCGCAGCCTGGGCTACTCCTCGGGGCTGTCGTCCGGCCTGTCGTCCGGCTTGGCGTCCTCGGGGTTCCGGCCGGCGCGCCCCAAGTGGATGGACGTGTCGGACATCGACGTGACCAAGCCGCGCGGCCGACGCGCCATCGCGGCCGCGGCCAACGCCGCCCTACGCACCGCCTCGCCGTCGCCCGCCGTCGCGGCGCCCGTCGCCCCCGCCCCCGCGCCCAACGACGCCGTGCTCACGGACCGCGTGCGCGCCGAGCGCGCCGTGGAGCGCGCCTTCATCGAGCGTGGCGGCAACAACTGCACCATCAAGAGGGACCGCACCGTGGTGCGCCTCCGCACCAAGAAGGTACTTGTCTGGGAAACCAGGCGGCGGTGGCCCTTTTACCGCCTTTCCAACGCCATTTGTTCCGCCCATAGATTTGAAGTACTTGTCATGCTGCATGCGATCGAGCTTTCCAAAGAGACTACTTGAGGCAGAGCAACAACGACAGTGTGGGGGTTTCCCACCGCGGCAGAATGCACGAACCACCGACCGGTCGACGCTCTGTGGCGGTGCGGCGCGGTGCGGCGCGGTGCGGCGAGCGCCTACCACTCCAGCCTAGGCCGGCCCGCCACGCGCGCGCGTCGGCGTGCTGCCTACCCGCCGGGCGCTGTGCCCGCGGACACCCCGGGGCACAGTGAGCCGGGCGGACGGACGGACAGACGGACGGACGGGCAGCAGAAGGACAGGCAGCCCCCAGGGAGCGGAACACAGAATGGGCGATCGTCATTCGCCACGCGATTGGCAGTTGATCCGATACAGTCAGTCAACCCGTCAAGTGGTTAGTCTTCAGTCCGCTAACGTCCGCCAGCCGCGACGGGTGACATGTCCTGATGCCCCGATACAGGCGATGAGTTCGCTCAACAGCATCCTCATCTACCTGCAGCCCGACGCTAGGCCCCGTTATCGACAGGTAGGCGCCCAGGCCGCGCCGCGCGGGAGTGACTTGGGTTCGAATCCTGCCACCGTCAGTTCTCGTCAAACTATTTTTTTTTTTATTTTTTTTTTCAAATTGTTTGACTCTGAAATTTAAAAAAAAATTAACAAGAATTCTCGGCATAATTAATTTTTTTTTAAACTGGTAAAATAATTCGGAACGGAAATAGAATTTGGAAGCAGAGCCTCGGTGCGCGGTGTGCCAGCCGAAAAGAGCAAGTTGCCAATCTCCTGACTACTCACACGAAACTTTCGGACCTTGTAATACATTTCCCTGACTCGCAAAAAAAATAAGAAAAAAAAAAAGAACAACAAAAATGTAGCTGTCGCGTCCCAGTTAGTTAACCCTTCTTTCTGTCTGACGCTTATTTCTTTTGTCGCGTTTTGGTGTGCCAACCGTGGGGTCCCCTGGGGCCCCGCCCCGCGGCGAGGGACTGTCCGGGTCCTGATTTAGAGGCAGCGCTCTGCCACCGTCGAAGGGGTTGACTCATCGTTTGTTGACAGAAAGACTCAAAGAAGGCTAAGTGCTCATATTCTC
Organism: Stenchaetothrips biformis; assembly: GCA_030522485.1. Lineage (NCBI taxonomy): Eukaryota > Metazoa > Arthropoda > Insecta > Thysanoptera > Thripidae > Stenchaetothrips > Stenchaetothrips biformis. The sequence continues at coordinate 4,601,746 of CM060100.1, forward strand.
ATGAACGGCCAATCGAGCGGGTGAGTACACAAGGGACGCTTGGCAGCGAGCTGGCGACCCGAAGGTGGGGTTCGGCTCGGTTCGGCTCTGCTCGGCTCGGCGCCGAGCCATACTGCGTCACGATTCGGCTGGTGGCGGCGCGCGGCGCGTCACTGCCCCTCGAAGCGGACACGTGCCTCTTGCAGTGGGACGGTTCGACGATCGGCCGTCGCCATGGCAACGGGAAGCCTACACTGTCGTCGAAGATCTGCCAATTTGCGACCGAATTTTGTCTCTTTCCGTCTTTTTTTTTTTTTTTTTTTTTTTTTTTTGAAAACTCCGGGGATCATTAGATAGCATGGCAGGGCGTGCGAGCGATGAAAACCGCGACGAAAGCATGGACGCGGGTTTCGATCCCCGGTGACCCCCTGGCATTTTATTTTCTCTTTGAAGGAGACCCCTGCGCAGGCGGAACGGCGCCGCAACCGGCAGAAGACCCCGGGCGAGCGTCTGGTGGAGAAGTTCCTCATCAAGGACAAGTCCCTGGAGGAAGAGCGCCAGCGCCGCGAGGAGGAGGAGGAGAGACAACGACGGCGCGCGGCACGCCTCGCCGACCACGCCATCGTGCGCAGGAACACGCCGCGCCGCAAGTCCAGCCTGCAGGCCGACGCCATCGCCGTGGTGGCGGCCGCCGCCCAGCAGCAGGCCGGGGAGCTCGCCGACGAGGCGCCGCCCGACGACTCGGCCGAGGCGCAGGAGCTGCACGTCCTGGACGAGCTGATCCTGGACGAGATGACGCACGAGGACCCGGTGCGCCGGGGGTCCTCGACGCGCATCTCCTACAAGGGCTACGCGCCGGCCGCCGCGCCGCCGGACATTGAGGTCAGCCAGCACGGCAAGCGCAAGTCACGGCGGAGGAGCTCGGACCTCAGCAAGCTGGTGGACTCCATCAGCGAGGACCCCGAGACCGAGCCCACCGCCGCACCGCTGCTGCAGCGCCGGCTGTCCGTCAAGCGGCGCGGCTCCAGGGAGATCACCGCCACGCTACACATCCCCGCCACGCTGGCCAAGAGCGGGTCCGCGTCCAAGGTGCCCGGCCTGGCGCAGATCAGCGAGACCAGCGTGGACGACAGCGACATCCCCAGCAAGGCCACGGCCGCCACGCCCAAGACCAAGTCCCCCGCCGCGCTCAAGATCGTCGACGTGGAGGTGGAGGTGACGCACTCGCCTAAGACGCCCCGGCGGTTCGTGTACGACGTGGTGGTGGACGGCGACGACCCCAAGCGGGTGCCGTCCCGGAAGGTGGTGCCCAGCAAGGCGGAGGCCGTCGCCCTCAAGGTGGCTGAGAAGCGCACGCTGCAGTCCCACGTGGGCCGCGCGGCGGAAGCGCCCACCAGGCCCAGCACGCTGGACCTCACCAAGTCCGGCCAGACCACCAAGCCCAAGGTGCCCGTGCTGGAGGCGCTCAGGAGCGTCGAGAACGACGCGGCGCCGACGCCGTCCTCGGACACCAAGGCCACCAAGGCGGTGCAGCCCAGCCCCGCGGCCACGCCGGCGAAGACTCCGGCCAAGACACAGACTCCCGCCAAAACTCCCGCACTGACTCCCACCGTGGCCAAGACGACCGTCGGGGGGCTGTGGGGCACCCCGAAGGCGGCCCCGCAGACGGTAGCCAAGGTGCAGAACCAGACTCCAACGGCGGCTAAGGCGCCGGTGCAGACTCCCGTCCCGAAAAAACAAGTCGCCCAAACTCCCGCGGCCTCTGCACAAACTCCCACGACAGCGAAGGCCGCCACGCCCGTCCCGACGACGCAGAGTCCCGCCAAGGCACCGGCTACGCAAACTCCCACTGCAGTCAAGACTCCTGTCGCCGCGGAACCACCGCCGCAAACTCCAACCGCTGGGAAAGCCCCGGCCCAAACCCCTACAGCAGTGAAGCCTCCTGCCCAAACTCCAGCGGTGGCAAAGCAGACTTCAGTGGAGACCGCCGTCGTAGCAAAGCCTACGCCTCAAAACTCCCACAGCAACTAAAGCCCCCGTTCAGACTCCCACTGTACCTAAGCAGGCTTCAGTTGAAAATCCCACTGTACCTAAGCAGACTTCGGTCGAAACTCCCAAAGTTACGAAACAGACTTCGGTTGAAACTCCCAAAGTAACGAAGCAGACCTCGGCTGAAACTCCCAAAGTGACTAAGCAGGCTTCAGTCGAAACTCCCGTCGCCACCAAGCCTCCGCCTCAAACTCCCACAGCAACCACAGCCCAAACTCCTACGGCGTCTAAGGCCCCTGTTCAAACACCGACGACAGCGAAGCAGGCTTCGGTGGATACTAGCGTCCCAAGGCAGCGCCACAGACTCCCACCGCCAAAGCTGCCGCACAAACTCCCGTCCAAACTCCCGGCACAGCAGTCAAGGTTCCATCCCGACGGCAGAGAAGGCGAAGACCCCTGCGATTCCGGAGAAGTAGGAGTCCCCCAAGGGCAGCGCGTCCAAGGCCGCCAAGGCCAAGGCGGCGGGACCAAGACAAGACTGAGGGAGCGACGGCTCCTAGAAAGGGCAAGCCTCCGCCACTGGTCCGCGTGCCCGCCGTGGACGCGGAGGGCGCCGCCAGCCCCGGCACGCCCAAGGCGCCGTGGGCCGTCAGGGCCGACGCCAGAGTCATTCCAAACACGAAGACGCCGACGACGCCGGGCACGCCGACGCTCGCGCCCTGGGTCAAGCGGAAGGAGTCCGACGCCCTGGCGGCCGCCGAGAAGGCCGCCGAGAAGGCCGCGGAGCAGGCCAGGATGCAGAAGCTGCTCGCCGAGGAGGCCGAGGCCAAGGAGAAGAGGCGCAGACGGCGGCGCCGGAAAAGGCGGCAGCTCAAGAGGAAGGAGGAGGAGGAAGAAGAACAGGAGGGGCCATGAGGATGATCCCGGGCGTGGACGCTGTTCCAGGAGAACGGCGCCATCAACCCGGCCAACATCAACCGGGCCAGGCTGCAGCAGAACTGCTTCGTGTTCCGCTCCCAGTTCAGGGACAAGTGGCTCAAGAAGCAGGAGATGATTAAAGAAGAAGGAGGAGGAGAAGGCCAAGGCGGAGAGGGAGGCGCGCAAGAAGGCACGGCGGAGGGAGAAGCGGCGCGCCAAGGGGCTGGCCAGCAGCAGCAGCAGCGAGGACGAGGACGACGACGACGACGACGACGACATCCTCACGTCCTCGGACGAGGACTCCAGCTCCACGTCCTCGTCCTCGGAAGAGACGTCCTCCGAAGGGGAGACGGGGTCCGAGGAGAGCGAAGAGGAAGAGTCCGAAGAAGAGACAGACGAGTCGGAGGTGGGGTCGCTCAAGTCGACCACCGTCAAGGGGAAGGCCCGGGACGAGTACGTCGTCGTCGGACTCGGGTCTTCGACAGCTGCCCGGCGTCTCTCCCCGGTAGTCCAGCTGCCGTGAGGCAGGGTTAGTTGCACTCCTTTACCTCCCCGGGCCCCTCGGGCCGCGGGCCGCCGCGAGGCAGCCGCCAGGCAGCCGCTCGCCCGGACTCTGTTCCGGCCGGCACGGCGGCTGGCTCCCGCCGGCCCTCGCGTAGTAGTTGCATGTGTTGCGCGCGTGCGAGTGTTTGCGTGAGACAACACTAACCCCCAACCGCGCCGGCGGCCCGCACCGGGCCGCCCTCAGATGAACGTGCGGCCAGAAGACCGCGCAGAAAGACCAAATAATCTTACACTCATTTTGAAGCCTTCCCACGATCGGCTATATACGGGACGGCGGATTCCTCGCTCGGGGACCAATCTCATTGGTGGGGGTCACGCGTTTCGGTTCGAGTCCCAATTCCCATTTAGCGACTCAGGAGCTCAAAATCGCGCGTCAAGACTGTCGGGTCGCCCCTGCGCCGGTCTTCTGGCCCCACTTGTGCCGTGATTGGTTAGAATTGATTGCTCTCGGCCAGTGCCAAGGCGGTGCGGGCGGGACCTCCTGCTCCTGACCTACACCCCGTCTCGGCCCCGCCCCCGCCCCCGCCCGCACTTTCCCAGGGCAGGTGGCTTGCTGCACTCACGGCCCCGCCCATGCCGGCGGGCCCCGTCGGCCCTTGCCATTTTCGGAATAGGAAGCTATGCGCAGCCCGCCCCAGCCCTAGGGCCACGGCGAGGTCTCAGGCACAGTGACGCAGGCACCAGTGCGCAGCCAACAGCGCGAAAAAAAAAAAAGTATTTAGCGAAAACAAGCCGTTGGTGTTTTCGAAAGTATTGCGGTTTGAGCAGTCTTGCAAATGAGGTCTCACGTGTCGGTCGTGGCTATCACTACTGAACAACCCTACGCCGCACTCCAAACACACCACTTTCGTGCCAAAAATTCATTTTCATTCACTGATTTATTGGTTCCAAAAGGAAAGGGAAAAAAAGGTGACACGCTTTTTGTTCGTACCACGTCCTGCGCGCAAGCCTGGCGTATCCATCTTTACTCTGTGCGTTGCTGTGACTCTTTGCAGGACTGTGACGTCATATTGTGCACAGAAAGTGTGAGAAAAACTCATGCCCAACCTGTGCGGAGTTCAACCAGAAAGCTGGATTGTGGAAGCGCTGCTTTCCGGTGAAAAATCAAACGTAAGTAGAAGGGACGTTCGCGTGGGGAATCGGCGCGCCGGCGGACAGGGGTGGCCGCCTTTGCTGGGGCAGCGGGGAAGCAGGGTGCATCGCGTTTAATGCACTCGGGAATGCACCAGGCCCATGGGGGGTTGCCGCGGTGCATTCACTCACAACCACATTGTACACACATAAAACACGCGGATACACCTGACCGGCATCAAATCGGGCAATGGGTCGTCGACTGTGGGTTGGAAAATGGGGAGGGGGAGAGAGGGGGAAGGGGTTGCATGGGGGATTGGGGGAGGGGAGGAGGGGGAGTGCGCTCGCGGCGCCTCTAAACTCACCAATATACTGGCCGCTGTGATGCAACGCGTCGCCAGCGGCTGCGTCCCCAACAAGTCAGCTGACGACTACTCTCTCTCTCTCTCTCTCTCTCTCTCTCTCTCTCTCTCTTCTCTCTCTTCTCTCTCTCGCTCTCTCTCTCTCTCTATCTGTGTGGTGTGAGTGCGCGCCGTCACGCGCGTGGGAAAGGAGGGATGCTGACAAGCGAGAGTGTGGCTCAACTCGCGTTGCCACATTAAATAGACGAGACAAGGATGCGTATGGGGTCGTCAACGGAACGGGGTAGGGGAGGGGAGTCCAAAGGGGTCGGTAGGGTCGAGGCGAGGAGGGAAATGCCACGGAAATGACCCTCTAATTGGAGTCCGCCCGGGAGAAGGCAACTGGGCTTTGCTTCCCTAACGCCACCGGATGGTCTGACAGTGATTTGTAGCTGAGGGGTTCCCGTCTTTGTGTATGATTTACATCGTTTTCGCCCGCCGGCCGGGGCCGCACGGGCTGTACGTCAAGTCGGAAGGTAGGAAAATATATTTGCAAGAAAAAAAAAAAAAAAAAAAAAAAAAAAAAATAAATAAAAAAAAAAAAGGCGGGCCTGGGAGATCGAAAATACACTGAGCACGGCCTGGCCTCCCAAACGGAGGCGCGGCCGGCCGGCCTGCCGGCGGTCTGGCTTGAGCGAGCATCGCACGCCAGCAGAATGGGACTTCATGTACCGCGTGTTTACAAAAATACCCGGGTCGTTTTCTGCTTACGGCCCAAAATGGTGGAGCCGGGGGAAAAATTCCGGCATGCCCACCGTAACACCGACGAGATCCTAACGACGAGCCCACCCGCGACCCGCAACCACCAGACCAGCTTTACGAGACTGCAAAGCCATCGTCCTGCCTTCAACGATGGGGCTATGGGGGGAGACATGACATACTGCTAGGCAATCAGTGCTGTGTCGCATCGCGCATGCCTGCCTGCCTGTCCTATCTGTCCGTCCGTATGTCCTGTCCGTCCGTCCGTTCCTGTCCGTCCCTCGTTGCGCAAGGCGGCGGCGCGTCTAGATGCGAGTTCGCTCACCCTTTGCACTGTGGCAAGAACGGCAAGACGCACCGTTGTGGTTGTTCACGCTTTCGGGATTGGCCAGGCTGCAGGCGGTTGCCAAAACTGCCGGCCAAAAAATTAGTATCATCCTCACCGTCTTAAAAAAAAAAAAAGGGGGGGTAGTTTTATTCTTGCGAGGAAAGACAGAGAACGGAGAAAACAAAAACAAGAAGGGTCGCGAGCGGGGTGGATGTAACTGGGCATACTCGGGCCATCCAGGTTATTTATTCACTGGGGAGCGATTACTCCAAAGAGGCTGTTCCCTCTGTCTCTCTCGCACTCTTAACGGGACGCCTTATGAGTGCGGACAGAGCGTAGAGAGAGAGAAGAGAGAGAGAGAGAGACGGGAAAGAGAGAGAGAGTAGGATGAGAGAGGAGAGTAGAGAGAGGGAGGGAATGGAGAGAGAGCGAGAGTGAGGAAAGAGCAACGGGACAGGCGGTCAACTGAAGCCACCTGGGCCACTAATAATCCGCGTTGCCGCTGACGCTTGTCGCTGCGCTGCCACCAACGGCCGGCCGGACGTCAACGTTTATCTGCACCGCTGGACACGTGGAGTTGGGGGCGGCATGTTCTCCGCCGACGCTGCGCCAGCGACGTTGATGCACTGCTGGTTGGGACACAGTGGGACGGAGCGAGAGAAGCGCGCTCGGAAGCGGCGGCCAGTGGGGCACGATCAGGGGGGTGGGACTTTTTGTTAGAGTCTGCGTTGACGGATTGATAAGCATCTGATTCATTCCTACGCAGCGGGAGGAGAGAGAAGGAGAGGAGTGTGAGGTGAGAGTGTGAGAGATGAGAGACGAGAGTGTGAGGGACGAGAGGAGAGGAGACGGGAGTCGAGAGAGAGAGAGAGAATTAGAGAGAGATGAGAGAGTTGAGAGGAGAGGGAGTGAGTGAGAGGAAAAGAGAGAGGAGTGAGGGAGGAGAGAGTGAGAGTGTGAGAGAGAGGGAAAGGGGGGAGGGGGGGGTAGTGGTAGTTTATCACTTCATGCTTGGCACTAAGGACAAGTAGTGCCACCGCAGTTAGTTTAGGCCTTCCCGTTCTGAAATCGCTCAAATCGTGGCCGGCCACGTGCCTTGGAGCGCTCTCTCTCTCTCTCTCTCTCTCTCTCTCTCTCTCTATCTCTCTCTCTCTCTCTCTCACTATCTATCTCTCTCTCTCATCTATCACCTCTCTCTTATCACGGAAACTGGTGACGCAGGACGAGGCTATATCGAGTGTACTTTGAGTCGTTGAAACATTAGCTTGAGGCTGGCTTGAAATAACATTCGGATTTGTGGCTAAGTCGCCCAAACCGTATTACATGTTCGCGTGGCACTTGGGCAAGTACTTAGCGGTACTGTCATTGGTCCATGCGGCCCGCGCGGGAGGAGGGGGGGGGGGAGGAGCCGACGGTAAGGTGAAGTGGAAGTGGATGCCGCGCGTATCAGCGGCGGGTTCGTGGAACTCTAGGGACCGGGCCTCGATGTCAATTGGACGGTCGATCAGAGATTTCAACAGGGATTTTTTTTTTATTACCTTGTGGCTTCCGTTGTACTGATAGCACTCACTCCCCGGGCCACTCGTCCGTTTGGGCGTTTCCCTCCCTGATCGCTGTGACGCGGGCCCGGCCTGCACAAGTGGGCGGACGCCCCGGCCGAACGAAGCGCAAAGCCCCGTGATGGATTCAACTGCTGCGGGCCTGCAATTGCCAGGCTAGCCCAGCTGGTCTGGCATACCTGCCCAATAGCTGTTTTTGAGTGTCTCCCCCTCAGGCCTTTTGCATCGCTGGGAAAGAAAGACGGTCCCCGGGTTTGGCAGCACCCCGTCGCCTCTAGCGCGTTTTTAAAATGAAGCGAGCGGCAAGGCCGCCGGGGACCAAGGGGCGCCGCTTCCTCGAAACGACGCGCGTTAAACGAATCGCGCCGAAAAGCCGTTTGTGTGGCGGCCAACGGCAGCGGGACAACACTAGGAGGGACTCCACGCGGCAGGCGCAGCCAGCGGGCTAATCTCTGCTGCAGTGTTGCGTTGCCTAAGTTCAGCCGTCACAGCCAAAATTGCCTGCTTATGGATCACAGTGTTTGCCTCCTTTTCCAACGCGAATGAAACTTAACGGGAAGGTGCCTGCGAGTGAGTGCCAGTAACAACACCACTAACGCCTAGCGTGCCGTGCCGCCAAGCTGACCGCTGCTTTGACGGCCGCCTCGCTGTTCCAGCCCCGGAGCCCGCGACCCGGGCTCGCCGACGCGGACCCCGGCCCAGAACCCCGCGCTGCGCCTGGACGGCGCCGAGAGCCCCCAGTCCAGCCGGCAGGGCAGGGCGCCCCGCTCCGGCGGCAGGATCACGCCGCCCGCCACCACCATCCCCCGCTTCAGGAAGTACGCCGTGGAGGACTTCCAGTTCCTCAAGGTGCTCGGCAAGGGCAGCTTCGGCAAGGTAGGCCTCGGCACGCCGCCGTGTCGCCGGGACTGGCGCTCTCTCATCCTTCAACACTCCTTCGGCGTTGCAGGTGCTGCTGGCCCAGCTCACGGGCACGGAGTGCTACTACGCCGTCAAGTGCCTGAAGAAGGACGTGGTCCTGGAGGACGACGACGTCGAGTGCACCCTGATCGAGCGCAAGGTGCTCGCCCTCGGCACCAAGCACCCCCTACCTGTGCCACCTGTTCTGCACCTTCCAGACTGAGGTCAGCGCCGCCACACGCGTCACTTTAGTTCTTGCTTTCAAACGCCGCGCCGCCGCGCCGTCTCGCCGCGGTGACGGACGGCCGGCCGCGCGATTTTTCATACCGCCGCTGCCGTGCCAACGCCAACGCACGCCGCGTCACGCCTCACGCCTCGCCACGGTTTCGCCACCTGGCTTCTACACTTGCAAAGCCAAGTCGTCATTTTTTACAAATCCCAGGTGTTTTTTTTTTTTTTTTTTTTTT
>CM060100.1:4611620-4666620 GCA_030522485.1 Stenchaetothrips biformis
TGCTGCTGCCCCGCGGCGGACCCGCGGGTTTGTTGGGTATTTAAAAACGCGTTTTGAAGCGGGTCACGGGGGCGCGCGGCACCGCGGGGCGGCGTGCCCGGAAGAGCTTGTCCTCGCCGCCAAGTGTCAGTCACGCTTTTAAGATAAAAATCCTTGTTCTCATGTGTGTTGTGTGTGTGTGTGTGTGTGTGTGTGTGTGTGTGTGTGATTTTTATTTTTATTTTTTCAAATTACTTAGCGCTGGACGCCCGGTCGGCGCCGCTTCGACGCCCTCTCCAGTGTGTCTCGGCGGCGGTGTAAGGCGGGCGGTGGGCCCGGCCCACTGTGCCGAGCCCGGATGACTGTCGGCTCGGAGGGTCGACGCCGGGACTCGAAAACCCGGGGCCGTCGGTCATCCACACGCGGCCGGAGGTGCGGCGCTGGCACGCGCGGCATTATGGTTTTGTTTATGACGAAAGACAATAAACGGTCCGGCGGTGGCGGCGCTGCTGCTGCACAGCACAGGAAGCCTCGCCGGCTTCATCGGCCGCCCATCCCACGCTGGCGGCTCCTGGCGCGCGATTTCAGGGGACGCAAGCGGGGCGGGCGGAGAGGGGGGAGGCGTTATTTTGGTCGGCCTGCCTGCCTGCCTGCCACTGGGCCCTCGCTGGCCAGACCTGGGGCAGGGGTTGGCGCCGTTGGCGCGGCCGCAGCGGCGTAAGCTCGGCGCACCGCGGCCTGGCGTGGCCTGGCGTGGCCTGGCGTGGCCTGGCGTGGCCTGGCGGTGAACGCCTGCCGCGGCCACTGGCTCCGTCTCGCGCGCCACTCGAGGGGCGTTCCCAATCGGTGCGAGGCAGACTGGAGTTTTGCTGGCTGGCGGGCCGGCCAGGGTGGGCGTGGATCATTTATGCAGCCCTGGGCCGAGTTAAAAGCGAGCGTGCTGTGGGCTTCCCGCAGGGGCGTAGCTACGCCGCGGCCCGACTCCGGGGGGCGGTGACGTCACTCTGTCTCCCTCGCTCCCACAGGGCACTCTGGGTCAGAAGTGGACCGTTGAGGCGGCCAACACTCTAGACGCGTTTTGGAGCGCCAGAGTCGCTAAATGGGACTCGAATTCGAACGTGTGACCCCACCCTATGGGATTGCTCTCCAAACGAGGAATCCACTGGTGGGGTCACCACGTTCGGTTCGCAGTCCCATATAGCGACTCTGGAGACCCCTCAAAACGGCTAATTGTCCGGGATTTTTGGCCGCCTCAACGGTCTTTCCTGACCCACTGTGCAGGGGGTTGTCCGCTGAGTGCGAGAGAGACTGAGTCGGAGTCGGTCTGCGGGCGCCGGGTATTTTGGCAGTCGTCTAGAAAAGAGTAGGCGGAACTGCGAGGACGCACGCAGCACGTGTCGACGACGGCAAGCCGGACGGCCAAGCTAGACCGCCACGGCCAAACTATTCCAAGGCACGACATGGTGGCGGCCAGGGCAGGCAGCCAGGCAGGGCCTCCTCGCCTCGTCGCGGCAATCACACACCGGGGGCGCAGTTGTCAGTGCTCAGATCACAGAGTCGCAGCCAAAGTATTCAACAGAGACTACCGGCCGTTTTAATTGCTCGGAAAAATGGAGCTAGCGGGGATCGGCGGAGTGGCTGGCTTGGCGTTCTCCGCGCCCCCCCCCCCCCGTTGTGCCCCCCGCCGCCGCGGGGTTCGCTGGCCGCTGTGTTGCATCTCAGCGTGTTTACCCGATGCAGCGCGGCCCCGTGTCTGATTGGGGGCGTGTCTGACGCTGGCATGCAGTTGTCTCGGCGCAAGGCTCTCGCCCTGCTGCTGCACTGCAGCTCTGCGGCGCAAGCGCGGCGACAAACTTCGCCGCAAACCAAAACAAGACGAATCAGCAGGAGGCCGACTTCGGTCTCGACGCTCTGTCTCTTCTCGCACCCCTACGGGGCGCCCCACCGATAGAGAGAGAGAGAGAGGAGAGAGAGAGAGAGAGGAGAGAGGAAGAGGAGAGAGAGAGAGAGAGAGAGAGAGAGAGAGAGAGAGAAGCGTTTTGGCGGAGCGCTGTTTCGGGATCATCGGCCCCGCTTCCCGCTTGGGACGAATGGCGAGGTGTGTGTGTGTGTGTGTGTGTAGTGTGCGTGCGCGGACGCGTCGCCTGTTATCACGAGGACCCCATCGTCCATCACGCGCGTGTCGAAGGGCGCGCGCAACAGCCGCGCGGCCCGACTTGCCGCGTCGAAATAAAAAAAAGTTTATTTTGGAGTTGTACCGCGGCGCACACGTTTATCTTCATGAGACTGTTGCCGTCCTTGTCGGTGGAGCCCCGCGCGGCGAGGGAGGGGGCCCTGCGCGGGCGCGCCTCGCTTCCGGCACCGAGGCCAGGTGTCTCAAATTCGCCGCGGGGGCCCCCCGGCGACTCTTCAAAGTGGGTCTAATCCCTCGCTGATCGGGACAGCGAGCAGCGACCAAACCGCCACCAGGCTTTGACTGTCGCCACTCGGAGTTACAGTCCCGCCCCTTGCGTACGGCGGCGGTCGCGTGGGCGCTGGACGGCGTACACTGCGCTCTCCGCGCTCCAAGTGCCGCGCGGGACGATTGTGAGTGCCATGGGCGGCCATGGGCGGCAAGGGCCCATAAACTGGCGAGTCCCCACCGAGGCGACACAACAAAGTCACGGCCGGGGTCCCATAAAAGCAGTTCACGGTCCGCGGAGTTGGAGTGGGAGCCACTCGCCTGTGGGCCGTGTGAGATCCATCTGTCATGAGGTCATGCCGCCGCGGCGCTGCGCTGGGATGAGCTGGGTCCCCTGATCGGCCGCCGCAGGGTCACTGCCAGGAGCGCCCTCTCATCCGAGTTGTTTAAAGTTGTGCAGGGCCGGCATATGGCACGGCGCGGCGCCGAGGGGGGGGCGGGAGGAGGAATGACGTCATCCAAGGTCGGATCAGACTCCTCGGGCTTTGGCGCCTGCAGAGAACAACCGTTTTCATGTATGTTTTTTTCGCATTCCTGGTACAGTCAACCGGAAAAGTTTTTTTTTTTTTTTTTTTTTTTTTTTTTTTTTTTTTCTTTTTTTTTGGGCGAGTTGGTTTTGCATTGCTGGGGGACGAAATCAATTCGAAAATGTCGCCAATGGACAATGTGCTGATTTTCGGAACGGGGATAATTTTTTCCAACCCACCAACCAGCGTACGGCTGAAAACCAGTTGTGCGCGATGAGGGGCAGGGTGGTCGCGGAGCTGCAGGCCCCACTGTGCTTCCTGCTGGTACCTGTTGAGAGGTGCTGGTGGGTGAGTGGGAGGCGGTCGGTGACGTCATTGCTGCGACCTCCCCCGCTGCTGCACCACGCCAGGCTGGGCGAGGGATGTGGGACCTTGCCAGCGAAGCGAGTGAGCGCGCCCCTGCTCCTCGGCGAAAGTGCGATGATGGACTCACCAGCACGCCCGCGCGTCACGCGCGGTGCTAATCGGGACGTGTTGTCACGCGTCGCTTGACTGAAGGGCCCCGTGGAATGCCGCCGAATCCCTCTGGGACAGTGCTGTGTCTTTCTGCTTTCAGGCCGGCAAGATGGTGGTCGACACAGGCGAGCATCATGAACATCATGGGTGGCATGGAGAGCAAACGGCGGGCGTCCGCATGCACACATCCACACCGCCGGACAACTGCGCCAGAGGTAGGACGCGGGGCCGCGCGCCGTGTGTAGCCCCTGCGAAGTGGGGGGTAGGCAAGCCCGCCGAGCGCCTCGGTGCAACGGGACTGCCTACCTGGCTCGCTCCAGGGGCCATCGCGACCCACCTGCAAATTCTCCTCTATTCCGCCCCCAGATTTGACATCAACCCCAGTAAGCTAGGACAGGGAACTTATGGCAAAGTATGTCAGCCTAGTGAATCAACCGAACCCGGAAAACGGGACAGGAGGTTGCCATCAAAACTATCAAGAAGAGCAAGATTGGAATCGGAGGCGGATTTAGTTCGCATTAAGGCGGGGCACTTCAGATTATGAGTTCTGTTCATGCGATCCCAACATCATTCACTATTTATGAGGGTCTTTATAACCACCACAAAATCCTTTCTTATTGTTTGGAAAATAAAATTTAAAGCGGACTCTTAACTCATATTTTTTTGACTAATGAGTGTTTGATTGTTTCTTATTTTACAGTATTTTGAAAAATAGGGCTAAAAAAATGGTTTATGGTAATGGAATATGCAGCTGGGTGAGTGAATTATATAGACTCTTTTGGAGTGAGCGTAAGGTCCTTGGTGAAGAAGAAGCACGTAGATTGTTTTAGGCAAATAGCAACTGCAGTTTATTAACTGTCATAAGGTAATAATTTTTTTAACAAAACAATGTGATTATTTTTGATACTCGTACTGAAACCCATGCTTGAATGCTTCTAAATCCCCTTTCACGCAGAAAATTTGGTCATCGTCGAACTTGAAGTATAGGAAAAATATTTTTGCTATGATGAAACTGGCAGTGCAAAGGGTACTAAGACATTTTTATTATTGCCATATTTGAGAGATAGTACATTCTTTGCTTGTAAATTTTTAACTTCTTCTTTTTCTTTCTTAAAGATTGCAGATTTTAGGATTTGTCTCAAATGTGTTTGATGAGACACGATTACTAGGAAACATTTTGGGGAAGTCCATATATATGCATCTCCTGAAATTGTTCAAGGAACGCCTTACCATGGGCCCTGAAGTTGGACTGTTTGGTAAGATAAATTATACCCTTTCATTAGTGACAACATTGTTGATGACTTGTTCCAATGTGCTGATACTTGTCTTCCTTGCAGGTCATTAGGAGTTTCTCCTATATACTCTTGTGTTATGGTGCAATGCCCCTTTGATGGATCCAACTTCAAGCGTCTTGGTCAAAACAAATTTTCTCCAGGGTGACCTACTTTGAGCCAAAAAAGCATCCCGTAAGTACATTCATACAAGTCCCCGCCTTTATAACTTGAAGAAATTTGCCCCTCTCATTGTCCACTAAATCCTTTTTTCACCTTCTCTTTTAAGCTGGCTGTCCTCCCCTCATAAGAGAAACTGCATGACAGGGTTTTTCACCTGCTAAACGAGCTTGACATAGTAAAAATCTGCTCCCAAAGGTGGGTCAATGAAGGTCAGAGTGAGTCCTGCCTTGATATTGCAAGAGCACTTTTTTTGGCGAATCAGACACCTGTTCGACCTAGATTCTTCTACTTTCTCTTGCGCCTTCCTGTGTCATCGGAACAAGACGTTGTTATCTTCATAATACAAGGTATACATTTATATCACTTGATTTAAAAAAAATAAAATATAATCACGCAACTAATTGTATGTCTTGTTTTGCAATTTTTCAGCAGGGCAATGGGGGATGTGGGCTGGCTTCAGCAGAAGGTCCAGTTAGGTCTCATTCACGTAGGTAGTCTTATGGATCTAGATCAAACCATCAGCAGAAAGAAGAATAAGAGATTTTGTTAATTCAACAAAAGACAGAACAGCAGAGGTAATGATAATTTCCTCATATAAATACACTTTTTGTTCCAGTTTCACGTTAATTTTAAACCAAATTTCTTTTCTGTTTCTCAGCAACAATATTGATAAAGCAGCAGAAACACCAAAACGCAAAAATGTGACGGATGCAGTTTCAACTGAAGATGCCAAGTTGTTTGGAGGTGCAAGGGAAAAAAAAAGGAAACGTACCCGTACAGCAAGCAGCGAAGTAGCCGCTCGGAGCAGGAGGTCATCGAGCCACAGTAAGGAAACAGGCCTGAAACTATGGATGTTGAAGCCCGATGCTCTGCCCAGGAAGTGATTCTATAGACTTGACTCTGTGCCGCTGCATGTGCCATAAGTAATAGTTTTGCTTGATAAGCCCCTCTCAACCAAGCAAAGTAGAGGCTGTTTGAGAAAACCTGAAGAAAAGCAGAAAATCAGTGAAAGGAATCAAGAAGAAAACAAAATCAGAAAAAGATGAGAGCTCTGCAAAAATCAGTGCAGTAGCCAAGAGACCAGTGGGTGCTGAGGGAAGAAGTGGAAGTGAGCCCACTCAAGAAGCCAAGGTCCCTGTGTGTGAAGCCTCAGCAGTGGAGGACAGCACTAAAAGGCAAAAACAAAGACGAAAAAACTGTCGATGGAGATCAGTCAAAAACGTGGATAACATTCTACTTTCTGTCGGGTAATGGACAAACTAAGTGATACTAGCCCCAGTGATGAAAGTGTTAGGTCTAGCCAGTCTGAACCATGTGTGGAAGAAGTGCAAGGAGTGAATGGTGATGATGTTAGTGAAGGTGTTGTGAGTATTATGAGTTCGTTCCACAGCACCTGTATCCTCCTTAAGTTTAAGTGACACTGGTGCTGATATTGCCAGCCTTGATAAGGCAAAAAGCCAAGGAAAAAATAAGTTTGTCAAAAATTATTAGTCCTACCAATGAAACACCAGCAGTGCCTGTACCTAATACACCTGAAGATACAGAACCACCAAGGAGTACAGAACGTAGAAAATCAAAAATATTTGAGACTGCTGAAAGGTTTAACAACCTTGCTAATACCGAAAGGAAGGGTTCAGTGGTAGAAAAGCCTAAAAAGATTCACATACCTGGGGTCAAGGTGAGCGATGCCAAGGCTGCATTTGAAAGAAAGTCGTCCATCACATCCTCTACAACAATCTGTACCAACATTTGGTGAGAGGAAGGGTTCCATAACTTCAGTACCTGCAGGAGTAAAGAACTCCATGTCTAAAAAGACTGTCCAAGATCAACCTATGGAAACTGCTAATGCAGCACAGACCCAAGAACTCAAAAGAAGCTGTTGCAGAGCCTTCAACACCAGCCCCAGAACCTCCTCACGAAGACCGAGCAAAGAAAGTCAAGGATGCAGTAGGAGTTATCAGTAGTGTTATTGAAGGCCAAGTCACAGGCCGTAGAGTTTCTTTAAAAAAGACACCTAAACTTAATTCGTTAGATGAATCCAAGCCCAGCACTCCGGCTCCAGGTACTCCACTGTCACCAACTGCAGTGGATCCAATCACTGGTTTGAAAACTGTACGTGTACAGGTTGCTCCAAACGATGTTCGTCTAGCAACCATTCAGGTAATACAATAAGTTATCCCCACTCTGTTTCCCAATTCTGGACATTTTTTTTTAACATAGTCTTTTTTTAAAGGTATCAACACCACAAGCCACTAAGTACCAAGGAGAGGAACCACCTCTTCCAAAGAAAGTAGTCCAAGCGTCCATCAGGGGCTGAGGAGACTGAGCCAAAGAAGACGGCAAGTAAAATGGAGATCACTTTGAAGTCAGCAACTCTCCCTCGCCGTAAGACATCGGAAGCAAAAATACAGATGGGCACACCACCACCTGCTAAAGCACCTAGTCCAGAAAAGCTTGAGCGCATGATTCAGCTCCTCCATCTCCTGGGAGAAGGGCCAGTGTTGGCCAGCCATTGGGCGGTTATCGCAGTGAGGTAGAGCATATGGTCGGTGCTGCTGAATATCCCAACAGACCAAGACACCAGAGAAGCGAAGTGTCTTTCCCTGTAGCGGCTGCAGGCAGTTCTACAAGAGTGCACCCAATGCCATTTAGGTAATGTCACCTGTTTTTTTTTGTATGAACATATTTTGTTTATCTTTTGAAATATTTACCTGCTCAACTGTTTTCTTATCTAACCTTAGGTCTGCATCATGTGAGCCAGAGTCTTCTAAGTCAAAGCCCCGAGAGCATATTATACCGATACACTTTGAGGCAGATGAAAATGCAGCGCCTCGGACTTCAACACCTCCTGCCAAGCCTCCTGTTCCACCAACTACATCTCAATCAGCATCAGGGAACTTACCATATCAAAGAACATTGTCTCAGATTTCCCAGAGGTATAAATTTTTAAGTACAGTAATTTCATGATTTAAAAAGAAAGTGGCTTATAGAAAATTGATGTAATTTGTATTTATAGGTCTAACAGTTTGTCAAGGCAAAGTACGCAGGACTCTGACACTGAAAGTACAATTTCTCAAAGTGGTGGTGAACCTATTAGAAAATCTCCCCGTGAGTACGTAATACCAATTGCTCTGGAAGGAGGAGGCTATGTCACTCCCAGAGCTACAAGCTTAGAACCTAGTGAAGAAAGCCGAGCCTCAACTCATAGTTTGCCCCGATCTCGGCTTAGCAGCAGAACTAAGAGAATGAGGTATGAACTTTTGAACGTGTGGCTTCATGATATACAGCTTGCCTTGATAGCTCATACTCATGTAACTGCTTTTCTAAAAGTGTGTTTTGGACAATGGCTATAATTTCTAACAACTGCTGAATTTTTGTCTGCTTTTTTTTATGGATCTTAGTCGAGACAGACATCGTTCTAAATTCAGGTAAAAGCTTCTGTGTTGCAGTGAAAAGACCATATACATTCCTTTCTTAAAGTTTTGCTTTGTGCTTTCATTGCATGTAATTTTTTTCTTTTTTGAATTAATTTGTTCTTCCTTTTTTGTTCTGGCCAACAGTAGTTTGCTTAGTGAGAGTGAAGATGAGGGTCCATTTGCATCTCTACATCGACATAGCTCTATTGGTCGAGATAGTGATAATGAAGACCGTCCATCAGCTTTCCATCTGCACCGTCTGAGGTATACTTCATACCTATCTCAACATCTTTCTGGATTTTCCAAAAATTATCTTATTTTTATTTTTTTTTAATTTTTTAATTTTTACAGGAGTTCAAGGCCCTCTCAGCGCACACTGGAGCATACAGATAGTATGAGTTCAGCAGAGGAGGAGGAGGATGATGATGAAGGCTTTGAACTGCTCACAGCAGAAAATCTGTTTTCATCTTTACTCTCAAGGGTAAGGATCTGTCAAGCTGACGGCGCTTCTCAAATGGCAGTAGGAAGTAAACTCAACTTGTCAGTTAACTGACTCGCTTTATTTTCAGGTTCGCAGTTTAACACAAAGGCTCAATGTAGAGGATGGTGGGCGACCAGGATTCCCTTCAACTCGACTACTTAGTCAATTTGGTACTCATCCTAGTTCCCGTGCATCCCCTTTCATGTTTCCATCCTCAAGCCTGCTTAGTAGGGGTTCACCTTTTGAGCCACTGTCACGGTAAGTTATGTTCATATTTTTGGGAATATCATTGCCCTTTGAATCTAACATACCATAAACTCTCCATCTCTTTTTCATTAACAAAAAATATAGAGATGGGACTTGTTGCTCATTTCATTAAGAATATATTTTTGAAAATAACTAACATCTAACCCAATTTGTGTTGTTCAGCATACATAACACCAGTTCTCAGATGACAGTCACTACTACATTTAAGTGAGTGGGCGTAGGGTTTAACAATTAATGCTTCAGCACCCAACTTAAGGCTTTCTAGATGCTTCTGTCACATTTGTCATGTCCGTGTTATCTTTGTGCTCTCTCATTGCTGTCTTATGATGTGTTAAAAATACTCCAGCAATAATTTCCTTTCACTCCCTCTTGTAGTATCAATCGTTTTTAATACTTGAAATTGCAATGTAATATATTTCTTCTGTGTTTTCAGACGAATATCTGAAACCTCAAGATCATTCAGTCGAAATGACAGTGAAAGTGGTTCTGTAGGACCTACTCCGTGGAGAAGAAGTGTGAGCCGAGATGTGTCAGACACAGACAGCCTCTACAGTGAGTCGCATGCTAGTGGCACAGTACCCAAAGGTAAGAAGTTCTTTGGTACATGTACCTCCATCATTCATGTGCTGTAAAGGCAATTTCACACAATTAGATACTCTCATGTGGTGAGGATGGATAATCTGACCCAATTTTTGAGAAACGTCAGAAATATTTGGCTTTGTTTGCTCTGCCATTGTTTTCTATTCTTGGATTCATGTCAGAGGTCACATTAAAACTTGAAGCTCTGGTGGGTTTTGTAAAGGGAACTTGCTCACATCGGAGTTGGTGATAATTTCATGTCATTTAATTGCATATACAGAAATGAAAGAAAATTAGTGGGGGTACCCTTTATTTTTACTTTGTGTATGAATGTACGGCATTTAACAGTTTTTCATGCATACATTATCTGTTTTTTTCTCCTCATTTGTTCGTTCATGGCTGCTTCACCCCGTTTCTCCAAATTAACAGTTTGCTAGAATTTTGCTGTTTTTGTTTGCATTTAATTTTTTACAAACCAAAAATTTTTGTGTTGTTTCTTTTTTTCCCAATGAAAATGGTGAGTAATAGTGCATGAGGTGTCTATCACATTTTAAAATCTAACTAATTTTGTGTGTCACACAAACCAAGGAGGCTGAGAATGTATATTCTGTTATTTATTTTGTAACTTCAATGTCCTTTACCAACTGTCATACCAAATACCTATTTGGTACAGTAACTTTTACCTAGAAATTTGCACATTTTATTAGATGGATATCATTTTTACATGGGCTTGCAGTTTTTTCTGTGCACGTTGTCTATGGTAGTGTTTGATTACATAGAATATTTCTAAATGAAGAGTAGTCGAATTTTTTGCAAGTCTCTAAATTGAATGGGTTGGAACATTTTTTTGCCCTCTGTAGGCTATCTTGGACTCAAAATATTTTGATGACTTAGAACTAACTATCGTGTAAAGACACCCGTGGAAATCCATCCAAAATAAGTCTTTTAGATGACGCAAGCAATCACAAAGATCATGCAGACCACATAACTCAACAGTTCTGCCACTACCCATAAATATCAACTGACGTCAAGGTACATAATGCATGTACTCAACATTCCAACACTTTTGTTGACTTTCAGTCTTGTACATATACTATTTTTTCTATTCTACATTTTACGATTCCACTAACTTATTTTTGGTCTACAGTAACATTCATGTGATCCATAACATACTTTGGGTATAATTCTGACCAAAATAGAATTTTTACATTCTATCGAGTGCTCCATGAAGATAAAATGAAAACTTTATAAATAATATACTAGTGCTCATAATCACAACCGTATGACGCCAAGCACATTTCACTTTTGTCAGTACCCAAAGCTATTACTATCACCCTCTCTTCTTATTTTTGTCATTTCCCACCTTTAATTTTCACTTTTAATTTCCAAAATGTTCCAGCAATTACTCTACAAATTGTCTCTTTCTCTAGCCATGTCTGAAAATTCTGTACTATTTTGAGAATTTGCTTTATTCCCTTGCTTATGTGCGATTCTATTATGGAAAGCTTGCTTGAAAAGAGGAGGGAAGAAAGACGATTGGCCGCAGCCTCAGCTTGCATGATCAATTAGTTTGGGGATTTCCGCTGATTAATTGGAAACTGTCATTATTTGATTGTTAGATTTTTGATTTGCTGTTTCTTTGTGGATATCCTCACACATGCAAATTTAATGTCAGTAAGCGCCTGATTTGAATTAGCTTGGGGTGAAGCAAATACCAGAATTGTAGAAAATGGACCTGTTTTACCAATGATACTTTTTCTAATCAGAAGCTTTCCACTTCCCTTAGGTATTTCACTTAGTGCATCAATTGCTTCCTTTTGATTCAGATCCTCCTTTCTTTCACTCTACATTGTTTTTAAAGACGATGTGATGCAAGTTCCTGATACATCTCTGCCTCACTGGTTTAGAATGCTTTTTTTTTTTTCCTTGTTTGTGAAGCTCTTCTGATTGACTTTTCCTGTTGATCGCATTGACTACTACTACATTTTTTTCTTTCTCTCTTTCTGATGATTTGCAGCGAGGGTTCGTGTGAGCGTGCATGTACCGGGGGCAGGGGGCCGCAAGTTTGGCGGAGGGGGAGGGGGAGGGGGAGGTGGCAGTCTGAGTGGGGGTAGCAGTGGGGGCAGCGGCAGCGGCGCCAGCTCCCCCACTGGGTCCTCCACTCACTGACACAACCCCACAGCCCAACCCCAACAACCCAACCCCCACATCGACCACATGCAAGCAACCAACCAAGTGACGGTAGTTTTGTGCTAGTATGTACCTCTCTCAATCTCTGCTAACAGCTACTAACAAGTTCGTTGCCCCCTGAAATTCATACCCGTGGTTTATTTGACATAGGGCTTTCATTCGAAAACGTGTTTCAGGGGGCAATTCATAGACTTTGTCGCTTCAAATATAGAAACAACTTTAATACAATCCGTTCTAAATTACCAAGGGGCAAGAATTTTGATCTCTCAATTTAAAAGCCTGGAACACGATTTTGAAGAGTTGCCTCCCACAAGCTTGCCCCTTGGTTACTGTGCATGTCCCTAGCCGAGGCCAGCGCGGCGGGGTGCCGTCGGCATGCTCAGTGTGCGACTAACCGAATGCGGCGACGCCCTGCTGCAGCGCGTGGCCCGGCGTGGCCGTGGGCCCCGCTTGGTGCGCTCGCTGCACCCCGTGTCTGACGATGGCGTCCTTGTCCAGGTCGGAGCGGCGGCGACTTCAGCGAGGCGTCCTCCTTGTCCTCCTACTCGTACACGCCCAGCCTGGCGGCGCGGCTGGCGCAGTACCAGCAGGGCGGCCCCACCGCGTCCTCGTCGGCGTCCTCGTCGGCCGTGGGCGCCTCCCAGCCCAGCGACCGGCCGAGCCACCGCCTGGCGCGCTCCTACATGAAGAGCAAGTCGACGGGGACGGCCGGCAGCGGCGCGGCGTCCGCGGACGAGCTGTTGTCCGGCCGCTACCCGCGCGGCGGCACCGCCACCAACACCGCCGGCTACTCGAGTGCGCGCCGCGCCGCCCGGGCGCTGGAACAGGAGCTAAACGGCCTCAACATCCCCACGTCGTACCTGCCGACGCCGTCCAGGGCCTCGGCCTCGCGCGCCCTGGAGGACGAGCTGACGGGTCTCAACATCCCAACCTCGTACCTGCCGTCGCCCTCCAGGACCTCTGCCGCGCGCGCGTTGGAGGAGGAGCTGAACGGCCTCAACATCCCCACGTCCTACCTGCCGACCCACGGCCCCAGTCCCAGCCGCGCCTCGGCGTCCGACGGCGACGACGTGTACTCGAGCGCGGCGCGGCGCCTGGGGCTGTCCAGGACCTTGTCGATGCGGGAGCGGCCCGCCAGTCCCAGCGCCTCCACGTCGGGGTCCTACCGGCCGGCGCTGCTGTCGTCGTTTTCGTCGCCCGGCCGCCGCCCCTACTCGTCCTACACCATGTCGCTCTCCGACTCGGAGCGGCCGCCTCTGCCTCGCCGAACCTCCGGCCTCGGCCTGTCTGGACTGGGCCTCGGTCAAGGCCTCGGCCAGGGCGCCGCCGCCAGGGCCGGCGACGAAGACTGCGCCTACTACGAGATCATGCCGTCCCACCGGAAAGAGCCCGGCAGCGAGGGCAGCAGCAGCAGCAACAGCAGCATCTTCACCAGGTCGTGCCCCTCGAGCGCCTTCCTGAGCGACGCCCCCGTCCGCTCGCCCTCCGGCATCGCCACCCCCGGAACCTCCACGCCCGCCCCCGCCGCCCCCGCCGCCTCTGCTTCGACTGCCCCCTGGCCAAGCACTCCCAGTCAGGAAGAAATCGAAATTCCCGCTTCAAGCAAGACTGAATCTCCTGCAGACGCTGTCCCTGCGCCCGCCGAGACTACCAGCACCCCGTCGACGACGTCCACCACGACGTCCACCACGACGGCGCCGACGGCCCAGTCCAGGATGGGGCGCTCCATGTCCGTAAACCGCGAAATAGGCCCCAGTCCGGCCAGCAGCCTGGGGCTTGCCGCCGGCTCTACCGCGGACTTGTCGACGCTGAGGAGGTCGGCGTCGACGCGCGCCACGCCGGAGCGCTCCATCCTCAGCAAGTTCTTCCGTGGCTCCAGCTCTGGCGACGAGCAGCCCAAGCAGGCCAAGGCGAGCCGGCAGCCCGCGCAGAGGCGCATCTCGCGCTTCCTGCGCCCGGACTTCTTCGACACGCCGCGCGAGGAGAGCGCCTACGCCAAGGAGCAGGACCTGCAGCGCAGTCGCAGCCGCAGCGCGGCCGGGGAGGAGCCTGAAGCGCAGCCGCAGCCAGAGCGCAAGGCGGCCAAGGACAAGGACGCCACCAAGACCAGCAGCCGCTTCCTGCAGTCCCTGGAGCGGCGGCTGGAGCGGCTGCGGACGGGACAACCGCAGCCGCCGCCGGCCCCCGCGCCGCCGCCGCCACCGCCACCCAGCCGCATCGAGTCCACCATCCGCAGCCTGCGCGAGCACAGCCTGGAGCCCAAGGAGGCGGACGCGGCGCCCACGGAGTCCAGCCTGCTCAAGAGGGCCGTCTCCGTGAGCGACATCGCCGGCGGCAACGCAGCCGCGGCCGCGCCCGCCGGCACAGGCAGCAGGATCGCCGGCAGGGTGATGAGCTTGTTCAGGAAGGACCCCGCCGACGTGAAGCAGGGACTCATCCCCTCCTTCAGGCCCCACCGCTCCTACACGGGCTCGACTAGCGACAGCGTCCTGGACGGCGCGGGCCTCGCCTCCGAGCGGCCCCGTCGCAAGAAGGTCGCGGAGTCCGTTTCTGGAGGTGCCAAAGCAAGTCCTGCCGCGGAGACCGTTTCTGGCGGTGACAAAACAAGTCTCGCTGCAGGCCCTGCTTCAACAGCTCCGAACACTGTCTCGGTGGATGTGAGCATCGTGCTGCCGAGCCGACAGAAAAATAGTGATTTACGCATTTCCTGCTCCAAAGAGGATTCCAGTGCAGGCCAAGCTATCATTCCGAGTGGGGGGAAAGTTGGAGTCGACAAGACTGAGGCGGCGACGAAGAACGCAGAGGAGGCGGTGGCGAACGTTGGCGTGGGCGTACCGGTGACTCAGGGCGTACCGGTGACTGAGGGCGTACCGATGCCTGAGGGCGTACCGATGCCTGAGGGCGTACCGATGCCTGAGGGCGGCTCTATGGTCTCGGACTCCAAACAGACCAAAGTAGCGCGAACCAAGTCAGGGTCTAAGGTCAAGGGGCTTTTGTCTTCTAAGAGTAAAACGAAAATCGTGAAGAAGAAGGCGGATTCTGATGCTATGCCGGTCGAAGGAGCTTCCCCCAGTATTTTAAAAGGCGAAACTTGTGACGCGACACCAACTGATGCGAAGACTCAAACGGAAGGCGCAATCCCCGCACCCCCACACACCAGTGTAGATCCCAATCTACCTGGCCCTGCAGCACTGCCCAGTGACCTGTCTCAGGATCCTCCAAAGTCCTCAGAATCTCCTGCCTCTAAGACTGGCGATGGTGCTCGGACTGATTCCCCTTCAAAGCACCCTGCCAAACTGAAATCAAGTAAAATTGAGGAGACGTCCGATGGTCCTTTTGTTCGATCGTTCTCGAAAATCAAACTAGGAACAAAGGATGAGTCCTCGAGCCCACCTAGGAAATCTTTATCAAAAAGCAGAATACCTGTTGATGATAAAGTTCCAGTGCTGCTGAAGTCCTCCTCAAGGGGCAGGGTGTCTGACGTCAGCGTGAAGCCCCTTGTCGGACAGGGTACGAATGGCCTAGATTCACCCTCATCAACCAGCCTAGTGAATGGGGGCGTATCCAAGTCATCATCCAAATCTGTTGTGGCCAAAACCGAAGGCAGCTCACTCGAGTTTCCGTTGAGGTCGAGCTCCAGAACCAAACTTCGGAAAGATGATGACAAAGAAGCATCCCCTGTGAAAGCTATCTCTAGATCATCCATTCGTAAAGAAGACCCCAAGTCCAAAGAAGTTTCTCCTGTCAAGTCATTTTCTAGATCTTCAATTCCAAGGGAGGAGGTAAAATCGACGGCTAACAAAGAAAAATCCATCGAGATCTCGACTTCCAATTCTTCTCCACCTAAAGATGATGAAAAGATGAATTCCTCCAAAGAAACATCCCCAGTGAAGTCAGCCTCCAAAGCCACTCTACGCAGTAAGGAAGATTCGAAGCCTGTTTTAGAAAGAGAAAAGTCTTTAGTGAAATCTACTTCGCGATCATCAGTGCGAAGGGATGACGCAAAACCAATCGGTGACAAAACGGTGCCTGTTTTGAAGTCGACCTCCAGGTCATCGCTTCGCACTACGGATGATGCAAAAATGGCGTCTGACAAAGAAACTTCCCTTGTGAAATCGAATTCCCGCTCGTCAGTGCTGAGCAAAGACTCGCCCAAGGAAACCTCTCTTTTAAAGTCTTCTTCCCGATCGTCAGTGCTGAGCAAAGACTCGCCCAAGGAAACCTCTCTGTTAAAGTCTTCTTCCCGCTCGTCAGCGCTGAGCAAAGACCAGCCGTCCGTCCTCAAGTCTTCGTCGCGTTCCTCCGTTCGAAGGGACGAGCCCACGAAACCCGTCAAGTCGCTGTCACGGACTCGGATCCCGAAGGACGACGACCTGAGCGTCGTGTCCGACCCGGCGGCCACGCCACCCTCCTTGATGTCCTCCAGGACCAAGCTTCTTCGCAGTGACGAGAAGACGCCGCCCAGGACGCCGCCGAAGCCGGTGGCTAGCGACGACAGCAGCCGCGCGGTGACCTCCCCCACCAGGTCCGCGTCGAGGACCAAGATCCCCGGGGAGGCCGAGCGGAAGTCCCCCACCAAGAACGGCGCGGACGCCGCCGTGTCCTCGCTGAGGAAGTCGTTGTCGCGGGGGACGCTGACCAAGGAGGCGGACAAGGCCGTCAGCAGGTCCAGCTCCAGGACCAAAGTCTGCAGCAAGGCGGACTCGCCCGTCACCAAGTCTCCGTCGAAGAGCAAGGTGCCCAAGTCCTGCGACGACGCCGCCAAGAGGAGAGTCTCTGAGGCTGGCGGGATACCCAAGGCCATCAGCAAGGAGAACAACGTGCCAAAGGAGGCCGAGGCCGTGGACGCCGTCCAGCAGGACGAGGTCCGCAGCACGGCCCGCCCGCTGAGGAAGTCGTCCTCCAGGAGCGGCGAGGCCGTGAGTCCTGTCCGTCGCGCCGTGTCTAGCAGTCCCGGCCTCCGCCTCGGCCACAGCCCCAGCCCCAGCCCGGGCCCCGGCCCCGGCCACGGCCTGCGAGTGCCTCAGCAGCGCGGCCACCGCGCCAGGGACAGGGGCGCCAACGGTCCGCTGCGGCCGCGCAGTGTCTCGCACACGCGGCCCGCCCCGCCGGACGACCCCGACATCCCCGTGGTGTCCTTCAAGGACGTGGAGCGCCGCCACCGGGAGATGCTGCTGGACAAGTGGTCGCGCAGCTTGCAGTCGCTGCACGCGGAGCAGGACAAGCAGGCCCGGGCGCAGTCCGAGTCCGCGGCCGCCGCCGCGACCGCCGCCCCTCCCGGAGGGGAGCCCTCCGCAGTGCCAGCGACGACAACGCTGACGACCACCCCGCGGCCGCGGCCCACCCTGCACCTCGACCTGTTCCCCGTGGCCGCGCCGCAGCCCCGGGCCGCGTCGCCGTCGGACTCGTGGTCGGTGTGCTCGGACGCCTCGCCGTCGCCCACCCCGCCCTCGCCGTCCGCAGAGGAGGGCCCGGAGAGCGTGAGCGACCGCATCCGCCGCAAGAGCTTCTACTCCCGCTTCAACGACATCAAGAAGAAGAAGAAGAAGCCGACGTCGCCGTCGTCGTCTGCGACGCTGTCCCCGCGACCGCGCCTCGACCTGGACGACGCCCTGTACGGCGCGGCCACGTCGACCCCGCGGCCGCGGCGGTCGCCGGCCGCGTCCCCCGTGACGGGCATCCCCGTGGTGGGCGTCGCGGTGGCCGGCATCCCGGGGCTGTCTGGCCGCTCCAAGTACCTCAACGGCGGCCTCTTCGACCCCGTGGCGGCGCCGGTCGCCGTCGCCTCGCCGTCCGTCCTGGCCATGGACCGCTCGCCCACCTGGGAGCGCAGCGGCATCGAGCTGCGGAACGACCTCATGTTCCACAACCTGGGCCTGCACCGCTTCGACCCTAACAACCTCTCCGTCAAGAAGGAGTCCCTGTTGGAGCTGCTGTCGCCCACCGGGTCGGGACCAGCCACCGGCCAGGCCAAGCCGGCAAGCCCCGCCTCGACGCCGAGCGCGCCGTCCGCTGCCCTGCCCACCGTGACTGCCCCGGACGCCGTCGCGGGGCCCAGCGGTCAGCAGCCCAGCGCCGCGGACCTTGAGCCCCAGGCAACTTAAGGCGGTCTCTCTCCGGTACTGACTATGATTGTGTTAAAAAGTAGATGTGATATTGCAGTGTTTCCCTATGGCTGTGGGGGCCTCCTTCCTGAGTGTTTCTTTTCTTTTTTTTTTTTTTAAAGTCATGGTGCAAGTATTATGTGAAATGGGTTTTGCAGTCAGCTTTGGTCTATGCAAAATAATAACAAAAGAGCAAGTGCTTAACTGAGAAACACTGTGATATGATTATGATTTTGTCACAATTCTTGAGGCTGCGATTCATTGAAACTGGGTTCATGTCTCATTTGTTTACATATTTATGTATATTTTAATTCGTTTTCTTTTGTTGCGTTTGCTATTATGTCTGTTACCAAACTCACAGAGTAAGGGAAAAGACTCAAATTATTCTTATTTTCAATGCTGTAATACTGTGCTTCCATTTTTTTGGAACTACTATTTAGTGTCTTCATCAGTCGTGTGATATTTTTCTTTTATGTTGAATCAAATTTAACAAGTACCAGCATTTTCATATTAGAAAAAAGTTCTATTTTGAGACTTTTTTGTTTGCATGTCATTGTTTTGTAAATGCAGTGTGATAGTCAGCTCCAAGAGTGTATAAAGTTAAGTCTTAATATTTGCTTCATTTGACTTCTGAAGTTTTTGTTACTGCTTGTTTATCTTATATTAATTGTAAGAAATTTTAAATCCTTTTATGCAGTTGTTTTCTATAATTTGACAAAATTTGAACTCAAGTGAAACTTAAATTTTTCTTCAGCACAATAATTTTATTTGCATGCAATGTAATTGCAATTTGTTTTATAAATTATTGACCAAAGATATATGTTCATTTGTTTATGTCTCAGTATGTTCTGAATTTTTAAATAAAAGGAGGATTCCGCCCTAGGACCTAAACACCTTGACGAAAGATGGTACACTCCTTGGACGATGTGCTGTGCTTATGGTCTTTATTCAAGACAAATTTTTTTGAATTGTGAAGAGTTTATACTCCTTGTTGATCAAGGCTGGCTCTGTTGACGTTTTACATAGTATTATGATGCTGCCAATGAAGTCTGATTTTCAAAATCAAAGCTTACTGGAATTATGAGGTAGACAATGCCGCATTCTGAAGAGCTGTAGAGCATGTACTCATTTTAGAGTCGGTCTTCACGCCTCGGTGCTTGCCCGCCTACTGACAAACGGCATGCGACAGGATTTATGAAATTGACTGTAAGATATACAAGACTTATAGAGCTGCTCATTCGCATACTTTGTTGCAAGCGTTTTATCAGCCCATCGTAAACCAGGGTCACTGTTTCACATTGATTTTCTCTTTAGATATGCTGCAGTATAATTAGGATAACAGGATCGTGGCGAATTAATCCTAAACGCAAAGCATGATTGTGTGAAGTGCCTTATTTACCACGTTCTGTTCACCAGACACCTAATGTACAGATTGTATTATAAATGAATTAAAAAGAAATTTAGCGTATGTATATAGCGTGTTGTTATTCGGCCTTCTCCAAGAGTGACAAAACAAATAGACGATTTTAAAAAAAGGAGAAGAAGAAGAAGACGACGACACAGAAAGAAAGACTGAGGGTTGAAGAGAAAAGCAAACGCCACCCGGTCCTTTTCCTACAAAACCGAAACAAAATAAAGAGCAAAAATAAGAGAGAGAGAGAGAGAGAGAGAGAAAAATATAAAAAAGGTTGCCGTGCGTCATGGGCAAAGGGCATTAATTCACTTGAGGAATGTGCAGTCGGCCAAAGCGGCTCTGCTACATCCATCTCATCCCCACAAGCACTGACACCCCGCGCCTCAGCCGCCGCCTCCAATGACGGTCTCTCTCTCTCTCTCTCTCTCTCTCTCTCTCTCTCTCTCTCTCTCTCTCTCTCTGTCCCTCTCTCTGCCAGGAAACAAACGGCAGCCATAAAGACATATTTTATGCAAACGCAAGCGCCGTGCAGCTTGCACGGCGCTGGGCTCGGCGTCTCATCCACGTGGCCAGGGTTCGGGGTTCGAGTACTGGCCGGGGCGGCAACAGATGACGGGCTTTTGCGCTGCAGCTGGCCCGGATGGCCAGTCCAGGCGGACGTAACTTAATTGACTCTGGACTCGCATCGCGGAATCAAACACCGATGGATTGCCCGTTGAATCGCCTGCACCATCGACCCGTCCGAGTCACGGAAACGCGCCCCTTCGGTCCGCCGTGCTCGTCAATCCCGTCCAACATTTCCTCCGACGGGATAATAATTTGCCGCCCTTGACGCGTCCATTATGCTGCGGTGACTTTAGCGCCGTGAAATTAGAAATTAGCGCGTCGAATTCCTTCTCGAGATAAAGTTTGAAAAGCGCGCGCTTTGCGGCCCATTGTCACCGCGGCGCCCATTCACCGCCGCTCGTTTGTCTAAAGCGTGACACATTCGAATCAACCTGCACCCCGTGGATTAGCGAGGCCGACCCAGAGCCGCCGACCCAGAGAGCAGTCGCCGCCCCTCCGACCTCACTGTCACAGGCAGCGTCCGCTCCAACAAAAGGGGTGAAATTTAGCCGCGTATCTTAATGGAATCTGTCGCCATGCCGTATAGCGGGTTGGGACGGGGGGGGGGGGGGGGGCAGCAGGCCGCGAGAGGCCCTTCTCCTTCGTCCAGAGAACTCTCCACGCCGTCGCAACGCACGTGCAACGCAGCGCCGTCCAACGGCCCCCTTCAAAATCCAAAATCCTTCCCGTCCACTCCACTCTCCTTTTGTGTGTCGCTCCTTATGTCCTTTCCGCACTCCTGCTGCTGTACCTCCCCTGTTTCCCACTTCCGCCGCGCCCTTCATTCAAGGTGAGAGGGAGAGGGAGGCGGGATGCCAACAGTAATGACGCCCAGCGCGACTTTCCGTTGTCGTTATTTTTTTCTTTTACCTGCAACAGTTTTTCAGCGCGGCGGGGTTTCACGGTTTCACACCGATCGGCACGACGGCAGCAAGCAGAGAGGGAGAGAGAGAGAGAGAGAGAGAGAGAGAGAGAGAGAGAGAGAGAGAGAGAGAGAGAGAGAGAGAGAGAGAGAGAGAGAGACACCGTCCGCTTCTCCACGTTCACCCCGTCCATGAGGGGCTTTCCAGTGATCCAGCAAGTCGTTTCTTCCAAAAAAAAAATACCAACTATCGTCTCAAACACGTGTGTGTGTGTGGGAAAGGGGGGGAGGGGGAGCGTGTTGAGATCGATTTTTCATGTTCCGTATCATGCAAATATCCCGGCGGCGCTGTGGAGCGCCAAGTGTGAAATTGCGGCTGTCCTGCCAGCGCTGCCCATGGCGCATGTCGCAGAGTGTGGGGAAGAGAGGGGGGGGGGGCGCTCAAATTGTCGTTAGAAGGCGCGGGGGTGGGGCAGCGGTGGTCAAACCGGGGACGGCCTGCCACGCCGACGACGGCTCCATCTACTTAACGCGCCTCGGGGTGGCTGGTCCAGCCGGTCCGCCGACCGTGTGGAAGGAAACGCCGCGGGAAACCTGATTTCCATTTCCAGCAATAGCGACCGGACGCACAACACCTCAGCTCCTGGAAAGAGCGTCAAGATGTTAAGAGAGGTTTGCCTCACCTTGCCCGGCTTCAACGAAAACAGCACCTGCAGCCGCCAGAGAGTACCTGACGACGCCAAGCCTCTCGCTCGCTCGCACAGCGCGACGGCCTCCTCAGCCTCCGCCCGCCCACCCCGCCCCGCCCCGCCCCGCCTCGCCCCGCCTCGCCCCGCCTGCCATCGAACATGTTTGAATTTAATCGCATCAGGGCTCTCTCGCCCGGCCGGCCGATTTATTGCATAATATTTCTTCCTTTATGGTTATGACTGCAACGGGGCTGGGAACTGTGAAAGTTGGACGGATTGCGCTACTGGGGGGCACTGAGGGGGTGCGGATGGCGAGGTTGAAATATGCCGTGTTCCTGTCTTCACGCAGTAGACACAACACGCTAAAAAGAGAGACGTGGAACAAGGCGCCTGCCTTCGCCCCGCTATTCGTAAGAGGGGCTTCCACTCGATGCCGAGTCTGTTTATAGTCGACTCCGGGCCGGTGAGGCGTTCCGCGGAAGTTTCCCTCGGCGAGAAGTTAATTGCCTCGGGAACTACTTAGTTCCCGACTCCGCCGCCAGTCGCGGGACAGTGCGTGCGTTGCAAACTTGGCCCGCGCCGCCGTGCGTGCACGCGTGCGGGAACATCGTCCTCCAGCGGCCGCGGGTTCAACCCCCCGCCGCGGCGCCCCTTTTTCAAACAGCCGGCTTATCAAGTGTCCATAAACAGGACTACAAAGTAGGCGGCCGGCACCCAGGGTGCGGGGCGGGGGTGCGGGGCGTGGCGGTCGACGTGGTGGGTCACGTGCGTCCAGGATGTGTCCCCCCCACTTTGCGAGGCCATCGGTTTGTCGCGGTGTCCGCAGCTGGCGGCGTAGTGGGGCGTAGTAGGGCGTGGCGGGATGGGGCGTGGCGGGGTGGGGCGTGGCGTGGCGGGGCGTGGCGGGGCCGAGCCTCGGCGGATAGAGCCAGGAAGCGACGTCTTACGATCCTTCTTGTTCACAAAGATGGACCGTGTGGGGACCGCGGGAGAATTGGGTCTGACGCGAGGTCTGACGGCGACCGAGCCGAGCCGCGCCACATATACGGTGGTGCTGTCGTCTGCGGAAACTTGCAAGGCAAACGGGCGAAACATGGGGCCGGGCCGCTGGCTTGGGTCAGGTCTCCTTCGCCGGGACGCCAAAACGTTTCCAGCCCGGAAAAGGTCCACGCAGAACGACAGCCCTTTTGCTGACGTTTGTACTCCGGGGTACTTTTCCCCCGGGAAGCCAGACGCAACTGTACCTGGACTAACTCACTTCGTGTTCGGACTGTACTGCAGGTGGTGGGGCCAGGCCCGACCGGCGGCTGTGAAGAGTCTGTAGAAAAAAAGTAGGGAAGTGGTGGGTGTCGAACCTCGGATCTCCAGGTGCAGGGCGGGGGCGTCTACGCCCTCGGCCATAGTGAAGCCCAAAACATTAGAGCGCGCTTACTCGCGTGGCGTCGATGCCTCGCCTTCACTGTTCGCGAGGCAAATTAGCGAGGCGACAGAAGGTGTGAGATAATTAAAGGCAGAAAAGCTGAAATTGGGCCTTCCTCGTCCGCTGTCTCTTTGAAGTCGCCCCCAAGTCGCCTTGGAGTCGCCCCAAGGCGGTTCGATGTCACCTTGAAAAAGGAACCGGGTTCTCATTGGGGGGTCCCGGGGACATGGAAGACCTCATCCCCGCCGCCGGCGCTGCTCCGTCACAAAATGTCACATCCTGCAGCAGCGCCGCCGCACACAGCGCCGCACAGCGAGAGAGAGAGAGAGAGAGAGAGAGAGAGAGAGAGAGAGAGAGAGAGAGAGAGAGAGAGAGAGAGAGAGAGAGAGCGCGAGAGAGAGAGAGAGAGAGAGAGAGAGAGAGAGAGAGAGAGAGAGAGAGAGAGAGAGAGAGAGAGAGAGAACGAGAGAGAGCGAAAGCCACGATCGTTTGAGAGCTCATCTAAACTTGTCCTTAAGACACAATTCCAACTTTTAAGAGACGTCAGGGCGGCCCCGCTGGCACGGCGTGGGGGCGCGGCGTGGGGGCAGGGCTGCCCGGCGGCGTCGAAGGGAGGCGTCCGGGGCACCGGAGCCGACCGACGGCACGTTGACCGGAAACGGCGGCAGGCCAACTTGGAGCGCAGCGGCGGCAGCACTGCACGCCGTGTGGACGTGTCGCCCGGAAACCAGAGTCGCTCTCTGCGGTCTCCTTCCCAGCGAAAGGAACAAAACTACTTTAGCGGGAAAGTCATTGGCTGCTGCCACGGGGAGGGGAGGCCAAGCGCCGGTACTCGTGCTTTGTCTGGTACTCAGTCCACGCCGCTTTGATGACACATTCCATTCCGGCTTTGCAACATCAACCAACGGTTGCCCGGCAGTCCAGTCCGCAGTCCTCGCGTCATTTGGAAGAAGGGGGGAAAAGAGAGAGGGCTGGTGGGGGGTGGAGAGGGGGGTGGGGGCTGTTGGGGGCTGGAGAGGGGCTGGACTGCGATACTTGCTGCTGTAGTTCCGTAATTTGTTTTTAATTGCGGCCATTACTCGGCTATCGGTTATCTTTTTTGCCCTCTTTCTTGGAGAACGCCCCCAACAAACTGGCCGGTCTTTTGCGCCCCTCCGCCCCCTCGGCTGGCCTCGGCCCTCGCCTCGACCCTCGCGCGCAGGCCTCGGCCACCCGTTTGTGGATCACAACTTGGCCAATAACACGCCAGAAGGTCGCGCCTTTAATGGCACCCAGAATATAATGCGCCGAAGAAGCCTGGGATGCCTCCTGCCCGATCGCCCTTTCACGCAAAGAGCTGGGAATAAAAAACAACAACATCCGAACAAAAAAAAAAAAAAAATTAAAAACGTTGAAGGCCGAACGGGAGAAAAGGAGGGGTCTTATTTGCGAAGAAAGCATCCGGCCATCGCCCAATTACATTAAAAGTAATTGCTCCACGTTTAACTTGACTTGACGGTCGACGCTTCCACCGTCCCACTGTGGCGAGTCCTCGGGTCACGCTGCACGCGCTGCACCTGTACACCGCACTCCCCCCCTTTCCACTCCCACTCCAGCCAGGTCCGGGCGATTTGCACAAAACAGGGAAGAAGCTTTTCCACGTGTGTGGTTTCTATTAACATGTAAATATTAGGGTCCGTGTCAGACCGAGCGCGCGGATGTGTGTGTGTGTGTGTGTGTGTGTGTGTGTGTGTGTGTGTGTGTGTGTAAGAGTGCGCGCCTGTATGTGTGTACAATGTGGCCAACGGGTCGGGCCGCACACCCCGTGCGAAGAGAGCGAGGCGCGGATCTGGGTGAAGTCAGGTTGGCAGACCTTGGCAAATACCGCCTCTCGTTGGTGCACGGCAGGCGGTTGCATCTCCTTCGCTCCTGGCGTGGACAAGGGGTCCTGTCTGGGACGCGCATGCTGTCTAAGTTTGCGCAGCCCTGACATGCCAGGGCCGACCACACGGTTCGAACCGTTTGAACGGCGGCCTTTGCCGGCCGCGGCGAGCCTAGCGAGCCGAGTTAATTGCAGGCTGATGGCAGTATCAGAGGTGCGGCGGGGCGGGGTGAGGCGGGGTGAGGCGGGGCGGGGCGGGGCGGGCTATTGCCGGGCCTTTCAACTCTCAAATACCACACGCGATTAATCAAGGCAACATGAAGGGTTTGAGGCGGTCCTGGCGGTCCAGCGGCGGCGGGTCCGAAGAGGGGCCGCTCTGTCTCTGTCGCACCCCTCCGGGTGGGACGGAGCGACGGCGCGCGGCGGTGGGGGTGGGGGTGGCAGCCTCCCTCGACGCGGCGTGGTCTTCCCTTCTCAGTGCGCGCCGCGACGCAGGGCTGCCAGCACGTGCCGTACCGCGCCGCGCCGCCAGCAGACGACGCGCGAGCCGAAGTCCGCGCATAGCGTGCCGTCGCCGCGGTGTTGTCGTCCTGGACCGCGACATGTGAATGAGTGGCGCCATTGGATTACTGAGTAGCATGCCGTGAGATGGCCGTCATGAAGGGCAGCATCCTGGCGCTGCTGCTGCTGCTGCTCGCCGGGCTCGCCGCGCCGGCCGCCCGCGCCGCGCTGCCGCAGGGTAAGTCCAGACGGCCAGAGCGGACAACATCCCTGACGCGTTCTGAGCTTGGACGTGTGGCCCCGCGACTCCTCGTTCGGACAGCGGTGGGGTCACACGTACGGTTGTCGGCCCGGTCCCGCCTCGGGTCCAGCCAGCTGTCGCCTGCGGTCCGCGGCTAAGCGATACCGTTCGTTGCAGCCGCGCCACGGCCCGGTGGTTAAGCACTCGTGTTTGTTTTTGACCGTGATTGCGTCTCGATGTTGCGTCATTGGCGGCAGTGCCGGGCAATGCCCGTGTGTATCCGGGATGGGCGGCACTGCGTGGCGCGCCCCTCTGGCGCGCTTTGAAGACCGGCTCGCTGCCAGCAGCCGGCCGTCCATCCGGACCGCTCAAACTTTCAAGTCCTTCCTGTGAACACGCGCATGTGGGTCTGACCGTGCTGCCCGGCGCACCCTGGAGTGACAACGGTCAGCTCGCCCCGCACACTAATGGGACACCAGCACCAGCAGCGGGCGGCCCGGGTTCAATTACCCGTGTGTGTTCTTTTGCTCCGGCCGTGTCCGGCTCCACCCCGCCTTTCGGCACGGGTTCGAATACCGGCATCAGTGATTTTTTTTTTCGCTCGGTGTGGGGACAGCGACCGGGAGCGGTGTCTTAGCGCTGCGAGCCACACCTGGCGTCCATCCGGAATTGAGTTGCTTTTTATTCCGGCACCGTTGAAAGGTGGCGGGGCGGGACAAGGCGGGGCGGGGCGGGGGAGGTGTCCCTTGATGTCCGCCACCGGTGCGGCTGCCGGTCGCTGCCCTCCTCCAAGCAGTGCGCCGCGGTGCAAACGGAAAGACCTCTCTGCTCCTCTTTTATAATTTTCGTTCCCACCATTTGTCCTGTCTGGCGGAAAGCGCGTGCAGCGCGGCCGTGAGTGTACTGATTCGTGTCTACGCAATCATTTTATGTTCCCACTCTCTCCCTCTCTCTCTCTCTTCTGCACGTGAAGGCTGCAAAGTGGGTCGGTATTACCGGAGGGAATCCTGATGAGTCAGTCATACGTGCCCCGCCCCGTCTGCCCTGGGCAGCGGGGAGAAGAGCGGGGCCGCGAGGTTAACCAGCAAATCAAATCAAAGAACAAACATAGAGACAGAAAAACGAAAGCGGTTAGCGGTTCTCATTTGCCGAGCTCGAAGCGACTCGCTCGAAACGCCAGATCAAGCTCTTTGGCTTTGCGTTCGGGGTTGAGCCACACCAACCAAAAAGAGAAAAAAAAAAAAAAAAAAATTGGGAGCAAGCGGTGTTTGAACTCATGTCCTTCGGGAAAGCGGTGGATGCCTCTACGCCCTCGGCCACGCCCGTTGCCAGCCGTAACCGCCTTTCACAGGGCTTGCATGCGGTGGGCGGGCGGCGTGAGAACAGCGTCCGTCGAATCGGATGTTCGTCCCATGTGGCGGCAGCGGGAGCAAAACTCCGATACGCCAATGCGCTCAGGAAAATAGGGAGAAAAAAATCCTCTCTTCCGGAGGCCGTGACATCCTCTGCCAGCAGCGTGTTGCTCGCAAATTTAAACCAGCCCCGATTTTTAGCGCGCGGGGTGCGACACGTTAAAAAAATTACTTCCAACTCGGAACTTTCGCTGTGGCGAAAAAGGGGCAAAAGTTGGTATCTTGTTTTTGATGAATGCTGCAGTGTTGTGCAGCGCTGCTGGTGGCGCGCTCGCCGCTGCGCTCTGGGCGGACGCCATTTTGTCGGACGTAATCATATTAGAGCGCGAGATTGGCCCGTTAGCGCCCCGTGTGGGGCAGCTGCCGGGAGAGAGCCCTCACTGCACTTTAGGAGTGGGTTCGAATACCGGCAGTGCGCCAACTTTTTTTCTGTCAAATTTTGATTTTTTTCCCCCCTGTTTTGGGTAGGTAATAAGCGTGTGCCAGGGGCTGCAGCCTGCACTGCCGTTTAGCCAGCGCTTAGTTTGTCGGCTCCTACACTGTACCTGAGCCACGGCAAAGCCGAGGGTGGAATCGAAACCAGTCCGCTTACCCCGATGCCGTGGCTTACCCGCGTGCGACCCACTTACCCCAACATCCCCCTGCTACCCAATTCCTCCTCATAACTCACTTACCCCTTACCCCCCCCCCCCCCCGCATAAAGCAGTCGCTGATATCTGGCGCCGCGGAATGCCGCCCTGAAAAATGACGCTCACTTTGTTTCGCAACATATACCGCTGAATTAATGCAATGCTGCGGACGCCGCGAAGGAAGACGCCTGCCGAGATACAGCGTCGCGCTGCGGCGGAGAGAGAGAGAGAGAGAGAGAGAGAGAGAGAGAGAGAGAGAGAGAGAGAGAGAGAGAGAGAGAGAGAGAGAGAGAGAGAGAGAGAGAGAGAGAGAGAGAGAGAGAGAGAGAGAGAGAGAGAGAGAGAGAGAGAGGGAGAAGCGGCATCGGCCTTGAGGATCTGGCCGACACAAATGAATTTGCGCGGAATAAAGTATTGAAGTCTTCGGGGAAAAAATTTTATGGCTTAAAGAATAACACTATCTTACCCATGTATGTGTATGTGTTAGGTTGTCTGTAAAACAAAAAAAAAATTCTTTTGCTGTAAGAGTTTTACAAAAAATGAAGACATTAAACAGATATTTTTTTTTTCGGACGTTTGTACGAATCACTTGAGAGGACCGAGAGCCGACGGAAGGGAGTGGGAAGCCCCGCAACGTGCGTCTTAAACTCCTCAAACGACCCCTCCCCCTCGGCGTGTGTGTGTGTGTGTGTGTGTGTGTATGTATGTATTAGAAAGTGTGTGCGCGCGCGCTCTGTCACAACACGCGGACTGATTTTAAGGAGAAAGTTATGGAGCCGAATCGCGGCGATCGGCGTGACCCCGCCCCGCCCCGCCCCACCGACCGAGATGATGGAGATCTCCTTTTAGTGGAAGCGAGAGGCGGCGATGGCGCAGGCGGACAAAGACGGACAGGGATGACAAGGAAGCGGCGGCGGGGACGGGGCCGACGACCAGAGAAGTGGAGTGGCGTGGCGTGGCGTGGCGCGGTGCGTCGCCGTGGCAAATATCCCCGTGGCGGCCAGTGGACGGTCCCTGCACGCCTACACTCGCCTATGAGCCGTGGTGGCTTAGATCGCAAAGGCGTACGATATCGAAGTTGCCGACGGGATTAACCGCAGTTACCTGATAGCACCGGTTCCCATCCCGAACACCGAAGTAAAGCAGGAGGCCTCCCCATTAACACTGGGGAGGGGGTGTAGAGTTCCATTTTTTTTTCCTGCGCCTTTCCGGCGTTGTTCGGCGGGCCTTGACGCGCGGGCAGCTCCGCGAAGCGAGGCCGGCTAATTTAGCACCGCCTCCTCGAGCCGAAGCCATTCCCAGGCACTCTCTCCTCGCACCTTTCAGCGCTGAGCGTGTGTGTGTGTGGGGGGGGGGGGGCAGAGAAATGGTGTAAGTGGCTCAAGTGCTGTTGTGGGTGCACTGCCGGGGACTCCACCTCACTCTTTCCTTGAGCTGCAAGATGGAAGGGGGTAGGGGGGTTGTTGATGCAGGTGTGTGCACAGAAAAGGGGAGCATTCGCAGTTTTCGTCAGGATAGAGAGAGAGAGAGAGAGAGAGAGAGAGAGAGAGAGAGAGAGAGAGAGAGAGAGAGAGAGAGAGAGAGAGAGAGAGAGAGAGAGAGAGAGAGAGAGAGAGAGAGAGCACGGGGTGTAGGTGAATGCGCGAGAGAGTGTGGGCGTGCAGGGTGCGGCTTATGCGAGTCTGGATGCATCGAGGCTCCCCCTTCTACACACACACACACACACACACACACACTCACCGCCGCGAAGCAGGACGCGGTTAAAGTAAACGAAGAGGAGCCCAGGGCGGTGAGGACGGGGTCGCGGTGTGAAGGAAGCAGCAGCCGAGTTTAACCGCATCGCCGGAACGGCTCAACGAAATTCCCGGAAAGCGAGAAAGCTTACACCCGGCTTCGGGCAGCGACGAGAGACATCGCTTCTGAAATTCTGAAAGCGCGGGGCGACAAAAAAAAAAAAAAAAAAAAAAACGGGGACGGTGTGAAGAGCCGAAGCCGCCGCACAAGAACCAACATGGTTGTTAATTAAGTGAGGCCGACCGACCGACCTCTTTGCTGGCTTTGCTCTCATACACAGTTGGATTCCCAGGTCCGCGCGACCCGCTCCCTGTTGTTCCCTGCAGCCCCGGGGCCCAGGCGCCCTGGAGCCGTAGGGCCGCTAGCACCCCGCCCTGCATAAAACCATGAGGGGCGCAGCTGGGCGGGCGGCGGGCTGCGGCGGCGCATCGATGTATATCTGGACGGCCGGCCGGCCGGCTGGGGTGGACCCGGCCCTGCCTGCCGTCCGCAAGCAGCAAGTTCGCACGCGCGCGAGAAAAAAAAATTAAAAAATCGAATAAGAGAGAGAGAGAGAGATTGAATGAGTCGCATAATTGAATGTGAGTGTCGCCATTAGCCTGGGTGGCCCAGGTAATAAAGTGCCTCACTGTAAGCCCTGGCGGGGCGGAGCGGGGCGATGGTCTCCGGAACTTGGTGGTCTTCGGAGTGAGTTTGCGACCCCGGCCTGGCCGAGCCCCGCCGCGCCTAGCGACATTGTTGTCCAACACGCCGCTACCCGCCTCGCAGCGCAAGGCTTCGCCCAGGTGCAGGCCGTGCAGGCCGTGCCGCGCTGCAGCGCCTGCACTTGGAGTGCGGCCCGTGTTGTTGAGCAACTTGGGGCCTAGGCGATTCCCCGAGCTCCCTGCCGGCACACGTCTTCCCGGGCTGCCTAGCCTCGCCGACGGAAGACTCCATCTCTCTCGCACTCGTGGGGCGACGTGTCGTCGTGGTCCCGGAGGAGCCGGTACCTGTCCCACTGTACACCGACCGGGCCTGGAACGTTGCCGATTTACGCCCCCGGCCATCCGTGGCCTCGCAGGTGGCCTGTCTCCGTGTCTCGCTGCCAGCGAGGGAGGGGAAATTTATTTTTTTAGGGATGGCTCCTCGAATCGCCCAGGGTGCTTTGAGTTGTTTCCCGGGCAGCCGCGTCCCCTACAGATCACCCACCCCGCCCCGCCTTGCCCCGCCTCGCCTCGCCCCGCCCCCACTTTGGAAATGAAAATCAAGTTTAGCGCGCGAGAGTCCAGAGAGTCACATGGCCATTCGTTTCCGCTCTCTTTTCCGCGGCGACTGCGTGAGCCAGCAGGGCGGCGATGCCGCGTGGCGCTGCGTCGCTCTGTCTCTCTCGCACTCGCGGCGGGGCCCGGCGGGGTGCGAGCGAGACGCCGAGCCAGACGCCGAGCCAGTGAGCCGGGCGTGCAAAAGAGTGTATTGTCCTTGAGTGCATGATTCATGGAGCGCCAACTTTTGTCGAGGATGGGGGGAACGGGGTGGCGGCACCCCGAACTGCAATGTGCGTCCCTCTCGCTCGCTCGCTCCGAAAGTGAATGTGAGGCCGCACCCACTTGCACGGGAAACGGCGCGGTTTGGAGTGCAGCCGCCTGCTGCTCCGCTGCGTCGGTGCGGACATTATCGTAATTGCGATCAGCCTGCCCGTCTCGGCGCCTCGCCGCTCTGCCGATGACGGGGTGGGCGGAGCGAGGGGTGGCTGCCAACCGCATGGAGGACTGGCGCCTCAAATACCAGGTGCGAAATGAAAAGAAATTTTTTTAAAAAAAATTACCTGGTGTGAATTATAATTGAAAACAACCTGGTGCGAATTGAAACGAATACCATACGTGTGAACTGAAAAGAATGCCGACACAGACAGAGCGCTTGGAGCGCGCTGGCCTGCCGGCCGGCCGCGCGTGCGGTGCGCCGGCCCCCTGTGCTGGCCCTCCATCCCTGTCGGCCCGGCTCGATACAGCTCCGCCTTCCAAACGCGGCGCCTTTGTCACCTCCCCGCTCGTATTATGTATTCCGCTCGCGCCTTCCCCCTCCACTCCCCCTCCCATCGGCCTTTACTTTGGCCGTAATGCGCTGCAAGCGCGGTGCAGCAGGCTGTTTGGGCGCCGTCTCTCTCGCGCCCCTTCGGTCCGCCACGGCACGCACAGTGGGCGCGAGAGAGAGACACACAGCCGCCCTGTCCGCAGCCAGCCAGCCCGCCCGCCGCCCATACGCGCGCCTCGTGCGTGCAAATAAAACGTCGCCCGGCAGCCCTGCAGGCAGGCAGCCCTGCAAGGAGGCCACTGGAAATAACGCTACGCAACCTGGAACGTTCATATTATTGGCAGCAGCGTTTACCTTAGATGATTTTATTTTTGTCGTAGGTAAACGCTGTTGCCTGACATGTACCTCTCATTTTGCAGATACTCTTTCTACCACGGCACCATCATATTGCTGTCTACAGCGGTGTATTTTTAAATTTTTCTTTTTTTTACTTTCTATCAGCATTGCAATTGTGGGTGGTGGTGGTGGTGGTGGTGGCTGGTGGGTGGTGGGTGGTTCGGAGGGGTGAAGTAACGAAGACATAATCTTGTCTTTGGCGGCGGCGGGTGTAAACTTTCTTCTCTCTGCTCTCCCCCGCCGCTGCGCGTGGAGACAGAGACGGACGACGACCAGTGGTCCACTGGCGGTCCACTGGCGGTCCGCGGGGAAGATTGGAAAGTATTAAAGTAATTACGCGGCTCGGCCGTTTCGGATTTTCTGCCTCATTTCGGACCGTCATCGTGAGAATATCCGAGCGAGTCACAGCGAGGCATACCATAATCCCTCTTCCGTCCCCCACTCTCCTGGCGGGCCGTGAGGCAGTAATACCACTCCATTCAATTTTTCACAGCCACTTCCGTAAGCCTA
Source organism: Stenchaetothrips biformis (assembly GCA_030522485.1). Taxonomy (NCBI): domain Eukaryota; kingdom Metazoa; phylum Arthropoda; class Insecta; order Thysanoptera; family Thripidae; genus Stenchaetothrips; species Stenchaetothrips biformis. The sequence goes on from CM060100.1 coordinate 4,643,880, forward strand.
TGCCCATTCTACGGTGCGAATTTTAAAAAATTCATTTCTATTATGCCTCGTGGTCATTTAATGTACCGACAAAAAAAAAAAAAAAAATAGAAACCTTTCGGGAATCGAAACCATGACCTTCGAGTGTATAGTTCAGCGCGCTTGCCACTCGGCTAAGACGCCGCAGTACCTCCACTGGCAGCAGTCGGGTGCTGTTTTCTGTCGACCGGACCGGGCCAGCGCGGAAGAGCCTCGGCACGGTGCAATCAGCGCAGTGTAATGGGCAAACTTGGTCCCGGCTGGGGAGGAGGAGGGGGGGGGGGAGGTCCCCTGCGTAGGGCCTGCAGCAACGCAGACAGACGCAACCGAGACGGCGGCAATTTGTGTGACACGCAGCACGCACAGTGGGCTTGGTGGGTGGCTTGGCGGCTGGCGCGGGCCGGACGGACATACCGGGGGTCGAACATGACGCCCCGGGTCATTACTGTCTGGCGGAGCAGGCTCCCGTTTCTAACGTAAACGCCCGTTCCGGGCCGGCGGTGGGGTGCGCGCGCGCCGCCCTGCCTCAGGCCGCAGGACCACCTAACCAGTCGTCCTGGGCCGTTTTAGCACCTTTTAACTTGAACCAACGACGACTGATTCTCATCCAAACCTGGGGACATGCGTTTTTGCTCGTCTGGTCGATATGAATCCTTTACTGTGAAGCAATGTCAATTTGGACAACTTTGAAAAATTCACTCAAAAGGGTTATTCTAAGCTGGCACTTTGAACGTCATATTCGAGATGCTTCTTAAAGTTCGTGGGAACACTCTCCTGATTTTGGCGTAGGTCCCCCCTCTCCCTTTTCCAGCTTGTCATTCCCGCCCGCCAACGTGTTATTCTTCCCGGCGCCGTGACGCCCGGCGTCTTAATTTACCCCCCCCCCCCTCTCCCCGGCTGGCTGCTGCCGGTAGTGCAGCGCGCGGCCCCCTCGTGCAGTCCCCCGGGCGGACAGGCGGCGGCATGGCGGCAGGCTGCAGCGCCTCTCGGAATTACTCCGTCGTTAGTGCAACTGTTTCAAACCATTTGTCTCCCTGTCTGGGGCTATCGAATGCTCAAGCAGCGCGCGCGGCGGACCGTGTGACTGTGACACTCTGCATATGCGCTCGTGTGTGTGTATGAGAGAGAGAGAGAGAGAGAGAGAGAGAGAGAGAGAGAGAGAGAGAGAGAGAGAGAGAGAGAGAGAGAGAGAGAGAGAGAGAGACATTGTCTGTGAGTCTGTCTGTGAGTTAGTCTGTCTGGCCGTGTTTCCGTGTCTGTGTGAGTGAGGCGCTCTCTGATTGGCTCGCGAGTCGCCGGTCCGACTGGATTTAAAACACGAGCGCCGCGTCCGCCACAGCGGAAAGCGCTAATTGCCCGCTGGGTCCGGCAAGGCAAAAGGCTCGGTCAGGTTAAAACGACCAAGATAACGTTCGTTTGATCTCTTAACCGTGGTCTCCTCTGTCTGTGTGTCTGTCTGTCTGTCTCTCGCTGCGCCCTCAGCCAGTCGCCAACAAGCAGACCGTTGCAGACTCGCGTCCAGGTTCGCGAGGCTGATGGAGCATGCCGCTCCACGCTGCTGTCTCAGCCGTAATCTGTTGAACGGGTTGAGGTGCGGCAGTCCTGAGGGCCCGCCGTGCCCGGCGTGCCGCTCCCGGGCCTTTGACCCGGCTCTACCGGGCGTGCTTGGCGCGGCTCTGCGCCCCCCCCCCCTCCCCCTCCCTCTTCCTTATTAGTTCAGGAGGGAGATGGCTTACCTCCACTTGCCTTGGCGGCGAGCCTAACTTGCTATCCAACGGCGGCACGCCACGGATTGGATGACACAGGGCGCAGGAGTAGGGGGCCCGCCTGCAGGGCTGGCTGATGCACTCCGTCTCGGGCCCTCTGTACCCTGCAGGGCGACCGAGGGGGGAACAACTGGCCAGTACACCAATAATTAAAATTTTGAAAAATTTAAAAAAAAATTTTTTTTTAAAAAAAATGAGAAATTTTAAAAATTAGAAAAATTTTATTGAAATTTTTTAGAAATTAAGAAGATTTTTTTTGAAAAAAATGCATTTTTTACTGCCCTCTCCAGTGTGCTTTAAAGCCACAGCAATGCGCAGTGACCATCATGTGCCGTAGTGGCTGGATGTGTCGACGCGTCGGTCTCGGTAAGAGGATCGGCGGATCAAATCTTATTACTTCACAACATTTTTCGCTGGCCGCTGCTGATTGTCACGACAAGAGCCCTCTTCTATCGGCCACGGACATGAGCCGTGGTGGCTGACGGCGTTAAGGCGTCTGACCCCGACCGCAAGGTCCGGGGATCGAATCCCCGAATTTCCTTTCATTTTTCGACTGTCTTCCTCCCACTACGACTCAAACCCGTCGTCCAACACTCGGCAGACGTGCAAGTCAGGGTGGTGTAGTGGTCTAGGCTCAATCCAGGCCATTACACCCGGGTGTCTAAAAAGCAGTCCGCTTCGGCGGATTGGCCTCGGCACTGGTTCGATCCCCGATCGAGCCAGCCACTCGAAATTGGTCGCGAGTGGGTCCATTCCGATTCGTCGGATGGAGTTGATAAGTCCTTTGAAGCTGGCCCACTGACTGCATGTTCGGGTCTGGGAGCGCCGGACAGCGGGTGTACCATTTGGGTACCGACCAGCCTGCGCAAACAAAAGCTCCCAAAACTACTCTCTCTCTTTCTTTCTTTCTCTGTCTCTCTATCGTCTCTGCCTTACTCTACTCTGCCCATGTTTGAGGCGTGTCGGCGTCCTCGGGTCCTACTGGGTCCCCCGGCGTACGATATCGAAGTCGCTGGATCGGATTAACCCCAGTTACCTGATAGCACCGGTTCCCATCCCGAACACCGAAGTAAAGCAGGAGGCCTCCCCACTCAGACTGGGGAGGGGGTGTAGAGTTCCATTTTTTAAATTTATTTTTAGTTAAACACGATCGCCAGCGCTTGTGTACACCGTTTCCCACATCCAAACAATAGTAAAATTGTGAAAAAAATTAGTAATTTGAAATTTATTACAATTTTTAAAAAATTTAAAAATTTCTATAAATTAGAAAAATTTCAAAAATTTTAAAAAAATTTAAAAAAATTTAAGAAATTTTTTAAAACATACACAAAAATTTTGAGTTGCTTTCCCCTCGAGGGCGACGCGGTGGCGCTTCTTGAAGGGCTGCCCTATGTATCGGCCGAGTGCGTGGCCGTCGCAGCAACAGGCGGCGTGACGACGCGTGACGACGCGTGACGACGCGTGACGGGCGTGACGAGGCAGGCACGCCACCTGTCATCGTCAGTGCGGCTCTGCCGTGGGAAGGCGAGAAAGCCAATGCCAGCAAGTTGGCGGCCCTTGCTGGGCTGGCTGGGCCGGCGCGTTGTGTTGGCTATTATTTTGTGGACTCAGCGGCCTCTGTGGTGCTGTGGGCCGAGGACTACCCTCGCGGGACCCGGCCATCTCTCTCGCACTCGCGCGAGGCGCCCCGTCGCGGCGCGAGAGAGACAGAGCGACGGAGCGCAGACTCCTGGGACGCAGGAGGGTCCCCGGCCGACCGGTGGAGAGCGGCCTGGCCGCCGGGTTGCAGGACGTGCAGGAGGCCAGCTTCGCTTTGATGGCCAGCGCCACCGCCTCGCACCGCCTCGCCTTGCCCGTCATCGCTTGGGCATTCTCTGTGTGGCCGCGGGTCGCACTCCAACATGGAGGCTGCGTGCGCACACACTGTCTGACACACAGGCACGACAAACAACAACAACAAACACAACAATAAACACACACACACACACACACACACACACAAAACAATTTTTTTTTTGAAAAATCTTTAAAAAATAGTTTTTTTTATTATATTGTCACCCGACCAAAAATCGCCCAAAAACGGAGGGCAAAGATAAATGTCCATATTAGTGGAGGCGGTGGTCTGGTTCAGTGGAGCGCCGCAGCAGAAAAAGTGAACGACGCGCCGCTGTCTCCCCGGCAACGCAGCCCTGTCATTGGTCGCCCTGATTGGCCGCCCCGGACGGCCTTGGAGCCAATAATAATAAAGGACGCACGCGACGCAATCGCTCCGCGATTCGCAATCGTGATTGCATGATTGCACGTCGCTATCCGTGCCTGCCGCGCCACTCCGTGCCACTCGCGCGCGCAAACGCAATTTTTAGGGAGACGCGGCCGCCGAGTCGCGATCTGCACAAATGTGTCGAATAAATCATGCCGGCCGGGGCTCTCGGTTCGTGTCCTCTTTTTTTTTTTTTTTTTTTTTTTTTTTTTTTTTTTTTTTGCGGCGTGTTCGATGGAAGCAGAGCGTATGGCCGCCGAATGGAAGACTTTGAAGCGCCCATCGACTTTTAATTCTGGGACGTACCCAGTAAGGACACCACAAACGACGACGCAGCGTATGAGGCGTGTGGCAGCGTGGCTGAAGCGGCAGCAGCGCGGGGCGCCGGGCAGGTGGGCACCACGCCGACACTGCTGCGCGCGGGGCCCGGCGGGGCCTACCTCCCAGGCGGCGGCCGTGGAAGTCGGAAGCCCCCGTCACCGCCGTCGACGTCGTCGTCGTCGTCCTTGGCGACAGGACTCGCTGCGAAACCCAATCAGGCAACAAGCATCCACCGCAAACTTTCCCCGTCCGTCCGGCCGGAGACGCTGGCGGTTTGCGGCCGATGCTGACGGCTGCTGGGCCTTGGCTGGGCCTTGGCTGGGCCGGCGGACCTCTGATTCCGCTCGCTGGATGGAGCCCCACCCCGCCTCGACAGCACAGCAGCTTGGGGTAGGTCTCTGGCTGCCTGCTCGGGCGGGGTGACTTTCTCCGCAGTGGCGCGAGGAATGTGGGGCCGGAAAAGCAGCCCGCAATTAGGGGGATGACGCCCTCTCTCTCTCTCTCTCTCTCTCTCTCTCTCTCTCTCTCTCTCTCTCTCTCTCTCTCTCTCTCTCTCTGGCCGTCAGAGGGGTGGGCGGCCGGAGGACAGACTGCCTGTCCAGGGCGATCCCGGCCCGCGCGGATCCCAGCAATCCGAAAGCGATTATGATGTGGTCAGAGGTGTGAGCGGCACGGCCTCGCCTCGGGCCCCGCCCTCGGCCCCGATGGCAGGCCTCGCCCATTCCAATCAGGGCCCCGGGCGGGCCGCGGCCTCGGCCAGGGCCGTGCAGACAAGTTCTCTAATTTCCCTTTCGGAGAGGGACTGCCCCCCCCCTCCATTTGCCCTCTCGGCTCGGCTCTTTGCCAATCAGCGGCCGCCCCGCGCCGCCCCGCCCCAGGGTGCGTGGCGCGGCTGGAATTTGCGGTCGTTTTGGGGATTTTACTTTCGATTGGCTGCCGATCCGGCCGCGCTAGATTTAAAAGCGGTCAGCGAATTATGGCCAGTCCATTGGGGCTCGCCTTGCGGTCTGCCCCATGCAACAACGCTGGAAATTAATAATTTAAAAAAAAAAACACACAGCTGTAGGAATTTTTTTTATTTTTAAAGTTGATGGCGGGGTGATGTTGGGTCTTAAATGAAGCGCAAAGGTGCCGGTAGGCGACCCTCACGGCCTCAAGGACGTGCATTCGGGGCGCCCGACGTCGCATCAAGCACGCCTTTATTCCACTCAAGTTGCTTCGCCCCGCCCCGCCCCGCCCCGCCCCGCCCCGCCCCGCCCCGCCCCGCCGCTCCAACTCTGATCGTCTTGGCGGCGCCAGACTGCGGCTGTGCGCCGCTTTGCGCACTGCAGCAGGGGAAAACTTAACTTAATGAAGCTTATGTCAAGTCAGGCGCAGCGCGAGGCGGCTGGGTGTCAGTCTGACGCAGCGACACTCTCTCTCTCTCTCTCTCTCCCTCTCTCTCTCACACACACACACACACAAACGCGCACACGGGAGAGCCATTCAATTTGTACCTGTCCCCTTGATCGGCAAATGGCTGCACCCGGGGCGACGTGCGCAGTCTCTTGTTGCCACTGCAGTGTGTGTGTGTGTGTGTGTGTGTGTGTGTGTGTGTGTGTGTGTGTGTGAGTGTGTGTGTGAAAAGCGAACGCGGTGTTGGTACATCGTTAGAGCGCCACCTTCGTGCGCTTTGTTGGCTTTGCCATACGCGCACTCATTCACTCACTCACTCGCTCGCTCGCTCGCTCACTCACTCACTCACTCACTCACTCACTCACTCACTCACTCACTCACTCACTCACTCACTCACTCACTCACTCACTCACTCACTCACTCACTCACTCACTCACTCACTCACTCACTCGCTCTCTCGCTCACTCTCTCTCTCTCGCACTCGCACATCCTCTGTAGCCATGAATGCCGCAAGCCGCGACATGTCCTGGGCAACATGTCCTGCGTGTCCTCCCGTGCGCTGCTGGCAGCCCCCATCATCACCCACCCCTCCCTCTGTGTGATCCTCTTTGCTTGCTGGAGCAGCAGTCCGCCCGCAGCGGCTCCAGGCCGCGCTCCAGGCGGACCCGTCCAGGACCCCGTCCAGGACACCATTGTCTCTGGAGGACGCGTGGCCGGGCTCTTAAAATAAAGAGGGGCCCCTGAAAAGGTAATTAGACCACGGAGTGGCGGCAGTGCCCGGAGAGCCGGTTTGATGTCCCGACAATCGAGTGGTGTCCCCCACGCCGAGAAAAAAGGCGTCCAAAAAGGACAGCGTACCATCAAAAATACAAACGAAATTTTTTTTTGGGGGGGGGAAGGGGGGGGGTTGAAAACATCCTTAAAAGTACATAAAAATTGCATTGCTTCATATTTTGTTTTCAAAAAATATGTTAAAATTTTTATAGAAAATGATTTTTAAAAACCTGAGAGTTTTGATTTTTGTCCCCTGAAAGCGGCCAGACGTGCGTATGAAATTTGAAAACGGTCCGAATGAAGGCCGCCGCGTGAAATGGAGTGGCGCCGCTCCTCCTCGGATAATGGGCTTCCATTGTGGGGCCAGGAATGTGTTCATCCGTTTCCTGCAGCCCGGACCGCCCGACTCCCGCGCGCGCTCCCGCTCTCAATAAATCTCCGCACTCTTAATATGTATCTCTTTGTCTCTCTATCAATGATGTAAAATCGGTCCCATTTTGAACCCGCGCGCGCCGCTCACTCACACTTGGGATGATTTCTCTCTCACACACTCTGACTCTCTGTCTCTCTCTCTCACTCACACACACACACACACACACACAGACAGACACACAGAGGCGTGATGGATCACATCTCAATAAGTCAAAACAAGGGCTGAATGGGCGCGGCTTACAATAGCTAGCGAATACTGCTGCAATTAGTCAATCTGACGAATTCTGGATGAGCGTTTTCGCCCCTCTCACTGCAGAGCGTTCCCGAGCGTTCTGTCTCTCTCGCACGCCTCGGGTCGGCGCTGCCCGGCGCTGCCGCGCGGATGCGAGTTGGACGGTTGTTGGCCCCCTGCAAGCTGAGTAGTCATCCTGCTAGAGGCGTACAGTGCTGCAAAAAACGGCGCAGAAATTACGGAAAAGAAAGAAAAAATGCAAAAAAAGAAACCGGGAGCGAGCGACAGGGGAAGGGGTGGTGGTTCTTTGTTCGCAAAGTCTTTTGTCACACAAGTGAGGGGGGAATGGAAACTGTTTCATTCAGGATCAACTAATTTTCCGGGCGAAACAAGCGGCCGGGAAGCATCAATGGACACATATTATTCTGCCACTCGGGCGCGCCAGGCAGAGAGCCGCGTCAGAGGCGCTCTTCGGTGGAGGACATTCGCATCGTCTGCTATTCAGCACGTCAGACGATACCTTAGTGTCACCTGGCGGCAACTCCCGCGAGACCTTGACAGAAATGTAACATTTCCTCCAAACTAAATTTTAAACAAAGTTTACCATTCGGCACCACGGTGCTTCGTTTGAACCTGTCAACGCGACCGAGTTTTGACTGAAAACGAACTGCCGCCACTCCCATACTGTACCGCGGAGAGTTGCCTTCACGCGATGCCGCCCATTAGGGAGAGTGATTATGCTGTGTGAGTACCTTTCACCCAGAGTACCCGGCGCGGGGGACTTTAAGTAGCGAAATGAGCTGCAACAACAACAACAACAACAACTACAACAACAACATTTGACACAGGCAAGGTGCCAGGTCGTTACCTCTGTACAGTATTTCCAGTATTCTGATGCCCAACACTGCTTCTCTCTCTCTCTCTCTCTCTCTCTCTCTCTCTCTCTCTCTCTCTCTCTCTCTCTCTCTCTCTCTCGGACTGGCCAGCCTCGAGTTGTCCGCGTCTCGAATGCAGCGATGAATGGGCTCCGTTCTTCCCGCTGCAGACGCTGATTCCCAGAGTCGCCGCTCTGTCTCTCTCGCACCCGTACGGGGCGCTCCGCGAGTGCGAGAGAGACAGAGCGACGGACGGAATGAGAGGGCCGCTGTGGCGCCTTTGCTCGCGGTGGCACGGCGGTAAATACCGCGCTGCCTTTCCGCGGCCTTTCAATTGGACCGCTCCCACCAGGGGATACCCTGCACCCCCCTCCCCTTCTCCCTTCCCGCGGTTCGCGTTAATGAAAGCGACGCTTTTTGTGAAAAGGCGCGGCGCAACTTCGCGCTCGGGATTCGGGGATAGTTTGGCGCTGCCACCTCACGCCGCGAATCGCATAGGCCAGCGGTTCAGAACCTTCGGGTCGCGAGCCCATTTTGGGTCGCGGAAAGATATTTTGGGGTTGCGGCTTGGTCCTGTGGGTCACCTGGGGCCGCCAGACTAATAACAAATAAAAACTTCATCCTGAGACAAGATTACAAGGCCACTCAAAAATGACTAACTGCACCGGGTGCCGAACCCTGGTCCCCCGAACTCAGAGTTAGACGTTCTACATTCTCGGCCACCGTGCAACATGAGAGTCAAGTGGCGCGCGCACACTCAAGGCCCGCCATCAATCCCCGTGTCACAGTGGAATACGAACAAAGCAAACAAAGACAGGGAAAGTTAATTAAAAATAGACGCAATGTGGTCCCAGTGGGCGCGGTGCCCGGCGGTGCCCCTCCAGGTCCTCCGCCAGGTCCTGCAGGAAGCCGTGCATCGGAAGGACGCCATGACGGAAGCCTCGCCTGATTTACGTAACTTTGCTTCCATGAAAATTGAGTACGACAAACCCCTGGAGACAGTGGGCGGCCCCGCTCCGCCGAGGCCCCCCCCCCTCAATCCCATACCCTCTCCTCCAGTGACGCGTCGCTAAGGTAATTGGGTCACGCAGGTCCGCATTGTTTTGTTCGCCTGAATTCTCGCCCAGCTGATCTCTCGCCTGCACTGGAACTAAGGGACCATTTCCGACTTTGGCCCGAAAGAGTGCGAAAAGGTGAAAATTCACGAGGGATCTCCAAATCCCATCTCCCAGTTGAAGAGCCCTGGGTCCCGATCTCGCTGCTGCAGGGCGCACCCAGGTCCTGAAGAGGAGGCCTCGGTCTGCATGCAAGGGCCACGAGGGCCAGGGACCCACGGCACATAAATCTCGCATTACTTCCGGTTTTGCTCCCCGACGCGACGGGCCGACGGATAATGCACGCACCATTGGCTGGCGGCCATCCCCTACCCCACCCCTAGCACCGCACCTGCACTAGCCCCCCCCCCCCTCCCGGTGCTCATCCCCTGAATTAACTCTTGTTCGGGGCCTCCAGGCCTTTGGGCACTGATCCGTGAACCTTAACGAATTTCCGCACGCAGATTTCCGCTCGTCCTGTTTGTTGTTGCCGCGGACAGCGATAAGCGATGCGCATTGTTGTTGTTGTTGTCGTTGTTGTTGCTGCTGCGGAAAGAACCCGCGGAAACAGAAAGCCAATTAAATAGAGCAGTGGCAGAGGCTGGGTAAGGAAAAAAAACGAAAGTGGGCGGACGGCCGGCTCAATATTTTTCAGCCGATTCACGGGCCGGTGAAATTCTGCCAGGTCGGACAAAATAAGGTCGGACAAACGATGAACACCGGATCGTTGGCATCGCCGCCCGCAGGCATTATTAGAGTTTCTTCATCATTTAAATATTTTTTTTTTTAAAAGAAAAAAGAAAAAAAAAACATTATGAATAAATTTTTTTTTGCGGCTTTACGGTCGTTTGCGTCCCGGTGCGAGCCAACCGGGCCAAGAGCAGCCAAGAGCGAAGGGCACGCGCCCCGGGCGGCAAGGAAAAAGGGGGGGGGGGTCTACGCGGCGGCAGCAGGGGCCTCGCTTTAAATCAAGATGAAGAAGTGCCTCTCCCCCCCCCCTCCCCCCGCGAGTTGCAGCGGCAACCCCTGGCCGGCCGCGCGCTGCAGCATCGGTGCGCCGCCCCTCCCCCCTCGCTCTGGAAAAAGGGTAAGGCGGAGGGAAGGGGTTGAATAAGGGGGCGTGCGTAGTTTATCAGGAGGAGGCGCCGCCCCTGCCGCTAGTGGCCCTTTCACCGGGACAGACGCGCGCGTGCGCGCACACACGCACACACACACACACACATACACATACACCTCGTGCGAGCGGGTTGTTGTGATACCCTCGGACGTGAGTGCGGCACGGGGTCGGGCGAGGCCCAACGTGATTTAGCATGTCTGCCGGCTCCCTGCTCGAAACTACCCGAGAGACTCGTGTCTCGAGACGCCGCCGCCGCATAGGAGTGGAGGCAAGGCGTGCGAGAGACAGCCCCGAACCATGAACTAGGCCAGGAGCACAGGTTCGACACGACAAACAGCAGCTCATGTAATCTAACATAGCATTCCTGCTGGTGATTGCGTTGTAATACAGGGGATTTTTAACATTGCAACGCTACTGAGAGGACATCTGTTTCTTCCCCCGGTCCCTCCCTCTCTCTCTCTCTCTTTGCCGCTGCTGCACCGCTAAGCCGTGAAAATGTCGACCAAAAGGAGAAGGGGATTGTTCCTCGTCTTTTCCGTTCTATTTGCCGCCGAGGTGTGCTGTGTGTGGCCGCGGGTTTTCGATGTCGGGATGTAGATCCTCTTATTGCTCGTCATTCCGAGCGGTGCCCTGTCCCCCCCCCCCCCGCCACTCCAGCATTATTACATGGACTCGCCTCGGGGCAGACTAGGGAAAATAAAAGAGGCGGACAAGAAGTACTAGGCTGCCCTCGGGGGCCGGCCTTAAATCACGTTAAATTAATATCGCTTCGCGGAACGAGGGCGATGCGGCGGCGTGATGACGTCATCGTGACGTCATCGCGGGGCCTTCGATAAATGCGGCAGCGCAATTACGATAAGGGGGAAAGAGACGACTTACTGCAGCTCAGCGAGGGGGGGGGGGGGGCGCCGAGGGCCACCGCAGCCACTCAGGGCGAGCAGACAGGCAGACAGGCAGACAGACAGAGAGGCTTCTGTTCCCGAAATACCGCAAAGCAATGCCGCAATACACCGCTGGACCCAATCTCGCCTCACGTGACACTTTATCCATTCATTCATGGCTGGGTCGTCGTGGCGCACCCCTTCGCTGCAGACGCCAGCCTTGCAGTGTCCCCCTGATGTAGCACCGCGTTGGCTTTGAAGGCTCTTCTTTTCGCGTCGCCGTGCGCCAACTGCCGGATCTTATGGCAATGGAAACACGCCAAATGATCAACACTTAAAGTAACGATCAGGCAGCCGCCCCCCGGCGACGCAAGGTGGCCGCGCTGCCCCCGTGCCCCACCGCAGGGGCCCCACCGGGGGCGGGGAGCGGCGGCCTGTGCCCCTCTGCGGAGTGCCTTTTGGCTCGAGTGTCCATTGTAACGCCTGCAGCCCCAAACCCTGCAGCCCTGGAGCTGGACGGAGGGGGCGGGGAAGGCAGGCACACAGAGGAGCCAACGCGCCTCTCTCTCCCTCCCCGCTCTGCCTAACTCGTCATGCTGCCCTTGCTGCTGTAGAGCGGATTGAACGCCGAGGCGGTTTAACGGCACGGGGAAATGCGGCTGGAAAAACAGGCGGCGGGGTCCTAAGTTATGCGAGTGCGACGGTGGCAACGCTGCTCACTCAAAGTTAAAGTCGAGCGCGTCACCGCACGCCCGGCGGAAACTTCGCAGAAGCAGTTGATTAGGAACGATGGCAAAACAAGCGGAGGGGAGGAAAGGCGCGTGAAATAAAATTTTTTTAAAAAAATGCGAAAAAGGAAACACACTTTAAAAAAATGCGGATGAAAGTTTGGTGTGTTTAGGGACGGCCCCGTCTGGCTCTGCGGGAAACAGGAACCAGTTTGCTCGCTGTCGGATTCCATTCCGGGACATTTTACAGCGCCTCTCTCTCGCTGCAGCACGCGCGCCGCGGGTGCGAGAGAGACAGAGGTAGGCTGGCGTCACGGTCGGTCACGCGGCCGCCGCCGGGGCTCTTGGCATTGTCATACGCAAGGCGACGCAGCGCGGCCGCGAGCCACGTTTATTTTCCCGTCTATTGCGCTGTACTGTACACTGTGCACCTCAAACCGTCCCGCCACCCCGCGCTCCCTTATTGTACTGTGTCGGCGGCAGCGACACCCCCCCCCCCACCCCCTGCCATACCCGCCATGGAACGGGTCGCGGACAAAACCGAGACACGGCGACGATGCCGGCGAATATGAAAGGGGCCCGCGACAAGTCCATATTGAGGATGAGATGAGGTGGCGGTGAAAAATATGAAAAGACCCATTGAACAGCTACAACAACAACAACATGAAGCACTCGGGAAACATCACGGCACGCGCGTTTGTAGGGCCAAGGTGGGAAACATCGATCATACTAAGATAAAAATGCTGTATACTCATCGTGGAATCGGGAAGCTGTCTCGTTGGGTCGGTGGCTCCCGGCCGAAAGGTGCATAGAAAAGTAGAAAAGTTGTTCCGGCGGCGTGCGGCGGCCTGGTGGGCGGGATGGGAGAGGTTTGCCTGCGACTTTGCCGCCGGTGGTGGGGGTTGAACCAGCGACTGTCATTGCCTTGCTGGGGGGTGTATGGGCCGCCTGTTGGTTCATTCGTTAGAAGTTTCTCTGGGGCAATGGGTGAGCCGGGCTCGGTTTGGCCTGCCTGCTGCTCTTGTTTGGCTGAAGCAGGGCCTCGGCCAGGGCCTCGGCCAGGGCGCAGCACCTCGGTACAAAGCAAGGTGCGCGCCGGACGAGTAGCGGGGCGGGGCGCGGGGTGGTCCGCCTGGCTAATTCCAGAGAACTGGTGGGAATTTCCCCAGAGGTCCGTCCTCTCCTAGTGCTTGAGGAGGAGCAGGACGTCGACGTGCCGCGCATGCTGCAGGCCGTGGCGGAGGCCGTGGTGGAGGCCGCGGTGTTCCGAGGCCCGGCGTGGCGTTCAGAGGTCGGGGGCAATTACGCTGTTTCCTATAGGGGACGAGGAGCGCCTTGCTGGCCCACCTGCTGCAAGTCACCAAGGCGGCGAGGCGACTCCAACGCTGTCTCTCTCACATGCACCGGGCGCTCCGCATGGGTGCGAGAGAGAGAGAGAGAGAGAGAGACAGACAGAGAGAGAGAGAGAGAGAGAGAGAGAGAGAGAGAGAGAGAGAGAGAGAGAGAGAGAGAGAGAGAGAGAGAGAGAGAGAGAGAGAGAGAGAGAGACGAGGCAGTGCCAACGCTGCCAACGCTGCAAACGCACCGGCCTGGCTGCCGTAAAAAAAGGAAGAGGGGGAAAAGTGTCCGTATGAAAAATTGCTGCTGAGGTTGACGTATTGCGCCGGCCAAGTTTCTCATTTTGACCTTGTACTACTACCGAAAGTCGTACGCGAGGCATGACGTTGCCAAGAGTTGCAGCAGCGAGGGGAGCCGGGGCTGTGAAACATACCTGGCGAACGGCAAGTTGTCGGGCAAGCAGAAAAAAAATAAAATTGAACAAAAGCAGCGAAGGGACAAACATACTTTTGACTGGGAGCAGCAGGCAGGGCTCATCCCGAGGCACAACCACAGCTCAAGGGCGGAATCCGGAATTTCAAATTTGAGTTTACTCTCTCCGTACGGAGATTAGAGGGATATGGTGGCCCGCATTCTTGGGGGTTTGGGACAGGCCGACGAGTCACTCCAGCCGCTCCAGCCGCTCCAGCAGGCTGATCTGGTCGGGCCCCTCTGTTTCCCTCACACTCGTTCGGGTGCGAGGGAGAGGCCTCAGCGTGCGGTCCGGCGGCCGGGGCTTGAGATGGGTCGGGCAGCCCCCTCGGGCAGCCCCACCAGGACCGGCCTTCCTCCTGGACAACTCCATGCGCGCCGTGCGCCAGCAGGCACGCGGGGCCGACGCCGTATGGCCGCTTGGCTAAACTTTCGTCCGGGACGGTCCGGGACGAGCACTGCTTCAGCCTGCACGCCTCCAAGAAGGCGGCCGGGCACAGTCGTGACACACTGGGGTCGCCACTTGTAACCTCCAGGCGCTAGCGGCGCCACCTCCACGCGACGCGGCAGCAACACATCGCGATATAACATCGGTGCGTCTGCTGCTAGATGGCGGGCTGTCGCTCTGTCTCTCTCGCACGCGGGCCGCCGCGTGGGTGCGAGAGGGACAGAGCGCCGGCACTGTAGAGCCTGACGCTGCGTCACGCGACGCGTGTGCAACGTCTCGGCCAATTTTATTTGCGTCGCTTCCGGCGTCGCGCCGCGCCCTCTGGATATTGCGGCGCCCTGGAGAAGGGGAGAGGAGTGGGAGGGGGGAAGCAGAGCGCACATATGTGGCCGCATCGCCAATGTGCGGTCCTGTCTGGCGGGACAAATGCATCGCACGACAGCAGACTAGGCAGCGACAAGCAGCATCACCAAAGGCCGGCGCAGACACTGCAAGTGTCACACTGTCGGCACTCAAGGCTCGCCTGGCCGCAGCCTGTGTCCGCCAGAGGGAACCAAATATGGGGGAGAGAGAGAGAGAGAGAGAGAGAGAGAGAGAGAGAGAGAGAGAGAGAGAGAGAGAGGATATAAGTAGAGGAGAGAGTGATTGGTGGGTGGGCGAGTGCGGTGCTCGGTGGCGGCATGGGCGAACTTCACAAGAACCGCAGAGCCGCCCCTTCCGTGCAGGCGCGCCGCCGTTCAAAAATTTAAGCTGTCAGCAGCGGACGGGGGCGGCGGGCCGGTCCGTCGACGGCGCTTGAAAAGGGAGGGAAAGCGCCAGCAGCAGCAGAGAGCGGGGCGGTACCCCCACCCCCTCTTGCACCCTCGCGGCTAAAATGTGATTTATCTCGGACCTCGCGCTGCCGATGCGGCGTGGGCCGGCGTGGGCCGGCGTGGGCACAGTGGGCCGTGCAGTGGCCTCCTTCACGCGGCGCAGGCTAGCGCAGGCCGGCGGAGGGGCGCAGGGAACGCCACGCCACGCCACGCCGCGCCATTTCAATCCAATCTTGCCGTCTAACTCGGCGACTGACATGTAAGAAACGGGATACGTGTCTGGAATAGGGCGACGCGGCGGCGCTACAACATTCTTTCTTCCCTCTTTTGATGCCCGGATCGTCGCGGCGTCGCGGCGTCGCGGTGAGTCGTCCGTGGAGTGTGGGCGGCCCGGCGCGGAGTGTGGGCGGCCTGGCGTGCAGCACGGCAGCATGGGAGCGGCTGAGCACAGTGGCGGCGGCTTTCCATTGATGGAAATTTCCATGCGGAGATTCGGGAGGCTGCTGGGACTGGAGCTGCAAGCGCGACCGCGGAACGAATCCCGTCGCCGCGAGATTGATAGCGAATAGCGGAGCCCCGGAACGACTCCTTTTGTCGCCAGAGCTGCCAGAGGACGAGTGGCGGGGCGGGGCGAGGCGGGGCGGCGTGTGGGTGTGCCCGCAGCTGGCGCGACGCCGATACTCCCGCGATTAGAATTTGGGACTAGCCTGTAGCTTTGTGGTGGGGCGTGGCGGGGCGTGGCGGGGCGTGGTGGTGGGGCAGGGCGGGGCCGCGGTGGAGGAAAGATCCCCCCGAGATTGGGCCGGAAATGCCCTCTTCCACCCTGCTTCCGGCTGGCGGGCTGGCTGGCGAGAATGCAACAAACTCGTGCCCTCCGCCCCCCGCCCCCTCACCCGGAACCCCGCGCCCGGAGTCCCGCTGCGGTCGGGTATTGCGCGGAACGGGCGGCAGTTACGCTCGTGTGTGTGTGTGTGAGAGAGAGAGAGAGAGAGAGAGAGAGAGAGAGAGAGAGAGAGAGAGAGAGAGAGAGAGAGAGAGAGAGAGAGAGAGAGAGAGAGAGAGAGAGAGAGAGAGAGAGAGAGAGAGGGTGGCGAGCGCTGCGAAAAGTGTTAAGAATGACAAGAAAGGCGTTCGGCAGACGGCGGAGCTGCTTTCTCTCTCTCTCTCTCTTTCTCTCTCTCTCTCTCTCTCTCTCTCTCTCTCTCTCTCTCTCTCTCTCTCTCTCTCTCTCTCTCTCCCCTACAGGAGCGGAAATGTGCGTCATGTCTCGCTTTGCTTGCTGCTAGGGAGGTACAGGGTGTTTCCTCTTTTCCGTGCCGTGTAAGGTTTTTTTTTTTATCTATGCTGGAGCACGGCGGGGTGCTTGGGGCTGCGGCTGCTGCTGGACATGCGTGCGGGGCGGGCTGGCCGGCCGGCGGGGCCGCTATGACACGAACACGCGGCGCCGGGCCGCCTTGCTGATGGACGAGACGGGGGAGCCAAGGAGCCTCTCTGTCGGCAGCCGTGGCGATGCGTGCGCCGCGCTCCCCCTGGAGCCCCGCAGGCCCTCCCCGTGGTGGTCACTCCGCAGCGCGCCGAAAGTCCGCGCTCAGCTAAATTGTAAAATACTGTGACGTAGATGTAAATGAGTTTCGGCTTTGGCGCAATTTGGAGTGGATCTGTTCGGAGGGTAAGCCTAGCAGCCGGGGCGGGGCGGGGCGGGGTGGGGTGGGGTGGGGAGGCGCGCTGCGACGCGTGCGGATGATAGGAGCATATGGCGACACATGCGCTGCCCCAGGGAGCTGGCACGCTGGCCGAGGCGGCGCGCCGCGTCAAGGACTGCCCCGGGACTGACTCTTCGCCACTGCCGGAGGATTGCCACCAATTTTCGTCCGCTTTCTGCCCTTTTTCCACGCCCTGCCCAGCGCGTGACGGGAAATGACGTAGGCCGGATGCACGCCGGCTGCGCGCGTGCCGGGTTAGCGCAGCGGCTGCCAACCCCGGGGTCGCGACCCCATTTTGGGTCGCGGAAAAAAATAATATTTTGGGGTCGCTCAAACCGGGGTATTTGAAGACAGGCTTGATCCGCTGGCACGGTTCCGTCACAGCCGGAGGCTTCAGAGACTCCGCCTCAGCAGTCGCCGGGCGAATGTCGACTCATGTCGATGAAATATCAGTCGAGGTCCATGAATCGAAGTTCCGGTGCGTAGATCTTAGGCGCCTATTTCCCTTTGCGGGCCTCGGCTCGGCTCACCCACCCCACCCCACCCCTACCGAGCCACCCCTAACCACCACGCCACATGTCCCGATGTGAGCGTCAAGCCGAGCTCCCCCGCGCCGTAACTTACCGCTATAAATGACTTGTAGTCGCGGCGGCCGCGCGTGGCCGTCTCGCGAGAGCGGAGGGGGAGGGTGGATCGGGGCGTTAAGTTAACGCTAAGCAAACGTGAAGTTAAGTCAACCACAACCAGGAGAGTTGTCAATACTAATTGAACACAGAAATGGATTTTAATTTACTCAGATTGACTAACAAAGAATTAAACAAAGACAAAAGATAAACTATCAAACTTTAAACACTTGGAGCAAGAAACACGTCTGGCCCCTAACTGTTGAGTCCACAGTCCATCCGCATCCGCGATACACCTTCCTCGCTGCAGTCCGTGGCGAGGCACCGCTTAATCATATCCGTTCCGAGGCCTTCGGGCGAGAATCAACAACAGCCTCTGTCGGCCGTGGCGACGGCTCCGGGGCATCATAACTTTGGGCGCGGCCGAAGATTAAAGAAACGGCGCGCCCAACTCCGGCGAGGGCGCTGGCGGCCAAGAGGTTATCGCCTCGTTGCCTACGAGCGATAATTTATTCAAATGGGTCAAAAATCCTTGGCCCTACGGCCCAACTTTGGGGCGAGGCCTTCGCAGTTCGGCCGCCGCAGAGCGCAGCGGACCCGCAGCGCCACGGTCCCCAGGTGGGGCACCCCGTGCACCAAACACGTAACACTTCCGGGCCCCGTTCGGAACTCCAGGTTCCGCGGCGAACACACATGTGTACTTTCGCTGCTACAAGGCCGCAGTCACAGCAGTACCTTCGCATGGGGGCGATATCACTGTGTGTGTGTGTGTGTGTGCGTGTGTGTGCGTGTGTGGACTGTATAGTATGTTTGTGTATGTGTTTCTTGGGGGCGGGGGATTCGGTCGGGCGTGTGAAGCAGGATTCTCTGCGGCCGTGAGAATCTCTCTCTGTCTCTGACTCTCTCTCTCTCTCTCTCTCTCTCTCTCTCTCTCTCTCTCTCTCTCTCTCTCTCTCTCTCTCTCTCTCTCTCCCCCCTCACACACACACACGATACGATCTCCGCCCGTAAAGCTTTCCTGCAATAAAGTTTCCGGGCACAACTTTTAGCGCGGGCAGTGCCGCCGTACCGCGCCTCTGCGGCGCGGCGGCATTGTCGTGGTCGCCATCGAGTGTGTAGGCGTGTGTGTGAGGGGGGAGGGGGGGGGGAGAGTGAGTGGGTGTGAAAGCGAAGTAAGAGGAGGGCTGGGAAACAGAGGCCCCTGCAGACTTGGCTGGTGCCGTGTACTCCTGTATTCCTGCCAAAAGGCGCGTGGAGTGTAGTGCGCTGTGCGGGGCGGGGTGGTTGGGCGGGCCGGGGTGCGTACTTCAAGTGATATAATTTGCGTGTCAAGTGAGCACGGGACGGTCTTCAAGAGGTGCCTCTGATACGTAACGTGGTGTGCTTGTCGTCGTCGACGAGCTGGGGCTGCGTTAGGCAACATTGTGTCCGGGAAATATGTGTTGGTGTCGTCGACGGCGTGGTCTCGGTGTGTGTAGGCCTGCGCGTTACTGCCGCCACTCGCTGCCGGTCAGTAGGCCCCGCCCCCCACCGCCCCCCACCGCCTCCGAGACCGCCCGGAGCCTGCCCGGAGAGCGCCTTGATGCAGGTGCGGTGGCGTGGCGTGCTTTACGACCCTCTGGCGGGGCGGGGCGGGGCGGGGCGGGGCGGGGCGGGGCCGGTTGGCCGCAGAGTGCAGCGCGGGCTTACACCCGCGCTGATAGATAGGCCGCACTCTTGGCCGCGTCGCGCGGCGCTCCGCGCGGTGGTCGGCGCCGACGCTGACACCGGAAGAGGCGTCTTCCACCCCGGAAAAAATAAATTTTGAAAGATTCCTGCGAGGCCTGTTTGTGTTCGGTGCCCGAGGGGGAAACAACTGGCCAAATATATGTACACCAAGAATTTAAATTTCGAAAAATTTTAAAAAAAATTGGCAATTTTTTTAAAATTACAATTTTAAAAAAATTAAAAAATTTCTATCAATAAGAAAAATTTCAATTTTTTTTATTTTTTTTTTTAAATCAAGAAATTTTGTAAAACGTACACAAAAATTTTGAGTTGTTTCCCCCTCGGCTGTGCCTCATAAAAACTGCTTGTGGACCTGCCGCTCGCAAACTCGGTCCGCGCATAAATTTTGAAAGATTTTTTTTTTCAAAGAGGAGACGGTAGAGCACGTGGTGGTCCACGTGAGCAGGGAGCGGGCACTGCCGGTCCATCGGTTGCGTCACCCCCTGGGCTGCACTGGGCTGCCGAGGCGAAGGCAAGGCCGGCGCGGCGAGGGTGGCCCACTGTGCGTCCTGCTGCCTGGCAGGAAGGCGGTTCGGTTTCCAGACACGTCGCCGCACTCCCCGTGTCCGTCGCCGCGCACGTAGCGCCGCGCACCGCTCCCTCGCCGGCCCGCCGATACCTGCCGGGACCGCCGCCCAATGCTGCCAACCTCCCCGGCCGGTAATCCCCTGCAATTTGGTGGCGGACGCTGCTGCTTTTAATTTGGCCGCCCTGCATTCGGCCGTGCGGATACCGCGTGCGTAGCAGCTTTTTTCCCCCCTTCGTTTTTTTAAATTTATTTTCTGCGGTAAACGGAAGTCACTTTGCAGTGAGCGTTGAGTATTGATCGCTCGTGTGTGACACACACGTAGTCCCGCCTGATTGGACACACCCCAGTCAATGAGGAGTCTCTCGGTGCCACGCGCGTATTCGCAGATGAAGTGGGTTGGCGTCGCGCGGCCCACTGTGCTTCACCCCTCTCCCTCCCCCCCTCTCCCCTCCCCTCCCCCTCCCCCCGCTCACACTTTCCCTCTCGTGCACAGCTCAGTGCACACGTTGGTGTTGCACAGTGGGCCAGAAGAGGGGTTCAGGGCGGCCAAAACTGTGGACGCGTTTTGAGAGCCAGAGTCGCTTAATGAGACTCGACCTGAACGTGTGACCCTGCCAATGGATTACTCGGTCGGAGAGGAGTCCATTGGTGGGGTCACACGTTCGGACCGAGTCCCATTTCGCGACTCTGGAGCTCGAAACCCGTCCGGGATTTCGACCGCCTCCGCCGGTCTTCTGGCCCACTGTGTGTGGACCCGGCGTGCTGGCACGATAATGCGCTTTCAATGTAACGACGGAGGAATTGGAGATGACCTCACCGCGCCCCGCCCCGCCCCGCCCCGCCTCTAGGTGCGTCGGGCTTCCCTGTGAAAAAGGTAGAGAGACGCCTGCGACGTATCTCGAAGACGACGAGGACGTTTTATGTGGATCGCGGGAGAAAATGCGTTTCAAATGCGGCAACGCTGTTTATGCAGGTGTGCTAAACTCAGGGCCCAAAGCGAGCTCCTTGGATTGGCGGCCTGAAGTTATCACTTTTCGCCACGACTCTCAATAGAGGAACTTCGCCGTTTTTCACCACGTTTGAGGCAGTTTTTCCAAAAACTGATGTCCTTATTGCGTTAAGACCCTTCAATAAGCACGTTAGCTGCAGCGGACCGCCCCGTGAGTGCCAGGGAGACGCGTGCTGTGGCTCTGGCCCCTGCGGGGTAGCCCGGCCCGCCGCACAGGGCTGCCGCTGGAGGGCCAGCCTCGCAGGCGTCTCAGAGTCGCTGGCGTCGCTCTCTCTCTCTCTCTCTCTCTCTCTCTCTCTCTCTCTCTCTCTCTCTCTCTCTCTCTCTCTCTCTCTCTCTCTCTCTCTCTCTCTCTCTCTCCCTCTCTCCCTCTCTCTCTCTCTCGCACTCAGCTCCACGCAGGTGCGAGAGAGACAGAGCGACGAAGGCGTGGCAGTGTGGGCGAGGCGGCGCGAGGCGTCGGGCACGCGACTCCAAGTCAAACAGGGCACTCTGTCTCGCGTCGGATCAGGTAGCGTCTGGCGGCGCGGGATCATTAATCCCTGCGCTGTCTGCCTCGCACTCCCAGGCCGGCCCGCGGCCCGCGGGGGTGCGAGAGAGACAGAGCGACGGGGCGGCGCACGGCACACACGTGGTGCACGGCCAGCCATTCTGGAGACAGAGGGTGTGGCGGTGTGGGACTGCACTGATGTTGCTCGGGGGAGCTGTTCCCGTTGGGGCCGTGCCTGCCTGCCTGCCTCCTGGCCGTCTTACCTCAGTGAAGCGGAACATGCGGTCAGCACCCCCTCCAGTGTAACAGCTATCCTCATGGCCGTCTTATTTCACTTCGGACAGGCTAGTGTCCTCCTGTGCCGCCTGCCCTCCCACCTGTCTGACCGTCTGTCTGTTGCGACCCCGTCCATGATTCACTCACCCTGTCTGTCTGCCTGTCGGTCCGACGGCCGGGGTCTCCATTAAATATACCAAGAAATAACCGAGAATATTTCCGAATACTCATATTCATATTTTATCTGAAACCAAGTGTCAAAGAGTTCGGCTAGTGTGAATATCCGATGAGAATAGGCGGACACTGCATCTGAAAAAAAATCTTTGAGTGAATACGCCCTTGTGTCAGTGGCTCCTTGTCGCCAGGTTGCCCCGCGTGGGGCGACACTGCCTCCCCCCCCCCCACCCCCACCCCACCGCAACACCCGTCGTCGCCACCGTAATCTGGCCTGGGAGGTCTGCGGTTTGCCGCCCATTAAAAATTTATATCGAGCCGATCCCTGCTGGGACAAAAGCACGCCGAGCACTCCACCAGGCGCCTTACGACGCGATAGGCCACGCCCCCGCCGCGCCCCGCCCCGACCCGCCGCGCCTCGGCAAACAGATCGCCCAATAAAAGGGTCGGGGGGGCTAAGCTTTCCGATAAAGTCCTGACTAAATTACGAATTTATCAGACCGTCCTTTGTTTTCGTCAGCGCCGCCTCGGCTTGAATTTGGCGCGCTTTGAGTTTGGCCGTGTTGACGGGGAAAGTAGTGGTGCAGCCGTGCAGCGCGGACGGCGGCACCGCGTCCTCGACGACATTAAACACGGCTTTCAATTTGAATGTTATTGGCTGGCGGAGGAGGAGAGAAGCGACGAGGACCATCGCTGATGCCAGGACGACTGGTGTCGCTGTGTGTCAGTGTGTGAGCGTCTGTGTCCCGCCGACCGTGCCCATCACCGTAATATGCGGTCCTCTCTCTCTCTCTCTCTCTCTCTCTCTCCCTCTCTCTCTCTCTCTCTCTCTCTCTCTCTCTCTCTCTCTCTCTCTCTCTCTCTCTCTCTCTCTCTCTCTCTCTCTCTCTCTCTCTTCCCCCCTCCTCGTCTGACCGCAACACGGCACCTGATTCCTCAATCACCCCCGAGCCAGGCGGCGTGGCGCGGCAACCCCTTCGCCCCTAAACATCCCCCAGCGCTCCGCTCGGCCCGCTCGGCCTAACTGCGGGGGCCCTATGCGCCGAGCGCCGGGCCACAGACTCCGGGCGGCAGCCTCCGGGCGGCCTCCAGCCGGACTCCGGTGGCCCTCTAATCACGGCCCTCTACACCGGAAACAGGAGAGGCCGTTTAGACGACGCGTGCCCGGAGGACTGGCTGCTGGACGACACGTTGTGTGTCTGTGCGTG
>CM060100.1:4669120-4686620 GCA_030522485.1 Stenchaetothrips biformis
AAAGCCCCGGTGCAGCAAAGCTCGCTCGCAGCCACTATCTTAGCCAGCAAGTTGGCGGGCACCGCCTGGCGACTAACTAATTTCAACTAATTTAACTTTATCTTGCCTACCGGATCCGATGCCTTTGAGAGGGTGCCCGTTCGGCTCTGCAGGACGAGGTCAATGGAGTACCAGGGTAAGCCGCTACCGCGACACCAAGGCAAACAAAGAGGAGAAAAACTGTCCGTTTCCATTTTCGCCAAAATTAATAAGGGCGGAGTTGCGCCAAGTTGTATCCGGTATCAAAGCTGCCGCTCCTCCCCCGAAACTCTTTTCCGGCCCGCGGAGCCGATTTCAACTTCGGCAAAAGAAAGAAACAGGACAGTCCTCGGCACACAATAACCGCCACGATCCGTCCCACTGTTTCTGCGAAGGTGGTACCACTGGCCCTGCAGGCCTGCAGCCCCGCCCGGGGCCGACCTTTAATAAAACTTGCGACAAAGTTTGAGGCAGCAGCTGCCGGGCTGGCGGCCCGGCTAGCCGCCCAAACCCGTTTTTCGCCTCGAGCTGCGTGCCCCACCCCACCCCGCCCCGCCCCGCCCCGCGCCTAGTGACGAAGTGACGAAGTATAGTCCGTTCTATCCAGCACGCGTGTCCGGCTGTGTTTGCTCGCCTGATTGGGTCCGGGGCAGGCCGCATGAAGTAGGCCATGTACGGTGCGCGGCGCCGCGGAGCTAGCTTAGCGGCCTGGCAGCAGGGACGCCGTGCACTGGACACGGACAACACTCAACAGCACTGTTAGCGACCGTACGCCATTCCACCTTTTCCAAAAACGACAAATTCCATTTTTAAAAAATTCTAAAATTATGCTCCTGCCGGTATTTGAACCGAGACCCTGTCTAATTGAGCCGAACGGGTTGCAGCCGCGCCGTCCACCGCAGCGAGGCGGGCTAGCTGCGCCGTCTTGGTGATACCCTTTGTCGCAGCCCATTGCCACCTCCCTCCTTCCCCGTTCAATCGTGTCGCCGTCCTTGTCACACCCGCTTTCATCTTTTCCTCCTCCTCCTCCTCCTCCTCCGCCGTTCCGACGGTGTGTCTATTTACTAACTACCACTTTGGCGGTGTTGCCCGCAGCATTCCTGTCCGGCTCCCTGGCGACCGCGAATGGCCCTTCGTGCTGCGCTGGTTCCCCCCCCCTCTCCCCCAACCAACCCCTGGCCAAGCTCGCCAGCCCTTCCGCAGCGAGAATGGAACACGATTCGCTCTTCCAGCTCCACGCTGCCCCATTAAGAGCCACCCGTTCGTAAACGCTCGGTATTATTTTTTTTTAAATAAATAATTGATTTATTTTATCCCGAAACACCACTCAATGCGTTAGAATTAAATTATTTTTATTTTAAAAAAAAACTTCCCTGGTCGGTGGGAAAAAGTGACAGATTTCGGACAATATAAGGAGGCGAAATGTACGGCGATTGGCCATGATGACGTCAGAAAACGCGACTTATTCTCAGTGGGGTGAATCAGAATGGCGCTGACGAGTCGAACAACAGGGGAAAGGGCAGCGCCGGCCCACTGTGCTGTGGAGCCGGCGGTGCTGGCGGCGGCAGCATCCCTCGTGACAATTACACAAAGTTGTTCCGGACGCGACGACGCTGCGCGTTCAATGCCGCCAGGAGCAACTCGAACAAAGGAGCTTAGGCGGGACGCAGCGACCGACCGGCGAGCCGCAAGCTGCTCGGGTGGCCCAGGGAGGCCCACTGTGCCGCCGGTTGGGCGAGGAGGCGCCTCGCCGTACAGTACACCTGTCGCAGCGCGCGCGGCGCCGCCAACTTGGAGGTGCCTGCCTGCCGCCGCCTGTCTCGCGCAACTTGTTGATTGTGACGGCAACACTCGCAGATGGTCATGATTAATAAGCAATTACTCAGGCAGGCCGCCACGGTGCGCGACTTATTGGCTCTGTCGCGGTGTGAGTGGCGGCAGTGGCGGTGGCCTGGTTGGCGCCGGCGCCAGCCAGCGCCAGCTAGCGCCAGCGAGTCCCTCTCTCTCACACCCAGAGGGGCCGTGAGTGCGAGAGAGACAGCGAGGCCAGCAGGTGCGGGCCGCAGTGGGGACTCCAGTGCAGCTGTCCTCCGCGACGGTAAATCACGGCACGCTTTCCGCAAAGCCGAAAGGCTGGCTTAAATCGACACGCCGAGCGAAATTTTTTTTCTTCCAAAATGGCGACATTTTGCGTGTCTGACGGTGCAGCGGGTGAAAAGGCCGTGTCAGTGTACAGTTCCCAGTGTGCGCCAAATATAAATTTCCCCTGTATGACAAATTTTTTTGGTGTTTTTGCGGGTGTTTTTTTGGGATTTGAACCCGCGACTGCGGCGGGCGTCACGGCGATGACAGCGCGCGGTGGTGGTGCTGACAGAAGTAAGTTAGGGGCGGGCTGCTCGCATTTAAGCACGTTCAGGGACTGTCCGTCCATCCGTCCGTCTGTCTGTATGTCTGTCTGTCCATCCGTCCGTCCGTCCGACGGCCCGACGACGGCTTGCCTCCTGTCCATTCTCAAATACTAGACTCGTGGGGCCAGTACCGCCAACAACTTAGCGAGCAGTCCCCTTTATAAATTATGCGCTTTTGCGTCGCTCTATTAGCAAGTTTGAACGTCACTAAACTAAGCCGCGTCCGTCGTCGCCTCTGCCCTCAGCACGGCGCTTGCGCGGGTTCAAATCCCCATGACCGTGTGCGCAGTTATTACATGCTAATTTATTTTATTTTATTTTTTTGCTTGCTTGTAGTTTTTATTTTTTTATTTTTGAAATGTTTGCAGGGTTTTTTTTAGCCTAATGCACGAGAATCTTTACTTAGCGCGGGAACAGTTTGCACATAGTGTTATTACCAGCCGCTCGACCAACCGTTTTCCCTTGGAGATCAACAATTAACTATGTATGCATTTCATAAAAGTAACGATATGAAATTGAATAAACCTGTGCTCCCCATGCTGCGGGCAACGCCGAGCGGTGGCACTGCACGCAGCGAGAGAGAAAGAAGTGGATTTTGAAAGCGGCTGTTCCGTAACAAGTTTACACCTGTCTCCGCGCGGCACGGCGGCGCACGGCGGCGTGGGTCGTGGCCTCGGCTTTCAGCCCTGACGTTCTCAGAGTAACTCACTCCTGGGAGGGTAGGGGTGCAAGCAGCGCTTTTCGCAAGAAAGTAACACCACATGCGTCGAACTGCGGCGCCATAGATAGGTTCGAGGTTCGAAAATGATTCAAATTCCAAAGCTGGTATTCCACCAGCGCTCTCACGGTGGTCTGCTGAAGTACGGACCTCGCTTCCTGCCGGACCTCGCGGTCTAGGCGGGTCTCCAGGCACGCCTCCAGGACTGCCGCGCCGCGCTGGAGCGGCTCTGGAGCGCGGCTCTTTAAGTCCTTACGGCACTGGAGGCTGTCCGGGCGGCAGCAGAATTTAGAGCGGCGAGATTCTGATCGGGGCTCGACACAGCTTGGCGCCCTGGCCCGCCCGCCTGGCCACTCTGATAGAAAAGGGCATCACTTACTTGGGATGGAAGGTTTGCGCTGACCAGAAATGGGGGTCGGACGGGCATCGAACCCGGCGCCGTGTTGCTCGCGCATAGAGAGAGAGAGAGAGAGAGAGAGAGAGAGAGAGAGAGAGAGAGAGAGAGAGAGAGAGAGAGAGAGAGAGAGAGAGAGAGAGAGAGAGAGGGTTGCCATCTGACGCTATCGGGGCGCGGTGCGTGACGCCCACCGAGTGGTCTGTCTCTCTCACACCCCAACGGGACGCCCTTCGAGTGCGACGGGGACAGACCAACGAAGCTCCCCTTCGGAATGGGTGTGCCGGCCTCCTGAGACCGACCGGCCTCCCTCGCCACGCGGTCCGCGGCGCCGCGGGGTGGCGGACGCGCGGCGGTGCTGGTTCCCGCGCCGAGGCTCCGCTCGCTGGAGGCTGCCCGCGGTCGCTGGAGAAGAAACCCGGTATAGATCCCTCTCGATGTTCCAGCAGGCCATGCCTGCAACATTGGGGCCCACTGCTTCCAGCGAGCGTCACGGGTGGGGTGGACTGGGGGAGGGGCAGGCTGACCACCGAGGGGACGGATGGACTGGAGTGTTTGAGTTGGCGCTGGAGCGGCCGGAGGACCCACCCGGACTGTTTTATTTCCACATTCCCGTATGAATAGCGGCGCTGCGGGAGCGGCAAGGGCGTATTCGGGGGGTAAACCTTCGTGGCGCGACGTCTGTGTAAGTGTGCCGGGAGTGTGTGTTCGTGCGGTGGAAGGCGCCAGGGGAGGAGGCGCGTGATTTCGGGCTGACGCGCGATCCGCCCCGCCCCGCCCCGCCCCGCCCCGCCCCGCCCCGCCCCGCCCCGCGACGCCACGCCACGCCCGCGCAACCGCGACCCAAAGCGCGTGTTTAGTATGCTGATCAGCTGGTGCGCCGCGCACCCTAAGTACTAACAAGGGACATCTTTCAGGCGACACCCCTTCCGTGGCGATGGCCCCCTGTGCCCCACCGCGCGCTCCACCGCGCCCCACGCGTCCCAGTCGTAACACGCCGGGGATATTGGAGCCATATCACCGCAAAGTCGAGCTTCCCGAAAAAAAAAAAAAAAAAGGCTTTATAATAAGTTGTTTTTTTTTGTATTTATTTGAGTTCTAACATTTTTTATTTTTCACTGCCCTCCCTATGTGCTTCAAAGCCACAGCAATGCGCGGTGACCATCATGTGCCGTGGTGGCTGGAGGTGTCGACGCGTCGGTGTCCTAGTCCGGGAATCGACGGTTCAAATCTTATCACTTCACAACTTTTTTCGCTGGCCGCTGCTGATTGTCACCCCAAGAGCCCTCTTCAATCGGCCACAGACATGAGCCGTGGTGGCTGAGGGCGTAAAGGCGTCTGATCCCGACCATAAGGTTCGGGGATCGAATCCCAAAAATGCCTTTCATTTTTCGACTGGCTTCCTCCCACTGCGACTCAAACCCGTCGTCCAACACTCGGCAGACGTGCAAGTCAGGGTGGTGTAGTGGTCTAGGCTCAATCCAGGCCATTACACCCGGGTGTCTAAAAAGCAGTCCGCTTCGGCGGATTGGCCTCGGCACTGGTTCGATCCCCGATCGAGCCAGCCACTCGAAATTGGTCGCGAGTGGGTCCATTCCGATTCGTCGGATGGAGTTGATAAGTCCTTTGAAGCTGGCCCACTGACTGCATGTTCGGGTCTGGGAGCGCCGGACAGCGGGTGTACCATTTGGGTACCGACCAGCCTGCGCAAACAAAAGCTCCCAAAACTACTCTCTCTTTCTTTCTTTCTCTGTCTCTCTATCGTCTCTGCCTTACTCTACTCTGCCCATGTTGGGCCGTGTCGGCGGCTCGGGTCCTACTGGGTCCCCCGGCGTACGATATCGAAGTCGCTGGATCGGATTAACCCCAGTTACCTGATAGCACCGGTTCCCATCCCGAACACCGAAGTAAAGCAGGAGGCCTCCCCACTCAGACTGGGGAGGGGGTGTAGAGTTCCATTTTTTAAAATTTATTTTTAGTTAAACACGATCGCCAGCGCCCGGGGTCTTCGTTTTATTCGATTTTTGTTTTGCGATTCGAAGGAATCCAAGTCCGTTTTCCAACAAAGAAAAATTTCTTGTCGCCATCCGAGGTTCAAACAAACACACTCTTGTTGTTGTTTGGCATGGTGCCGTTTCCATCGGCAATCACGGCGGGGTGCCTTGCTTTTCCCACAGCGCTCTGTCAGCACAGTGTGCCTGCATGCGAGTGGCCCCACCCCACCCCCTGCGATATGTGTGAAAAGCGCGGGTGGCGGCGGTCCGTCCTGGCGAGGCCGGGCGAGGCCGAGTGAGTCTGGTGCTGTGGGTGTGCTGTGGGAGGCTGGAGGTGGCGCGGGGCTGGAGCCGCGGCTCGGAGGGCTATCGGGGGTTAAGGGGTCGACAACCAATCTGCGGGGTGCTCACGGTGTTCTCGACGCGGAGGGGGTGCCGTCTGGCGCTGCTGCTGCTGCAGGGCCCCACAGTGTAAGGACTTCGATTTCCCTAAAGAGGTCAATGCCTACACTCCCTGGCCGTCCGGCCGGCCCGGCGGGACCCATAGCCTCCTTGTTGTCGCTAAGCCATCGGGTCCCCAGCGGCCGCGGCACCCCAGCACGGCGCCGACGGCGTCCTCGACGGCGGCGTCCTGCTCGGCGCGGCAACGCCGCAAGGAAAACAAGTGTGCGAACGCGGCCACGCGGCCGGCGAGGAGCCCCGCCCCGCTTCATTGAAGGAGAAGGCGCACTGTGAAATTATCCCGCCGTTGCCAAAGACCCGCGGCCCCGCGCAGGATTATGCTAATGCCGCCTCGGAGAGTGTATTACAGTGTAACTCGATGTCGGGATGGGTGTCACGCCGGCCGCGCATTCACCATGCAGCAGCTCGCCGCTGAGCAGGCGCCGCCGCCTGGGGACCTTGTCAGCGGAACGGTCTTGTCCACCTCCACGTCGAGCTGCTTCCGACCGGTCTCTTAGTCGCGGCGCTGAAACTGTCGCGTCGGATTCGCGGCCGGTGTATGTCGATGCGGACTTTTGATGGCCGCGCCGTGTTGCGTGAATTCACAGTGGGCCCGACGAGCGCCACAGCACCGCTCAGCGGGGTAATCTTACCGACAGAGACAGCAACACCCGTAACAACCGCGACTAGCGCCGTGGCGGCAGCGACTCCGTTTACGATTTGGCGCCACTCGAACCGCACCTCGAAGGCGGGGCGGTGTTTGCTGGCAAGCAGGCGCATTAATCGCTGTCCGTCCGTACGTCCGTCCGTCTGTCTGTCTTTCTGTCTGTTTGCCAGTCCGTCTGTCTGTTCGTCCGTCGTCTTGCCCGTGCGTCTCGGAATTGATGACTGGCGATGGGTCCCCTACCCGGTGGACCATCGACCCCTCATCGTCCGCTGCCTCCCTCGCCTTTGACCTCCCCCACCCCACCCCACCCCTCCCCTCCACCCCCTCCACCCGAGGCTTTGCCGCTCCCTACCCTAATTACTCTCCTTGACACCCTCCCTCCTCACTCCCCCTCCCCATGATCCGCTCCATCGCCCCTCCTCCTCCCCCTCCTCCTCCCCCTTCCCCTCCTCCGCCCTCCTCCTCCCCTCCCCTCCCTCTCCTCCTCTCCGTCCCGATCCTCACCACCGCGATGCGCACTTCCGCAGCCAAGTGCGTCTCGGTAGGAGACAACTCCCTCCGGCCCGCTGGTATACCACCAACGTCAGGTGCTCACAAAGTTCGAACGTTTTCAAAATAAATATATAATTCAAAATAAATAAATAAATTTTTAAAAAATCAGGATTTTTATTTTTGTGGGAAACTAACAAAAACAACCAGTAACATAATAGACACAACATTTAAAAAATTTCACAAAATTTGTCACCAGGAAAAGTGTGGAGCTCCGCGTGGCGGCTGCCAGCGCCGCGGCCGCGCGCACTTCCTGGACGCGTGCGCTCCTCCCCTGCATGCCTGCTCCCCTCAGACTCATTCTACGGGGTCGCTGCGCCGCTGGGGCTGCGAGAGAGAGAGAGAGAGAGAGAGAGAGAGAGAGAGAGAGAGAGAGAGAGAGAGAGAGAGAGAGAGAGAGAGAGAGAGAGAGAGAGAGAGAGACGGACAGCGACGGAACGACGCTTCTCGGAATCGCGAAGGGCGCCGCCAATGTACTCGAAAACGTGTGGCGCGCACCACATCCCCCGCACGTGCCACCCCCTCCCCTCCCCTCCCTCTTGAGGTGGCGCGGGCCAATGCGACGCCAGATTGAAACATCAAAGCAGCCAAAAGGGACCAGGCGGCAGATCGCGCGCGGTGCGCCGGAGCGGGGCGGGGCGCAAGAATTAGGTTTGCCGGCGCGACTAATAAATCCGCTTGATAAGCCCTGCTTTCGAGCCGATCGGATCTGCGCGCCTCCCCTTAGAGTGCGCGCGCGTGTGTGTGTGAGAGAGAGAGAGAGAGAGAGAGAGAGAGAGAGAGAGAGAGAGAGAGAGAGAGAGAGAGAGAGAGAGAGAGAGAGAGAGAGAGAGAGAGCATGTGTGTGGGGCACCAGTGCAAAGTCTGGCAAACAGGGCGTGGTGGTGGTTCGTGTGTGAAATGAGACACAAGTCGTAACGGGATTGCACCGAAATGCACGCCGCAAATTCTACCCGTCTTCAACAGAGAAAAAGAAATTAAAAACCTTCTGCGTTAAGGCTGCACTGAGAAATCTGCGAGCTCTAAGAGAGATGAAATTCATCACATATCCTGCTTTGGGAGTTGCAGCCCATGACAGCACGGCATGTGTTTGCGTGTAATGCATGCAGTGGCTCAAATTAAGAGCGCAGGGCTGCGAGGGGCAAAGCCTGGAGCGGAAATGAGGAACGAGCCGCGGCAGTCGGCAAGGCGGTGCGTCGTGCGCTTCCGGTCTGCGGCGTGCCAAAACCCAACGTATAGGAAATTAGAAAAAAAAAAAGTGTCGATGAATGGAATGACAATAAAAACGAATGCTAATGCTAATTGTGCTGCGTGTATCTTTTTTTCTCGCGGGGTAGGGTATGTGCTTTTGTTTTGGTTGTGAAATTATTCAAAGGTTTGCGTGATGATTTGGAGCACTACTGCGCGCATGCACGTCACGCAGCTCCGCGTCGGGGGTTCTAATCCATTCATCTCGCTTTTATTTCCTGCTCGCCCGGCTCGGCTCGGCCCGGCTCGGTACGGCGCGCTGCGAGGCCGCGCTCAGCCGCATAGGATATGGCTTGCTTCCTCTTCTAATGAGAAAATACACCGCATAAATTATTTGTCAGTTTGGCACACAGGCAGCACCACTTGTTGTTGTTGCTGCTGAGCGGATCGCGGGGGGGGGGGGGGGGGGGGGTGATCGCCGTGGGGTGGGGGTGGGGGTGGGGGTGCCCGCGAAGGGTGCGAGTCATTCCGTATGAATGGGGCCTATGAATACCATTAGATCTGTCGCACCAAGAAAACGCACCGCGACGGACGGCGATGGCAGCCGACAAAAAAAAGGAAGAAAAGAAATCGAAATCGCGGTTCGAGCGCTGCGGCTTTTCTTCTGCTTTACTCCGCACCTCCTCCTCGAGGCGTGCGATTTATGTGTGAGGGCTTCGCTGGGCCCTTTGTTCACTCGGCAGATTTTACGAGACATAAAACGTGGCGCAATAGGCGGGAATCGAACCGCAGAACCAGCGGCCAATCGAGCTGGCACGGGTGCTCCAACGACCGGGGGGGGGGAGAGAGAAAAAGAGAGAGAGAGAGAGAGAGAGAGAGAGAGAGAGAGAGAGAGAGAGAGAGAGAGAGAGAGAGAGAGAGAGAGAGAGAGAGAGAGAGAGAGAGAGAGAGAGAGAACAGAGGGGAGGTGTAGGATGTAGGGCGTGGTGGTGTCTCCTCACTGTCTTGCCAAAGGGCCCCGAATCCCCGCCAGCCAGCCGGGCGTCGAACCAGGGACCGACCATTACCAAAGCCAAATAATTTTTCTTCTGAACGGTCCAGCAGCAGCGCCAAGCCGGCTCAAAAACACTGTCAATCAACAGGTCGCGCTGCGCTCTGGAGCTCGCTGGAGATGCTCCTCGGCCGCATTCAAATCCGCGCGCGCTTTTGTTCCATTTTCGTCGCGCTGCCATGGCGACCCCGACGGAGACGGAAGTACAGAGAGAGACAGAGAGGAATCGCGAGCGACGCACGGAAATAAATAAACGCGACGTCAAATATTGGCGCTCCGTATTACCGCTCAAGAGGATGAGGGTCTCCTCGGAGGGCCGCGCGCGGTGCACGCCGTCGGTGCAGCCGGCGCCACCGCCGCCCCACCCCGCCCCACCCCGCCTCACCCCACCCCCAGTCTTAAGGCCTTTTTTTTTTATGTGAACGACCAATTTCATTTTTTACAAGGAGTGGAGGAATCAGCGGGGAACGACCAATGTCTCGGCGGCTTGTCTGGCCCCTTTGTCGGGGCGGGGCGGGGCGGCCTGGATGCGCAGGCACGCCGTGTTCCATTCCCGCTGTTATCGCCAGCAATTGGGCGGCATTCCGGTCCAGGAGCCTGGCCAGCTGGACGCCCCCCCCCCCTCCTGCCCCGACGACGCCCCAAACTCGTTTTATGCAAACACGGCGGCGGCGGCGGTGACATTCGATATCGTTAGCAAAAATGTTGTCGGACAGCCTCACAAAAGGCAAGAGGGAGGACGGCCGGGTAAGGGGTGCACGCTAAGAGGGTGCCGCGGCGCCACCCCTGCCTGCGTCCTGCGCGCGAAACCCGAAACCGTGCACACGATAGTCAATCGATAGTTTTTTGTTGAGTTTTTTTTTTTTTTTTGGTCACGTTGCCCTTTTTTTCGGTTGAATGGTCCTTCTATTGTGAGATGAAAATAATAATAATAACTGATTTTTGCTTGAAGACAGTGAAAATGTATGTTAGCTTCATGTTTTTGGCTCTTCACTCTTTCGCAGCGGGGCGGTCCAGAGTCAGTAGATCAAAGAGGGCAAAATTCTTGTCGTCAGGTTGCGGGCGTCGAACCCACGCTGACTGGGGTAGGAAGAAGACACGCTAACCACTAGCCTGGCCCGGCAGCTCTCACGGCTCTACCAGGCGAGGACGTTTCCTTTTTCTGGCTGTGCGGTGCCGCCCTCAGTCGAAATTGGTCGAAAAAAAGACAGAAAATGGGAGAAGGAAATCACCTTCTATTATTGTGCCCAGAGAATAATTTGCAAATCCGTAACTTTTCCGTGCCCAAATTTCTGTACAACTTTCGTATTTTTCGGATTTTTTTTTTTCAAAGTGTTTGTGACTCTGTTGCCGTCGAACCATTATTCGTCCTTACTGCTCTCCAATATCCGGCAATTAGTACCAACAAAACTGCTCGTTATAAAGTAAGTTTGGGGCCACTAATTGTTTCGTTTCATGCCGAGCGTATAGGACACGTGTGTGCATGTGTGCGTGTGTGCGTGTGTGCGCGCGCGCGATGGCTGTGTACGCAGATAGATTCAATAACGTGTAGTAACAGAGAGAAAGTGCGTGGAGAGAAGCATATGTGGAGAGATAGACACACACACGCGCAGACAGAGTTCTCTACCATGGGGTAACGGGGCGCAGCTCATAAACAGGCTGATATTGCGAGTCACCTCATTTCGCGTCCTATTCCAAGAGTCAACGAGACGGCTCCCCTCCCCCTCCCTCCCCCCTTCCCCCTCTCCTCCCCTCCCCCTTCCCTTTTCCCCCTCCCCTGCTGCTCATAATGTGCGAGGCAGGCTGTCGTGTGTGCAATGGACAAAACTGAGGCAATGGGCCACGCCGCGGGCCCCGCACTGCTCACACCCTGTTGTCCTTGGTCGTCGACAAATTCGCATTTCTAATTCCCCCTCCTCTTTTTTTTTAAAGATTTGGGGTTGTTTTTGTGGGTAAAGCAGGAGGGCAAGTTGAACTATTGATTCATGCCGAGGCGAATTGAAAACTCAGCGCCGGTGTGAACCGGAAAACACCTGGTAAAGGTAATGTCCTTTGCCCACACGGTCGTGCGAGGCGCCGGGAAAATGCCGGGAAAAGTCCGATGTATCTGCGGTGCCGGTGCGACGCCAGACAAGTCGAGACTCTTTGTCGCTCCCGCGAGACATTTCCCCCCCCCCCTCTTGCTTCGTCACTGTATCAACGAGGCGAGGAAGAGAGAAGCCCGCCGGGGAGGCGGCCGTCGGAGAGGGAGAGGCCGTCACGGCCCTGCAGACGTATGGGACACAACGCCAAAATAAAAGTTTGAGAAAAAAAAATGAAAAAATGAAAAAAAAAAAAGAAAAAGAACTTTTGTTATTTAATGGAAAAACTGTGGGACAATCTGCTTCCCCGTAGAAAAAAAAATGAAGTGCGCACCTGTCTGCGATGAAGGACGAGCCAAACCCCGTGCCAAAAACTGACCGACTGTGCCAGGTCCGGCCTTGACCCAGTCCATGCACACCCGCCAGGAAATGAGAAACTGCGCTCGCTCTTTTGTCGGCCAGTGTGAATTGAAAGCGCTAGCCTCGCGCCGCTCCGCGCAACGCGCTCCATGTGAGCTCCAGCTTTAAATAGCTCACTGGGCCACTCTTCCTCTTCCCGCGTGATGCTGCTTTCCTTCTTATTCTCGCGCCTTGCGCGGAGCCTGGCTGGCAGGGCGGCGGCTCCTGGGAGAAGGTGAGCGCATTGACTCGTTGACAGGCATCATCACGTCCCCCCCCCCCCCCGGCCACAAACTCACCTGTCCACCTTCCCGGCTTATCATTGACAGATCGCTTGCCCTTCCGTTTCACAGCCCCGAATTATACACAACCCCTCCGCGAAGTTGCTATCTCTCGCACCGGCAGCGCGGAGGCAGCAGAGCGATAGCGGGAAAGAAACGCCGCGGATCGTTGCCTCCCGTGTTCAGCGTCCCGTCGGTCTCGAGGTAGTGGTCTCGCCTGCTGTGCTAAAGGAACTGGGTTCAAATCCGCGACAGGATTTTTTTTTTAAATTGTTATTATTACATTATTTATTTATATTTTTTTTTGGGGGGGGGGTATTGATTTTTAGCGCTGTACCGCAGCGCACAACAACGTGCACGGCGTGCGTGCAGTGCTGCCCGCAACACAACGGACGGACCCCGAAAACGTATCACGCACCGAGCGTCGAATAGGTCGTGGTGGCGTGTGATTTACGCACCCGCACTCACACACACTCACTTACTTAACACACACGAACACACTAACACACACACACACTATCAAGTAGTGCCTCACGTTTTGATAACGCGAGCGTTAGCGTGGTGCGGCCCGTGCAATATCTCACCAAGACGACCCGGCGGCTGGACCGCAGCGTAATTTGTAGCGGTCACCACCCCGCGCCCCAACCCGCCCCACCCCGCCCCACCCCACCCCGGCGCCGAAACCCCCTGCGATGTGGGCGCTAGACAATTGGGCTCGTCCACCTGCCTTGGCCGTCTGGCGTCTCACCCAGGACTGCTGCATCTCATGCATTTGGAGGAAACTGGCCCACTTTTGAAGCGGATTTCTGTCTGAACGGACCGCTTTTTCTGGGACGGATTCAGTTCAAGTCACGATTGTTTCACCCGCTCGCGCCGGACTTGTTTGATCCCATGTCGTTGATCGTGAGACGGCCGCAGACGGCCGAGGTTGAAATATGGGAGGTCCAGTAAGCCCGGCGGCACGGTGAAATAAATAAGAGAAATAAAACGAGTCCCAACGGCAGTCAGCTAGGAGAGCAGATGGTCGATTTTGTCACCGGCACCGCTAACCAACGGCACCGCGGGTGGGAACGGCGGCAGTGGGTTCGACTCCCGGCCGGGGCCGGGGCGCGCTCTGAACTGCGGTTCTCCGTCTCTCTCACGCCCCAGCGGAGCCCCGACCGAGTGCGACGGAGAGAGCGCGAGCCTCTCGCTCTGCAGAGCTGCAGCACAGGTGGCGCACCCGAAGCCAGCATTGATCCCCCCGTGGTGTCTGTTTGCGCGGGGCCGCAGGTGGGGGCCGTGCGGGGCCCTCGGGCCGCGGGGCGGGCAGGAGCCCCCCTCGGGGCCGCGACGGTTGTGTATCGTTTTCACTCAACACTGCTTCCCTGTGCATCCATCTATCACCGCGAGCGCGCGGCCCACTGTGCGCTGCGGGTCGCAAGGCGCGAGCCGTGGTAGAGCACCGCGCAAACAGAGAAGAGCACGTACAGTGTCGAGACGGAATCGGGAAAGATGACAGGATAAACACGAATTTAGGTTACCTAGACTTAGCTAGAATATGTATCAAAGAAAAAATGATAAAAAACAAACATGAAAAAACAAAAAAAAAAAAAAACCATAGAAACACTATAGTGTTTCTATGGTTTTTTTTGTTTGTTTTTTTTGTTGTTGTTTTTTTGTTGGTTTTTTTGTTTTGTTTTTTAACACCCAATGGATCAGCGCTCGAGTATGTCTGTCTATAATTAACGAGATGCGAAATCAAATCTGGAATCTGGCTCAAGCAGATAGACGCACAGACACACGGACAAACAGTTGCACCGTCAGACGCACGCCCATAGACAGCTGGTGTTTCCTTTAATTCTGTGCACGCGGGCAGCGCTGTCGCTGAGGGATTCAGTTAGGCCCCGCTGGCCGCGCCGGTCCGCAGCTGGCTAGTTGCTTGTTCCGGGGGTTCGGTTGGTGCAGGCCGCCCCGCCCCGCCCCGCCCCGCCCCGCCCCGCCCCGCCCCGCCCCGCCTTGCCAACCACGGGCCGGTACGTCGATAAATTATCTCAAAAGAAGTGGCGGCGATTCCGAAACTGCGAGTGTTTCTATCTTTTATTTGCGTCACGTAGCGTGGGAAAATCGCTCGCCCGGGGCGTGGTGGGGCGGGGCGGGGCGGGGCGTCGAGCTGAGGAAAGAAAGGGGCAAAAGGAAGAGGAATCCGTCGCGCCGGAATCGCGCCAGCTTTTTTTCTCCGTTTGATAAATACGAGGCTTTCTCCGTGAGCGAATCTTGATCTGACCACAATACAACACGGCCTCGGCGGCGGTACGGCGGGCTGCAGCCGCCCGCTGCGCCGAGTCCGAGGCCCGGAGCGCTGAGCCGGCCCCTCAAATCTCGCCGAGAATGTGCGAGGTTCGCCGGATTCTTATCCAGCGCTCAACAACATGGCCGAGTGAATTATGAATCAAGGCAGGCGGCACGGGTATTCTCTCCGCCCGGCTGGATTTGAACCTGAGTGCCGGCGAGGCACCGAGCGGCTCGTGTTGCGTTTCACTGCGACGAGGCATGGTGTCTGGTTGTATCGATTGGTGGCCCAGCTGGTTGCGGTGTGAGTTTTATGCCCAGTCTGCGGTCGTGGGTTCTAATCCCACATTCTTTTTTCCACCATTTTTTTTTTTTGGCAAGCGTGAGTGTGAGCGTGATGTGCTAAGTCCTCGTTCTGTCCGCAGGCGCGGCCGTGGTGGTGTCCGCGCCCGCGGGGGTTCCCGGCCAGGCGCTGCCGTCCGGTGGCGTGGGGCCCACTGTGGCCCCCGGCGTCGTCGGCGTGTCCGAGGCCGCGGAGCCACCGCCAGACGGCACGGTCAAGCCGCCCGACTTCATGCAGCCCATCGAGAACGTGACAGTGGCGGTGGGCCGGGAGGCCATCCTGTCGTGCTCCGTCACCGAGCTCGGCCCCTTCACCGTGAGTACAAGAACAAACGTCAATAATTTTTATTTTTCAGTCTTTAATTTTTTTTTTAGTTTTTTTTATTGTCGCAACCGTCAAGGTGAGGCTACTTCGCCTAGTAAAGAAAGGCTACTTCGGAAGTAAAGAAAACAAAATCTTCAGTAGTGTACAACTTTAGTACGTTAGCCTGGGTCTCTCTCGGTGGTTCTCGGAAACTGAAATGCATCTGCGCTGACGCGACCCCGCTGGCCGGGCCGGCCTTGCTGTAAAAGGACACTCCAGTCCACGCCGCTCCTACTGCAAGTCTTCCTATTTTGCTAACTGAATTGCCCCCGAGCGCAGGGCGCCACCGTAGCGGCACGCACGCACGCCGGGGCCGAGGGGTCGAGTTACTTAGCGCTCGTCTTTTTGTTGTTGTTGTTGTTGTTGTCGTCGTCGTCATTGTTGTTGTTGTGATGGCAGCACTGCGAGTGAGCGCTGCTGTAACTTTAACGCGCGCTCCGCCCCAGCACTGCCGCCAGTGTACTGCCAGTGCCGCCAACCCACGTGTTTATAATTATGCGCACCGCACGTCTCGGAAATATTGGTCATAAAGCGAAGCCGCCGCGCGCTCTGAGTGAGCGGCCCACCGCACGCCCCGCGGGGGGAGGGGGGGGTGCCTCAAAGAGCAAGGGGGCAGGAGGGGGGGGGGTTCTACAAAAATACAGCATCCGCACACGGCTGGTGATTCCCCGGTGTATTGAGCTTCTGCCGCCGCTCGCATTATGGCGGCCACACGCACACACCGAAATTCAGACCGTCGTGTGCGTGGAAAAGCGAGAGGTGAAACGGCGCGCGCGCGCGTGTGGAGGAAAAAGTAATGAGGGTTTATATTTTGAAACTCGGAAGGTAATAATACGCGTCCTATTTTGTGTTTATGGAGTGCGTGAAGCCCTGTCCTCGTGTGTGTGTGTGTGTGTGTGTGTGTGTGAATGTGTGTGTGTGAATGTGTGTGTGTGTGTGTGTGTGTGTGTGCGTGTGCGTGCGGCATGAAAGGAACGCCTGCCCGCGTCCAAAACTGCCCTCGTTACTCTTCGTCCAATTTTAACGACGCGGCCCCGTGGCAATTATTTATTGGTGGCGCAGAAAAGGATTTTTTTTCGAAATTCTTCCCCATGAGCGCGCGAAGGGAGGCTGTTAAAGTGTTGTTGTGCTCTGGGAACGGAGGCGGAAAGGTAGGAGGGGGCGCTGCTCTGGCGATGCGGGCGGGGTGGGGGTGGGGGTGGGGGAAAGGGGTTCCATTGACAGCCATTGGTCAATCAGCTCGACGGCTCTTGATGGCCTATTACATCAGACCGTGATTCGGGAAGGGGATAATGGGTCGGTAGCGCCTGTATTGCCGTGGGAAGCAGGCTTGTTCTTCACCGCCAATTGGCTCGGCCGGTCCCTCTCTCTCTCTCTCTCTCTCTCTCTCTCTCTCTCTCTCTCTCTCTCTCTCTCTCCTCCTCCTCTCTCTCTCTCTCTCTCTCTCTCTCTCTCTCTCTCTCTCTCTCTCTCTCTCTCTCTCTCTCTCTCTCTCTCTCTCTCTCTCTCTCTCTCTCTCTCTGCGTGTGGTATTGTATTTCGTTGTATTTACTCGCTTGCGCACACTCTCTTTACCCGTAACAGCTTATTGCTCGCCGCCCCCGCCGCTCCAAGAGGCCTGGCTGGTGTCCAGCGCCCCCAGGCATCACGTAGCGCAGTTCATCGCATCCCAAAAGGTGGAAAACTAAGTTAGCACAGGTTGGAGTCGGTTCGGCCGGTCGTTGTTTGGCAGGCTGAAAAGTTGCCTCGGGCAGCGGGGCTTCGGGCTGGGCCGAGCGTTCCGGGGGCGACTGTGCCCCGCGCGGTGAAAGAGGTTCACGCCCTCACCTTGGCGTCAAACACTGCCGTTTTCCCGTTCGGCTTCAATCTTCAATTATTCCTCTTTCCGCTGCGTTTTCGCCGGATACACTCCTCGCAGAAAGTGTCCAATCGAGCCGCTGAGTCTGGCCCACTGTGCGTCGGCCCATCTACCGACCTGCGCACCGGAAGTGGACGGAATATTGTAAATTTTTGTGGCCGAGAGGGAGGCGAAGGCGAGGCGGGGCCGCTGTAAAAACAAAGGACCGACTGGCGGGGGGAGGGATGTCGTAAGTCACTGGGCATCTTAATTAATTAGTTAACTGCCCGAAGGGATGAAGTGAGGGGGGGGGCTGGAAGGGGCGGAAGGCCCCCGTTGGGGTGGCCGCCGCTGGGCTTGGCCCTCCGCGTGACACAGTTCGAGGGGTCAGGTACCCCGGCGACGTCATGAGCCTCCAGTCCCTGTCCCCCCCCCCCCTTCGCAAGCGGAAGCGCATCAAAGATGCAGGGCTTCGGCCATTCCGATTGCAATTCGCT
>CM060100.1:4691620-4950903 GCA_030522485.1 Stenchaetothrips biformis
TGTCGGAACCTTCTTCCTCACACACGCTTTTAGCAGTGCCTCTCTCTCTCTCTCTCTCTCTCTCTCTCTCTCTCTCTCTCTCTCTCTCTCTCTCTCTCTCTCTCTCTCTCTCTCTCTCTCTCTCTCTCTCTCTCTCTCTCGCTCTGCGAAGGCGCGCCCCATGAGAGCGGGAGAGAGAGAGTGTTCAGTTGGGTCGCAGCCGGCAGCCCAATTATTACTGTGGCTGCCCCGCGCCGCCTAGTCGATATCGCGAGAGTGGATTTGGGTGCCGTGCGGCGCCGCGCGAGGAACAATGAGCCGCTCCCATCGAGATACCGCGCCAGGCACGGTGGGCCGGCACAGTGGCCGGGCCCCGCCGGTGGTCCTCGCTTTGTTCACGCCGGACCGCGCCGAGCCGCAAGACTCACCCGGACCCGCCACGCCCCACCCCGGGCAGCATCACCTGAGACCTGGTTCGGTTTGCCTGAGGCGCGTCGTCTTCTGCGAGACTCATTCCCAGAATCTTGGCGTCGCTCTGCACCTCTCGCTCTCATGGGGTGCGTCCCACTGCGAGAGATACTCATTCCGAGAATCATTTCCGTCGCTCCGTCTGCTGAGCAGGAACAACGCCGTCGGCAGTTGTTGGGTTAGTGTCGGATGGCGTGGGGGTCTCCTCCGGTCACCGCCCCACCACGCCCCACCACGCCACGCCCCACCACACCACGCCCCACCACGCCACACCACGCCCCCTAGAAAGAAAAGTTGATGTTGGTAATGACAGGGCAAGCCTTGCTTGCTGCTTCATATGCTTCATATGGTCAGGCGGCCGGCCTGGGCGCTCCCCTCCAACGGCTCCTCGCATCAAGGGTGGCGGCACCAGGAAAAACTACGGCCGGAGAAAAGGAAAGCAAGAAAAGCGTCGCGCGGAGAGGGGGAACGGAGTGGTACGGTGGAGTGAAAGCCCCTTAGGAAAATCGAGCCCGCCCTCGCCTGACGATAAAGAAATATAGTGAGCGGCGGGCTGGGCTAGTTGGGCAAGGCCGGCTGGTGGGGCTGGCTGCTGGCGGGGCTGGCGGGGCTGGCGGGGCTGGCGGGGCTGGCGGGGATCCCGAACGAGAAACGGGCGTGGAGCGAGCCTTGTGGGCCTTTCGAGAAGGCGGCCGAAGGTGTTGAAGTAATGACAGAAGTGGGGAAAAGATTGATTGTCTGGAGCAGACTTTCCCCGCGCGTGTGGGCGCCGGATTGTGGAGAGCAGGGGGTTGTTGAGGAAAGGCTGGGCGGCCGGACCACCATGAGCCTCGCTCGCTCGGCCCCGTTGTTGTGCAGGGAGTGTTGGCAGCGCCGCCTCGTTGTTAGTGGCAAAGCACTCCAAGGAGCGCTGCTCGCGCTCTGGCTTTGGAACCCACCTGCAGGCCGGAAATGAGGAAAGCGCTTGCAGCGAGGGTCTGGCGCCGTCGTCATTGTCAGGATTTCTTTTTAATGTCCCACTTGTTGAGAAAAAATATCTGAAGAAAAGATAGAAAAAAATCTGATTTTGTGGAGAATTGAACCCGGGACGGAACATCCAACGGCCGATGCGATGACCACTGCGCTGTGAAGGCGCCTTGAAGTGAACGGGTTCTTCGCGTCATGCAGAGACTGCGAAACATCGTGGATTAGGCCCCGGAATCGCGTTAGCGGCTCACTAACTCTTGACGGGACGTCGCCGCAAACTCGGCTTGGAATTTCGTTAACCCATGGACCTCAGATGATGTAATCCACTGCCAAAGAGTGGCTTTTTGATGCGGTGCGCTGGCGGCTCGGCGCCGAGCGGACCAGCAAGGCATCCTTTAATAACTACGCCGGTCTTAGCCCGCACTGTCCGCGCTTTGCTTGTCCGATTTGAGAGATGCATTTTTGAGCAGCAATTTCCGTTCGCCGGCTTCGCGCTTCGCTAGTGCACCGCGCCCTAGCTGCGTCTAATAAATTTTAACCACATCGCGAATCGTATTTACTCTCAGCCCACGGAGGTCACGGCGAGGTTACACGGTTTATTTAGTGACTTATTCATCTCATTTGCCTGTCGGACTATCTCGTCTCGCTCTGATTGGCTTGGGGCTTGCTGTCTTGACGACGAGTTTTTGCTGTTGGCTTCGCTGCGGGCTGTCTGTCTCTCTCGCGCCCACAGCCCCATGAGTGCGAGAGAGATGCACCACTCGGGGGTCTGAGTCGTCGCAGTACACCAACCAACAACTTTCTCTATCTGCAGTTTACCCGGCCCAGCGGACCTGTTCTCTCGGCGACTTCTCCGCCCAAATGAAGCGTTTTTTGTTTTTTTTTCGCGTTTCGCCGAGGCCCTGCACTGTAATGCGGTCTCCATACGCGGCGCCGAGAGGGCAGTCTGTTTGAATTCCCCGCGTCACCGCCAGAGCACAGTGGGCCGCGTCGCGATGCTGCATCTGGCGCGATGTGGCGCGACCTCTCGACTTCAAGTCTCGAGGCGCCGCCGGTCGCTTCCAATAAGCTCCGATGTTCGGCCTTCTGCTTAAATTAAACTCGGCGTCGTTGTCCTCGATTGGACGGCGAGGGGGCAAGGCCAGGCTTCGCGGGCCTGCATTCAGTAAACAGTGATGGCTTCATTTTCATTGGCTTCGGCCGATTTTTTTTTTTTTTTTTTTTTTTTTAAAGAAGCTGCTTGCCTCTAAAGCACTGTCATCCGAAGCGAACAAATTTGGAAAACATGAAATGGTCGGTTTCTCGGCATCGCGCGCAGCTGCGCGCAGAAATAAATGCTAAACGGAGACGGATGAGAGGAGTTTCCTCGTATTGTCGCCGGGTTTTCTTTTCT
This sequence comes from Stenchaetothrips biformis, assembly GCA_030522485.1. Classification (NCBI taxonomy): domain Eukaryota; kingdom Metazoa; phylum Arthropoda; class Insecta; order Thysanoptera; family Thripidae; genus Stenchaetothrips; species Stenchaetothrips biformis. The sequence goes on from CM060100.1 coordinate 4,694,427, forward strand.
CCCTGCGCGGGTACTCCTCCGGCGCGGCAGCCAAGTACAAACCTGGAGTGATGATGTTGGGAAGCTGTTTGGGACGCCGGCAGCGGCGGCGGCGGCGGGGACGGCCGGCACTACAAGTTACCGTCCCGGTCTCCAACTGCAGGGCGTGCCGTGCCGCGCCATCAGACCAACCGATTGCGGTCGCTAACTTTGATAAAACGCCTCGCAGTTCGGAGGGTCCGTGTCCGGCAAACGGGCCGATTTGCACGGAGGGCAGCAGCCGGGAATCCAATTTGTATCACAAAATACCTAAAATTACCTGAATTCACTAAAAGTAGTTTTAAAAACTGGTTCTAAAAAAAGGCCAAGTTTGTAAAGAAAAAAATTTACAAACACTTTGTGAACACTGAAACCTCAAATTTTTTTTTTAAATTAAACACCCAATAAGAACAGAAAAAAATGGAAGTTGTTGTGTGCGTCCTGGCCTCCATGTATCGAGCCCTTCTCCTCCTGCGGGCCCCGCCTGGTTCCGCCCCTGGCTGGTGCGTGAATCGCACGCGGATAATTGCCGTGTTTCGTGGTCGCTGCTCGGGCACAGTGGGCACTTTGAGGCGCCGAACCGCACCGCACCGCACCGCGCCGCGCCGCCCTGGCCAAGTTTAGGACCGATAAATTAGCGGGCCAGAGAGCAGCAGATGTTTTACATAGCGGCGGTGCTTGCGTGCCGCGCTTGTTGGAGAAAGTGGATGAAAGGGAGGGGGGGGGGAGGGGGAGGGAGGGGGAGGGGGAGGGAGAGGGAGGGGGAGGGAGGGGGGCTCGGGTCCAGAGCAAAGGCCGGAGCGGGCGGCCACAGCCCTCGAGACGTTTACGAGCAATACCCCGTGAGTGCATCCTCGGGGCTGAATGCGAGGAGGAATACGCTTATGAACAGGCCGGCCGCCTGCATGCCGCCGTCGGGGACGCACGTCCTTATCCGTAACGGGAATCGCTGTTTGTGTGTGTGTGTGTGTGTGTGTGTGTGTGTGTGTGTGTGTGTGTGTGGCATAGTGAGTAGGGGACGCACTCAAGGGCGGCGGACGCAAGCAAGCAAGCGCCTTCTCTTGCGCGCGAGACGTTTTGAACCAAAAAAAAAAAGTAAGAACATTGACTGCGTTCAAGTGACATATGCAGACTCGCAGAACAAAGAGACTCCGTCTCTGGAGGGCGTGACTGCCATTCACCGCGGATAGTCGATGTCGCGCTCGCGGCTTCGATTTGTGACGCGACGCTCGTTTTCATACCTGGCTGGCCGTGCCACTCTCCGCTGATTACATTGGGAGACATTACACTGCGACAGCGGGGCCCCGGACCGCCGCCCGCCCTGAGAGGCTGGAGACAAAAACGAGAGGGGTTGGGGGGGGGGACGCCCCGCCCCGCCCCACCCCACCACGCCGCGCCGCGCTCCGCGAGTAAACGAAAGTCAGGTGGGAAAGGGAGCCTTGACGCGGCGCTCCGCTTTTCCAGTGGTGTGCCGAGGCGGCGACGCGAAGGACGAAAAAGAGGCTGGAATCGCGTGGAACGGTTTCTAACCCTCTGTGCGGTGGGTGGGTCAGGTTTCCCGAAGGTTGCCGAGGGTTTCCGAGGGTTCCCGAAGGCAGCAGGAAGAAGTTCGGTCGCCCTATGCGGTTGTTGTTAGTCAAGGGCCTGGGACCTCGCAGTGGCGCAGTAAAGTGGAAATCCGGGGGCAGCGTGCAACAGAAGCAGGGTGGCGGAGGTATCATCCACCCTCTCGGCGTGCTCCGCGACCATTCCGGCCAGACGCTCCCACCCATTACAGTGGCAGCGCTGCCGTGCCGCGCCGAGCCCCAAACTCCGAAATTCGCCAGTTCTTTGGTTTCGCCTGACAATGGTGGGCGCACAGTGCGGGCCGGGTTCGCATCCCCGAACCGGCTCACTGTGCGAAAACGAACATTACTGCGGGTGAGTCCATTCGCTTTGCGCGGGACCGAGACCCGACCCGCTGCTCGGGAATACCTAACGACGTCCTTGCAATAAGACCCCGCCGCTCCGCTCCGGGTACTTTTTCATTGAACTGATCCACGAGGGTCTCGGCCAGGGTCCTCCCAGGGTCCGCCCGCCGGGCTGGCTGGGGCCCTGCAGAGGGATGGCTCAGGCCCCGGATAGGGCCACAGTAAGAAGCGAGCCCCGCCGCGGCCTCGGGCACCAGCTGTCTCTCTCGCACCGAAAGTCGTCTGTCGGCGTGCGAGAGAGACACAGCGAGGAAGCCTAGTGGGCCAGACGCTAGCAGCAGGGAGGCAGGGATCACTGATTCGACGTTTTCCGGCTCAACGTCGGAGCGATTTACGAGCACCTCCGATTGGCCGCTCCTCTCCTCTTCTTAACGCGTTTTCCGCAGCGCGCGTGGCGGCGGCGCGGGTTCGAATCCCGCCCGGGTCGCCGTGGTCGTCAGCCCCGCGTCGTAAAGGACGACGCCAACGTGTCGCGCGGGACGAACAAGTTAATCCAGAACAAGGCGGGACGGTACGAGCGAGGCGCGGCGCGCGTGAATTTTTAATGCTCGGCCTCCATGTTGAGGCGGGGTATGGGGTGGGGTGGGTAGGGTGCGCAGCGCGTAGGCCGCGACCGAGGGCGCGCAGACGTCAACTAGCCTTATTTGTTTCGGTGCCGCCCCTTTGCTCTTTTTTTTTTTTCTTTTTTTTTCCGATTTTGATGTGCCGTTGCCTTGCATGTTGGGACCGCCGGGGGAGGAGGGCAGGCCGGATGGGGGAAGGGCGATAAGACAAGGCTGGGTGTGGCTGCTTGGCTGCAGGTGCATTCTGGGAGCGACTTCCAATCATTCCCACGCCCTCCATCAACCCCTGGCGCTGCCAACCCATCGGACGCCACACTGATAATTAAAAAAAACCATGACAGACAAGAGACACACCGCCGTTTACGCGGTGCCTTCGTCGGGCTGCATCCGCACAGAGTGCGGGTCGAAATCAGAAAAAAAAAATGATGTGGCAGGATTCGAACACAAGCTCTCGGACTTTGCAGTCGGCGCACGGACGCTCTCGACCACGGTGCGTGTGCAGCCCGGGGCAAGGCGGCGGGGCGATGCGATACCAGCCGCAATATCGGCTTGATGATCTACAGAGAAAACACAGGCCGGCCGGGCCGGGCCGGGCCCTCCACTCCGGCGCTGCCGGCGCTGCCGTCCCTGCCGGCCCTGCCCTGGGGCCGTCCGGCCGGCCCTGGCCGTATTGCGGCCCTGCTGTATTTGACTTTGGTTCGTCTCGTCGGCCGGCCGGCCGGGGCGGCAGCGCACGGCACGGCGCACCCTCCACGCCGCCGTGTCCATCGCTGGACTGGCCTCTTCAAAGACACGCACTTCCCTTACCTGCGCCCCTCCTCAGCACGGCTCTCGCTCCCTCGCTTTCACACACACACACACACACACACACACACACACACAGACCTCCTTGCCGGCTCTTACATTTCCTCTCGCGGGGCGTATGTTGTGCGCGCTCTCCCTAATTCGGTGCCCCCCCCCCTCTCGTCCCTCCCCGCCTCTCTCCATTGTCCGCCATTATTGTTTGTGAGTGCGTTGTCAGGGCTTTGTAGCGACGCTACAATGACTTGTACGGCCCGGCCGGCCCCCTGTGCCCGGCATGCAGCTTCACTGCGGCGCGGTGGTGTGGGTGCGCACTACTATTCGCAGGCTCCGCCCTCATTCGCTGCGTGCTGCTCTCTGGTGGCGGCGAAGCGCGCGCCCCGACGGAGGCTGCTCTGTCTCTCTCGCACCCCAGTGGGTGGGTCGAGTGCGCGAGAGAGACGGAGAGAGACGCTGGCTGCATGGCGGCCCTTCAACCGAGCAGACGACGCCGCCTAATAGATGTGCGCTTCCTCCCCGCCCCACCCCGCCCCGCCCCACCCCGGCCGTCGGATGGCGTCGGATCGGATCGGGTCGCACTATCAATTTATTTGGCGCTGCATGGCACCGACGCGTCACTGACGCGTTACTGACGCGGCGCCGACGTGACAGCGGCTCAGATCGCAGCGCCTCGAGGATCGCGATGACGAGGAGCACGGCGAGGTGGGCGTCCGCGTCGGCGCAGCGGGGCAAAAAGACAACTCCTCCGCTCTTGGATTTCACCGTCTCAGGACTGGAGGGTGTCGGGGCGACAGCGGCGGCTGCCCGGGCGGCCAGCGCAGGTACGGCAACACACCGTCAGCGCGGCGTCCGCCCGCCGGCCGCAGGGTAGGCAACACTCCGCGCCGCCGTGCGCCGCCTCCGCCGTGTTGCCCACCCTACGGGCGGCGGCAGCCCTGTGTGCGCGACGCGCTGGAGGAGGAGACAGCGGCGATGTGTATCGCGTCACGCTCGGCAGGGCGAGGCCCCGCCCCGCCCCGCCACGCCACGCTGTGGGGCGCGAATCGCTCCAGCGCACTGCCTCGACTGCGTCACACCTGGCGGCGAATGCGACAACTTGTGCAGTTACGGTGTATGCTAATGCCAGCCGTAATTAACCCTATCTGGCTCATTGCCCCACGCGTGGCTTGGCGTCTCAGACTCCATCCGCTGCCACAGCCGCAGTTAGGCTGCAGAGAGCCCTCCTTGGGGTGTCATGCTGTCGCAAATAAAGTACAACGTTAAAAATAATGTCAAGCTAAATCTCGTGGAGTTTGGCTGAGTCCGTCCGTGTTAACCGCGGAGGCGGGTCGTGGGAATATTTATGCCCGCTGGAGCGGCCTGGCGACGCGGCGAGGCGTTGTGTGGCGAGGCGTTTCAGCAGGTTGCCTCCCTCACAGATGGACCGATGGATCAGTGAGCTTCACGGTCTGCTTCGCTTCGGCTGGGGCGGCCTTCCCCCCCCCCCCCACTGTCCGTCTTGTGGCGGGGCCGGCAGGTGCATCGCAGGGTGGGGCGGCAGCTGCGGCAGCGTCACGCCCTAGCGGGGGGGGGGGGGGCACGGCCACACCCCCGCGCTGCACGTCATCTGACGGAATGTGTGGATTCCGCGCCATATCCTCCACGAATTCCTGCAGTTGTAGTGGTGCGGCATCGTGCGGCACGCGGCCTCTCTCTCTCTCTCTCTCTCTCTCTCTCTCTCTCTCTCTCTCTCTCTCTCTCTCTCTCTCTCTCTCTCTCTCTCTCTCTCTCTCTGTCTCTCTCTCTCTCTCTCTCTCTCACGCCGCCGCAGGAACGCTTTACGTATATCTGCTGCGAGTCATAAATTTTCCCGCCGCTGGCCAACACCCTCACACACACACACACCCTAACACACGCACACCCTGTCACATAGCCGCGCGCGTGCGCGTTCCACATCGCAGTTGCCCAGCAGGGTACACTGTAGCGGACTGATTGCAGGGTCAAACTGGCCCTGGGCCCCGTTGGGGGCCTCCCTGGGGGGCCTTCCTGGGGGGGCCCCCGCCGTAGAGGGCCGCGCTGCCGAACATTCTATCAAAACCGAGTTCCACGTGCGGCGCGCCATTACATGCTCCTACACAGAAACACACACACACACACACACACACACACACACACACACACACACACACACACCTACACAAACATACCACCTCCTCTCACACACACTTACCGGAAGTGTGATGGTCGCTTCGACACGCGCCCCTCGCCACCGCGTCTGTATAAAGTAGTGTTAATTAATTCACCCCCGCCACCTCCACGGGGAGCGGGGAGTGAGGGGCGCCGGCAGCCGACCACAGGGGGGAAAAAGGTCAAGTGCCGGGCCCGGCGCGAGCAACAGGCTCTCTCATGGACACTCCCTGAGTCATTTCCCTCGCATGCCTGGTCAGGTGCGTGCGCTTAGCGCGTCCGTTGTCCGGTATGTCTCACGGGGCGTCGATGACCACGTAACCTCTGCACTTCTTCATTTATTTTTTTTAAAGAAATATTTTTTAAAACTTTAAATTTTGTGGGATTTTTTTTGGAGCAGTTGTTGGTATGGTCGGCTCGCCAGGCCGGAGCGGCGGGTGTCGAGTTTCATGCATATTTGGTGCGTCGGGTCGCTGGATGTGTGTGTGTGTGTGTGTGTGTGTGTGTGTGTGTGTGTTCTCACATTGCATTCAGCACCGCGTTGCGCCATGAAAGGAGGAATGCCAGTGCGATACCAGATTTGTCAACGCGAAACAACAGCGGGCCCACAGGCTGGCCTGGCTTTGCGGGGCAGAAGCTGTTAGGATGATTATTGTTGACTGGCCCGGGGTGGCCGGGGCCGGGACTGCCCGCTGGGGCCGAGGCCCCCGCGACCCCGCAGCCCCCGCAGCCCCTGGGCCGCTCTCCTGTGATGTGGTGGAAAGCAGAGTAGCCGTTGAATGTAATGGGTTATGGAGTCGGCCAGCCCGCCGAGGCACAGTGGGCCAGAAGATCGGCACAGGCGGCCGGAATTTTGAGCGCGTTTTGAGCTCCAGAGTTGCGAAACAAGACTCAAACTGAGCGTGTGACCTCCACCCACGGATTCCTCGCTCCGAAGGCAATCCATTGATGGGGTCTCAGGGTCGGTTCGAGTCCCAATCGGCGACTCTGGAACTCAAAACGCGTCTGGAAGTTTGTCCGCCTGCGCCGGTCCTCTGGCCCACTGTGCGCGGCCCTGCAGTGACCGCTGGCGGCGCGCCCTGGCGGCCGTTGCCGGCGTCGTTGTGTTTCTCTTCGGCGCGATGGCGCTGTCATGGCCGCCATGGCCGCCATGGCCGCGCTGATGACGCGCGGTTTATGGCGACGACGCGATGACAATTGAAACGCACAGCCGGCCAGGCAGGCAGGCAGCCAGGCAGCCAGGCCGATGGCGACAAGACGGGCGGACAAAGACGGCGTCCGCGACGTCGAGGACGGGGCCGCACCGTAAAGGCGGCAAAACAAAAGACGAATATGAAATTCCTCGAGTTTGCCCCCTTGCTTTGCCTGGGCTTTGCCTGGGATTTGCCTCGGCTCATCCTTGTATCGGTTCTCCGGAGGAATGTCGACGCGATTCCGGCGCCTTCCCCGCTGCAAGCGCCCCCGCCAAGGCCACCGAGATTTCGCCAACAAGGAAATGATAGCAGCTGCATTCTTTGCAGCAGCACACTTTTAGCGGCCAAAAAAAAAAATCCAATTTATTTATAATTTTTTCTGGTGCAGGTGGGCTGGATGAAGGTGTCGGACCAGACCATCCTGGCGCTGGCCAACCGGGTGGTGACGCACAACGCGCGCGTGTCCGTCTCGCACGACACGCTGCGCACCTGGCAGCTGCACATCCGCCAGGTCAAGGTGTCGGACGCGGGCTGCTACATGTGCCAGATCAACACGGCCGAGATGAAGAAGCAGACGGGCTGCGTGGACGTGCACGGTGAGTACCGTGTCATCATCTCACCAGGCATTTTTTTTTTAATTTTTTTTTTTATAATTTTGAAACTGATTTTAGACGATGTAACTACTTGAACAGAAGGGATAGACAATCATTTCCAAAACATAGACACCTAAAATTTAGCATAAAAAAAAAATCCTATGCCCCAGTATTTGAACCGTGCACTGGGGGTGACTGACGGTTGCCTTATGGCGTCAGCGCGCTCGGCCACGGAATGTGTTGCAGTAATGGGAAGCAATGAGGACGCCTCACCTTACGGCCAGGCGTTCTCTGGCGACCCTGACCCTGCATGAGCCTGGACTCCAGCAGGACAGACTGCTGGCGGACGCAGCCAGTCCAGTCAAAGGCAGAGTTACAGCCGCGCCGACACGGACCGGCCATTTGCTGGCTGCGGCGCTGCGGCCGCCACACAGTGGGCCAGAAGACGGGCAGGCGGCCAAAACTCTAGACGCGTTTTGAGCTTCAGAGTCGCTAAATGGGACTCGAACCAAACGTGTGACCCCACCGTTGAATTCCTCGTTTGGAGAGCAATCCATTTGGTGGGGTCACACGTTCGGCTTGAGTCTGGAGCTCAAAACGCGTCCAGAGTTTAGGATGCCTGTTCCGGTTTTCTGGCCCCCTGTGAAACCGCCATCCGCCACCATTGACTGTCAAAGTCGCGTAACGTCGCCCCGAATGGGCTCAAGTTAGACCGACGGGGCCATGCCTTTGTTGCAGTGCCGCGCCACTGATGTTGATGCTGACTGAAAAGTTCTCCTTTCTCGGCCGAAGTTGATGAGGAACTGCATTCTCCCGTCCCTCTTTGGTGCTCCCGTTGGATCTGCGCTGCGCCACAGTGCCTCTCTCTCTCTCTCTCTCTCTCTCTCTCTCTCTCTCTCTCTCTCTCTCTCTCTCTCTCTCTCTCTCTCTCTCTCTCTCTCTCTCTCTCTCTCTCTCTCTCTCTCTCTCTCTCTCTCTCTCTCTCTCTCTCTCTCTCTCTCTCTCTCTCTCTCTCTCTCTCTCTCTGGCGGACCCATCCGGCGTTGCAACAATGCCTTGTAAAGCCCCTCCCGTTCCATTATTCTGAATTTTCCAACGGCACGCGTGCGATGGAGTGGGATTGTGTTGCACATGCCAGCGTAACATATGTGCATCCCAGCATTGTGCCTCTGGCTGCACCCATTCTTGGCGCGTGTGGGGTGTGGGCTTGTGAGGGTGAGTTCTTTTCGGCTTTGCACTCAGGCCCGAAATCGGAGCTGTAGCAGCGCAGTGCAGCAGGCATTTCATGCATTTAGAGTCGTACTATATACTATGACTTGATGAGTGGGGCTACGAAACAACAACAACAACAACAAAATCTCGAACCATCGATTTCCTCTTTTGAACCCTTTGCTTTGGCCGAGTTGGGCACTTTACCAGAGGAACGTTATCGCAGTCCCAAACGTACGTGCATGAGCTGAACTGGCGCTGGCCGACCCTCCGCTGCTCTCTCTCTCTCTCTCTCTCTCTCTCTCTCTCTCTCTCTCTCTCTCTCTCTCTCTCTCTCTCTCTCTCTCCCCCCCCACCCCTTTCGAGGCGCAGGCCGTGTCACGCCGTGCGAGGTATCCGACATTTACGATCAAACCATTCATATTCAAACAAGCTCTGTTTTGCTGAGTCGCGGCGTCCGGGAGGCCCGAGGGGCTCCAGGGGGGGCAGCCTCCGGGCCCCCTGGGGGGGGCGTCGTGGTGCCCGGAGCCGTGGGGACCAAACTCCGGCGAGCCCCAACCACCTTCGGCCTTTTTTGGCGTCCTGGCTGGAATGGCACGCCGCCGTGGTCACTTTGCGCCGGCCAAGGGGGCGGCGGACGCGGGGTGGGAGAGCGGGAGAGACAGGATGGAGGATTTTTCAACAGTATGGGCCAGTGCGAGCTTCTAATCTGTGATGCGCCGTCGCGAAGCCGTACGCGGTATTTTTATTGCACTTGATCCCCTCCGACCCTATACTGTAATCTGCTTTCCCTTAAAGCAGCCCGCCCCGCCCCGCCCCGCCCCGCCCCGCCCCGCCCCCACCCCACCCCGCCCGACTTGGCCGCGCCCTCTGTGATGTCGCTTTTCGGGCTTTTATCGATATTATACGCGAGGCTGAAACAGCGCGAGGAATCCCGCGGGTAACGTCCGTCCCCTCCCGTCCTCTCTTTTGTCTCTTTCTCCCTTTCACTCCGCCGTCCTTTCACTCGCACTGCAGCGCCTCGCAGGCTTTGAAAAAAAAAAAAAAAAAAAATACAAAAAATGAGAAACAGCTGCGGAACGCTAGGTCTTAACGTTGACACGACGACATGGAAAAGAAAGGAAAAAAAAAGAAGAAAAAAAACGGTTTTCCGGGAATCGAACCCGTGACTTCCAATTGCGGTGCCAGGGTGTTACCCGCTCGGCCAGCGCGACGCAACCATGGGCGATACAGTGAGGACGGCGAGGGCCCTCCAGCGGCCTCGAGGACTGGACGGGGAGCACAATAAAATACCGCATAACCTGTACTTATGACGCTCTTGTCCGCGTGGTGGGGGGCCTCGGCCACTGGCCCCGCTATCGCAGCGCGCCAGCAGCGCCAGCCCGGCCGGTGATGGCAGAGGCCTTGCAGTCTGCGCCTCGCAAGACCACGGCCTCGGCCGTTTCAATTTCTTAGGTTGTCCGACAATTCATGAAAACGGGACCGAAAACTTGAAGCAGGGTGGTGTGCTGTTAATGAGCGGAGACAGACAAACTGATCTCGGCCTCGGCGGCCCGCTGGCGAGGCCGCTAGGTGCGGACTTCATTTCCGGCGCGATGATTCTGCACGGCTTGCTCCGGGCCGCCGGCCGCCGGGGCCGAGGTGGGAATGGAGGGAGCGGCGTGTTCGACTCCGTCCGTTTTACCGCACCGCTGCGTCCGCTCCGACCTCGGCCAGCCAGCCGGCACGTCGCGGTGCGCAGCGTGCGCAGCGTGTCCGAGGCCGTCCGCTGCTTTTATTGTTTGACGTTCTGTCCCCTGCGCGCGCACTACTCCGGCCGTGTTCGCCTCGGCGAGCACCAGAGGACGTGCGCGCTGGCCGCAGGGAGGCCAGGCCGTCAGACGGCGCGCAAACACACACACTGCCGTTGTTGACGCCGAGCGCCTCTACATGTGTCTTCCGCTCGACCGGGCCGAGGCCGGCCGAGGCCAGTGGCCGCCAGGATGGAGTCCCCTTGTTCTGACGGTGGTCAGGTTAGGGGCGTCGCCACCACCCTCGTCTGGCCGAGGTCCCCAAGGCCTCGCTGACGGCAGGCCGCACAAAGCGAGGCCGCGGCTGTCCGGGGCTTTGTGTGCAGTAATGGGTCGGACCGGCGCGGCCCGCGAGGTGTTTATGGAATCCGGCCATTGGAGGCAGCCTGGCATGCCACGACCTGGGACATCGCCTTGGACCGCCTTGGGTCGGCGCGTAAGTCAGGGCTAAATGACTTGCCAAAGAAATTTGGCGTGAACCCTCTTTAAATCTGGCGCACACAAAGGCGAGCCCGGGGTGGGGCCGGCGGGTGATTTAAACGATCTTTTGGGTTCTTCGGTTCCGAGCCGTGCGCTGCGCCGGACCCAAGTTGGGGACTCGGCCTGGAAAGCCATCTCTCTGGAGGCCGCCGTCAATGACGTAAACATGTCCAGCTAGACGGCGCTTTCTCGCCGACATGGACCCCTACGCCGTTAACCACCGGCGCTGAATATCTTATGCGCGGCCCCACCCATTAGTGTGCCCCATCACGATCATCTCACACGACGAGTCGGAGGGCCCCGACCTGCCCAAGGTCCAAGGCCGCCAACAACCGCCAGCCATTTGAATGCCCCCCCCCCCGGTCCGTGTCGTCTGCTGCGGTCCCTCAGAGGCACACTGCTCCGCATGCGACAGCACCACCAGCCGGGATTTATCTGTTATTAACACGATAACCCGTTACGGCTCTAGTTGTGGGTGGCGGTGAGCGCGGCGTCTTGTAGCCCTGCACTTTATGTTCGTCCCATCCTTCGCTCTCCCTTCGGCCTGCCTTCGGGCTGCCTTCGGGTCCCCCTTCGGGTGCTTCGGGTGCGGGCAGCGCGGCTCGGTAAATCACTTTGGTGTCCCCTGCAGCGCCGCGCCCGCGCCGCGCCACCACGGCTCCCATTGCTGATCACGCTCTTAGTCGCAATCAAAACTTTTTACTGGCAGAGTATAAAAGTTGGAGCACCCCCTTCCTTCCTCCGGTCGGTGGCGCGGGGCTCCGCCGTCAAGGGCGGCGGCGCGATGGCCCGTCCGCCGGGTGTTCACGTCTAGAGTCCTAGATACTGACTGATGTCAGTACGTATCTAGGACTCTATTCCCGTCGTCGCGGCGGCCGCCTTCCCACTGTGCGTCCTGTGTGGCCAAGCATTGCCGCTTTTGTCACGCTGAAAAAAAAGGCATGTAAATTTCAGTAACAAAATTTTTAAAACTCTGTTGAATAATAACCTTTTTTTTTTTGTGATCTTTGCCAGGTTGACTCCTGTTTGTGATTCTTTTCTCTGCTGCTTTCCGAACGAACTGACATGATTAAAATTGCCTCAGTCTCACGAGGTTTTTTTTCCCCCCTCCCGGAAAATAAGAGAAACACCCGATAGCGTCCACGGCATTGGCACGGCGCCTGATAGGTAGGCAACACAGTGGAGTGGCTCGGTCTACTGCGCTGCCGGCTGATTCCGCACGGCGGCGTCCTCGTCTCCCTCGCACCCGCGGGGCGTGGCCTAGGGGTGCGAGGGAGACGGAGCGACAGCGCGCTGGCGCCCGGCCAGCCCGGCCAGCCCGGCGGTCTCGCACGCGTGCCAACCTAACACGCGTCCGCTCCCCAGTGTAGCCACGCCAACGCCGCAGAGCGACAACACTGATTGGCGCGCGCGTCGGTTTGAAAAGTGTTAACGGATCCTGGCGCGGCGCACCTGGCGCTGCTGTTCTGGGAGTGCGTCGTCGTTCGCTCGGCCGCCTCCTCGGCCGACGGTTGATCTGTTGCGTTCCGTTGTGCCGAACCATCGATCATCTTCTGGCGTGCGCGTGTACGCTGTGATGGACCACCGCGGTGCACTGGCCGCACGCCGCGGCCGGGCGGAAGATAACAACGTGTGTGTGTGTGCGCGCGCGTGCCTCTCTCTCTCTCTCTCTCTCTCTCTCTCTCTCTCTCTCTCTCTCTCTCTCTCTCTCTCTCTCTCTCTCTGAGTGTGTGTGCACCTGTGTGAGACCGTGTGTGTGTGTGTGTGGCGCTGATACAATATGCAGCAGGTCCCTTTCAGCACTCGGAGAGTCCCATGGCACGCCCCGCCCCGCCCCGCCCCACCCCGCCCCACTCCGGCCGGCGGCGGCTCGGTGCCCGCAGAGTCACCCGAGCCCCTTTCCCTTCCCGGAGGATGAGAGGTACTCACGTCCGGCCGCCGCCGAACAGGGAGGGAAGGGCGTCAAGACGCTGAAAAATGGCGGGAAAGGCGAGCAGACGGCCGGGCGCGACGTTGAGGGACGTGATTTTGGTGGGGGAGGAGTAGGAGGGGAGGAGGACGGGGAGGAGGAGAGGGGGGAGGGAGACGCGGCGCTGAAAAATATTATCCCCAGGCGGGGCGCGTCGGCGGCGGCGGTGACAGCAGTGCAGACAGTGTGGCAAGGAGGACAACCTCCTGGCCGCGGCCACAGGTAGGCCGCGCCTAGACTTTTTAATCAAACCAAGCAGTCTGTGTGAAGGTGGTGTGTGTGTGTGTGTGTGTGTGTGTGTGTGTGTGTGTGTGTGTGTGTGTGTGTGTGTTGCCGCCGCATGACGCTATCTGGGAAATTGTTTTCCCGGAAAAAGGAAAAGAGCTCGGCTGCGCGTCGTCTCGCTCCCACCCATTGTACTAAATAACGTGATGCAGATTCGCCGCGTGTGGGGGAATCCCTTTCTTGCCGTTCCTTACGAAAACGTGGCCGTGTTGTGCGTGGCGCGGGGCCGCGGGGCTCGAGGTGAGATTGTGAAGGGGCTCAGGGGCGCGGCAGCAGGGCGGGGCTGTGGTGTCGGTGCAAATTCTGTTAGCGGTATTAGCTGTTGTTGTCGCCGGGGCAACCCCCCCCCCCGCCGCCGCCGCGCCGCCCGGCCCAGCCCACTGTGCGGCCCCGGCCCGCCCTCGCCATTTCTCCTCAGAGACTTCTTGCCGGGGTGCTGGTGCTTCGAGATGAGCCCGGCGACGGCGCCGCAGTGGACTCCCAGAGTTACCGAGGTGCAGCAGCTCTTTCCCCAACGAGCCGCCAGAGACAGCGAGGCGGTGCTTGATTTTCAAAATGCATGCACACAAGCTAATGATCGCAGAGTGGGGCTTCCCCCCCCTTCCCCCTCCGCCTCCGCCTCCGCCACGGCCTCCAGAGAGTGTTTCCCGTGCGGAGATGGCACGTGCGTGTGCGTGTGAGCACGGCGCGCGGCGGGACGCCAAGATTTGAAATTGCAATGAGCACGTACAAACGAATAATGAAGGGGCTTCGAGCGCCGAGACAGACTGCGTTGCCATGACGACGCCCCACACCGCCGTGGAAAACATAAACAGGACACTGCGAAAATTGACTTTTTTTTTTTTTTAAAGTGCCTCGGAAGCAAATGTAGGCCCGGTACGCCGCACGCATTCCAGAGTTGTTCGCGTTTCTCGTTTCCAGGTCGGCATGGAAATGAAGCCGTCCGCATCGGGCAACAAAGCCAGCCTTCGGAAAATGGCCAATTTCCCGTCTGATAGTGTGTGCCTTGGCCTTTCTTTCGGTTGACGCAGCCAAGCACAGCGAAGCTGCAATCAATGGAGCGGCCCCGCTGCGCATATAGACTCAGCGCCCTAGTCCGAAAATTAACGATAACTTGCACAAGTCAAACATGCTGCGCAAACCGCGCCGCGCCGCCGCCGCCCCGCTCGCCGCGCTACTTCACAGCGGAAGGAACGGCCGTGTCGCCGGGACCCGCTGGGACACCTCACACGCTGGAAAAAAAAGTGACAGGGTGGGGGGTTGAACCCGCGTGCTAATAATTGTGAATCCAGCGCGCTAACTATTACTCTATACTATCTCGACTGCTGTCACGTGCTGTTATGACGGATAGGCTCGTAGCCGCTCGTAGCCATGCAGGTACCAAAAGAAGTTAGGGGAGGTGGGAGTCGAACCCAAGTGCCTTGGATTGCGCAGCAACCGCGATCACCACTACTGCAAGCTGTCTGGCCTAGCGCGATGACCGATGGGCTCGTTGCCATGACGGATCGCGGCCGCGAGGCGCCGCCAATCCCGTTTGCCACTCCATCGAGGGCATTATGCACCCCAGCCACCCCACCAGCCAGCCAGCCAAGCAGCCAGCCAAGCAGGCAGCCAGCTCTTGGCGGTTTCCTCGGCCCGATTCGGAGTAAATGGCGCGCAGCCACCTGCCCTTTCATCTCAACTTGTTCCGATCCGTCAGAGGCCGCAGCACAGTGGGTCAGAAGACCGTCGAGTCGAGGCGGCCAAAATTCTAGACGCGTTTTGAGCTCCAGAGTCGCTGAATGGGACTCCGAACGAAGATGTCTGACCCACTCTGCGACGGGTTTCGCCGCACTCGAAAACCAATGGCAGACTCGAGAATATGCGGCGGTGGGCATGCTGCCCCCTCATCGTACTTTCCGATGATGCCAGGCCCCTATTTTATCTCTCTTCGCTTCGAAGAAGTAGTGCGGGCCATCAGCAGAGCTCTGGCAGCCCGTGAAGTATTGTCAGAATATGGGCAGCTCTGCAGCCATTCGTCAGATACACCAAGTGCGGCACTGGCGCTGCGCTTCCGCGGAGACTCATACATCTACACCCGCACACAGACAGGCAGACAGACAGACCCCCCCCCCCACACACACACAGAGTGGCAAAGCAGGACATTAACATCCCGAACTGTATTTGAGGTTCGTCATTTTGTTTTACTTCGCCCATAAATATCCATACTAGCGCGGCTGAGGCGCTGGACAAGGGTCTAATCCATAATACGCTCTGCAGCCGGCGGCCGGAACGCGGCTAGAGCGGCTGGAACGGCTGGAACGGCCGGGGGGGCTAACTCCAGTGCGGTCGGTTCGGCCTCATTTATTCCTGGCTTTTTCGCGGCTCGCTCAGCAATAAATCTCGCTGTCGAACTGTTAATAGCGGCCCGCCGGCCGGCCCGGTGGGAGCGGGTTGTCACTATCCGCACGACGCACGGCCGGCCGTGCACGCACGCACGCCGACAACTTTTTACCTCGCCCTTTCCTTCATTTTTTTTGTTGAAATAGGGAAAAAAGAGGGGGCGAACGAGAGGCGTGCGGAAAAAATATCGGTTGCCCTGGCCAGCGTTAACGACTAGTGGACCGGAGTGCTGTGCCGGCAAGGATTATCCAATACCGCGTCGGGATAAATAATCTTGCCAATTAAGACACCGCCTCGGCGTGCTGTAACGCGCACCCTGGTGAAGGGCGTGCGAAAGTCTGGCCCACCTTATCTTACATCACCTGCTTTCGTCCCGCGCGACCCTCAGACGACTTTAGAGAAAAATGTTGACGCGCGCTCAAGTGGTGCCGCAAACTTGTTGCACGGCACGTTATTGACGAGCTTCGTCTGCGCTGCCGGGCTGCCGTGGGAGACTTAATATTAGCATTGGTGGAAGCCGCCCCCCCCCCCCAGCACCACAGCAATGACAGCCCGTAAATCGGGTGCCACCTGCGGTAGGCCATGCCTCACAGCGATGAGCGGTCCAACGGCGGCGCGCCTGGCCCGCTGTGGCCTGGCGATGGACGGGACGGCCTGCTCGAGCAACTCCTTAGGGTGTCGGCCAGGCGATTATTCTTTGGTCGATGATCCAGCGAAACAGATTCAAGCAAGGCGTGAGTATGGAACCAGAGGCGGTGGAAAGGCGACGCTATGGCCACCGTGCCGAGGCGAAAGGGCTGACGCAGTCGGTGCCTTGTGCCGGGCGCCGCGCCCCACGGTGGTCGGCCCGGGCCAGCAGCCCTGAGAGCAATCACATCAGGAGTCGCTACTTTCCGTAGGGAATAGGGCAACTCGATCAGAGCGGGAGAAAAGGGCTGGAGCGGAGCTGCCGGGCTGCGGGGCTGCGCGAGCCATGGGGTCGAAGGTCGACCGGGGACCGCCGCGCTCCGCCGGCTCTCACTGTTTCGGCTACGGCCGGCGACCTTCGGCTTCGGGCCTTGAGGGCGGCGGCCAGGCAGGCAGGCAGGGGGCCCCCGGGGGCCGCCGGGACATTGGACGTCGCGCGCAATCAAAGGACCGTGTTGGGGACAAGAGGCCGGCGATGACTGGCGCCTCGACGGCACAGTGGGCCAGCCTGCGGGTAACGGCTGTTCAATGGCGAGCTGACACCACGGACTGCCTCACTGTTCGCTCCACGCACTGGCAGGCTCTTCTTTTGCCGTCACTCCGATTCTCGTTCTTTATCCAAAAAAAAATAATAAAAAAAATTCCGTCGCTCAACGTTTGGATGCACACGGAAGCAGCGGCGTTCTGTCTGTGGGCGCGCGTGGGCACCCGTGTTGACGTCGTCCTTCCGGCCCACCGTGCTCCCCCCCCCCCACCCCCCGTCCCACTGCAGCGCCGCGTCAAACTTTTCTGCGGCGGCTTTGGCGGTCCCCGCAGTCCCCGCTCACACCTGGGGCCCGTCCACAAATCAGGATCGAAGGCGTCATCGGGAAGGAAGGGGCTCATGTTGTTCTTTGGGATGTTGCCGTCGAATCGCTCCAATCAGCAGCTGCTGCCGTTATTGTCCGTGTGTGTGTGTGTGTGTGTGTGTGTGTGTGTGTGTGTGTGTGTGTGTGTGTGTGTGTGAGAGGAAGAGAGAGAGAGGCTTTCAGCCTGTAGGCATGTCCACACGCGCCCGCCGGGACTCTACGCTCGCTGTTTTCTGCCATTCTGTTAGTGCGATTCCGCTGCAAAACGCGGAAAAAGGCTCGCACTGACCTGGTGACGTCATTCGAAAAAGCATATTGCATCCACGCGGGAAAAAAAGAGAAAAAAAAAAAAAATCCAGTTTTATGCGAGCAAAGCCAATTACGAGGCCTGCACGCATCAAATCAAATGAAGTTCTGCGTGGAGCGCTGCTCTCTGAATAGCGTATCGAGATGAGTGCTGCCAGAATCTTGAACGCAGGCAATTTTGTGTAAGCCCCCGGGGGCTCCAAAGTGACTGCACCTAGCGTACGCCGGAGCAAAAAGTAGTCAGGGCCGCTTGACTGGCTTGCGGTGTTCCTGGCCGTTTTCATCGAAACTTGGGGATTCAGTTTGGCTGGGTAAACTCGCGCAACACCGCCGTGTGTGCGCCATGTGTGTATATTACGAAGCAAACACCGCCCTACTTCCGAAGGGGGGGGAGGAAAAACTTTGTGTTTTCTTTGGTTCGCGACAGCCACGGCATTGGAATGGCGGCACCTGCCTTCTCTCCGCGGCAAGCTGGCGGTGGATTAACCGGAAACGAAACAAGAGCAATGAGCCGAAATGAACTGGCGCCCGGATGGGGGAGACCAAGTCTGACAGCTCGGGGCTTAAAACACACACACAAAAAAAAATATCTGAGATTTTTATTTTTGTAATACTAAAGCCATGGGAGATTTTGCAACGATTCTCTCTTATATATTTTAGCCGTAATAAATGCATAAAAAATCATTCTGCGTGGTTACATTCCTCGCGGAACGGATACGACGCCTTTCTAGACATTCACAAAAGGGACAGAAAATGGGCATTGATGATTGGTCCTGTGCCGACTCAGCCTGCTGCGTCTATCCTCCCCCCCCCCCCCCCCCCGAGAGGCCCTTGCCGCCGGCGTGTTTTCTTCTTATCGCCGTAATTGTATTACCTGCGATCGTGTCCTGAAAGGTAATGTCCGCCCTAAGTAGCCCCGGCCGGCGCACGGCAGGCAGGGCAGGCAGGCAGGGCTGGCAGGCAGGGCTGGCAGGCAGCCGGACAGAGAGCGCTCAATCGCAGCGATGTGTTAGCAGTGCCGGGCACGCGCGGGCTGCTGCCGGCTTTTCCCACTCCGCCTCGCAGGGCGGAAGTGAGAAGCACAGTGGGCCGGAAGACCGGCGCAGGCGGCCAAAACTCTAAACAGGACTCGAACCCAACGTGTGACCCCACCGATGGATTCCTCGTTCGGAGAGCAATCCATTGGTGGGGTCACACGTTGGGTGCGAGTCCCATTAAGCGACTCTGGAGCCTAGAATCCGTCCGGGATTCTGACCGCATCCACCGGTCTTCTGGCCCACTTTCCATCGCGTCCACCAATCACGTAACACTGCTTCTTACCCCTTTGATGCCACCTGGCCGGCGGCATGCGTCATTGTTTTCGGACCTGACCGCCGGCCGTCTGGGCGAGCAGCGCAGGAAGGGGGCAGCGGCCGCCCCGCGCCAGATGTTTGTAATTGGTGTTCGCGTCGTCAGCAGGGACTTAGAGGGACTTGCCTCGGTCAACATCAATCCTCCTCACCCCCAAACTTTATCGTACTGCCCCGTGCCGCCTTTGAGCCACGTCGGGGATTACCGCACGCTGCCGCCCCGCCGAAGGCTAGCCGGCCGAATGCCCGGCCGCCCCGAGTGAACACTGTAAAAAACGAATTGGGAAACCCCGGAAAGAGCGCGATCGGAAGCTCCGTCGGAAATTTCCGGAGGCTTTGTTTTTTGCAATGATTAATTAATGGGTCAGTCGTAGATTCAATTCCGTGACAGTCTACAACAGTCAAAAAAAAATTTAAAAAAAATTGAGGGTCTTGGGTGGGATTGAATCAGGAACTATTAAATCCGCGCGCAGTGCCTCTAGCCGCTGTGCCACCGCGATGTCTCAAAATTCTTGTTGTGTGCACATGTCTGGCTTTCGCGCGCCCGCCGGGTGATTGATATGTTTCCCGCTCTTTGCCACGCGGACCTGATTGTCCCGCGGACGTGATGTGTTAGCCAATCGGCTGCGTTTGCCAGCGTGGGCGGCGTCGCGCGCTGCGTGGCCCGGCTCGCCCTTGTTGGCGCAATAATGCGCGAGTTACTTGAATGGCTACTCGTTGCGCGCGCAAACAGGCTCCATATTGCAGCGGTTCTGATCAACGTTTTGAATAGGTTAGGTTAGGCTCCGCAAACTCGTTTTCCCTTAGGTCCTCGAGCTCCGCGTGATGACGTCACCACTCGGCCCGGCAGTGTTGGCGCAGTCGTTGACTCTGGTCTGATTAGTTCCTGACGCGTTGTCGTTAGACAGAGTGGCGCGCCAGCTGTGGCGGCTCATGGCCTCCCTTTGGAAATAATGCCGCCAGCGTCTGCAGTGTCGCGGCGATGCGATGCAGCAGCGGGGCGAAGCAGTGGGACAGAGGACCGCTGCAGGCAGCCTAAGACGTGTTTTGAGCTCCAGAGTCGCTAAACGGGACTCGAACCGAACGTGTGGCCCCATCAATGGATTGCTCTCCGAATTAGGAATTCAATGGTGGGGGTCACAAGTTTGGTTCGAGTCTCATTTAGCGACTCTGGAGCTCGAAACGCGTCTAGAGTTTTGGCCGCCTGCCGGTCTTCTGGCCCACTGTGCCGAGGCGCAGTCTGCGCCAGACAGAGGCATCGACAAAGAAACACTTTCGGGAAGAGATTCTTTTTTGTTGTCACGACGATGCGCGTGTACAAGCCCCGCTATCGGTGTTTTCTCGGTCTGTTGTTCGGTGCTCGCGTGGTTCGGGGCGGCCCGTAAACCATCCTCGCTGGGGGCGCTTTTTTGCCGCGGGGACGGTTTATTAGTGCGGTCCGGGGGCCACGCGGACCGCGGGCGTGCGGCTGGGCAGGGCCGCACCGCAATCAATTCGTTTACGCGCCGCCCCCGCCGACATTGATTTAACGCGCCACACAGATACGCTGATTTAACATGGAAATGAAGCAGGGGCGTGAGGGTGGCGCGGCGTGGCGCGGCGTGGCGCAACCGGGGTCGTGTTATTGTGAGAGAACGACACCCTTAATAGGACTGGGGCAAGGAGCGGTCGGGTCGGGTTTGCTTTGCAGTGCGCACAGTGGGCCCGCCCGCCCCGCCCCGCCCCGCCCCGCCCCGCCCCGCCCCGCCCCGCCCCGCCCCGCCCCGCCCCGCCCCGCCCCGCCCCGCCCCGCCCCGCCCCGCCCCCGCCGCCCTCCTTCTCCAGTTTCGCCCCGTTCTCCGCGCGCTTTAATTTCGACCGATGATGCAGGTTGGCCAACAACGCCACTGGGTCCCCTTTAAAAGCCGAAATAGTTTGAATGGCGACGCTGAGGCCGCCTCCGCCGCATCAGCCGCCGCTGCCACCGCGTCGACCGGAAAAGTTTACCCCGTTACTTTTATTAGTTGCGGCCTTGGCGCGCGCGTGCGTCGCCTGGTAACGCCGCGACATTACTGCTGATTAGCCAAACATCGCGGGCGGCATCCGGTCTAGTCTGGATGTACGGCGCCCCCGGCCTGGCAGTCTGGCGCCTGCTTGGGAGGCCCGTGGCGATCTGTATCGGATAGGCGAGCCTCCGTGAGGGAGGCGAGTAGTGTGCGGAAGGGGCGGGGGATGATCGCTCATTATTTTTGGAAGGGCCGGTCCGTTTACGGCGGCTTGAATAGTTGTTGGGTGTCCCTTTCGGAGCGGGCCGCGCTAAAGGTTCGGGTAATGGGAGTCTCCAGGACTCGGCAGGCCTCGCCTCCAGCTCCAGGTGCACGCCTTGGACGACGACATTGACTCCATTTCCTCATCCGAAGATGTACACCCGTAGCACGGGCTGTTCCTTGGATTAGTCCCGCCAGCGCCCACCCTTCCAGGGACCCGCTCGGCCCACAGGAAATTGCCAGCGTCCCGTCGATGATAGTGTAGTCACGCCGCAGCACTGCGTCGCCTTCTTATCCGCAACAAGCGGCGCGAAGCCAGGCAGTCAGCCAGCCAGGCAGCCAGCCAGCCAGCCAGCCAGCCAGCCAGCCCAGTCCGGACAGGTGAATAATATACGAGCGGTTAGGTTTCGCAGGAAATCACGGTGTTACGCGAGGGTGCCTTTATCGCCTGCGCCAGGTGTCGGCGCGGGGGCCATGCAGACCCTCCGCGCGTTCATTTACCCGTTAGCCCTTCCCCTCGCCGCACCCTTAGAGGCGGTCGTCGTCGTTGGACACTTGCAAGTTGTCCGAGCACGCCGTGCCCGTCAATCTCGCGGTGGCCCAGTGGGCCGGACCACCGCCGGCGGCACCAAACTTTCCCAGGTAATTAGACCGACTAGGCCGTTACGTCAGCCAATGAGGCGGCTGTGGGAAGGGGCAGTTTTAGGGAGAGAGGAAAAAAAAAGAAAAAGACGTATCTACTCTCCGTCATTTCTTTACTATCTTGTTTGAAAATTTCGTGTCCACTGTGATGTCTGATTGGTGGTCCGCGGCGGTCTGACGCGGACGGGGTATTGAGGAGCCCGGCGTTCGTGGCTCCGCCCCGCTGACCGCAGCGCTGATTAGAACGACGCTTGATTACCTGTCTGTGCACAAACCACGCAACACTCCGCCCTCGTCGCTCACGGTGCTCGCAGCGAGGAGAGTGTTACGTAATAACAGGACGGATGGATCGGCGCCGCGCTGATTGGACAGCGTAATGGCCGCCGCAAAGTGGGCGGAGGCGGTCAAAATCCCGGACGCGATTTCAGCTCCAGAGTCCGCTAAATGGGACTCGAACCGAACGTCGTGTGACCCCACCAATGGATTGCTCTCCGAACGAGGAATCCATTGGTGGGGTCACACGTTCCATTCGAGTCCCGTTTGGCGACTTTGGAGCTCGCCCCTGGCCCACTGTGTGACATTGCCCGCGGTGTGCTTGCAGTGCCCCCGGACATCTCGGACGGCGGCACCAGCTCCGACGTGACGGCCACGGAGGGCGAGAACGCGACGCTCACCTGCCGCGCCACCGGCCACCCGGAGCCCAGGATCACCTGGCGACGCGAGAACGGCGAGCAGCTCAGCGTGCTGCGCGCCAACAAGGTGGCCAAGGGTGAGTACCACTAGTTCTTCTCCTCCTCCTCCTCCTTCTCCTCCTCCTCCTCCTCCTCCTCTCGGCGTGGCGCCACCGCTATTGCATACGAGTTGGGGGCGGCGGCGGAATGGGACTCCGGGCAATCGGGGGAGGGGATCAAGTCGTCATTTTATGACGTTACTGTCAATCTTTCACTCCGCCGGCCCCGCCCGTTATGGTCCTGTCGTCGCCACACGCACGCACGCACGCACTCACACAGACACACACACACACACACACATCACGCAAATCGCTGGCACAGCTGACTTGCGGCCGGACAGCCCGGCTCGACCACGACGAGGCGATGTGACGGCCTGCCTCGTTTGCCTGCATCCGGTGCAGCGTTTCCCACTCGTCCTTGGCCCTCCCCGGCCGGCGTCCAGTCCACCCCCGCAGGACCGCCGCTAGGGCTGCTAGGGCTGCCGGTGCCCAGGCCGCCGCCCTTTTTGTCTCAGCCGCGCGTCGCCTTACAAGGATAAGCCCGGCTTTTCGCCCGAGGGTCGCGGCGGCCGCTGCAGCCGGTGTGCTGCACAGTGGGCTGGGCCAGGCGGGGCGCGCTGCACAGTGGGCGGGCCAGGGCCCTGGCCTTAAAGGGCCACGGCCTCCCTTTAATCTCGTCACCCATTGTGTGCCCGCTGACCCTTCGCACGTCACGTTCGTCACGCGCGTGTGTCCGGCAGTCTCGCCAAACTGCAGGATCGGCAAATCATGATTTTTTTCCGTTTTTTTTTTTTCAGGCGAATTGCTAGCTCTGTGTGCGTATGTGTGTGGGTGTATCACTTTATTTTCGCACGGAGGAATGGTTCTTCTTCGTATATTACAACGTGCGTTCTCTCTCTTTTTTTTTCGCCATTGGGAGGCGCGGCGCTGCTGGCTGCTGAGCGCGCTGGATTTATAGTCCATGGCTGCCGTGTCGCGAGCGGCCGTGCCTTGGCCGCGCCAGCCAACGGACAGGCTGGAACAAAAGTTGAGCAGCGCGTCGCGCGCCAATCGTTTTATTGCTACAGACAAACCGCGCTTCGTTCCGATCCCTACCATCACACACGCACACACACTCGCACACCTTGGCCATGGAACGTGCTGCCAAAAAGCTCCTCCCCTTTGCGCGCTTCCATCCTCGTCTCTGCTTATTTAATTCCCAGTCTGTCCTGCCATGGCCGCGGCAAAAGGGAGGGGGGCGGGGGTTCGACGCCCCGAGTCCCCGCCGCCGCATTTGCGCGCGGATCCGTTCCGTCTCCCGCCGTGTCATCCGCGCGCGCCAATGTTTATTTTTCCGGTACAGAGAAACGCGCTTGTGCGGGGCGCGGCGAGTTTGGCGGGATTTGTTGGGGGCTTGGGTTGGCGGGGCTGCCAAGCCACAGCCAAGGCGCCGGGAGGGATACATCCCGCCGGATATCAGAGGCGCGTCGAGGCCTTCCCCCCCCCTCCCCTCCCCCTCGTCGGGCCCACCGTTCCATCACCACATTCCGAATATGTCCGTGTCAATATTGGCAGCACTGCGACGTGGGTCCGGCGGGCTGGTTCCGAACGGCGCCCCGCCGCTGAGTCTCTGTCTCTCTCTCTCTCTCTCTCTCTCGCAGCCCCACGGGACCCGCTCCACGAGTGCGAGCGAGACAGAATGACGTCACCGCCCCCTGCGGGATCGCTGCATGGCCGTGTCCAGAGGAGAGCTCACGCTGGGAAATGAGGCGATATCTCTTGCTGCTCCTCGACCGCGCCTCCCCCTCCCTCCCCTCCGCTGGAATAATCTTTCGATTAAGGTGTAACTATCGTGTTCTTGCTGCGACGCCGGGGACGCCGGAAAGCCGCTCAATGGAGCCGCGGTGCGGCACAATGAGCCGAGTTAATAGTAATTGCCCCGTTAGGGGCGTGGGGGCCAAATAATCACTCAGAACTCCGGGCTATTCCCTCTTCAGTCTCTTTTTTTTTTTTTTTTTTTTTTTTGTAAGAGACTTGGTGAAAGGGAGCTGACCGATTATGCGCAACAATTTGACCAATTTGGAATTTATTAGTGGCCACTTTTTTTTCGCCTAAATTGATGTGGTGGTTGCCGATGGCTCATCAATGGGGCTGAAGAAGAAGCATCTGTAGGCAGCGCACACCCTGCGCCACGCACACAGCGGGGAAACACATGTGCAGAGAGAGAGAGAGAGAGAGAGAGAGAGAGAGAGAGAGAGAGAGAGAGAGAGAGAGAGAGAGAGAGAGAGAGAGAGAGAGAGACACTATTTGCAGTCGATAAGTACGAGTCCGGCGTGAAGGGCAGCGCGGGGTAACTGGACGGTCTGTCAATAACGTTCTGGAGGGTCAATACCGCGGTCAACAAGTTCCATTGCGTCGCGCGAGTCGTGTTGTGTTTGCCGCCCTGCGCTGCTCCTGCTGCGCGCACGGCGGGAAACCAAATTCGGCGGTCATTTCGGGCGGCGATGACCAGGGCCGCCAACAGGCCGGCGCGACACTCTTCGCGTCGTGTTGGCTGCGCAGTGGGGGCAACATAAACACGCGCCCCCTCCTTCGGGCCTCCAGGCCGTCGGGCCTTCAGGCGTGCCAACCCTTCCAGCCGCACCCTCCGAGTCCCAGATTAAACGATTCCCTATCCAGCCGACCAGGCAGCCACCCTTCCCGCAGCGTATGGGCGCGCCCCGCCGCCCCGCCCCGCCACCCCGCCCCGCCCCGCCCCGCCCCACCCCACCACGCCCCTCGCGGACCCTCGCCAAGTGCTGAGTGACGGATGGAAGCCGACGACCGTGAACACGGTCAATGATGGAAAATGTCAGTCAAGAGGCCCAGCGGGCCCGCCCGGCCCGGCCGGCCCACCCAGAAGGCTCTGCTTGTTCGGCGTCCTCGGCAGATGATATGCACCACTAGCGTGGCACACGTGACACCCCGGATCAGTGCCGACGAGTCCGTGTCGGGTGTTCCGTCCGGAGACGCCCGGGTTCAAATCCACCCTGTTCCCTTATTTATGCCGATGAACTGTCCGCATGTCGACGCGTTTTTTCGCTTGTCACTCACGCTCGTCCGTCTCGGGTTCGAATTGGCCCGGGTTCAAAAGCAAACACGTTTATAATTTTTTTTCGCTCTTTTGTACGTTGAATAAGATTTATTTAGTCGCTGGTGACGGCAGTGCTGTCTCTATAAGGGCCAGGGCGAAGGGTTGGCAGGGTGCAGGAATCGCTTCACAGGACGCTGCCTATGAAGGGCTGTTCGAATTAAACGGAGATTTCGGTGCCCCAGGCCCGCGGGCATCGCAGTGGGGGTGTTATGCTGGCTAATGGCAGCACCGGGGGGTAGCCATGTGTTGGGGTAAGGGGTTGGGTGCGAGTGTGCGGACCTTAAGGGGCGCCCTTCAATAACAAACCCGCAAGCAGAGACTGCACTGAAAAAAAAAAAAAAAAAAAAAAAAACACCTTCAGAAAAGTGCACCAGAAACGTTGTCTAGTGGCCGACCAGATGCAACAATAAAATAAAAGTGAAAAAGTTGCAGTGTGCGGAAGGGTTGGGTCGGCTGGCGGTGACTGCCCGCGTCCATAGCCCGTCCCGACTAGTGGCACGAGTCCCGCCGCACCGCAGGGGGCCTGTTTGCCATTCTTATTTCGAATTAATTATTGTTGAGCTTAGGCGGCGCGGGTCCTGGAGGCTGCGCGGACCAGGGAGGGCGGCGCGTTATTGGATACACCCTCCGCAGAGTGTGCTGCTTCTCGTTAGAGAGAGACGCCTGTCGCACTGCGGCAACAACAACAACAACAACAACGCAACGCGTGCGCCAATTAAAACGCGTCTTGTTTTTAATGGTCGTGATTAGAAATGGGCAGCAATTAAAAGTGATGAATGCGGACGCACGTTCCGAGGAGGCTGCACCTATGGCAGCCATCGGGCCACAGTGGGCCAGACGACCGGTGGAGGCGTCACCTCGCCTTACAGGGCAGGCACGCGGACGAGCCGCGTTTGCGAGAAAGCAAAAGTATGTCGGCGCCGGTGGTTGTGTGCATATCGCTCCCTCTCTCCTTTTTGAGGATGCCCGCGTGGCGTGACTCCTTTCGCATAGTCATGTTCACGTCCGACGCACGCGCCGCCAGGTTAAACAGTGCGGGGAACGTGCCTGCCAATACTCGGGCAGCGTTGAGGCAGTCTCAGGCTAGACGCCATATCGACCCCCCCAAAAAAAAAGAAAAAGAAAAAAATAAGACGCGATGGCGGGGGAGCAGTGCAGACGACGTGTCACTATGACTGGACGAAAGCAGAAGCAGAGCGAAGTATGTCAACGGTGCAACAACTTTTGAATAAACATCAGGCGGTTTACTACTCTGCTGGAGAAATCCGCTTAAATCCGGCTTCATCTCACTAATGTATGAGATTTCCCCTGGCGGGAGATGAACCTCTCTCCGCGGACTCTGAATCCATTTGGTAATGGGGCTCTTAACTAACTGAGCCACCAACTCACGACAATATAGTGTGGCTGAACCTAATCTTAAAAATGCACATTCGTACCGAATTTTCTTCAGCGGGATGAATTTTCGCCCTCTCATGAGAAGACCGTGCTCCAGTTCCCGGCGTTCTTGGCACGGCGGGCGGGATGGCTCACTGTGCGTCTGCCCGCGTGACGCTCTCATCGTTTGGCAGTTTGGCATTATTCATTAGAGCGCAAAGGTCTCGCGCTCATGTGAGGCCCGCGCCGTGCCGTGCCGGGCCAGGCCAGGCCGGGACAATTAGGTTAGCTACACATCATTAAAAGAGAAGGCGGTGTACCTAGCATTATGACGGGCGAGCGCGCGGCTCACCAAGCACCTCTCTATTTTTCCACCGCAAATAGCGGCGCCACCACGTCCTCGCGGCGGGTCGGGTCGCGCGTCGGCCGCGTATGACAATAAGGAAGTGGCGGGGACCTGTTTGCCGCGCAAAAACGTGTCTTGTTCTCGACTTGCATCCGGGGTGTGTTCAGTTGATTGAAGTGGGCGGAGGCGGTGTCGTCGGCGGACATGTGGAGCGAGAATGGATCCCCGGCCCCGCCTGGTCTACGCATGCAATCATGATTGTGGTGAAGAAACTTCTGCAACCAGAAAAAAAAAGAAGAAAAAAAAAGAAGAAAAAAAAAGAAATACGAAATTTGAACCAAGAACCTCGGTCTTGACAGTCGACACTTATAACCACGCGGCCACCGTGGGGACATGTTCACGGTGCGTTAGAGCCGCAAGGGTTCCGGCCGGGCCATAAACAGTCGCGTCACGTTGCGCGGCACTGCGCGCCGGTCGTCGCAGCAACAGTTACTGCAAACAAGAGTGGCAATTAAAACACCTGGCCCGCGCGGCAAGTCCGCCACCCCTTCCCCCGTCCCCTGTCACGCAGCAAATGAGTCTGCGGGCGTGCAGGCAGGCGGCTACTCGACTCCGCTGCTTTTCCAGACTACCTGCAGGGCTAAGCGACAGGGTCTTCTTTCCCCCCGCCCGCCGCGCAATCTGGCCACGGCGAGTATTGGTAGCGGTGCACGCGGTGTGCCCAATCACCCTGGGTATCGATATACGCGCCCCGCACGGGTCTATATTAGCGAGGCAGCCGTTTAATTGCTCTCTGGTGGCCCAAAAAAAAAAAAAATTAAAAAAATGCTTTTGGAACATTTTTTCTTGGGTCTACAGCGGTTCCCAACCTCGGGGTCCGCGACCCCATTTTGGGTCGCGGAAAAATATTTTGAGGTCCGATTCGAACATTATCTTTTGGACTCCGTAGACTCTCAGATGCTCTCCACCACCACCGCCTCGCTGGCACCGGGTTTGGGACACGCCGCCGCGGGCCCCCTCGGCAATGACAGAAATAACGCGGCGGACTTGGCCTCCAAGTTGTAAGCTCCGGGCGATGCCGGCCGGCGGCACAGGCCGGCACAGCCCGGCACAGCCGCGCAACTCGAAGGCCGGGCCGCGCACTTACGGCACCGCACGCCCCGGGGAAACAGGAGAAGCCGGAAAAAGGGGGAAAAAGAAACCTGTGGCTGGGGATGGGACGACTTAGCGAACTGGCGGGGCAAATGGCCAAAGTCCGGCCGAAGCCCTGCAGACAGGGCGGACTGCGAATAAGCGCGAGGCTCATTATTGCCCCGTCAGCCTTACGGCCGAACTTCCCCTCCGAATAGCGGGATGCCGCCCCAACGGAGTGGAGTGGAGCTCCTGACAGTGTAGCTCGGCCCGCACCTTTCCCGATCCCTTGTTTACTGAAAGGGCCGTCCCGGCCGGACCAGGGGAGTCCCGGACGGACCGGACTCGTGGAATCGCTTTGCTCCGCTTTAGCCGCTCCCCTTGGAGTGTGTCTGTGCTATTGCTGCCGTGCGGCCGGCCGGCCGGCTGGCCGGCAGGCAGGCAGGCAGGCAGGCAGGCCGGCCAGGTAGTGCTGTCAATCAAACAGACTCTCAGACTGAAAACAATCAGCGCAAGAGAATCATTCTTGTTCTTCAACCTGTCACACGGATTTCGTCCCGTTTCTTCATTAACCTCTCCCCCCCCCCCAACCCATCTTCTCCCCTCCCCCTCCCGGGTCCCCCCACCACCCCGCCCACAGTGTATACTTGATTGGGATGCAATAACGCGGAGCGTCCGCCCCGTAATGCGAATCGCAATATGTGTGCGACGACCGCACTGCCACCGATCTGAATTTGGTGCCCAAGGTCGTGTGGCTCGGGGGTGTCCCTTTCTCGTCTCGACCTTGAGGGCCTTATGGAATCGGCTCCGGTTCAGCCGGGGCTGGGCGGGGCGGGGCGGGGCGGGGCGGGGCGGGGCGGGGCGGGGCGGGGCGGGGCGGGGCGTTCCCGCTGACTGAAGCGCAAACCTGATGAGCCGGGGGTTGCTCGCTCGGGGTGCTTTGACGAGGCCGGCCTGGCCAGCGAACCGCAATAAGGCGGCAAGTCGGCTCGACACCTTATTCGGATTCGGACGATAAGTGTCGGCCGAGGGGCCGGCCGGGCCGTGAAGGGGCGCCGAGGCCTTTGACGAGACTCCTTTGGCCAAACGCATAGCGCATCGCACTGGCTGGGTGGGGCCGGGTGGGGCCGGGTGAGGCGGCCCGAGGGAATTGGTGGCCCGTAAACTGGGATTGGTCGGCCCCAGGCCACCACAGTGTGCCACACTGCGTGCCACACACCACCCTGCCGAAAACCCCTAAACCCAAAACCCTGGCCCGTGACACTACTTAGCCGCTGCATTTCATGCGGCTGCACTGTAAACTGTAAAGAAATTGAAAATGATGTCACGGTGGGACGCAAAATGGCGCCCGGAATCGCCGCAGACCGCGCTTGAAGTAGTAGGGCATGTCGCCGTCTCTCTCTCTCTCTCTCTCTCTCTCTCTCTCTCTCTCTCTCTCTCTCTCTCTCTCTCTCTCTCTCTCTCTCTCTCTCTCTCTCTCTCTCTCTCTCTCTCTCTCTCGGTTTTGTATAATTCGCGACACGAGCCGTTTAACGGGATTCGGACTGACGCATGTGGCGGTCGGCACGGTGCAGCCAGGAATAATGCAGCCATCAAAATTCAATTACGTCTTCTTCTCTCTGTTCCCTCCCTCCCCTCGTAGCCTCGCGACGGGGATCCTCTCTCTCATCATTACGCTCTTCATTCCGGCTCTACTCCCAGTTCCTATTCGTCTTCGTCTGCGAGCGTATTATTTTCGCTCTGATCTCCGCCGCCGTCGCGCGGAAATGGACACGATTCCGGGAAGGGAGAGACGACGTTCGGACCTCAGAACTTATTTTCAGCGAGCTCGAAATTTTTAAGTCTGTCACGAGGAAATTGCGCAGCAAATTACGTTCCATGCCTCGCTGACAATAGTCAGCAGAGTAAAAAAAGGAACCTTTTCAAGTTTGAAAAGTTTTTAAAACAAACTCGAAAATTCCCTTTTTAACACTTAACTTTTTATTTTGTTCAAGTTTTGCAGCCAAAAACGATATCCCCTGCTGCGTCGCGCATTCCCGGGGCGTTAATTCTTTCCGGCTTCTTTCCTGGCATGCTACCGATTTCCCTAGTGGTGGTGAACCGCGGGGGCGGGCGGCGTGGTGTGCGGCTATGCTTTCTCTCTCTCTCTCTCTCTCTCTCTCTCTCTCTCTCTCTCTCTCTCTCTCTCTCTCTCTCTCTCTCTCTCTCTCTCTCTCTCTCTCTCTCTCTCTCTCTCTCTCTCTCTCTCTCTGACCACCGCGTTCGGCATCGCCGCCGCGCAGCGTTTGTTGGCCCCCGCACAAAAAAGCCAAATCTCCTGCGCCTGCCCGAGAAAATTATGTTTCTCATAAATTTGCGATCCTCCTCGCCGCTATTCTGAGGCCGCGGCGCCAAGCGGCTGCGCCTCCACCGTTAATTAACGCCCATTTCGGTTGACGAGGAGCATCCGGGGTTTCCGCGTTCCGCGTTGCCGCCGCAGATTCACAAAACGTTCGTGCACAATAAATTAAAAGTAAACATTTTTTTTTCTTTTTTTGGAGGAAGCTGCGGTTTGTTTTATGTGTGAAACGATACGGCTCCACTCGCGCATCCGGCACGCAGCCTCGCGCGGCCTAGCCTCTGAAATGCGGAATTCGTGCTTCCGTTCCGGTTTTCTTTGAGCTGCAGTCGTGCGCCTAACCACACCCGCCGCTGCGGTTCCACCCCGCCGCCCCGCCCACAGCCCCGCGGCGGCAGAGCAGAAAACGGGAAAAGACGAGATGAGGGGCGGCGGGGGCGGCGGGGGCGGCGGGCTGCTCGGGCAGGGGTGACGCGGGAGCCAACAAATTAGCCATATGAGGAGGGGAAGGTAATGAAAACGTGCAAGGAAGCCACCCCGGCCGGTCGGTCGGTCGGTCGGGAGGGAGGGAGCCTCGTCCTGACTCAGCGCTCGCCTCACGAGGGTCCGCGGTTCGATCCCGGGCCGCGGCGCGCTACTTTCGCTCCTTGCCAATAACAAACCGCGAGGCAAAGGCACACAGCCCCACTCACTATCAATCTCACTACACTCACGCTCAGTTGTGCATTAATTCAGTGAGCGGCGGACCGCTCACGTCCGGCCCATGTTTGGCGATTCGGCCGAGTTGGCGGCCTCCAAGACCAGCAGCAGCAGAGCGCCGGCCGGGCACCACTCCAGCCATAACGAGGCTGCCTGTCTGTCTGTCTGTCTGTCCGCCTCGCCGTCCGCCCGACGCCGGGTGGTACTCAGTGAATAGAATGGGTTTCAATCCGCAGTGCTGCTGCAGCTCCGGGCCATTCCTCATGACAATCCATGGCGCGACACGCCGAGGCGGCACCACAACGCAAACTCCGCCGCGCCACGCCAGGCCACGCCAGGCCACGCCAGGCCACGCCAGGCCACGCCAGCCACGTAAATTGTACCTCGTGCTACAGTTGTAACAGGTGGCAATGGCGGCCCGGCTTGTGTAAACATGCACGGTGCGCTCTGCTGGCCGCACTCTCACACACTCACACACACACTCACTCACACGCACGCACGTGTGCTAACACTGGAGGAAATCCCTTCCACGCCGCAGCGAGCCCATTCGATAATCTGCCTTTCTCTTTTTCTCTCGTGTATATTGGGGAAGCCCCAGACAAAGACCCACCATTTTAATTCAATTCGTGACAATTTTTTTTTTTTTTTTTTTTTTTTTTTGAGCTCACGGCGCCTGTGAAGCGGTGGGTAGGCAACACGCTGGGCAGGCGTGCTTCTATTGCCAACCGGCCAGGCGCTCCTTATACCCGTTTCGAGAGCTCGATCGTCCGGCCCCGCCCCTCCGCGAAGCTAGGCGTGCCAAACGGATGGCGAATCACGCCGTGACTTACTGCTGCAGATCGCCGACCTAACTTAGTGCTGCCGTCTTTATTAAAGAGCAGGCTCCCCTTCCGACAATATAAATGACGCCTCGGTAATTACGGCGGACATGAACGGTGCATCCCGGTCGGCCGGTCCTCCTGCCCTCCCCAGTGTGCTTCAAAGCCACAGCAATGCGCGGTGTCTATAATGTGCCGTCTTGGCTGGACGTGTCGGCGCGTCGGTTTCCTAGTCCGAGAATCGGCGGTTCAAATCTTATCACTTCACAACTTTTTTCTCTGACCACTGCTCGTTGTCGTGTCAAGAGCCCGCTTCAATCGACAGTAGACATGAGCCGTGGTGGCTGAGGGCGTAAAGGCGTCCGACCCCGACCGAAAGGTCCGGGGATCGAATTCCCACAATTCCTTTCATTTTTCGACTGGATTCCTCCCACTGCGACTCAAACCCGTCGTCCAACACTCGGCAGACGTGCAAGTCAGGGTGGTGTAGTGGTCTAGGCTCAATCCAGGCCATTACACCCGGGTGTCTAAAAAGCAGTCCGCTTCGGCGGATTGGCCTCGGCACTGGTTCGATCCCCGATCGAG
Source organism: Stenchaetothrips biformis (assembly GCA_030522485.1). Taxonomy (NCBI): domain Eukaryota; kingdom Metazoa; phylum Arthropoda; class Insecta; order Thysanoptera; family Thripidae; genus Stenchaetothrips; species Stenchaetothrips biformis. Next base: position 4,727,057 of record CM060100.1, read on the forward strand.
CCAGCCACTCGAGATTGGTCGCGAGTGGGTCCATTTCGATTCGTCGGATGGAGTTGATAAGTCCTTTGAAGCTGGCCCACTGACTGCATGTTCGGGTCTGGGAGCGCCGGACAGCGGGTGTACCATTTGGGTACCGACCAGCCTGCGCAAACAAAAGCTCCCAAAACTACTCTCTCTCTTTCTTTCTTTCTCTGTCTCTCTATCGTCTCTGCCTTACTCTACTCTGCCCATGTTTGAGGCGTGTCGGCGTCCTCGGGTCCTACTGGGTCCCCCGGCGTACGATATCGAAGTCGCTGGATCGGATTAACCCCAGTTACCTGATAGCACCGGTTCCCATCCCGAACACCGAAGTAAAGCAGGAGGCCTCCCCACTCAGACTGGGGAGGGGGTGTAGAGTTCCATTTTTTAAATTTATTTTTAGTTAAACACGATCGGCACCACCAGGACTAGGTCCTACCGTGCGCGCACCGCGTCTTAAGAAGCAGTGCTGCGCTCCACCGTCCTGCCGCTTCAAGCCCGCAACACAGCAGCAACAAAAAAGGAAAAAGGAAGTTTGTCGAGGTTTTGAACCCGCAGTCCTTGGCCCGCCGGCTGGCTGGCCGCCGCCACAATTTTCCCCCATTCAGTCTCCCGGCGCGGCGGCGCCCGACTTTGAAGAGCACTGTGCGGTGAGAGCCGGACAGCCAAGCTGGCAGCCGCGCGGCCAGGGGTCAGTTAATTACGCAGCGGTAACGCGGCGCGGCAGGACGCCCCACGGTGGGCCAGAAGACCGGCGCAGGCGGCCAAAACTCTAGACGCGTTTTGAGCTCCAGAGTCGCTACTCGACCCCGAGCGCGTGACATCACCAATAGATTCCTCGCGAGCAACCGATTAGTGGGGCCACACGTTTCGGTCCGAGTCCCATTCAACGATTCTTGGAGCTCAAAACGCGCGTCCGGGACTTTGAGCGCCTCCGCTCCTCTGGCCCACTGTGTCTCTCTCACACACCCGCGGGCCGCCCCATGTGTCTGACAGAGACGGAGCACCGCGAGAGTGCTTATGGTAAGTGGCGGCGTGGACGCCCTCTGGCGTCGCGGCAGCTGTGTGTGTCACATCCTCACACACGGCGCGGCCGCACAGCCAGCTTACATCCGGATGGATCCGTGCCGGCCTGGGGCCGCGTCAGCCGCGTCGGGTCGGCACAGCGCCACGGCAGAGGGGTTTACGCCGCCGTGTGGTCGTGGGTTCAAATCTCGCGACAGCAAAAAAAAAACTTTAAAAAAAAAAAATAAAAAAAATTGTGGCTTTTATGGTAATTTGCGTACATCTTGCTTGCAGTGGACAACTTCAGCTCGGACACGCTGCCCCTGGTGCGGATATCTCGGCAGCAGATGGGTGCCTACCTGTGCATCGCGTCTAACGAGGTGCCGCCCGCCGTCTCCAAGAGGATCAGCCTCAGCGTGCAGTGTAAGGGGTCGTCCTATGTAAAGTTGGCTCTTCCACCTAAAACCCGTCTGCTGTTTTTTTTTTTTTGTAGGGGGCGGGGTCGTGTTTTTTTTCAGACTTTTTTCAAAACAGTGTACTCTCACTCCCACTAGGCGCGACCCCCAGGCTTTCACGTACAGAACTTAAAGACAGTGTCGTGGGCCGGCTCGGGAAGGAGGCCCCGGACAAAGGCGGTCTTGGCGTGGACGGGGCACGGGCTGCTCCACCGTGGGCCCTCCTCGGCGGGCCCCGCGCTCGGTAGGGCCTCTCGGTAGGGCCTCTCGGTGGGTCCCTTTTCTGGACCTCTTCGGGCCGCATTGTCACCGCAACAAGGGTGCAACAAACACCTCGGGTCCTGTCCGTCCGGCACGGAGAGCGCTCCAGCCAGACTCGGGCTAATCCGGACACAACGGGCTGCCAGCGGGCTGCCAGCGGGCTGCACGACGAACGGGGAGCCGAAGCCAGTATAATCCGGGAGAGGAGTGGGGGGAGGGGGGAGTCCGAAGACGCGGCGCCGCGCTGCATGGGATCACGGCGGCGGCGTGCGTCAACGGTTAGGTTCGCTTTGGATCGGATGGCGCGGCGGCGACGCAGCCGGCCGGACTGCAGGTGCGCGTCGAACCTCCGCCCCGACGAGGAGGGCCTCGCCGTGGACGAGTCCGGTGGTCTCTTTGCCGAAGGATGGATTACCCTCCCCCTCCCCTGCGCTCCACCGCCGCCCCTGGCCTACTTTGAAATATAATTACACGGCGAGGCGATCAGCCCTCGACCGCCCTCGGCCAGCACGGCCAGCACGGCCAGCACACGGAGTGGCGGGTGCGGTGTCGTGTCCGCCGGCCTCGCCGAAGGCCTAGCCGCAGGCCCAGCCGCGGGCCGCCCGGTCTTCATCAAGCCCGTCTTGATCATCCAGGGGACTCTCTGTAATTACAGGCGGATGATAGGCTTTTCACACACACACACACACACACACACACACACACACACACGCGCGAACGTCTTCCTCAAGCACAGTGGGATGCAGTCGATGCCCCCGGGGTGGTGGTTTACGGCGCGGCCAACAGGTCGTCGGCGTCGTGCAGCCCGACGCTGGACAGGGTAGCCGAGAGCTCCAAAACGCACTAACGGGATTAGATGCCGCTCCTCTCGCGGACACGGCTCGCGGCTCGCGTCGCACAGTGCTTGGCGGCGCTTTGAGTAATGGCCGCGCCGTCCTCCTTGCAGTCGCGCCGTCCATCCACGCCCCCAGCCAGCTGCTGGGCGCGCCCCTCGGCACCGACGTCGTCCTGGAGTGCAAGGTGGAGGCCTTCCCCAACACCATGAACTACTGGGAGAACAACCGCTCCACCATCCTGCTCAACGGGTAAGTCCGCCACAATTTAAAAAAAATAAAAAAAGTTCTTTTTATTAATTTTTATTTTATTTTCTTAAAAAAAATTATATTTATTTTTTTACAAAAAGAGGAAAAAAAATAAAAGACACTTTTTATTATTTATTAAAAAAAATTCTTTTAAGGTTTTGTAATAAACAATTTTTATTTCGGCTGAACACGTTGTCTCCCTCGGCAGGCCGAAGCACTCGGTGAGCGAGCGGCGGGAGGGCTACCACGTCCACATGAACCTGACGGTGCGCAACCTCACGCTGCACGACTACGGCGTCTACAAGTGCATCTCCAAGAACAGCCTCGGCACGGCGGAGAGCAACGTGCGGCTATACGGTGAGTATTTAACTGGTTAACTTCATTTGGCTTCAGTTTTACGAGCAGGTAAAATTTGCGTGAGTCTTATTTTTGCGAGGGGGAAGCAACTCAAAATTTTTGTGTACGTTTTACAAAATTTCTTGAAATTTTTGAAATTTTTGAAATTTTTCTAATTTTCAGAAATTTGTTAGATTTTTTTTAAATTGTAAATATTTCAAAAATTGCCAAAATTAAAGATTTAAAAAAAAATTTCAGCCGCTACGCAGGCTGATCGGTCATTTAAAATTTGGTAAAAATAATAAATAAAAAATGGAACCCTACGACCCTCTCCCTCCCGCAATGGGGTTCGAGCCGCCTGCTTAACTTCGGTGTTCGGATGGGAACCGGTGTATCCAGGCTTTAACTGCTACCGCATAGTTCAGCTTCTGTAGGACCGCAATTGCCTTCCACACATGAAGGACCGCCGATGAAGGCAGCCGGCGATCGTAGGGTTGAAGAGAGAGGACAGAGAGACAGAGAGTTAAAGAGAGAGACAGAGAGTAGTTTTGGGAGCTTTTGTTTGCGCAGGCTGGTCGGTACCAAATGTACACCTGCTGTCCGGCGCTCCCAGACCCGAACATGCAGTCAGTGGGCCAGCTTCAAAGGACTTATCAACTCCATCCGACGAATCGGAATGGACCCACTCGCGACCAATCTCGAGTGGCTGGCTCGATCGGGGATCGAACCAGTGCCGAGGCCAATCCGCCGAAGCGGACTGCTTTTTAGACACCCGGGTGTAATGGCCTGGATTGAGCCTAGACCACTACACCACCCTGACTTGCACGTCAGCCGAGTGTTGGACGACGGGTTTGAGTCGCAGTGGGAGGAAGCCACTCGAAAAATGAAAGGAGATATCGGGATTCGATCCCCGGACCTGACGGTCGGGGATCGACGCCTCTCCACTCTCAGCCACCACGGCTCATGTATGGTGCAGGTCAAAGCGGGCCCTTGACGTGACAATGAGCAGCGGTCAGAGAAAAAAGTTGTGAAGTAATAAGATTTGAACCGCCGATCATCACACCGGGAACGACGCGTCGACACATCCAGCCACCACGGCACATGACGGTGTCTGCGCATTGCTGTGGCTTTGAAGCACACTGGAGAGGGCAGTAAATAAACAAATTTTATAAGAATTTTTTAAATTGTTCTATAATTTTTTAAAAAAATTTTTCAATAATTTTTTTAAAATTTTTCAATAATTTTTTTTTATTTTTAATGAAATTTTTCAAAATTTTTTTGACACTTAAATTTTTGGTGTACATGTATTTGGCCAGTTGTTTCCCCCTCGTATTTTTGCCATGTCCCGCGCTCGGCTCGCGCGCTCCCTCCAACTGTGCCTGACTGCTCGCTCCGTTCAAGCTGTGGCCCTGCATGGTGGCGGCAGTCAACGTAGCCACATCCCGCGTCGGCACTCATCCCCCCCCCCCCCCCGCCCCCTCACGCCCCAACGCGCTGCGCGTTGGCTCCTTCCGCAGCGGAGTGTGGCCTTTCCCACTCATTTGGGGTCGTGCAGGGGAGGGGGGATTGGACTGCCATGGTGGCGAACTAGGCGAAGCGCTCTGTCTGTCTGTCTGTCTGTCTTTCTTTCTCTCTCTGTCTCTCTCCCTCTCTCTCTCTCCTTCTCTCTCTCTCTCTCTTTCTCTCTCTCCCCACACACACACCGCGACACGGAGAGGGCCCCCACTACCCCGCTGTCCTCCAGGAAGGTTCGGCCGCGGTTCCAAAGCGGGTGCCCGTTTGGCCGCGTGGTTTGAGACACTCGGGTCGTCGTAACGCGCAGCAGCCTCCCTCTCTCTCTCGGTCCCGCGCGCCGCGCCGAGCGAGAGAGGCAGAGCGACAGGCCGCGTCCATTACCAAGTCCTCCGTCACGTTCACCCTCTGCATCCGCTTCGCTGATTCTCTGAGGATTTCTCCGGGGTTTTCCCTTCAGGTTTGTGGAAAAGGGAAACAACGGGTGTTGAAGTGTTGGGCCTCGGCCGCGGCCTCGGCCACGGCCTGGAGGAGGGAACGGCACCCGGCGGTCCCTTCTGCTCGCATTAGAGGCCGCGCAATCTCGGACCATTGCCCAACCCGGCCCACTGTGCGGCCCAGGCCCCGGGCCGCCGGCCTCGCCATCCCGACGGCACAACGGCCTCTGGAACTGTTGCTCCCATCGTAAACTCGTTCGGCCGTAACGCAACAGACTGTGTATCCTCTCATCGCAGTGTCGGCGCCGATCTTCAGATTCCGGCCGAGCACTGCCTCGCCTTGGCCTCGCCGGCCGCCGACTGGTTCATTAAATCCATGAGAAAAACGTGTCCAATCTCGTCTCGCTCGCACTCGTGGGGCGTGCCGTGGGGTGCGAGAGAGACAGAGACACTGCGCGGAGTGCCGCGGCCGGCCGGACTACCTGGCCACTGAACCCTGCTGCCGCCCCCCTGGCAGGGCTGGCGGGGCAGGCGGGGCTGGCGGGGCTGGCAGTCCACGGTGGGCTTGACGAGGCCAGATAAACACCGCCAGCTTACGGCCGGCCAACTCGCTGTGTAGATCAACAACTTTAGCGCGTGCGTGGGGCGTGGGGAGTGGGGCGTGGGGAGTGGGGCGTGGGGAGTGGGGAGTGGGGCGTGGGGCGGCGCGGTGGGCCGGACGGGCTGGGCGGCTGGTTCGGAGCTGGCCGGACCAGAGACTGGACAAACAGCTGGACCGGAGGTTTGGAACGAAACGAAGCGCATCATCCAAGCTGCAAGCGATGCGAACGCTTCCTCTTTTACGGCACCCAGTTGTTTTGGGGATGAGAGCAGGTGAGGGTGGGCATGGCGGTGCAAGTGTGTGTGTTTGAGAGAGAGAGAGAGAGAGAGAGAGAGAGAGAGAGAGAGAGAGAGAGAGAGAGAGAGAGAGAGAGAGAGAGAGAGAGAGAGAGAGGGTGGGAGGGCGCGCCTGTGTGTAGTGTACCGTACTGTCGAAAGAGGGCGAAAGGGTCCGAATCCAAGAACTGCTGCGGGTCTTTCTGCTCGCGGTGCCGGCGGACCTTCATCCGAAAGAAATAAAATTGCGGGTGTGTTTCTTTTCTGTTTTTTTTTTCCGGGGCCTTGCCTTATATCTTGGTGCCTCCGCCGCTGGCGCGCATAACTCGCCAGCCAGCCGGGAAGCGATCGGGACGACAAATAGTGCGTCAGTTTGCACGGCTTCGGCAATCCTCGCCCGTCCAATCACGCTCTAAACCCGTGGAGCGACGCCGACAGTGCTCTACTCGCTCTGTCTCTCTCGCACCCCAGCGGCGCCCCGCCAGTGCGAGGGAGACGGAGCGATGCCGCTGGAGGGTCTCCTCCTGGAGGCAGGGTGTTGGCTGCAGACCGCTCGGGCCGCCGCCCCGTCCCAGCACTGCAGCCTTCCAGGCTTCCGCTATGATTTTTGGTGTTGTTTACGGAGGAGACACGGGGCTGCAGGTGGCTGACTGCCTCTGACGAAAAATCGACTCCAAGACGGGGCTTGCTATGCGGCGTGAAGGGCTGCTGGGGCGTCCGTGCTGCACCCTAAATGTTTTTGGACAAATTTTGTACGAGACATCATAGTTTTTTGTGCAGATGAACTTTTCGTACAATTTTGTACGAGATTTTGTACAAAAAGGGGGAAATTTGTGCAGATTTTCGTACAAAAATTGTACGAAAAGTTCATCTGCACAAAAAACTGTGATGTCTCGTACAAAATTGTACATAAGATTTAGTGTGTGGAGTCTCCGGACTGGGGCCTACACTGCCTACAGGCCAGCCCAGAGCAAAACCCAGGCCGGGGCGTTTGTTTGCCTTGGGTTGGCCACCCTGTCACGCGCAGGTGGCTGCTACTCATCTCTCTCTCTCTCTCTCTCTCTCTCTCTCTCTCTCTCTCTCTCTCTCTCTCTCTCTCTCTCTCTCTCTCTCTCTCTCTCTCTTTCTTCTTCGCGTCCACACACTCGCCTCGCTAAGAATTCCATTCCAACCACTAAAAATATGAGCCCCGCCTCCAGGCGGCAGCCACTCCTGGAGACACGGGCTTTGCAGCATTTGTGTCTCTTCCGCAGAAATTAATGGCCTAGTGGGCCAGCCAGTGTGTGTTTCCCGTGTCCAGGAGGCACTGTGTGTGTGTGTGGTGGGGGGGGGGGTGAATTCTCTGCGTGTACGCTTCCCACGGTGTGACGTCGGTGTGGAGCAGGTATCCCCCCCGCTATGGCTGGCTGGCTTTGCTGGCCGGGTAGGTTCATTCAAAAGCGAGTTCCCCGAATTAATGTTTAAAAAGGGGTTAAAGCGTGTTGCAGAGTTTTTCCAGATTTACACCTGTCCATTCACACGGCGCGCTCCCTAGTCTGCGCGACGACCGTCGTAACCGCCTCTTTGTTGTTTTGTTTTTGTTGCCGTCGCTGCTGAGTTGGTTCGACTTTTTCCCGCTGACCGGGACTGGCGGTGCGAAGTCGCTCGCAGTGGCTGGCCGGTCCGGTTGGCGCTGACTCCGCCGGAAACGACCCCCGGCCCCACAACAAAACAACAACAATAACAACACCTCACCACCTCGCGTTTGAAGACGTGACGCGTTGCCGCCACCGTTAGTCTGCGGCGCGTTACGCCATGACCTTCAATATTATTTTCCTTTTTTTTTTTTTTTTTTTTTTTTTTTCTTTTTTGAAACATTGTCTTGTTTACAACCATGAACAACCGCGTTTCGTTGTTTCCGCAGTGTCACGTCTTGAATATCCGTGCTCTACTTCGTCACGTCCGCCCGCGCGTCGTTTGGCGGGAACAGATATTCGGCGCCAAAGCGTCTGAATCTGAAAGGGCAGCAAGCGTAGAATTGCCTTTCCGTTCCGAGTGTACTGGCTCTGTGTGTGTGTGTGCGTGTGTGTGTATGTGCGCGCGTGCGTGTGTGTGTGTGTGTGTGTGTGTGTGTGTGTGTGTGTGTGTGTGTGAGTGGTCATGGCTGATACAGACTCTGACTGACACCGTCTGTTTTCCGCTTCGCCCCACCGGTCGAGCCGCTGCTACGCCCCGGCCTAAGGGTAGCAATGGGTGTGTGCAGGGGCTTACACTCGCACAAGGGCTTTGGGTATTGTCCAGCTTCGCTTACTCAGCGGCAAATGATGGACTTGTGTGTGTGTGTGTGTGTGTGTGTGTGTGTGTGTGTGTGCGTGCGTGCCTCACGGCAGAAAGAGGCGTCTTTTGTGTCATGGTCAACCAATTGGGAAAGGAGATGGGGGGTAGGAATTAGGAGCTTGTGAAGAAAAGAGAGAGAGAGAGAGAGAGAGAGAGAGAGAGAGAGAGAGAGAGAGAGAGAGAGAGAGAGAGAGAGAGAGAGAGAGAGAGAGAGAGAGGGGGAGGATAAAGCTTTGAAAAAGGCCCGAGGCGGCGGCACCGCATCCCCGGCGGTGCATCCCGGACGCGCAGGCACTGCATCGTCGTCGCCATCCTGGCCGGCTGGTCTGGCTGGTCTGGCTGGTCTGGCTGGTCCGGCTGGTCCGGCTGCCCCGAGGCCCAGCCACTCCACTAATAAAACGGTTTCTGCCCCTCCCTGGCCCCGATGGCGGACCCCAGGTCCGAAGGTCCGAGCGCTGATGGTGCAGGCGGCATCCTAACTTTCGCAATCGATTTTCCTGCCGACGCAGGGAGCGCCTGTCGGGTAGGCAAGTCCTCGCGCGCAAGTCGAGCGTGTTGCCTACCCGCGGAACCGCAGGCGCCATCCAGGAGACCGATCGAAACTCTCACACTACCGAAAATAAAGTAGGATAAGTTGTTTGTTGTTGCTGGCGTAAATGCACAGAGCTCCCATGCGTGAAAACAAGCATGTCCGGCCGAGGGGGTAAACACTTCAAGAAATCGTGTACAGACTACTCGGTATTACGCTGTATTACGGTGGTATTACACGTGTATTACGGCATTAAAATGCTAAATTTTGCCTCATTTGACCCTAAAATGGTATTACAAATACGTGTATTACGCGTAATACACGGCTTTTTTTGTACAGGGCATTACGAAAGTGGTTACCCCCTCAGTCCGTCACTTGATTTCGCTCGAACCGGGATTTTGTTCTTTTCGCAGTCACTGTGGGCCCCATTGTTTTTTTTTTTTTTTTTGTTTTTTTTTTTTCCTGGCCTCGCCGTTTTCCTCACAAATCCTCGCCCCCAAACCATCCATCTCACAGCCGGCACTTTTTTTTTCTTTTTTTTAGCTTTATTCGCTTGCCAATTTCCATCGGTGGGAAACACAATACCTCGCGGCTCGGCGCAAGTTTAAGCCGGTGGCGCCGCGCCGCTCCGATCAGCGTGATTGGCCGAGATGAACTAAACGGAGCCAATCATCGGATCATTGTGTGTCCGGCGTTCCTCGCGGAAACATTCCCGACAAAATGTCCCGCCAAAGCCATTCATTAGACTAATCGGAGCCGCGCGGTTCACGCGTCACTGCTCCATTATTCACTCACATAAAAATCGCCAATAATTGAAGATTTTCTATCTTTTTTTTTCTTTCAGAGTAGGGGCGAGCAAGCGTGTATGTGGGGAGGTTACACTGTATCGGGTTCATGCAGTCGGGGAGAAAGCACACGTTGCTGTGTGATTGATCACTGAATAGCCACTGGTGTGTGTGTGTGTGTTTATGTGTGTGTGTGTGTGGGGGGGGGGGGTGTTGAACGCACCCGCTGCGTGATCGCGCGCTGACCGACGGGATTGTGATGCAACTCTTGTTCCGCGGTGTAGAAGCTAGGCCTCGGCAAGGCAAAGCTACCCTGCCCTGCTGAATTGTCGCTACTACTCCACCATTATTTTGTTGTTGTTGTTTTTGCTTTCCAAGAAGGCGGCGCGGTAAAACCCCACGGCCCGAAACTAAGACAGTCTTTTTGTAATCTAACGCACTGCGTATTCCGTGCGCGTGTCGGCCGGCAAGTTGGCGCCATTTTCTTTACCGTTTCCTTTCATCTGGTGCCGCACAGCGGGCCGGGGGAGGGGGCAGGACAAACAAGGCTGTGATTACGTGGCTTACCAAATTTCATAGTCTCTCTAGTGCAAGGGAAGAGGGGGAGCTCACCAGCGCTTGTCGGCGGCGGCCGAGAGCGCGTCGCTGCCTTCACGTCGTGCTCGCGGATCTAGAGAGTCGTCTGCGCCGCTCTGTCTCTCTCGCACTCACGGGGCGTTCCATACGGCTGCGAGGGAGACAGAGCGACGAAAACGACTCTCTGGATCCGTCTGCAGCCGCAGCCCTTTGTAGTGCAGAGTCCTGCTCCTCGTGCTGCCCGCGGTGGCCCCTCCCCACCCCCCACCCCGCCGCGCCAGTGCCTCGGACGGCGCCGTCGCGAAGGAGGGGAAGGAGAAGAAGGAGAAGAAGAAGCGCGCCGCGGCCAGGAAGAACGCTGACGCGACGCGATCGAGACCTTAGAGCTTGATGGATGGCCGTCGCGGGCCGCCACGTCCACGCGGGGCCTCGCAGTACAGGATGCCGATATGCAATGCACACACACGCGCGCACACACACACACTCACGCACACACACACACACACACTCACGCACACGCACACACACACACACAGGGGAAGGAATATGCGCAGAGACTGCCCGGCGGGGTGGGTGGTGGCGGCGGCGGCCGCCGGGTTGACTGCTATATGCGATGCGCAATTTTTCATAAATTGTGTGTCCTCGGCCCTGGGCGGTGCCGGTGGCCGCGACTCGGGGCAGCCATGCAGCGCGGCAGCGCTGGCCCACTGCAAAAAAAAAAGAAGAAAAAAAAAAGACGGCCTGGCTTGGCCTTTCTCTTGCAAAAATTTACGTCATTATTTTTGAATTGAAGTAACCTTATAAGCTTATTGTCTCCGGACGGTGTTTTTAATTTGGGGTCTGGCGACCCTAGGTGACCCCAAGGACCAAGCCGCGACCCCAAAATATTTTTCCGCGGCCCAAAGTGGGGTCGCCCTTAATTCACAAGGGAAAATTTCTAAAATTTTGTGACGAAGTCAGTGCTGTGGTGGGTTGCATTCCGATGTCGCCCGGTATGCCTCTGTCCGGGCATATCGAGCCCTCATGGCCCCACCGCTCGACGGACACGCCAGCCTGACGTGTGACCGCCGTGGCCTCCATCGCCTCCACGCGGCACGGCGCACGGCCGGGTCCCTGTGGCCCCGCTACATGCTGTTAGCCGTCCTAACTTGATGTATAATGCATCGCCTGGTAAATATAATCAACATCGCTGTGCTGCCCCAAGCAGGACGAGGCGGGGTCCCGCACAGTCCCCGGCGACCCTCCAGGGCGCGCCACGCCCCGCCGCGCCACGCCGCGCCCCGCCACGCCCCGACAGGCGGGCACTCTTACAGCGGCAGCCCCACCCCAGCGACTACAAGCAGGCCACTTCTTACCACGAGACAGCCGCGGGTCTTCGCGCTCTCTCCAAAACGTTAACGGCACCGTAAAGCAGTCGCGCCCAAGCCCAGCGCGACGTGGGAACGATTCATGTTAGTTGCGTCCGACTATACCCTGCGGCCAGAGTCGCGGAAGCCACGCGACTCGCACACGCTGATCTCGCAGAGGGTGCAGTCGGACGCGCCTAACCTTGGCGCGGCGCTGCACGGCAAAGTGCGTCCAGTCTGCGTGGTTCGGTCGGGCGTCCTCTTGGAATCCCTGCTAATTGTGACTGCGGGCGCAATCCCCCCACTCGGCCGGCCGCACGCCCCGGGGCCGGATAGCGCTCTGTCTCTCTCGCGCCTGCGGGGCGTGTTGGCGTGCGGCTGGGGTGTCAGAGAGAGAGAGAGAGAGAGAGAGAGAGAGAGAGAGAGAGAGAGAGAGAGAGAGAGAGAGAGAGAGAGAGAGAGAGAGAGAGGGAGAGAGAGAGAGAGAGAGAGAGCTTCGACAGCGCAGATCGACCGGCTACGCGGCCCGCCGCCGCTCGAAGAATAAGGAGTCTGTGCGCGGAATGAGACGGGGAGCCGAGCCGCCCCCAACCAGCAGCTGTTATTGTTGTTGTTGTTCCAGGCTCTCTGTGGAACGAGTTGACTTGCTTCTCATTCTGCGTTGCCTGCCTGCCAAAGTGAATCAGTCCCTTCGCGTCGCTCGCGTCTCGTTCGCCCTGCGGTGCCTCAGCACAGTGCCTGGCTTGCCGGGGTGTGTAGGGATGACAAGTATGGCATAACGCCCCGCCGGGCTACGACTATTAGCTCATTAAATTACCCGCAGGGGACCCTGCTGGGGTTCCCCGTGAGTCGGCCACCCTAGAGTCCCGGATCCAGGACGCGAGGCCACCCTAGTCGCGGGGCCTCGCATTCCTTGCCAGCACCATGCCCGGGCCATGCCCAGCGCAGCGAAGCGTCGAGCTCCATTTCATCCATTTTCCATCACCTTTTCCAAGCGGCTGCACTCCACTGCCCCCGTCGCTGTCTGCGCCGCCTGAGGCAGGCCCGGCCGCCTCCCGCTCTCCGTCTTGCCTTAATTCTCGACTCTCTCTTTCTCTCTCTCTCTCTCTCTCTCTCTCTCTCTCTCTCTCTCTCTCTCTCTCTCTCTCTCTCTCTCTCTCTCTCTCTCTCTCTCTCTCTCTCTCTCTCTCTCTCTCTCTCTCTCTCTCTCTCCGCCTTCTCTCTTTTTTGTGTGTCTGCAGGACAATTATAATAATTCCGGCCTTTGTTTGCCTTTTTTTCTTGTTGCAGAGCTGAAAGTGTCGACGCTGCCGCCTACCACGACCACGACGACCACGACGACCACGACGACCACGACCACCCCGCGGCCCACCACCACGAGTAAGTGTTGTGCTCCTCGCTGTGCGCGGTGCGGCGCGGTGCGGCGCGCGTCGTATTGACTGCAGTGTTGTGTGTGGTGCAGGTACGCCGCGGCCGAGAACCACTCCGGGCAGCAACAACTGGCCCCCGCTCCGGTCCACACGTGAGTAACGCATTAAGTCCGGCACAAGCCACGCGAGCAGCGTTTCCAATTCGCAATGTCAGTATTTGCGACCTAATGAAATTTTATTTTTTCATCGCGAACTTCCGGTTCCCTTCCTCGGGGCGTTTTATTCTTGTTTTCCTTTTTTTTGCGAACCAATCGGCTTCCTGTTTCTTGCCGTTGAGTTCTGGCTTTCATTGCGGTCGTTGGAAATGACGACTGCACTGGGTGTCGAACCAAGGCCCCCCGAGCCTCTGGGCTCTCGGCCACCGTGACACATGAGAGACCGCCGGTGAAGCGGTGCCTTTGACATGCTGGATCCGCACACAGTGTGTGTCTGACGCGGGTTCAACACCTGCCACTTTTTTTTCTTTTTTTTTTTTTTTTTTATAGTGTGTCCTTTGTGCGTAACGCACCTTCCCCGTGTTGCAGCGCCGCTGGAGAACAACATGATGCGCTCGTCGGAGAAGGACCTGAAGGACCTGGACAACACGATCCGGTCCGGGGCGAGCCAGCGGTCCGGCGCCCGGTCCGCGGCGGCGGGCTCCGTGTCGGACCAGCGCCGCAGCACGCTGCTCGAGGTGGTGTTCGACTTCCTGCTGGTGCTGCTGCTCTTCCTCGTCCGGTGACGAGGCGGTTAACTCTCTCGACGAGTGCCTCCACCACGTCCTCGACCACGTCCTCGACGGTGTGTCCTCGACGACCTCCTCGACCGTGTCCTGGGCTGCAGACTTCATTGGACGTATATCAAGTGCGGGCTATCTCGGCCGAGCGGGGTGCGCGTGTGTGTGCGTCAGAGAGAGAGAGAGAGAGAGAGAGAGAGAGAGAGAGAGAGAGAGAGAGAGAGAGAGAGAGAGAGAGAGAGAGAGAGAGAGAGTCGCCGTCGAACAGAGTCGTGTGAGTGAGATGGATACTTCCGCCGGGCGATGTGATATTTATTGGAATATTTTGTGACTGATGGTCCAGACTGAACAGCCAGGGCCCCGTGGGGCGCTGCGGGGGACGCCTCCTAGACTTGTACAGTGCACAGCACGCGTTCAGTCAATCCAAAGTTGGACAGATTTTCGGTTCTGGAGAACAGGAGGCATTCCTCTGCTCAATCATTTAAACCCTTTTGGATTCCCTTTTCAAGAGGCGCGTCCCCTGGCGGGGGAAGGCCTGCCCTCCGCGTTCATCTCCAACTGTCGCCTGCTGTCGCCGCGAGGGGCGCTGCTGTCAATGCGTTGATCCTGCGCCGGACAGCGGGCTATCCTCCCTGTCAAAATGTGATGAAAATGCGTCGAAGTCAGACTCCTTGCTCTTGTTTTTGACCACCAGATTTCTTTATTTGTTTTTGTTGTCCGCTTTCGCGCGCCGCGTTTGTCGTGTAGAACAAACTGCTGCGCTTACGCTGAGTGCGTCGCCACGCGCCGCCGCCTTATAGGCCAGAGGGAGAGGGATGGATAGATGGATGGATGGATGTTGCGGAGAGTTCCGTGCAAGCGGTGGCCACGCCGACAGCATTCTCATAAACTCGCCGTGAAAAAAAATATTTCAGAAGTATTTTATTCTCAATGTATTCCCGTCCTCGTTTAATAAGAAAAGTGATCGAAAAACACACCTTTTTCTTAAGCATCCTCATTACTAGATTTTTTCATGTGCGAAATTTGTTAGAAAAGTTGGCCATTTCTTGTTAGTATTTGAACCAAAGAGAGGCTTGTGTACAGTAGAATCGCTACCTTGGTGGCAAATCGACTGATTATACGGATGGAGGCTGAAGTGATCGAGGCAGAGGCCTTGTTGGAGAACACTTGGTCGTGGCCGCCCTGCCTGGTACTAGTCTGCGTCCATGAGGTGGCCCTGTGGCCTTCGTGAGACGAGTTTGTCATCCCTAAGAGAGTTCCGCATCGTGCACGCTGATCGTTGAGAAGGGATCGGACCACATATCGAATTGAGTGGACATATCCAGCTCACCATGTTGGCCGCGGTAAGAGTGCGAACCCTGTGTTAATTCAAATCAATTATCTGTGTAAATATTGTATATACGAGCTGTAAATATTTGTCAATGGTATGTTGTGCTGCGTCGTACTGAAATATGAATGTATCAATAATGCTAGAGGCGTCTTATTTTAAAACCATTCCGAAGCGTTGTTTTATTTATGTCATGGCGTGTTACTATAATTTCTTCTGATAAAACGTGTACAAAGTACTGTAAATTAATGTTATATTTTGCAAATTTGTAAAATACCTGCTTTATGTCCATAACGTAAGCGTTCGCAATACGTTCATTTCACACATATACCTAAAAAAAACTAAGCGGTAATGAATCAGTATTTATTCATCAGTCCCGATATTGTTAAGTAAAAGTTGGACGTGGCGTTCAGTTCAATTGTTTTTGTTATTTGTTTCATATTTGTTTTTGTTACTTTTATTGCGTTATATGATTTTTTTGTCGACGCCATGTCCCTCTGCTCAAAGTGCGATTTATCAAGGAACGAATAATGTATTAAAAAAAGATGAATTAGAAACGCGCATATATTTTTCCTTTGTAATTATCCCTCTTCATCTCTATCACATCGTCGCTTCAAAAAAGAGTGTGAGAGAGAGACGCACAAAACAAGAGCGAGAACACGACCGTCTTCTGTTTCAATTTTTTCCCGACATTCTTTGGACGCGTGCATTATGTTGTTTCCAGTGATCGAAGCTCTCGTCATTGACTTGCCAATGAGCGGGGCGGACAGCGCAGGCAGCCGAGATAGGCAGGCAGGCAGTCAGGGCTGGCGGCCCATTGACAGAGAGAAACAAATGAGATTGGACGAGGCCCGGAGACAAACGCGCCTTGAGAGTTGGCGAGGTCTGTCGAATGGAAGGGGGAGGGGGAAGGGGGCCTTAGCGGAAGGGGCCCGGGGGCCTACCTACTATGCAAATGACATCGTTATTGCGAATGCAGTCTGTGCCCCTATTGAGCGAGGCCCTGTTCGTCCTAATGCTCTCATTTCCGATTTCCTTTGCGCATCCTAAGCTACAAGCTTTCCGAACCTCTTCACTGCGTATACAAATCGGCGTCTCTGATTTGCAGGCAAGGCCTGGGATCTTATTTGAAACGCCCGGGCCTTAAAAAACAAAAGAGGAGGGATCGAGAACGCGGAAATGGGGATTCCTTTCCGGTCTGCGAAACGAAGTGGGCATTTGGTTCGCATTCCAGGGGCGCTGACTCGCAGGGTCGTCCCAGTCAGTGGACACCTGTAGTCGCGCCTTGCACAAGCACCGCGTTGGTGATCAACCAGCCGCTTCGTCACATAGTCCCTTTTTTTTTTATCCGTGACACGCCGAGGGTCCTAACAAGCCAGAGGGCTAAACGCAGTGGCTCCCTCCGACAGCAGGCAAGGTCTTGCTCCTGCACGGCTCGCCCTATGGGTGCGAGAGGGACAGGGCGACAGTTCGGAATCAGGGCAGGTGCGTGAATAAATCCACGTCGAGCTTCGACGGCCTGTCCTGCGCTGCCTGCCTGCCCTGCCTGCCTGCCCGCTCCGCGGCGCGCCGCCACGACGGCCAAGCTGGCAGCCTGCAAGAGTTGGAAACAATGCGTCTTTGTTGGACCGGCCACGCCCGCCTCTTCTTGTGCCTTGCCAAAGTTTTAATTGAAATTCTCGGTGTGAGATGCGTGTGGCAGCGGGGCGTGCGTCACCGATCTATTCAAGTACGAGTGGTCAAGGTGTCTGCGGCACCGACTCACGGCTCTGTGGACTTAGGTTCAAATCCCGACCACTGCGCCTTTCTTTTTCTCCCGAACACACATGTGCAATTTTCACCTACACTGTCCCATGCACGTGAGGTGCAGGGACCGGCGTTCGGATCCCCGCTCCCCACCATTTTCGGTCGTCCAACCGTGAGAAGGTGAAGGTGAACGGGTACGGATAGTGATTCCGCGACTAAGAGTTGTCACCCCGACGCCGGGCGCCCGCATGCTGACGCCTCAAACGCTTTGCTCCTCCACCCTGCCAGTGCAGTGGCAGTGTTAGCTCTGCGGGGCCCAGGGCGCGGCCAAACGCGAGAAACCGCGAAAATTAGCAGACGCCAAACTTTTTACTCCGGGCTGAGCAGCCAGAAGGGGCCGCAGACCGCCGTGTGTGTGTGTGTGTGTGTGTGTGTGTGTGTGTGTGTGTGTGTGTGTGTGTGAAAGAGAGTCAGTGGTGTGAGAGTGTGTGTGTAAGTAGCGGAGGAGGGCGTGTGTGCGCCGAGCATTCCCTTTGCCTGCGGCTTCATTTTTATTTTGTTTTCGAAGAAACTTATCCCGCGTAGCTGCTTTCTCCTTTCCAGACATGCTGCAGCGGCGGACTGCCGGCGGCCTGCGGTCACTCGAGGCCCTCTCGCGCGTTTCGCAGTGGGGTTGTGATTTGCGCAGGGAAACGCATCCAGGCGGGCGGAGCGCAGGACACAGGCTTTGCTTCGGTGTGCGGCTAGCGCAGCATCCTCCCCCCCCCCCCCTCCCCACCGTGTTGACGTGTCCCTATGAGGAGGAAGTTTACAGCGTTAGAGTTTGAGGCACGGCAGCGCTGTCCGCGAATGGAACGTCCGACAAATGCAATTGGAAGCACGACTTCGTCCCTGCTGTGTGAGAGGCCCGCTCCTCTCTCGCACGCACTCACTCACACACACACACACACGCACACACACACACACACACACACTCACACACGCACACAAATACACATAGGCACGCGCGGACGGAAACTACCTCAAAGTGTATACACAGGCCGGCACGCGTGTCTCTAGTTTTGTTATGTTTTATTCAAAACGTAAACACAACAGCGAAAGTGTGTCTAAACAATGGCGTGTGCGCGTGGCCATCTCGCAAGGTCACCGCACTGCAAACCATTTTAGAGCAGAAAAAAAAAAACCAACTGTAACGGTCGAAACGGACCATTGCTGGGATCGGCTAGAACTCCAGCACTTGTCCAAGGCCCATAATAGCGTGCCTTCAAAGACCGAATCGAAATGGGGTCAGGTTGGAGTGCTTCGAAAATAATGGTTAATTTTTTAAAATTCATTTTTTTTTTTTTTTATTTTGCAGGCACTGCGCGCGCTGGCCGCCCTCCGGTGACCGGCGCCGCTCCGGACTCTGATTTAATAAAGACTCACTTCCTTCTCATTATGATTGCTCCGCGACCCGCGAGGCTGGAAGGGATTCCAATTCAATTGACTCCAACGACCGGATGTGCACTGTCACATTTAGGACGCTCGTCTCTCTCTCTCTCTCTCTCTCTCTCTCTCTCTCTCTCTCTCTCTCTCTCTCTCTCTCTCTCTCTGGGCCACGTGGCGTACACGTTGCCCGCCACAGGCACAGGCAGCAGCAGTGTTCCCAGCACTATCAAGCGCCTCTCTCCTAGGCGGATCGGACCTGCAGTCCCGCTTTGCATCTTGCTTATTCGCAGCCCTTTCCCTTTATTTGCAGCGCTGCTGCTGCAGACGGTGCATAATCCCGGACCCGTAATTGGACGCGTAAATGTTTCTGGCCGGCCGCCCGTTTCTTTCACGTTCCTTCGATGGTGAAATGCAAAACTTGCTCCTTCCCTGTGGACGACGAGGATTTTTCTTTAATTACGGAGAAAGAGAGAGAAAGTGATTCTCTCGCTCCCACGAGGCGTGCCGGAGTGGTGCGAGAGAGACAGAGTCTTCTGAGTGTTTGTCGCCACATCAGACGCCCCCTCACTGTTTTCCAGGCGGGGCCCCGGCCGGCCTGCAAAACAATCAGTCCGGCATGCTGCACCGAGGACGCCAGCACGTCTCATTAGGGCCGGCGTGGTAATGAATGCAGACCGCGGTCCGGCAACACAACAGGTGCGGCACGATGCGCCAGCACTACAGCGGAAGCTCGACCTTCTTGCTGCTTTACTTTTTCCGAGGTGTTTTTTTTCTTTTTCTTGATATCGCATTACCGTTACGAAAACACATTGCCCCCCTCCCCCTTCTTCCCTCCGGGTCTGTGTGTATTCAAAGGTACGAACTGCAGTACTTTGAGGCCCCTTTCCTTATTGTGGCCGAAGGCAGCGGCAGCTCCGCCATCGCCGCCGGCTTCTTCAGTTTCCGCGCAACAAAACTTGCCTTCCGCAGCACCGCCGCGGCGGGGCGCTCAAAATGAAGCGGAAAGCACTCCGTCATGATCGGCCGCCGCGGGCGAGGCAGAGAGAGAGAGAGAGAGAGAGAGAGAGAGAGAGAGAGAGAGAGAGAGAGAGAGAGAGAGAGAGAGAGAGAGAGAGAGAGAGAGAGAGAGAGAGAGAGGGAGGGAGAGAGAGAGAGAGAGAGAGAGAGAGAGAGAGAGAGAGAGAGAGGGGCGTGAAAAAGGAACGGCTAAAGAGGGAATGATAATTGATCCCAGGATCGGGCGCGTCGCCGCGCACGTTGTGAGGCGCACAGCATCATGACCAGCATCGCGTTGAGTGGGTCCGTCCCTAAATGGCGAGCGCGCGCGGCAGGGGCCGGCCCGGAGGGTGGGGCACTTATTGGCCCAGTCGTTCAATGGGATGGGATAGGTTTGGACCCCACCGGCTACTAGTGTTGTTTGCCCTGCCCCTCCACACCGCCACGGCCTGCAGGGGACACAGTGGGCCCGCTGCTGCTGACTGGCGCCGCCCCGCCCCGCCCCGCCCCGCCCCGCCCCCGCAGTCCGGCATTATTGTCGTGTAGTCGGCGGGCTTGCCGCGGACACCACGCCGATGCCGCGGATGACGCGGTCGCACCCTAACCTAACCTAACCGACGCGGTCCAGCCGCGCTGAGAGGTGCCTCCTTCGAGGAGACGGCACAATAACAGTATCAGGCCGGCCATGCGGATTGCAGCGCGGAACACCTTTCATATATCGCGGCGTGCGGCCCGGCACGGCGGCGCACAGTGGGCGCGCGGCGCGGCGCGAGATTTGAAATACGGAGACACGAAGCAAGCGGAGCCGCTCGGCGGCGCACCGTGGAGGGGCGGCCTTCATATTTTACGGTGCAACATATGGGAGGAGCGCCTTCTCTTCTCGATCGCGCGGAGATCCTCGCCACATCGGGCCCTTCGCTCGCCTTCACTCCGCGCATATTCCTTTTCTGGAGAGAGGCAGCGGGGCTACGAAAGCCCGGCTTTCCTGGGCCGGCCGGCCCCGGGCGGCCCCGGCCCCCGCCAAGCAGGCCGCCGATCTGGAGCGGCAGGCACGAAGGCGGCGTGCCGGTACACTCCGAGGAATGGCCTTGGCGTTGGCCCAGATGCACAGTGGGTCAGAAGAACGTTGAGGCGGCCAAAATATAGACGCGTTTTGAGCTCCAGAGTCGCTTAAATGGGACTGAAGCCTCCCCATTTTTTGCCGGCCATTGGCCCTTGCCTGCAGAATGGCCCAACGGCGGACCAATTTTATAACGATTTCTCCTTTTATGTCATTTCCTGGTATACTCGGATCCACCCAGAAGCAGCAAAAACACGAGACGAAAAAAAAAATCTTCTGCTTGTGTAGAGGGAAGGGGAGTTGAACCCACGTCACAGCAGCCACGCTGGACTAACCGACGCGACGCTACACTACACGCCACGCCTCCAGGGCGGCCAGTGCGGGCAGCCCGCTGGACGTGGGGAGCGTGTTGGCGACACTGTTTGCCGCGTCTCGCTGTGCCGGACGGGGCTTTTTGTCCAGCCTGGCCGGCAAAACGGCTGCCCACACTGATTAATGGTTCTTCGGGTGCTTATTAGCACCCCGTGTTGACTCCCACGGCCCGCCCCGCCCCGCCCCGCCCCGCTGGCCGCAGCCACAACGCGCAGCACTTCCGGTGATTCATCACGTTGTCGCCAGGGAGAGCCTTGCAAGAGAGAGAGAGAGAGAGAGAGAGAGAGAGAGAGAGAGAGAGAGAGAGAGAGAGAGAGGCTTGACGTGTGACGCGTGTGTCAGGCCCCGCTGTGGATGAGGAACAAGGCAGATTAAGAAGGGTAAAGCGGTATGCCAGCGTCCTCGGCTCTGCGAACATCCAGGCATCTGAATTATTTAATTTGCAGTGTGACGTATGAGCGACACTACGACCGTCCGTTTCCTTCCCGCCATCAGAATTTCGCACCAGAACGTCTTTTCCTCATTTGACTTTTCATTCCAGACCAACGAACCAACTAACTGCAACAATGCCCAGAGGGCTTCACAGCTCAGCCAATCAATGCCCGACCAGTTGGCAGTGTAGCCGCGGTGCTGCTCTCCGATTCCTGCGACTTCGACAAGGCGCCATCTCCATTTCCGTCGCCTGGTGCGATTGCCATCGCCAGCAGCCACCACCACATAATGCCTCCATCGAACACACTTTCGTCGCTGGCCAAGGACTTTGGCGGGATATTGCGATTGGGCGATTTAAATCAGGGTCGCCCAGAGGAAAGTTTGGTGCCGTCAGCTGGGCGCCTGATCCTGAAGGATCGCTCTGTCTCTCTCGCACTCGCGGGGCGTGCCGTCAGGGTGCGACAGAGACAGAGCGGCGAAACAGTCCCTGAGGCGGGGCGGGGCGGGGCGGCGTCGCGGCTTGACAGCCACAGATTCCGCTAACGTCTTCATGTCCGATGAGGGCCTCAATTTGCACCGAACTCAGCAGCGAAGACTCGTGCCGAAAAAGCTCGGGTTCGCCACCGCCACGTTACACGGAACACAAAGTAGTTCTCGTCCGCGCCGCAAGCCGCGGAGGCGCTAGCGGCGGCCGTGTTTCGGCGCCGTGTGATCTCGTTACGTTTGCACGCGTTTTGTTGTGACAGGGAGCCGTTGCAGGGGGCGGGGGTCTCTCTTGACTCCACTACTATCCGTGCGTTCCGCCAGCCGTGACTTGAACTTGGGTAAGGAGACGGCTGTGGGAGGGGGGGGGGCTCAGGTTGAAGGGGACAAACACCACCCCGCCCTCCGCAACCCGACCCCCTCCTCCTCCCCCCCCCTTTTCCGTCCGCGGGTCCCCCCGTCGCACAAGTCACGCAAATTGCACGGAAATTCAAGCCAAAATTAAAATGTTAATTGAAAAGTTGATTAAGAAGTTTTGATGGGGGGTAACGGAGCGAGAGCTGCTGCCGGACGCGCCGGACAGTGTCAATCCGAGCGGCGTGTCCAACACGCAGTGCACTGATGAATAGCTTCAATTGGCAGGGAACCAAATCGCGGAAACAAAGCGGGCGGTGGCGGGGGCGCGCCAACGAATAAATATATATTTCTGACTGAGCCCCTGGCAGCCCCTGGCAGCCGACCGATTCCAAGAGACGCTTTCGTTTGGTCGCCCTGTCTCTCTCGCACCCCTACGGCACGCAGTGGGCCAGAAGACCGGCGTAGGCGGTCAAAACTCTAGACGCGTTTTGAGCTCCAGCGTCGCCAAATGGGACTTGAACCGAACGCGTGACCCCACTAATAGATTCCTCGTTCGGAGGGCAATCCATTGGTGGGGTCACACGTTGGGTTTGAGTCCTATTTAGCGACTCTGGAAATCAAACCGCTTGCGCCGGTCTTCTGGCTCACTGTGCGGCACGCCCCACGAGCGCGGGATAAACTTTCAGAAGCAGCCCGGCTGAATAAATCCGTTTAATATTTTCCCCCGACATCGCCAACAGCGGCGCGGCGCGGCGGCGGAGCAGCGCGTCGCTCACTGTTTGCCCAGGATCGCGATCTCGAGGATCACGGGGGTGATGGAGTGGAACAAGGAGCCGGGGACGCGCGGCGTCGACCTTCAGACGGCCTGGCAGTGCTGGCAGGCGATCGGGCGGCCGCGGTACCGGCAGGGCAGCAGCAGGGCAGCGCAGCAGCCAGCCGCTGACCAGCGCCCCTCGCTTCCTCCTGCCCTGCCCGCCGAACTTTGCGGCCTAAGCAGAGTTTGAGAATCGTCGCCCCACTTCGGCCCGCTAGCCTCCATTTACCCCCTCCCCCGTACTCCTTCTCCTCCTTCTGCAGCTACTTTCCTCTCTCTCTCTCTCTCTCTCTCTCTCTCTCTCTCTCTCTCTCTCTCTCTCTCTCTCTCTCTCTCTCTCTCTCTCTCTCTCTCTCTGGCTTGCCGCCCCATAACCGCTTCGACCACACGCGGCCTCCATCCCGCAGCTTTTAAATCCATCTCCCAAACTTTTTCAATACCGAAGGATTAACGAATCTCTTACGTGTGCCCCCCCTCCCCCCCGGCCGGACAGGCAGTATGTGAGCTGCACTCCAACGCCCCCCCCCCTCTCTCTTCCGGCCCCGCAGCCCGGAGGAACTTGGCGGAGTTAAGAGGTGCGCGGGAAACCACGCGTGCTGCCCTCTCAGCTCGTTGTGGGAATCACTGGGCAGTGGCTCAGGCAGCTAAGGGGCCGGTCTCCGACCCACAAGTTCCACGGTTCGACCCTCCGCTCGGTCTACTTTTTTCCTCGAGACAACCGAAATCGGCGGCCCACGGCCCCCAAGTCGCTGCCACCTACACGGGCGCTACGCCGCTACGCTACGCCCGGCCCACTGTGCGACGCGTTAAAGTCGCGCAAGGAATGCCGCGAGCGCCGAGGCGTCCTTTGAACCGACTGTAATCACGTTTCAACAGCGTGTGCCTCGCGTCAAGTAGGTAGTGGCGGCGCTGGCGCGGCGGGCGTGGCAGGCGAGACGGAGAGAAGGAGAGAGAGAGAGAAAGAGAGAGAGAGAGAGAGAGAGAGAGAGAGAGAGAGAGAGAGAGAGAGAGAGAGAGAGAGAGAGAGAGAGAGAGAGAGAGAGAGAGAGAGAGAGAGAGAGAGAGAGAGAGAGAGAGAGACGGAGAGAAAGCGCTTGGTGGAGCGAGAGAGACGGAGAGTGGTGGAAGTGACAGCAGCTGCCGCCTTTGCGCGTCCCCTTTGTAGTTTTTCGCGAAGACGAGAGGCAGGGGCAGGAAGTAATAGTGCCCGAACCTGCAAGCGGCTTGGCACGGCCAGGCACGGCCGGGCCGAGTCACGTGTGTCAAACACAAACAGAGCCGTCCACCTCTGTCTCACACGCCGGGGTGCCCCGCACGCACAATCTACCCCCACCTCCTTTTACAGGTGGCGCCCCCGTGGGGGCTCTGGCAGGGACCCGGACCCCCAACGACCGGAGTTTGCCAAATTCAGTGGGCTTCCCCTTCGGTCCCTTCGGCCGAGGGCTCTGTGAGCGTCACATCCAGGCTGATTATACAAACTCTTACTTTAATGTGCAAAAATCCGCGAATGCGCTCTCTTCCTCTCTCTCTCTCTCTCTCTCTCTCTCTCTCTCTCTCTCTCTCTCTCTCTCTCTCTCTCTCTCTCTCTCTCTCTCCAACGGTGGGGCCAGGCCAGGTGCTTTGCGATGCAGCTGGCCGCCGTGCCAGCCGCGCCCAGCACAAGTCCCACGAGTGCCCTGCCGCGCCTCCGTGACGCCGCCATGGACGCCGCCATGGACGCCGAACAGTCGCTGTCTCTCTCGCGCCCCAACGGGACGCCCCAGTGCGACAGAGAGCGCCCCAGACCAAGACCTTCGCTGAGGCTGGCGGGCGGACTGCTCCCTGGAAGATCAAGGGGCGCCTTGCTACTCCAGACGGAGCGCGGGAAAGGTGGACGGAGTTTGGCTTCCCCTCGGTAGCCCAGGTGGCTCCGGCGTGGGTTCCCATCCTCGGCGGTCAGGTTCGACTCCCGGGACAACACCTCATTTTTTCAATCATTTCTTAACCCTTTTATTTGGATTTTCATCACGGTCCGCTGTTCTGTCTCGGCCAACCTTCCCAGCGCGAACCATCCAGGATTCATCTCTTTCCCCGTTCCTCTGCAGAGCGGATCAGAGATAATAATGTACACGCGTAAAGGGCGCTGGCATTGTTGTCGCCGAGGCGCTCCAGTCCCGGGGCAGTAATCATGGAGCACGGCCTGATTTTTATGTCCGGCCGTGCTCCACAATGCTTTGTCGCTCCGCCATCTCACAGTGGGCCAGAGGACCGGCGCAGCGGCCAAAACTCGAGACGCGTTTTGATTTCCAGAGTCGCTAAATAGGACTCAAACCCGACGTGTAACCCCACCAATAAATAGCTCTCCGAACAGGGAATCCACAGGGTGTCACACGTTCGATCCGAGTCCTGTTTAGCGACTCTGGAGCTCAAAAAGCGTCTCGAGTTTTGGCCGCCTGCGCCGGTCTTCTGGCCCACTGTGCATCGGCCCTTAGATGACATTCTTCATGGCGCCAATAATGGAGCATGGTATGAGCCAATATAGATCTGCCGCGCCAGTAGTATCCAGGAATCCCGGCCCAGGGACCCCCCCCGGGGGAGGTGGTGGGGGGGGGCAGCATTGGGGCATGGATTGCAAATACGGGCTTGGGGACAAGAAGGGAGTTCGCCCCATAAGCAAGTAACTATAGAGGAGGAAAGAATCAGCAAAGTGGTGGCGAATCGCGCTGTTTCCGAGAAGAGAGAGAGAGAAAGAGAGATACATACGTGTCGGGGTTATATCCGGGTGAAAGCCCGCCTGGTTTGATTTGTTTATGGTTCGGGTGCTCAAGGATGGATTGCTTATACCAATGGATTACAGGGCAAAGGCCTTTCTGGTCTCACAAATATCCGCCTGTTTGTCCCTGTCGTCTCTCTCTCTCTCTCTCTCTCTCTCTCTCTCTCTCTCTCTCTCTCTCTCTCTCTCTCTCTCTCTCTCTCTCTCTCTCTCTCTCCGCGGGATAAGCGCCGGCCTTGGTCCGAAGTGCATGGCGCCTCAAGATCATCCGCGTCCTCATTTTGCTCGAGGGTATGAATCATGCTTTCTCACTCTTTTCTTGGAGGCTGGATTTTTATTTATTTTTTTGTTGCCTTTTTATTTCGTGTTGCTTTTGCGTGTAACTGATCACGCTGGCGTCGACCGACTGTCTTCGTCTTTCGCTCGTCCCTCACTGCGGCCACCCTATCGCTTTCAGGTATCGCCTAAGAGCGACTTTGGTCATAATCTTAAAAAAAAAAAAAAAAAAAAACTGTTAAAAATAAATTGGAAAATCCGAGGGGGAAGCAACTCAAAATTTCTGTGTACGTTTTACAAAATTTCTTGAAATTTTTCTAATTTTCAGAAATTTGTTAAATTTTTTTTAAATTGTAAATTTTTTAAAAATTGCCAAAATTAAAGATTTTTTAAAAAATTTCAGCCGCTACGCAGGCTGATCAGTTATTTAAAATTTGGTAAAAATAATAAATAAAAAATGGAACCCTACGACCCTCTCCCTCCCGCAATGGGGTTCGAGCCGCCTGCTTAACTTCGGTGTTCGGATGGGAACCGGTGTATCCAGGCTTTAACTGCTACCGCATAGTTCAGCTTCTGTAGGACCGCGATTGCCTTCCACACATGAAGGACCGCCGATGAAGGCAGCCGGCGATCGTAGGGTTGAAGAGAGAGGACAGAGAGACAGAGAGTTAAAGAGAGAGACAGAGAGTAGTTTTGGGAGCTTTTGTTTTCGCAGGCTGGTCGGTACCCAAATGGTACACCCGCTGTCCGGCGCTCCCAGACCCGAACATGCAGTCAGTGGGCCAGCTTCAAAGGACTTATCAACTCCATCCGACGAATCGGAATGGACCCACTCGCGACCAATCTCGAGTGGCTGACTCGATCGGGGATCGAACCAGTGCCGAGGCCAATCCGCCGAAGCGGACTGCTTTTTAGACACCCGGGTGTAATGGCCTGGATTGAGCCTAGACCACTACACCACCCTGACTTGCACGTCTGCCGAGTGTTGGACGACGGGTTTGAGTCGCAGTGGGAGGAATCCACTCGAAAAATGAAAGATATATTCGGGATTCGACCCCCGGACCTTACGGTCGGGGATCGACGCCTCTACGCCCTCAGCCACCACGGCTCATATGTGACGCCGATCAAAGCGGGCCCTTGAAGTGACAATGAGCAGCGGTCAGAGAAAAAAGTTGTGAAGTAATAAGATTTGAACCGCCGATCGTCACACCGGGAACGACGCGTCGACACATCCAGCCACCACGGCACATGATGGTGACAGCGCATTGCTGTGGCTTTGAAGCACACTGGGGAGGGCAGTAAATTCGTAATTTTTTTCATAAAATCTTCAAAATTTTTGACAAATTTTATAAGAATTTTTTAAATTGTTCTATAATTTTTTTTTAATTTTTCAATAATTTTTTTTATATTTTTCAATGAAATTTTTCAAATTTTTTGACATTTAAATTTTTGGTGTACATGTATTTGGCCAGTTGTTTCCCCCTCGGGAAAATCACAAGACGACTAAAGGACCAAGGTCAGTCAGGTAAGGGTGCAGGGGTTTTTGGTGAGTGGGTGTGTGTGGTGACAGTTTTCCATACGCCGCCTTTGACGGTCGATCGTTTGATGTACTGTACGTACCTGAGGGCGACTTTGCCATAGGCCAAGGTAAGGGACTGAAGGCAGTGAAAATAAAGTAGCCAAGGACTGAGAATCCAGGCCGTGTAGGCTGGCAAGGCTTCCTGAGGCGTTACACTGGGGGAGGGGTGGGGGTGCTGCTCCTTGGTCAACAAACCATGTCGCCCGCTGAGGGAGGGAGGGCACCCACGGAGCACCTGCGCCCCCCCCCCCCCAACCGCCCCAGGGCGCCAGACGCGTGCGTTTCGTCGCTGATACCAAGAGGCTGGGGAGTCGCACCCACCGGCAGCAAGGCGCTTTGTGGCGAGGGCCAACCCGTCGATGTACAGTGGGCCAGAAGACCGGAGGCGGACAGAACTCTACACGCGTCTTGAGTTCCAGAGTCGCTAAATGGGACTCGAACCAAACGTGTGGCCCCGCCAATGGATTGCTCTCCGAGCGGCGAGAGACGAGGAATTTTTACAGTGGTGTCCCTCACGCACATTAAGTACACTCGAAAGTGAAAGTTTTAAAAAAAAACAATAAGAAGCAGAGAACAAAAGTGCAATTAATTATCTGTGGAAGGCGGGTGTGCGCGCGGCTCGGCGCTGTGTGCCCTACACCGTACACCTTGCCGCGCTCCAACTACCAAACTTGCTTCGTAACAGTTCGCACCGCAAGGCACGCAATCTGATGGCTCCCAAACAGTACGTGCGGGCGGGCGGGAGGACGGGACAAAAGACGGCTGCGACAAATTAGGGAAATGGCACTGCCAAATGGCGATGCGAGGTTCAAGGCGACGACGAGTGGTGCGCGCTCCACTTGACCTGGGCCGTGAAGGCCAACAGCCGGACAGCGAGGCAAAAAGCAACAACAACAACAACAACAAAAATGGCATTTTACGTTGTCTTTACGGACCGCTTGGCATGTAGTCTGTGCCCGACGGCGGCGGGGCCGCGCCTCGCCGCAAGTCGGACACGCCACAAACACTCTCATCTGTATGGAAATTTAATCAATTTCAATATGGATGGAATCGTGGACAAGCCCGCTCACAGGCCGCTGTGTCTTGCACAGTGTCCTCAAGGGCTCAGGGCACAGGGCTCTCTCCCGCCGCGCGCCCCGTGCAGTTCGTCCTGTCGCGACTGATACAGCAGCGCCGGCAAAAAGAAAAATTGTGCTAAAAATTCCATCTCGCCTGGAATCGAACCTTGGTCTCCGATTTCGAATGCGAGTACCCTGACCGCGTGGCTGACGTTACGGCACTACGAATCATGTGGGCGCTTAGAGTTGGGCGACCCCTGGGGCCGCACGTGCTTTACGCTTCGGGAGCATTGAGAGTGAGAGAGAGAGAGAGAGAGAGAGAGAGAGAGAGAGAGAGAGAGAGAGAGAGAGAGAGAGAGAGAGAGAGAGAGATGGGGGAATGGAGGCGGGAGGGAGGAGGGAGGGGGGCAGGACCGTGAGAGGGTTAAGTGGGCGACCTCGGCCACGCGGTCATTTGCATGTCGGCGTCACCCACGTCCTGTTCAGGAATCTGCCCCAAGGCGTCCTGAGGGCCCGGGTCTGAGCGGGCCACGCCGGTCGACATCTTGCACGGGACACCGATCATTCATAAACCCCCCTCCCCAACTCTCAAGGCCCGAGGCGTCAGGTAATCTGGAGCGACGCGATTAGCTGTTAATTAAAAGCACGCTCGGAAATCGGTGCGTCGGGCACATTGTAAACAGATGCAAATATGAGGCCGTTTTATCCCCATCCGGGTGATAAGCGGCGTGTTTCATAGCGGGTCGGGTCACCGCCCCGCGACCGCAGCGAGCGGGGCACAAAGTATAAATTAATAAACGTTTATTGGATTTTCGGACGATTTCGACGCGCGAGCGTGAGATTCGTCAAAGGGAGTGGTCGTGTGTGCAGGGCGCGCCAGATGCATTCCAACCGTTTCGGTTGTACCCTCTCTGCCGAACCGAACTGGGGCAGGGCCGAGCCGAGCCGAGCCGAGCCGAGCCGAGCCGAGCCGAGCCGAGCCGAGCCGAGCCGAGCCGAGCCGAGCCGAGCCGAGCCGAGCCGAGCCGAGCCGAGCCGAGCCGAGCCGAGCCGAGCCGAGCCGAGCCGAGCCGACCCGAGCCGAGCCGAGCCGAGCCGAGCCGAGCCGAGCCGAGCCGAGCCGAGCCGAGCCGAGCCCGGCAGAGAGCCGCTTCGGCCCATAACAGAGGCGAGCATGCAAAAGTTAGATGAGATTTGTTAAGCGGATGTGCGAGGCCGAAGCCAAACAGGTTCCCAACTCAGATTGTAGGTGTGGTCTGGTCACCGGGTCGTCCCGGAAGGTGGGAAAGGGGGGGGGGGGGTGCACTGGGTGGAGGGAGCATCGCCACTCGTAAACCCGAACACATTGTTCGGCATGGAAGCACACACGACGCAGGAACACACAGCGTGGAATCTTTCACACATGTGTTACCTTTGTGGCAAACGCCACACTTGCCTCTCTCGATTGGAGGGGTGCTTACCTCATTATATGGTGTCAATGATTTTCCATGCTGTTTTATTAGAGCATAAAAAATTGCGGTAGAGAAAAATAAAAATTTTGAAAAAAGGACCCTGAAAAAAAAAGGAGCTTTACGGGGAAGATGAACTCAAGAAACCTGATACAATCTCCCTCCAGCCAGCACGGCGCGTGGCCCCGTGGCGGGCCCGCGGCGCGTTGCCACACAGTTGCATCCCCTAGGCCCACGGGGGCCTAAGTGCAGTCCCGGAAATAACGCAGATACGGCCTTTGGTGCCCCGTGAGGAGCCGGCAGGGGCTGGAGGAGGGGGAGGGGAGGGGGTCGGCGCGGCACTCCTGTTTAAACACAGATAAGCAGGTAGTGGAGACACGGCAGGGCCAGCAAATGGGCGGGAAAGAGATAGATTGGCTGATAAATTGAGGTGGGGCTCTCTTTGGAAGGAGAGGGACCCCCCCCCCCTCCCCTTACCAACACCGCCTCCGCCACCAGTGCCACTCCGCGGCAAAGGAGTCTGGAAAAGCCGGGAAAGCAACGGCAGAGCCGCCGCCGAGCTTTGTGGCGGCATCGAATTATTTCTTTTGTTTTCTCGTTTGTTTAATTCTTTTTCCGTCCCCCTTTTTTCGGCGGAGTGCCGTTGGCGGGCGGCGGGTTGACTTCTTGTTAGGAACAGGTGAAGCGGCCACAATGGCCGTGCGGTCCAGCGGCGCCAAATCCGGTGGAACGAGGACATTATTAGAGTTTCGCGCCACTTTGACGGTGAGGCGGGCCACGCCGCCACACGCCTTGCACTGGGCTGCCATTTTAAAGACTATCAACTGTTAGTGACAATTTCCCATACTCTCCGAGTATGAGAAAGTATCCAACCAGAATCATCAATTACAATGGCTTCACTGTGAAAGCAGTGTTGGACATTTTAATTTTGTTTACATCAAAACTGTCAATTTTATTTATATTTTAACCGTGCCGCGGAACGGTGACGGGACACTGATTGATTCGTTTTTCGTCGGCGGCCAGTCATCGCCAACAATATCACGCTGAACTCTTGTGAAAACCGTTTGAGGTTAACCAAGACACAGCAGGCAGCAGGCAGAAGCTTTTTTGTTTGTTTACCTTGTGTATTGGATATTATTGGATTCCACAACAAGCAGCTTCCTCGTTCCAATACTTCATAGGTAAGGGCATGTATATTTAAGCTAATTGAAAGAAAAAAAAAAACAGTATTTAAAACAACTTTAAAAAACTACGATTTGAGAGTTTCCCTCACGTAACTTTGCCCACCCACCAATGAACAGGCCTATTTGTACAGAAGCCTGGTTGGAATCTGTTTGTTGTGCAAATCGAACAGAGTGTCGATTCTAGTATGAATTCACACACTGCTTTGATTTGGTTCTTAATATGGAACATACTTTGGCATTCTAACGGAGTGCTCAATCCAATCCTGCAGGAAGCCTGCGGTTGGACAAACTGTGACCTACGCTTCCAAGCGTAAACTACAGTTCTCTCCGTATGCAAGTGTGGCATAGGTGTGGTTTGCGCTTCCAAGTGTGGAACAATTTGATTCGCTCCTAACAGTGAGTACCTGACCCACTCAGCATTGTTCTCCAGTTGATGCAGGGAGTTGGCGCATTGAATTCCCCTCCGTTTCCTTGTTATTGTGAGTGTAGGGCCGCGCTCCTCGTTGCGTGCTGCGGGCGCGCCGTAACGCGATCCCCGCGGACCACTTGCCCACGCAATAAAGTGCCCCCTCCCCCCCTCCTCTCACCTGCCAGCACGGCACTGCCACCGAATGGTGAATTTTGGAAAGGTGAGTTCAATTAACTAATCACTTTGGACTCTCAGTGACAAAATTGATGCCGTAATACGCTTGTAATGCCGCCTAGCCTGTACACGATTCCTCGGCGTGCATGCCCCCTCCGCAGTCTCCCTCCACAGCGCCCCCTCCGCGGCACACAGCTGCTGCTGTCTCTTCTCTCCGATGACTTGTAAAGCAGCTTATGCAGATGCCAGCCTGTGAGGATGTCGGCTCGCATCGGCTGAGTTGCAAAGTTGTGTCACTCAAGGAAGGCGGCGCGTGTAATATGTATGGCTGAGCGTGTAAACACCGGCCGCTGTTTGGAAGCCGGCATCCGTCTGGCCCGGGTTCGAACACTGCTGGCCCCTGCTCGCTTTTTGTTGCGGGGTGCGCGGATCATTCTGAGAATATGCGCCGTTGACAACGACCAACAATCAAATTTACGTCTCTCGCTGATTTCAGCACTTATAATCAAGTATCAAACTTTGTTTTTTCCCCCTATTTCATGGGAACATTTTTACGCGTGACACTGAAAGCATGCACCGGGCCTTACATCGAATGGGAACAGTGGCAAACGGCGCGCTCCTTGGGTCTTATTTCTGTTCGTCCTTGTCACGTCCTGTGGGCCACAAGGGAGGACGAGGGCTCTGTCTCTCTTTGCCGCGCGCGCGCACACACACACACACACTCACACACGGCCAATAGCTGCTTCCCGCTTGGGGTAGCGCCGCCACACGCCACTGTGCAGCGAAGGGCAGCCCGCCGCGCAGCCGCTCACTTGAGCATGCGGGTGGCCCGCCCGCCCGCCCGCCCGCCCGCCCGACCCCCTGCGGTGCCATGGTGCCGGCGGAGCCGCGAACATCCGCACGCGACAGTGAAGGACACGTTCGGGACGCAGGGACGACGATCTAATGGAACCGCGCGTCTAGAGGTGTCGTTACCCACAAAAAAAAAAAAAAAAAAAAAAAAAAGCTACCTTTTTTCATCTTATACACCTCGCTGTTCGAAGCAGCACCATCGGCAAAATCGACGCGGCTTGTTTACACATTACATACCCCCACCCCCTTTACGTTACACACACGCTCACACACACAAGCGTCCACACACAAACTCACACGCACAGGCAACTCTTTTCGGAAGCGGACAATCTTGTGACCGTCAAAGCGCGAAACTCGAGTAAATTCATTGAACTTTGGCGGCGGCGTTGCAAACCGCGGCGGCGGCGCGGAAGTCCCCCCCCCCCTTTTTCCTCGAAGCGGAAAAGAGGGGGGGGGTGGCTGGCCCAGTTGGCTGAAAAGGGCGCCAGGGACACATAAAGCTGCGTTTGTCGTCAAACATTCATACTGCGTCATCACCATACGGCGCCGCCCCGCCCCGCCCCGCCACTCCTCGGTATGCGCTCCCAAGTTGCTGAGCGTGGCTGTCGCCAGCTTTTCGGCGCTTACAGCCGCCTGGGCCCGCTGTAAAAAGAGACGGGTAGAGAGGGGGGAGGGGGGTCACCAGACTGCTGCTGTTGTTTTTAGTCGCTTTCTTACGAGCGGCGTTCCGCGTTGGCGCGATGGGGATGGCAGAGGAGGAGGGGGGAGGGGTTAGGTACACACTTGGTCGGGGCCTAAATCATTTCAGGGAGGCAGCCCTTGGAAGGGGCCGGCCGGCCGGGCTGCGGATTTCCAGTGGAGCGCCGAGGAAGGAGGAGCGGAGCTGCCCAGGTGAAGTAGGCAGCAAATTCCGGCGATGCATCAGTGTCGAAAAAGAAAGGGATAAGTCGGGCTGCGGCCGCCGCGGTCGGGCAGCGCGGCCCATACACTGGCAGGATCAGTCTTTTAAAAGTGTCCACATAACCGAAGCTCGTCGCGATTTAGTCCAAAACCGCTGCCAAATTTTCGAACATGTGCAGCTGTGTTCACCTGTATTTTGTCATGTAAAACCAGGACGCCGAGTCATTGAACCCTGACTGACTGGCCCATCGTCTGGAGACGGGAGGAGCCGCGAAGCGAGCCGAGCAGGAGGCAGGCAGCCCCTCGCTGATTTGGAGGGCCGCTGCTACGCGCTGCTACGCGCTGCTACCACCATCTCATCTCCCTCGCGGCCCTGCCCGGCCCCGCCCGGCCCTGCCGCTTCGGCTCGGTCCGCTTTCGAGTGTCATCCACTTGCCGTTCCGCGGGGCTACACTCGTCTTAGATCCCTCACAGTGGGCCAGAAGACCGGTGGAGGCGGTCCGAATCCCGGGCGGGGTTCCAGCTCCAGATTCGCTAAACTGGACTGGAACGGAACGTGTGACTCCACCAATGGATTGCTCTCCGGGAGGCGCTGGTGGGGTCACATCGTTCGGTTCGAGTCCAAGTTAGCGACTCTAGTAGAGCTCAAAACGCGTCGAGAGTTTTGACCGCCTGCGCCGGTCGTCTGTCCCACTGTGCCCCTAAAACCCTCTTGGCGCGCCTCGGCGACGTCTGATTCCAGGGCCGATCCGGCGAGCCGAAGGGCCGAAGGCAGCCCGACTTACAGAGTCGGAAGCACGACAAGTTCCGCATCGATAACTTGAGGACGGCCGTCGTCGGGGCTCGGCCGCCGGGACGCCGCCGGGACGGAGTGGCGGCGGCCGCCGGGCGCGGCGCAGCGGCATTTGCATCACAAAACGACCCAAACAATCCGCTTGCTGCTTCGGCAGCCCGGCGACCCCGGTGCGGAGGATGGCGTTCCAATGTTGCGATGTACAGAGCAGTGCTGCGGCCGCGGGCAAATAGTCCATCTACGCGTGTCGACAGGGTCGCCATGTCACAGCCTGCTCGCCGGGCAATACCTGGGCAGTGGACACGAGGAGGTTGGCACCCCTTTCGACTCTGGTGGGAATTTTGGCGTGCTTATGTGGCAGCGCTGCTGTGCGCCCGAGTGGAAACATCCTCGATACCCAAGATGCTCAGCCTCACCCCACACAGTTTTTGAGCACGGCCGAGGCCAATTACTAACACAATTTCACGGTCGGCCGGGTTTAGCGTCGGGGCGGACGGCTCGGGGTTTGGGTCGGAAGTTAACGGGTTTGGGGACGCCGGACTCGAGTCCCTACCTCTCTGATGGTGATTAGTGGCTCTCAAGGACATGCAGATCGCCGAGCCGAAGGTCGGACGCGAGGGCGATCAGGGCGTACCCTCCGAGATTCGGGGGCCCGAATAAAAGGCTTGTCCCGGCTGGGACTCGAAGCCTCGCCTCCGCGATGCTGCTGTCACCACGCTGGACTGCTCCGCGAGAGAAACGCTTTCGATAAAAAAGTTACTACTTGGCTCGAGACGACCTGTTTCCAAAGCAACGTTTTGCGTCCGGAAATAAATTCCTTACCACCTGAGAACGTGCATCTTTCTCGACAGGGCGAGGCCGCCGTGCCGTGCACTGGTCCTTGTTCCCGCTCCGCCCGTAAGTTTATTGCCAAATTACTGCCGCTGGAGGACAACTCTGCTCCGGAGACAACAGCGCCACACGCTGAGACGAACGAGGAAGAGAAACTCCCGCGGGGAGGACCGCCGAGACCGAAGCGCGCAGCGGAGCGTGAGAGAGGGGAGCCGCGCTAGCCGCGCTAGCCGCGCTCGCCGAGCCTTGGGCATGAGTTGCCGGCGTCAAGCACCGCCCCCTTGATGTGTGAAAATCAGTTGGTCCCGCCGCGCCCCGCCCGGCCGCCCCGCGCGCGCTGAGTGGGGAAGGCGGGGGCGGCGGGGGCGGCGGGGGCGGCGGGGGCGGCGCGCGGCGCTCTACTGACTGCCCCCAGGGGACGGGGCAGGCAGCCCCCCGGCCCCATGCATCACCTGTACCCCGTTAACCTCAAACTATCGGTGGCCGGCCGGGTGAGGCTGGCCGGGGCGCGCGCCGCCCGCCCGCTGACCGGCGATTTGCTCGTCCTGTTCCGGCCGCACCGTGCCGCTGGTTTGTTCGGAGTTGTTGGTGCTTTATAGCGGGGCGGGCCCCCGCCGCCCCAGCGGACTAACGGACGCGCCGTGGCACAGTGGGCCGGAAGACCCTGGAGTCGGCCAGAATTCTAACCGCGTTTCGAGCTCCAGAGTCGCTAGATGGGACTCGAATCGAACGTGTGACCCCACCAATGGATTGCTCTCCGAACGAGGAATCCATTGGTGGGGTCACACGTTCGATTCGAGTCCCATCTAGCGACTCTGGGGCTCAGAACGTGTCCAGGACTTTGGCCGCCCCAACGGTCTTCTGGCCCACTGTGCCGTGGCCGCCCCGAACGCGGTCGGGCAACCGTCATGCAAAAGGAATGAGCCTGCCGATGCCCCCCGCTGCGGCCATAAGTCTGAAGCGCGCCGAGTCGCGCGACGGGCAAATTTTTTTGGCGGGCGAATGCCGTGGGGCTAGTGCGCGTTGTAGAGCAAGTCCAACCAAGCGACTGCGAATAACTCATCTCATTTACGCTACTGAACAGGCTTGAGTTTCCGTACTCCTTTCCGTCGCCTCGTCGCTCCGTCTCTATCCCGAGGCGTCTCGCAGGAGTGCGAGAGAGAGACAACGGCAAAACGATGCGCAGAATCAGACTACGGGCTCATGCGTCCGAAGCAAAGCCGCCGCGTAATCCGAGCGAAACAGCCAGCCAACAGCCAGCCAGGCAGGCGGGATCCACTTTGAAGTCGCGTAGCGACAGTCAGCCGCCAGCCAGCCAGCCAGCCGCCAGCCAGCCGCCAGCCAGCCAGCCAGCCAGCCAGCCAGCCAGCCGCCAGCCAGCCGCCAGCCAGCCGCCAGCCAGCCAGCCGCCAGCCAGCCTCGCCGGGCGGACTACACCCTATGGCAGCCGACATTCCGGCATTTGTCATATTTCCAAAACAAACATCAGCAGATGGCCCTCCATTGTCATTCGTCCAATTAGGGTGGCGCCATCCTTGCTTTGATGTCAGCGCGCTGCAGGGAGGGAGGCGGGGTTGGGGGGAGACGGCCCGGATCGAGGAGTGGCGCGGCAGCGCGGTCAAAGGCGCGCAGGTACTGACTCCGAGAGTCATCGCCCTGTCTCTCTCGCTCCCGGACGGGGCGCCCCTGGAGTGCGAGCGAGACAGAGCGACGTCCTTTGGCGCCGCCAGACCGGCTTGAATGGCTGCTCTTCGGACGGGGCCGATACCACTCGCAAAGTAATTGGCGATCGGGCCCTGCTTGCAGAGCCAGCCGAGGAGGCCGTTTCTGAGGTAATGGTGCTGATAACGGAAGGGGGTAGTCCTAAGGACTCGGGTAGGCAAGGTTAGGTACTCCGGTTGCCTGGTGTGCACCTCGGTGTGCACGGCTCGCTGTGCCGTCCGCCATCTTGGAAGAAGACCCTGCGCCATTGGCTGGCCGTTCCTCGTGGAGGAAGGAGGAGTGGCGACGCGTTTATGATTAAGGAACACAATTTAAGTGAGAATCTCCGCACAGAGGGGTGGGGGAGCAGAAATTGGTGACGGCGTCAAGAGGGTTAGGGAAGGGGTCCGGAGCCAATCTGAATGAGGACGCGGTGCCCAGCCACTCTGGTCGTCATCCTGAGAGGATGCCAACCACTTCCCCGCCGACCCCCTCCCTCCGCGCCGAGGCGTGATAAGGCATTACAAGACGCGCGATATTTACTCGTGATGGTCTGGACCGAGTAATGAGTTTACACAGCGTGGATATGACGGCAGCGCCACCTGCTGGTGGAACCGCGCGGCAGTCAAATGGGGCGCGCCGCCTAACCTCTCTCAGAAAAACATTTCATTAGATCACTCCGTCGATTACATTAAATAAGGGCAAAAAAATATTTTTAATCAAATCTAAATTTAAAGTCGTTGATGTCAATTTAGGTGACACGCAATCATGCGTCGCCGGGAGTCACTGGGAGTGTTACGGATTTAGCAGTGGTTGGTATAACTGTTGTCTTAGTCGAACTAACTCTAGTTGTGGTCTTCTGCTTTGACTTATAGCCAAATGTCAACAAGCCTCTTTTTTTTTTTTTTTTTTAAAAAAAAGAAAATTGTCACAGCCGTGCCTTTGATTTGCCCTCGCCCTCCGACTTGGTCCTAAACTCTCCCTCTCCCCCCCCCCTCCTCCTCCCAGGCCTTCCTTAGGGCGGGTGCTTTGGCAACCGCTCCATGATTCCGCGTGCGTTCGCAACCCTGTCGCCCCGCCCCGCCCCGCCCCGCCCCGCCCCGCCCCGCCCCGCCCCTGACGTATCGG
Organism: Stenchaetothrips biformis; assembly: GCA_030522485.1. Classification (NCBI taxonomy): domain Eukaryota; kingdom Metazoa; phylum Arthropoda; class Insecta; order Thysanoptera; family Thripidae; genus Stenchaetothrips; species Stenchaetothrips biformis. The sequence continues at coordinate 4,764,836 of CM060100.1, forward strand.
CGGGACTAATTGAGGGTAGCGTGTCTGCTACGTGCCGCTCCTGCGGGGCGTCCCGGGCCAGTGCGGGCGCGGCGGGGGACAAACTAGCTGGCGTGCCATTCAACCGGCGTCCCGCCGCCGCCCCCGATAAATTCGACGAATTGGATGAATTCGACGCGGTGAGCGACGACTGCTACTTTGTTTGCGGCGCCGCAAAACTCCCCCTACTTTTCTTCGTCCTTGAATTTCTGATCAAGTTTTTTTTTTGAAATTTCATTGACCTTCTCCCTGTTTGAGGCGGAAAGGTCCATTGTCGAACCTACGAGCCACTTGTGCCAACGACACACATCTGCTCGTAAAAAAAAAAATTAGGTTCGAACTAGGGCAAGCGCCGGTCGAAAAAAAAATTTAAAAAAAAATATGTAAAATGACAGTGAAGGGGTTTTGGTGGGCGCGTCTGAATCTCTCACGGCCCAGCGGTCGGCGTGGGGAGGAAGGCGGGATGAAGTGTGCCATGGTGATGGAGGGCAGGGCGATGTAGCGCTGAGCGCGGGATTTAAGGCGGAGCGGGCTGGGCGGGCCGGGCCCACCAGGGCGAAAGTGTAGCAAAGGTGCAAAAGGCCCTCGCCCCGCCCCGCCCCGCCCCGCCCCGCCCCGCCCCGCCCCGCCCCGCCCCGCCGCCGCCTGGTGGAGTCGAGTGAAGTGGCTGAGGCTGCGAAGCCGGTAAAGCGGCGTAGGAGCGTGGCGGAGCGGCGAGAATCTGAGCCGAGTGCCTTCTCGCTATATCTTCTCTCTCTCTCTCTCTCTCTCTCTCTCTCTCTCTCTCTCTCTCTCTCTCTCTCTCTCTCTCTCTCTCTCTCTCTCTCTCTCTCTCTCTCTCTCTGCGCGCGCCACTCGACGAGTATCAGGCAAACCTTTCATCCCACTGTGCGGTTTTCCTGCCGCCTTTTCGCTCGCGATCGCGATCCAGGGAGGGTTGGCCAACTTCACCGAAATTACCACTTCAGGTGGGACCCGCGATCGACGGCGCCATGCAGGAAGTCACTTGATTTTGAGAGATATCGTTTTTAATTTTTTCAACACCCTCATCCCCAATACTTGGTAGAAAATGTGTATTTAAAAAAAATAAAAATTAATATGCTAAGCGGTGTCTTCTGAAAATATGTCTAGTTTCTCTCAAATTGGCACTCGGTTCAGCCAAGCCTCGCGCGAATCCAGGCAGGGCAAGCCGGCTGAAAACAAAGGCAATGCAAGCCGGCCGAATGCAAATGACTCATTCAGAAGCCATCCCATTCCAACTGAACGTCTATGAAGCGATCGTCCACGTCGCGGGGCGGGGCGGGGCGGGGCGGGGCGGGGCGGGGCGGGGCGCAGCCTTCAGCTTTTCGGGTTTCCGTAATGGCCCCCGTGACATAGGCAACCTGCCGTCGTCCTCATGCATACAAAGCGCCATTCACCGGCTGGGCCGGCACCGTGGGCCGGCGTGGCTGGGCCGTCGCGGTTCGAATCCCCCCGCCCCCTCTCAGGCCATTCCTCCTCCCAGGAAACCCCTTTTCTTTTATTCGGCTCCTTCGCGGAGCCTGCTGCCGGCCCTGGGCGGGCCCTGGGCGGGCCCTGGGCGGGCCCTAGGCGGACCCTGGGCCCCAGGCCCTGCAGGGTGTAGGGCGTGTAGCCGGGCGCCACAATTTACAGCCCGCTGTCGCTTCAAGGGGTTATAACGAGAAGACCCGGGGTTGTGGTCGGGGTAAAGTACCGAGGGAACGTCGAGTGCGCGGTAAAGGAAGGCCGTCCTTTATTTTATTTTCGACTAATCTTGATATGCCCCCCTCTTTTCTTCTTGGAATTGTTTCCACGCCCAAAATATAAAGTTTGTATGCAAAAGGACTTACTACTTCTCTCTCTTCTCCTTCTCCCTCCACTCTGCCGCGGCGGCGTTCGAACGGGTATGCAGCGCATAAACACCCCAAGGTAGGGAAAGAGCTGCCCCCTTCCCTTTTTTCTCTCTCCCCAAAGAGAGCCAATTTCCTTGGCCTGCACGCGACGCTGTGCGACGCTGTGCGACGCTGCACGATGGTCCGCGCGATATTTCTCGTTGTAATTACTTCTCGCTGCGAATAGTTCGTTACGGGAAGCGCTGCGCCTGCCGGCCTGCCGTGCCTCCGCGAGATCTGGATTTACGATAATTGTATCCTTGCATCCTCGGGTCCTTGGCTTTCTTTGCGCGTCGCGACGCTCGCCTCGGCGCCGCTGGCTTTGCTTGGCGCCCGCGGTGCCGGCGGTGGGCAGCGCGCCGACGCGCGTGTGTGGCGGCTCTGCCTAACCGCGGCGTCGCAGGCGCTACCTGCCCGCTGAAATTTTGAAACTACTCTTTTTGGCCCGGGTGAGGGCTTCTTGCGTCCGTCCGTCCGTCCGTCCGTCCGTCCGTCCGTTTGTCTCCTTTCTCCGTCCTCAGCACCGTCTCAGGGGAGAAATCCGCGGCCATGGGATGTGTGTGTGTGTGTGTGTGTGTGTGCGTGTGCGTGTGGGGGTCCTGTCGCCCAAGCCGCGCCATTTCATACGTGTAAGAGTTCCCTCCTCCACCTGCGCCCCCGAGCCGTTGAAGAGCCGAAAGGAAAGAAAGGCCAGCGGGCCGGCCGCGCGGGGTCCGCGGGGGCCGTGGGGGTCGCGGGAAGACCGCCAACAGGCGGGGCCGGCCTTGTGAGACTGTGTCCCACAAAAATAATTGTCCTTCCCCGCTTTTCCCTGTACACACACACACACAGGCGCACACTCACACAGACGCACACGCACACTCGCAAACAGCACTAGTAGGCCCTGTTGTCCGGAGAACAAAGCGAGATCCGCGGCGCTGCGACGCTCACCATGCCGCCCACGTGTGCCCACCGCTCTGTCCGTCTGCCTGTCGGCCTGTCTGTCTGTCCGTCCTGGTGTGTGTGTGTGTTTTTCCAAGAACCCGCCGCGGCGCCGTACAAACCTGGCATGCCGGCGAATATAGACAAGGTGTTTTCTTTGAGGTGCGTCGTGGCGCCGCCGCCGCCGCCGCCGCCACGGCGCAGCGATGCTGAGGCTGCCCGAAGCCGAGCCGAAGCCACGCCGGAAAAATAAATTATTGTCGTCCAACTTTGTTATCTCCCGGTTTAAGTTCCGTCGTCGGCGTGGTGCCCTGTGTGTCCCGGGGCGGGGCGGGGCGGGGCGGGGCGGGGCGGGGCGGGGCGGGGCGGGGCGGGGCGGGGCGGGGCGGGGCGGGGCGGGGGGGGGCGGGGCGGGGCGGGGCGGGGCGGGGCGGGGCGGGGCGGGGCGGGGCGGGGCGGGGCGGGGCGGGAGCAGCCCCAGCTGGACGACATTCCCTGCCGCCCCGCCACCTCCAACCACACCCCCATCCATCGGCCCGTCTCCCTCGCTCCCATACGGGCCAACCCCATGAGTGCGAGAGAGAAACGACCTCTGCCCGCCCAGTCCCCCGACGGCCCGACCAGCCTCAGCTGGCCCACGCGCCCCCTCCCCCCACTCTCCCCCCCCCCACATCCCCTCCCCCACTCTCCCACCCCCACATCCCCTCCCCCCGACCTGAACCTGCCCCCGAAATTGGAATAAGACGAGGCAGATTCGCTGGTTATGCGCACGGAGACTGCATGGCAAGACGCAGCCTGCCTCCGATCGGACACTTCGGTAACACGTTGGACTCCGGGCGATAAATAACCCCACTGTGCACTGCCCGACCGGCATACTTTACCCCTCTTTGACGGAGCGTCGGCCTCGAAGTTCAGTCGTCGGTGAGAGAGAGAGAGAGAGAGAGAGAGAGAGAGAGAGAGAGAGAGAGAGAGAGAGAGAGAGAGAGAGAGAGAGAGAGAGAGAGAGAGAGACTGACTGGCGGGGTCGGGATGTTAACGCCGTGTGAGGCACTCTGACGGGCGAACCACTCAGGCAAGGTCAAACGCGCGAGTAAAGTTCCCTCTATACATCCATAAAGCGCCGCCCAGCTTCCATATAAAAAGGAGAGGGCTTTACGGCGTTATTATTCCCTGTAGGTGGCAGCGCTGCCGGACAGCAGCGCGACGAGTCGGCTGTAAACAAATGACGGCCGAAGCACGGCCCGACGCCTCTGCGAATGGTCAGTCAGACGGGGCGGATGGCGGGCGGCAACTCGTTGGCTTCAGGATGCCCGGTCCATTCACGCACCGAACGAACTCGTCGGTGCGTCCTTGGAGGTTGTCACAATTTCTATCTGCATCATGTATTTTTTAATTTTTTTTTGTTTTGGAAATGGACGACGATCGAGTTTTACAGCGTTGACAAATTGGCGCGCGACTCTGGTGGCCGCTCATCCGGCACTTACACTGTAATGTCCGCGTCGGAATTCGCGCGCGCTGCCGTCGCCCGACGTGATGGACCTCGTCGACCTCGTTCGGCCGACGCGCCCATCGAATATCGCGCCCCGCCACGCCGCCACGCCGCCACGCCCCTATCGCCGCTCCGCACAACAAGACACCTCGCAGCGAGGACCACTTTACTGCCCGGCCCTAAAGAGTTTACGTCCTGGCCGCGGCCCTGCCTGCCGCGCGGTGTGTTGACGGCGAAGGCAGGCACCACCGCCGCGCCACGGCCCACGCCAAGGTGAGGGAGACAGGCCTCGGCCAGCCACAGACCGAACGAAGGAGATGGAGTCTTTAAGTTCAAACCTCACGTCATCTTTCCTCCCCTTCTTCATCCTCTCGTCTAATCATCAAATAACTTTTATTCAAGACATTTTAATCGGGCATTAACTCGAGGATGCGGATAAAACGTAGGTCATTTTGCACCTCAGAGATCCGAAGGACCAATTATTCACAACCCTCAAATATTTGTGTCCAGAAGACACCCCCACCCATCCGAATGGCGCGGAGTAACGTCATGGATGGGGTGTCGCCGGCCGCGCAGGGAGTATCGCCAGCAGAGTAGACACGCCTTGCCGCGTCTCTGAATCAGCAGCCGATGGCGCCGGGGCGGGGAATATCGCCGAGGGTTGAGATACACCCCCAACGGCATGGGATTCGCGTGGGGTATCGCCAGGCTCGTTTGTCCCAATGTTTGGCGCAGGGTATCGCCGGCGCGACGGGATCATTTCCGGCAGATGTCGCCAGCGTCCTGATGAAGCGAAGTGAGTCCGTACTCGCGAGTGACCGCTCGCCGCCACAGAGCTTGGATTTCCGCGCCCAAAAGATAGCTTCCGCCTTCGTTGCAATCTTCCTCGCAATCAGTGTCGCCACGTAAGCAGGAAAATAGTTTCTCCCGCTATGAATGTAGAAAGAGTTGCCAACCTCAGCCAGTCCACTAGTAAACTTCTCGATAGCGAAGCCCATATACTGCCTAATAGGCAGGCTGATGTTGGCAGCCCTTGCTGCATCGTGTTGTTGCCTACTGAACTCTGGGTACGGAAGGGGCTGGTCCGGTCAGTCACCCAGTAGTGCGACGGCGCGTTACGACGCCTTCATCGCCCAGTGCGTAAAGCCTTTACTGTGCGAGGCGAGATTCCGCGCCACTGCTACACTGCGAGAGACAACGGCAAGGCGGCAGTGCTGCCACAGCTCAAGATTAGCGTCGAAAGTGTTGCCAACCTCTGCCGACACGGAAATGTATACGTGTGTGTATTATTGTTGTGATATTATTATTTTTTTTCTTCATCTGGAGCAGAGTTGTGTGTGCCTGCCCGTTGCCGGGGTGATTTCGCCCCGGTATAACTGCCCCTCCTTATGGACTTCCCTTGGCCGGCGTGGTCGTTGCGGCGCCATCAAGTCGCCGTTGTCGCCCTGATGGCTCCGACAGCCCGGATGCTGGGCTTCTCGGACACCGACTCCAGGCCGCTGTGCCCAGTGTGCGCGTCCGCTCGTCGTGGCGCCAAATAACTCCTCACGATAATCACAATCAGCTTTTATTCAACCAAAAATGTTACATGAAATGATACATAAATACGTACGCTGAACTGAAACTTGATCAATTTTCAGAGATCTCTCACAAAGGTGGATGACACACCTGCTCTCCCGCGAACGGACCTACGCAATGCAGTGCAGCGCGTTGCTGAGCAGCTGGCGTTACTATGGCGACCTAACCTACACTGAGACCCTTGAGGTGTTTGCAAATATAAACAAATCTAGCCACCCAGTGCCTCTTTTTCCAGCATGATAAGCATGCAATAAACACGTTTCCAAAAGGTACGTCTTCAATCATAAAATATACAATATTCCGTAAGTACCCATCCTAATTTTCTCATCGAAAATAAAACGCACAGCCTAAATAGCTTTATACTCAGTTCACTTTTTGCGGTTGACACAAACTTTTACGACCAAGGTCGTAGACTTAAGCTAACCGTAGTACTTTCCGAGCACTGCTTTTCCCTATTCGTTTTCAAAATAATAATACTTTATAGAGCCTTGTGGGGGCAAGCACACATAGAAACTAGGTGATTCAAACAGGACAGAAAAGGAACACGAGTCTCGTGGTCGGGAAATTGGATTCGAGCAAATCAAAAAATGAAAAGGGGAGCAGAGATTCGTGGAACGCAGTAAGAGGAGGGGGCGGGAGAACGAGAGTGGGAGGTGGGGACGCTCCAAGCGACAGGTAGGTGGAGGGGGTGGCTTGGCACAGCTGGCACGCGGTGCCTGATCGCGGCGATAGAACTAGCGGTCTCATCTCCATGGCAAAATATGCAAAATCACGTCCAACGCCATAAACGCATCCTCAGCGGGTTCTGCGCGAGGCTCGGCGAGGAGACGGGGCCGCCGACCGACTGCCAACCACGGCCAAAAAAAAAAAGGCGAAAAGGGAATATTGGAAACAATACAACACTCAACAATTGGCACGAATTTGCAACAGCTAGCGCGAGGATTAGTTAGATGTAAATGCTACATGCTGCAGAATATTATGTCTAAAAACCAAAAAATGCGATTAAGTGTTACACGCGTTACACGTTGACAAATGTCGCTTTCCTCATCTTGTACAATTTTATACATATAACCTGTACACGAATTTATTTAACCGTCATTCAGCAAGTTGGGCAAGAGAACGCTCGCTCTGTGCGTCCATGTCCCCTCTGGCTGTGAGGAGCAGTGTGTTTCGGACTGCTTACGAAGACGGCGTTTCTACCCAACCGCGTGTCTGGATATTTAATTTGATATTTAATGCAAAATAATCTTAGCCTTTGCCTCACAATGCGGCACACGCATACTGCCTCCGCACATCTTAAGCTTCCGAGCTCCAATTTAAGAAGAATAAATACTTAAATAAAACAAATTAGGACTAGATCTATCGAATTAACCATCTTAGCTTGGGTCTGCCTTGCGCAGTCAGTCTCCTGTGGTCCATGGTAGCAACGTTTCTTTGAGATTCGCGCAAATTGAGACATTTTTGTACAACAAGAGGAAGAGCACAGCGAGACAGGAAACGCCGTGGACAGTTGGCACTTTGTGCGCTTAGTGGGCAATAGAGAGAGAAGGTCGCAATAGACACAGACGACGGTCAAAGTGAAACGATTCAGTCGAAAACCCTTTAGCCCAAGCTAAACACGTTACAATATAAATCACATTAAATGCGCGCGGACGCGTGGACCTTCAAATCTTTAAAGGTATCATCAGAGCATTAGATACACTGAAGTATGAACAATGAGATTAAATTAAAAGAACGATATCTCATTGCACACTCTTTCCATTGAATGTCGACTAAGTACAATTTACAATACCGCTATATGCTACACGACACGCGCGAGTTTGCCAATACTTAAATCCCAACATACTTGAATAACCATCCCAGTACTCGTGTAGCATCCTCATAACATAGTCATCGGGGTATCCAACCCGTGGGTTCCCTCTTGGGTGCGCAAGACCAGCACTAGCCCGTCGTGGTGGTGACCATCGTCGTCATGGTGGTGGTGGACGCTCAGGCGACGGCGCAGGAGTTCCTCTTGAGCATGTGCTTGGCCTTGGCGGCGGCGCTGCTGCCGCCCCCGCCGCCGACGTAGTTCGGAAGGGACTGCCTTCGGCGACGCACGGCGGGACTCAGGTTGTAGCGCACCTGGAACAGACGGCGTACGTCCTCAGACCGGCGGCTCGGGGGCAGCGCGGCTGGGACCGGAGGGGAAGGCGGAGGGTGCGAATCTCGACGGATGTTCTCTTCCAATAATGCGAGTTTCAATTCCAAAGGTGTTTCAATGAACCCTGAACTAACTCTCTCGTGGACATGCACAGAGTTGCCAAGTTTGTCAAAGTTCTCGAGACTTTTTCCCTGCCGTATCACGTGATACGACAGACGTGCAACGGCAAAGTGCACGTAGGTGAGTAACGAGCTGCTACACGTGTACGGACAGACGGGCGGACCGACGGGCGGGCGAGCGGACAGACGGCAAGGTGGGCAGGAAGAAGGAGCGGCGAGATAACGATATGTTGGTCCCGGCAAAGGGCGGCACGAAGCAAAACACAAAGGGTTGGTGCCGCGGCGACACAAGGCAAAGTGTAGCTCTGAGCTAATTGCGTAATTGGGCAGGCGGCTCCGCGCCGCCCTTTTTCATATGTCGCCAACACGCTCACGACAAGGGCCTAGGCCGGGCCGACGGGGCCAAGTGGGCAATGCGTGGCCCCGCTCGGACACATACACACATACACACACACACACATGCGTACCTTGGAGACGTTGAGCAGCTCCTTGAAGACGTCGATGATGCACTCGTTTGCCTTGGCCGAGCACTCAATGTAGCCGCACTCCCAGTCCAGGCGCGCCGTCGTCTCCGTGATCTCCCTCTTGATGGGCCTGCTCAGGCCCTGGCTCTGCAGCGAGGCGTCCAGGTCCACCTTGTTGCCCACCACCACGATCGGCACCCGGGGCTCTCGGGCCTCCAGAATCTGCGGAGACAGCAACAGGCTTTAGGTCTGCTTACAGGTTTATAAATTTTTACATCAGCGCGCGTGAATGTTTTGACCTCAAACAGAATTCCGGTCGGCGGTTCTTGGTGTGTGCAGACCGAGGAGCACAGACAGACAGACCGAGAGAGGCCCAGAGCGCAGGCAGACAGACGGAGAGCGAGCCAATTACCACACCAAGCAAGGTGAAAGGGTTTGGGTAAACGCCGCGCCCCGCCAGGCCACGCCCCGTGCGGCGCAATGGAGGATGCGTCGCACGCGGCACTCAATTGCTTCGATGAAATATTCAGCGTGACGGTCGGCCTGTCTGCATGGGTAAAGCCAAGTGGAGGGGCCTTCCAGTCGGTTCATGGAGCGAGATCCGCACACTCCAATCCCTCTCCAAGACCTCTCCCTGGCCCGGCTCTGTGTGTGAGCGTCAGGATGGAGCGTTCCGTTTGGCTGCTTGTGGGATAAGCCTCGGCGGCTCTGTTTGGGAAGCGCTGGCGGCCAAGCCGTGCTCGAGAGCCCGCGAGTTGTGCGTCGAAGCGGGGCATAAGTTAGGGAGCATCGATCATGTGTTCCCATCGTTGATGAACCAACTTTCGACCGTTATTTTTACGTTTATAAAGGAAATAAAAGTTATCAGGCAGTCGTGGCCCTTTACAAACCTGCCTCAGTATTTTAAATTTCAACAAAAGCATAAGGCTACAAAAATCTTTTAATGATTTTTTTTAGTGTTTTTCCTTTTTTTTTCAGCGTTACCTGCTGGCGCAAGTTGGCGACCTCCTCCCAGGAGCGCGCGTCGTCGATGGCGAACACCAGGATGAAGGCGTTGGCCTTCTTGATGGACAGGGCGCGCATGGCGGGGAAGGAGAAGGCGCCCGACGTGTCCAGGATGTCCAGCGTGAGGGACGCGCCGTCCGGCAGCGAGTACTCGGCGTGATGCAGCTCCTCCACCGTCTCGCGGTACTTCTCCAGGTACCTGCCGACAACACCCTCGCCGTTAGCAACAAGGAGTGTTCACCGCCATTCATCCATGCAGCCGTCCCTGAACACGCCCCTTCCTCCCGGTCCCGGGCCTCGCCGGGGACGGAAGGCACGAGGGTGGTGTGGCCCTGGACACCGGAGCACCCTCCTGTCCGCCTCGCTCTCGCAGGGCGGTCCTGGGGGTGCGAGCGAGACAGAGATGCATCAAAGATGCTGGCCAGCGAAGGGAAATGTGACCGTGGGAACCACCTGCAGGTCGGCACGTGTCACGCAGGTGTCACGCAGGTGTCACGCCGCGGCACTCGTCACGTTTCAACCTGGCCCCGTGACTCGTCGACTCGAAAGGAACAAAACAAGGAGTCGCGGCGTCAGGTGGATTCGAGAGGGGTGGAGGCAAACTGGTTGGCCGGCCGCCGCGCACCGTCTCGCTCTCTCTCTCTCTCTCTCTCTCTCTCTCTCTCTCTCTCTCTCTCTCTCTCTCTCTCTCTCTCTATCTCTCTCTCTCTCTCTCCCTCTCTCTCTCCCTCTCTCTCTCTCTCTCTCTCTCCAGCGCGGCGGAGCGCCCCACCAGTGCGGGGCTGGCAGCGGGGTGGCTGCACCTCGGTCGCGGCTGGCCTTGACGCTGCCGTCCTCTGAAGGCACGCGCCGCGCTTCCCCTCCATGCAAAGCAGGGGCGCCACGATAACAGACGGCCAGGGGAAAACAGCCAAGTCTGTCGTCGGCGATTTCCGTCCCGCCTCGAACGCACGCCCCTGCCGTGATAGGCCAACACACATAGCACTGCTTTATTCTACGCGCTCGCCCGGCTGGACTTACAGACCCACCACAAAAAGAAAATGAAGTTGAAACCGGGGCAGAGAGTGACGCACCCCACAGCGTGCCTTTACTTTTATCTCGCCGATTAAAGGCCAACTGTTAACTGAACTGGGTTGACGCGGTCTCTCTCTCTCTCTCTCTCTCTCTCTCTCTCTCTCTCTCTCTCTCTCTCTCTCTCTCTCTCTCCCTCTCTCTCTCTCTCTCGTCTCCCCTCCCATGGCGTCACTAACCCTCCGCTTCAGCGCACACTTTCCGAGCCCCAACCTTTACCCTGGCGCGCGGCCTGAGCGGCCCCAAGGCCAAGGCCCCCTGGGTTGCGGGGGGTTGCCCCGGGGGGGGGGGGGGGGGGGGGTTGCCCCCGGGGGGGGGGGGGGTTGCCCCCGGGGGGGGGGGACCAATCACTCCGTGGCGGGGTGGGTCCTCGGTGGGGCCCGGCGCAGCGGGGAAGGCTTGTTCGGTTTGACTCGCGTATTACGCTGCCGATGACGATCACCGTCATAAGCCGAAGGAGGGAAAGAAGAAGGAGAAGGCCGTCCATACGTGATAAGGGCGAAGCGGTGGTGCACGTCTTTGTCCTTTCTTGGAATTGTGTTGGAGTTGCGCGCGATTCCAAAAGGAAGCACGAAAGCAAACGACAAAGAACACAACAAAACAGGAGTCAGCAGTGCGCGCAGGGCATGGTTAAGGGCCCTCAAGGCGCAACGTGAGGCCAAGGACCACAAGGACCTCATCACCGGGAAGGACAACAGAGCGGTTCAAACAAGATACACTGCTGCTTTGTTTGCCAGAAATTTTCTTCTTAAATTTTGCGCGTCGCGTTGGTTAGTCCAGTGTGAAGGGTGTCTGTTTCGAGACGGCCTCCCTCGGTCAAGAGCCCTCCGCGGCCCTGCGACCCTCCTGACCTAGTACCTTTAATTAACTCCCACCAAGCGAACCACCACCGATAAGGCAGCCAATAACAACCCCCCAAACTTTCACCCCATCCCCGTCTAACTCTCACCACGGCGACGGCCATCCCTCTTTGTCAACACCGAGTACGGGTTCGGCTTCCCAATCACGGTTTCCACGAAGCAACTGCCTCCGACTGCGCCTCGCGGGGAACTTACTTGTCGTAGAGGAACTGCGAGATGATGGAGGACTTGCCGACCCTGGCCGCGCCCATGACCACCACCTTGTGCTGCTCCTTCTGCAGCGAGCTGCCGCTGGGCTCGGAGCTGCCCACCGAGGGCAGGCGCAGGCGCTCGCACGGCCCGGGCATGTCGCCTGCAATACCAATACAGACACGTCAAGAGTGGCACATCAAAGTCCTGAGTGGCAGAGACGCGGTGCGCGACTGTACAGTACAGAACGCGGCAATGCCTCCCGAGCTCTGCTGGACCGGCCTGTACCGCTTGTTCGACTTGAACCACGAGCTCCGCCTCTCTCACACCGCCCGCACGCCCCATATACATGCCACAGAGACCGAGACAATTGTGCAGAATTTCAACGGCAATCTGCGGGTGATTGGACTGTCCAAGGTCAGCAGGGTAAGCGGCGCGGCGTTCCGTCGCCGTCCGAGAGAGACAGGGCGACGATGGGCCAAATCGCTCTGCCAGCAGCCGCCACGGCCGGAGTGGATGAATTTAATTATACCAATGCTATCTGTGGAGGCCTTTTAACTTTCAAACTGATGCGCTCGCCTCGCCGTTTTACACTTTATTGCTGCCTGCTCTCATTTCCTGCCTTTTTCTCTTCCAATTTCTTGCCCCTGCTTTAGCCGAGCGTTTCTCATCCGTCCAATTGAGTTGCTTGCAGTGGTCTCTTCCGCGTCCATCCCGCCATCGAGGGCTTTCGCTCTCTCAGTGCTAGCGATGCCGGACGGGCCTTGGCATCAGACGCGGGCCTAGTCCTATTTTCCTCTTCCGTTTTCCGCCACACACATGGCTCCGGCCGTGAATCTCTCCCTCAATGCCGCAGTCGGCTCATGCAGCACGACAAAGCAGGGGGGAAGCGGGGTGAAGGATACAAGCAAAGCAACTCCCAGAGAGAGAGAGAGAGAGAGAGAGAGAGAGAGAGAGAGAGAGAGAGAGAGAGAGAGAGAGAGAGAGAGAGAGAGAGAGAGAGAGAGAGAAGGTGAAAAGGGATACAAGAAACCGGGGATGAGGGAGAGGGAAAGAGAGGGAGACTGTTAGCGGCTGAACCTGTTGCTCGAGGACCCGTGGGGCCCATGCCCAGGCAGGGCCCCGGCGGGGCTCTGAAGGCCTTTAAGTGGCTGCCGAGCGTGGCAAGTGGAAAAGGAAGGGGCGCAAGCAAAAACATAGGTGCCTTTCCCGCACATTCTTTTTTCCCGCGGAATGTTTTTGTATACTTTGCTCGAAAATTGCGATCGAGTGGGTGTGAACTGGGCAGCCATTCGTGTATTTTTGGGCTCGTGGGCCAGCAATAAACTTTTGTAGGACAAGATCTGCTCTCTGATTTTTTTATTTTTTTTGCAAAATATGCAAAAATACGCAAATATGCAACGTGTACATTGAGTGCGGGGTGGCTGATGGCGAGGGCAATGCGGCCTGGGACAGGCGCGTCGCCGCGTGTCTTTAAGAGTACATTTATGCGGTCCTTCATAAAACCGTGTAGCATTTTTAGGGTGGGGAGGAAGGCGCATGGTCAGGGTCGAATCGAAAAAAAATCGATGCAAAAATTAAATCGGCATCGAGTTGATATCTCACAGCAAACCGCAGTCGGCGTGTATTCCCATCATGGCTGCGGTTAGGCGGCATTGGAAGCCGCTGGCTCTGCAGCCTGCCACCCCGCGGGGTAGCTGTTTGCTCGCGTCGTCGGCACGGATCATGTTTCGCCAAAAATGCCCCAAAATAGCGAGCGAGCATTTTCCCCCTTCCGGTGCGAGCCGCCGGCCAGCGAGGCCGGTCGGTGTGGCGTGTCAACACGCGTTATTGCGTCTCGTGTTTTCGTTGCGGCCAGCCAGCCGGGTTAGCCCGCCTGCAGGCTGGACAGGACCTGACTGCCCCGCTGCCGCACACGGTGGGCGCGGAGAGCGAGAGAGCGGCGCGCTGCGCCCCGCAGGGCCCCCCGATTAGACCCGCAAGGAAACGAAGTGCGACCGCACCGCCATCAAACGCCCACTCGCCTCGCCCCACCGTGATCCCGAGCAAACACCGTGCCAACGGGTTGAGGAAACGAAACACAGTGGGCCAGAAGACCGTTGAGGCGGCCAAAAATCCCGGACACGTTTTGAGCTCCAGAGTCGCTGAATGGGACTCGAATCGAACGTGTGACCCCACCAATAGATTCCTCGTTCGGAGAGCAATCCAGTGGTGGGGTCACACGTTCGATTCGAGTCCCATTCAGCGACTCTGAAACGCGTCCGCCTCAGCAAACTTCTGACCCACCGTGCGAAACTGTCGGGGAGATGTGCCGACGGACAGTAAAGCTGGCTTCTGCGCGTGGCGCGCGTCCATGCCTAGCCCTTCACACGTGGACCGCGTGGGTCTTCGGGGAAACCAACCAGCGGGGGGAGGGGAGGGGGGAATCCCCGTCACCCGCCCAGTAACAGCAGCTCACACCGAGGGGAGGGGGAGGGTAGCAACAGGCGGGGCAAGCGACCCTTGAAGATGGAAAAACTGTGCCGACCAAGCAACTCAAAACAACCACACCCCATGACCAAAAAAAAAAAATCGACTTAGCGCATCTGATTTCAACAACGATGAAACTGCCCTTGGCTTCTTGGCATTTGAAATGAGATAGGTGAGGTTAATGCCAGGTGCGTGCGACACGTTGGACAGTGGACGGGGCGCAGGTGGGACATTGAGGGGCGGGACAGCGGCCAGAGAATCCAAGGGCGGGCGAGCGAGGGGGCTGAACAGTGACCAACCTCCTCCCACCGCCGCCGCCCGTCTCATGGCCATTGATTCGGTCTGAGCGAAAATTCATCAACCTGCCAGGACCGCGCACGCACACAAGCACACGCATGGCCCACACCGTGTCACTGGCCGCGCGCGTTTTCGCTGCGTTTGACAGTTTTTTTTTTTTTCCGCCAGCGGGTCGACGCTCCGCTCAGCAACAAAACTGCCCGCTCAGCCGTGGCCGGTCTTCTGGCCCACTGTGGGCCGCCGCGCTCGACGATGAACCGACCCACGCCGCAGTGTTGCCCGCTCCTCTTTAAACGAAAAGGGAGGAGCAAAGTGGCGCATCGGTTTCCGCCGTTCAGTGCGCCGCATCACTCACTGTCCCGCGGGCTAACTTCGGCAATCGGGAAATGGGGGCGTAAGTTAGATTAAAACGCCGCCATGCGTGCTGCCGCCACAGCCCTGGGCAGCCCTGCAGGCCGGGTGCAGTGATGATGCCACTGGAAATCGCTGCGCCACTGCAAACGTTGAGCCGACCGTGGCTCGGCCCTAAGCAAGGCAATGCCGAGTGCCGAGCTAGAGAGAGAGAGAGAGAGAGAGAGAGAGAGAGAGAGAGAGAGAGAGAGAGAGAGAGAGAGAGAGAGAGAGAGAGAGAGAGAGAGAGAGAGAGAGAGAGAGAGAGAGGTCAGCGTCCTGGCCAAGACGCCGCCCCCAAAGGCCGCTGTGAGCTGAAGTGCTTCATCGGTTTGCCTCCCTCTCACCGTGCCAGACACACACACTGTAGGTACGGACCAGCGCGTAGGCGGCCGTAATGGTCGCGGAGAGCCAGTCCGTGACCAGCCAGGCTGACTCAGGCGGCGGCCCTGGGCTGGCTGCTGGCTGGCTGCTGGCTGGCCTGCCCCTTACCCGGAAACATTGAAACGGGGTCCCCGGGAATGGGGCCTCGGCGCTTGGTGCCGTTTATTTGCTCTCGGACTTCCGGACGGACGTGCGGCGCGTTTAGCCGAAGAAAACCAAGAAGAAGAAGAAGAAGAAGAAGAAGAAGAAGAAGAAGAAGAAGAAGAAGAAGAAGAAGAAGAAGAAGAAGAAGAAGAAGAAGAAGAAGAAGAAGAGTGCCGCGTCCCCACGCGGCCCGGTCCGGTTGGCCCGGCGGGTGCTGAGTGTCAATCCCTGTCGCGCAACAAGTGGCGTAGCTGCCTTGCCAGCCTGCCTGACCTCGCCACTACTCATTTTAGCGAAAAACGCCGAGCCGGTATGTCGTCAGGCAGCTATGAGTGCTGCGGTCATTATACATTAGAAACTTCATATTTTTAATTTGATGTTTAATATTGTTATTTCCTTTGAGAAAAAAATTCGGCAAATCTCAAAATTAGCATAACCATCATCGCTTTTGTGAAAAATTTTATTGTTACGGATGAATGATGAGAATGGCATGATTTCCGGCAGGCGAACACCGCACCGAACTCACCGCGACGCCTGCCCTGCCTTCCCTCCGCTGTGTGCCTTGGGAGCGGCGGAGTGGCTCCGTGAGGCGCGGGCCACTCAGGGCTTTGTGTTGGTCGCGGCAGGCAGACAAACAGGCGGACGGACGGACGGACAGACAGACAGGCGTGGTGGGACGGCGTGGGTGGAGTCACGTACAGTGCGCGGCTGCAGTGCAGAGCCACGCCACGCACCGAGGAAGCGAAGCGGCCAATGTTGTCGAATGCCGTTGACTCGCCGAGGACACGCGGTCGGGTCACCGTCACCGCGCTGGAATGTGACCTTGACAAACACAACGCGGTGCTCTCGGTTCTGGGAATGCCAAAGCGCTGTTGGCATCCTGACGCGTGGCTTGGCGGGATAAATTGGCCATAATTGGCGCCTCTGCCGAGGCCCCTTTCGGGGAGCCTGCGATTCCTGGGCCTGGGCCCGCGGGCCCCGCCGGGGTCACTGCCTGCCGGGCGCCGCCAGCATCGCCGGGCCGTATTTATTGTTGACAGCCTAATCCGAGCCTCATGACGATAATCGTATTTTTGGGTTCGGCGTCGATGATGCCTCCACGCGCGTGGCCGTGGGGGCGCCGGGTTCGCAACACTCGTAAATTGGGTTCACTGCCGTCAGCCGTCGGAATCACTTGGTCTGCACCGGCGGGGCGCTGTGGGTGAGCTAGAGCCAGGGGTGGGGAGCGGGACGCAGTGTGCCGGCCGGCCGACCCGGCACAGTCGCATACCTGCCCTGCCCATGATAGTCCACCATCATCGGGCGGCACGCCGAGGACGACTTTTCGGTCAACGCACCGGCCGGGCCGCGTAACACCGCCTCGCAGTGGGCAATTTAATTTCATTAAACCAATGTAATCATCCCCTCCCCTCGTGCCGGTCACGCTAAGGAGCTCTCAGGCTTCTCCAAGCAGGGCGTGGCCCAGCTGGCCCACCCCGCGCACGTGTTGGTCACCGCTCGGAGCCTTGTCCAGTGGTCGTGCCGCCGCTGGTTTGTCCCGGTGCGCCATTATTCCTCCCGAGTGGCTGGGACCAAAGGCTGGCGGGCCGGGCCGCGGCCACACACGTGCCCTTCATCGGGTCGCTGCGCCGTGGCGGCGTGGGGGGGGGGGCACGGGGTGTCCAGGACGGCGACGGCGGCGACCCGGCGCTGGCCCTGACAGCAGCAACCTTGACCGCCACGTTGTGTTTCGGCTTCGGAGATAGTTCCCTAAAGGGATGCGACGATGGGGGGGGGGGGCTTGCGCCTTCGAGTGTGACGACAACGACGACGTGTGTGTGAGAGTTTGTAACCGCAGGATTATGAGGCAACACACATGCTGTGGTGCGGTGTGTGTGTGTGTGTGTGTTTGTGTGCGTCAGGCCCGAAGTTTGTCCTGGCCGCAGAGAAGCCAACTTGTTCCAATTGGGTTGGCCGGTTGGCTGTGTTTCCGCGCGCCACTGTTTTGGCGGCCAACCTCTTTTATTGTCTGTGTGTGTGTGCCGCCGCCGCCGACGTTATTTTGTTTTCACCAGGAAGTGTGGCGTTGGTCCATAGCGGTTGGGCCTTGGCCTGACGGCCCCGCTCGCGATGCCCTTCACCGCTTTTCACGGCCCTTCCGGGACCCGTCGACCTTCGGCGTCCAAAACTTGCACCGGGTGGTGCCAATGCCTATGCCTCGTGTCTGCGCAGGTGGGTATCTGGGGCGCCGGCTGGCTATCCAGGCCGCGTGAAGCAGGGCATGGCGAAGGCGTGAGGGCGGAGGCGGCGCCCCCCCCCCCCCAAGGTGGGCTGACGTGGACACCTCACGGATGTGGAGCATTGTGCCGGGCCTCACACACGTCGCCGTGGGTGCGTGTGTGATTCCTCTCCCTGCACAGTGCGCGCCAGAGCGCCCGCAGAGCGCCGGATAGACGGCCACGCAGCCACGGCTGCCTGCGTGTTGCCTACCCCGCGCTCCGCGGGCGGCAAACAGCTGTCCTTGCGGACCACGAGGCCCTACAGAACAGGGCACGGACATTAAACATTCTCAAAGTAACAAAAAAAAACCGAAAGGGGAGGGGGAAAAGGAATTTGTTGTTTACGGAACAAAAAAAATTCTTCGTGTAGCAAACTTAAAAGTAGTTGGTGACATTCATTAGCTTACAATGATTTAAAAGTTTTTTCACCGTGTGCACCTCCCCCTTGGGCCAGTGTGGACGTCTTCCACGAATATTCAGGGAGCGAGCTAATTATGGTGATAATCGGCACCGCGAATGTACATTTGCATAATTTAGAGTGTACGTAGGCAGTGAGACAAAGTTCTTTTCCGGCGAGCTGCTCCAGCAGCGCTGCCGCGCTCTTTCGAAACCTGCGCACGCACTGTTGATAAATTTCTTTAAAAAAAAAAAATAACGAACGGCACAGCAAGTAGTGTCATCCGGCCGCTGACGCATGTTTTATGGACGCTCCTCACGTCCTTCTCGGCGGATAGATTGTTCGCGTCCCGGGGCCCCGCCGGCTCCAGGGAGATTAACCTTGAAGCATCCGTATGCTCGACCCGCGCCGCCCCGCGCCGCCCCGCGCTGGATCCGCATGCGGCGGCGCACAGTGGACCCGAGGAGCGGCGGACCTGGCGGCCCCGGTGTGGGAGGGGATTGGCGGAGACACGCCGTGGCGGCGCGTGATCTGGGGCACGCGTCAGACACGCCGCTCTGCAAGGCGCCACACCCAAAAAAGCCTGGTCCACTGTGCTGAAGAAAAGCATGCCAGTTCTGGTGACGCGATTTTTTCCTATGGGGAATTTTCCAGTTTCATTTCAAGGAATGACGCACAAGCTCTGTGCTGTAAAAAAAAATTAAAAAGGCGCTTGGGGCGAGCTGTGGATGGCTGTGGGCGTCCGGGCGTCTTTGGTTTCATCGGCAGGCTGCGGTAGCATTGACGTCCTGACGGCCAGGGATTAGCGTGGGACCAACCGCGGCGAGGGCGGACACGGGGTCACCCGCGTCTTGACGCAATCGACGCCCCCCGCCTCGCCCCGCCTCGCCCCGCCCCGCCTCGTCCCGCCACACTGGCCGCGTATTCGGCTTTGCAGAGCGAGCGGCATGGGCACGGTGCATTAATCATTCCCAGTGAGAGGTATAGAGCCCGGCATCCAGTCGTCACCCCGGCCCCAAGGCCGCCCAGCGAGGCCCCAAGGTCGCGAGCGGGGCGTTGTTAGCGCAGCTGGCGGTTCGATTCTCATGTTTGTTTTATTCTTATTTTGTCTTTGCGGCCGCAAAGAGACAGGGGGGCTCAGCTGCAGGGCGCCTGTTGTTTTTCTCCCAGAGAGAGAGAGAGAGAGAGAGAGAGAGAGAGAGAGACCAGAAAGGCATCTCCATCATAGCACGGCGGGGGGCCAGCTATGAAGCACTGACTTGGTGAATGAGAGAATGGATGCGTTTCATTTCGGGGGAATGTTCGGCACTAATGAAAGTCTACGTAACAGCCATGGCATTAAAGTGTAATAAAAGACATCTGCACATCCCGAAGAACTTTTGCCAGCACACTGTTGAACGGTCGCTTTAAAAAAAACGTATTAGAATCAACATGACCCGCGCTGGAATTCATATATTTTAAAGAACGCCAACAATATCCACTCTTCCCCAATAAAGTAATAATGAAAATTTTTTGACTCGCCAGAACCGTGAGAGCTTTTTTTTTATCGCAATGCGGATGGTTGGGAACTGCGAGCGAACCTCCCGAGGAAAAAAAAATGCCTGGACAGGTGGGATGTGCACGTCAAGCCAGCGATTTGTTTTTGCTCCTTGGCGCAGCGTAAAGCTTCCGCCCAGCCCGGACGCCTCGGAGCTTTTTTTTTTTTTTGTTTTCCAGTGATACGAGGAACTCGAACAAGAGCTTCTCCGCGGCTACGTCCGAGGCGCCGGCCATGGGCCACCAACTCCCCGACAAAAACAGGGCGCGCCGGCCCGCCCCGCACGCAGTCCACGCAGTCCACTTGCCAAAACTCTTTTCGCTTAAAAGGGCACAAGCGGGCAGCGGCGAGCGGACGACAGAGAGAGAGTGGAAAAAGAGAGAGATGAAAACAGGGTCTCGCCGCTGGCGCTGCTCGGCCAGCTGGTCGCTTTTCAAGGCCAGTATGTTTTAAAAGGCTCGGTTTATTTTATTCGGAATCCCGGCCGCAACGAGTCCAGCAGATTGGTTGAGAGAATCGTTTCCGTCGTGCGCCGTCTCTCTCACACTCAGGCAGAGTACATGCGAGAGAGAGAGAGAGAGAGAGAGAGAGAGAGAGAGAGAGAGAGAGAGAGAGAGAGAGACATTCCTCCCCGCTTCCCCGTCCGCCCCAGTGACGGTAGTTTCGCTCAATAACCTCGGTGTCTGCTCATAAATTCCTCCGGCGGCCGTTGCCACTCTCTCCCAGCCAATGGAGGCTGCCCCACGGCGCGCCTGCAAGTGCTATTGGGGCCAGCAGACGGCTGCCGCTAAGTAGAACGCACTATAGCGGGACAGCGATGGGCGGCGAGAAACGCCCTAACTTTCCCCCCGCGGTGCAGCCTGCGGAGTCTCTGAACCTCGCAAACTATTTGCGTCTCAAAAAGGCAAAGTAGCCAGTCATGACGGTTAGACTCGGTCCTTGTTTTCCCAAGACCGTCCTGGTTTTTTTCTATGCATTTAGTATAGGAGAAACCAGGACGTTCCTGGGAAAACGAGGACCGAGTCCTGCCGTGATTACAAAGTACAGTACCAGTCAGTGCAAAGTACCATAGGACACCGTGTGAGCTTCCGGCGCCGGCCGCCGCGGGGCGCTATGCGCGCACTGGGAGATTGGAGATCAGCCGTGGCGCCAAAGCCTGGCCCCTTCGGCCGGCACTCAGACAGACCGCGAATGCCCCGCCCCGCCCCGGCCCGCCCCGCCCCGCTCCGCCCCGCCCCCCTGTCGGCGTGCCGAGCCGCCGCTGCTTCCCCTCGGCTGAGGCGGCCGGGCCAACAGAAACGCCCCAAATATAGGACGTAGGCACAAGACTAGGCCAAATGGTCTCCCTAGGGAAGGGGGCTGACGTCGGCGACGCCCGCTCCCTGAGAGAAAGGGCCGCCGTCACTGCACTCTCAACAAAGTATCAAGTTGCCTCGACCCGAGTCAACCAAAGCCCTCTATGAGGAAGAAATAATCATTTTCATAACGTGTTTGCTTCAAAGAAAATGCGTTCCCCACACCCTCTGAACCTCACACATTATTTTAGCCGTGCGAAGAAAATTGAATGAATTTGCCAATTATTTTTCAGTAGCAGCTGCCATAAGCACCACCAGAGGAAATTACATGTTAATTAACGAACTAACTTTTTGAATGACTATAACAATGGGTTTTAATACCGCAGGTTGGAAAAGAAACCGATCTTTTTCCAACCGGGTTATGCCCTATTAAACTTGCGAGCGTTGCAGCGCTTAACCTTTTTTTGCGGTGCGGCGTGACCCAGAACGGCCACTATTTGGCGCCATTATCGCTGGCACACTCGGGCAACAGGGAAACGGCTCGCTATCTATTCGGGGCCGCTGCGCTTCCTCCTCCGGGGCTTCGGGCTCCGGGGCGAGCAGAGCATACATGTACACGGGCACTCCACCGAGCCGCTCCGGGTACCCGCGCTGACCTGCGTCTAGTGACCAGGGTGTGTATTTCTCGTATGACGCACCCATAAACAGGTATCAGAGGCGCAGACAAAGGCAGTACCTTCGGCTTTAAAATTTATTAAAAAAAAAAAAAAAAAAAAAAAAAAAAAAGCATAGAAACAACGCTGGCGGTGCAGGATACGGAGGCACACAGCCTCAAAAGGCAAAGCGATGCGGCCGTCCATCATGCTGTACTTGCGGGAAAAGTGGCTTCCCCCTCCCCCTTCCCCCGCCCCTTTTTTTCCGCCCTGCGAGGAAGAATGCATGGAGCTAACTCGCTCACCCTTGCGCCCGAACCCACACCCCTCTCCTGTCGAACCGTAAGGTACCCGCCTTCCGAAAAATAATGGTTCATGCGCCGGCAACGAGCTTTGGTAAAATGGGAAACGGGCGCGGTGCCGCGGCGCGGGGTGGGGGAGCGGGAGGGGGAAGAGGGGGTGGAGAGAAGAAATGGTGGCACAGATGTCACGAAGGCTGATAGGTTTAGGTCGTGTTCGCCGCTGCAGAGTCCTCCCAGTGCTCGCTGCAGGTCCTGGGGTCTGGGTGCCGTCCCGGGGCACTTTGCTTGGCGCGGTGCCGCCGCGGTGCCGCCGCGCCGTCATCACATCAAGCAGCTCGATGCATGTATGCATGTAGGCCTACAACTGGGTGACGAGCGGAGGAGGGCAGCGGCGCGGACCTACACTGTCAACTCGACACCTCCCTGGAAGACTCGACTATCTTCACGCGCCCGATAGAGACTCGACTATCTTCCCGGGGCCGATGGAGACTCGACTATCTCCACGAGCCCGATAGAGACTCGACTATCTCCGAGAGCCCGATGGACACTCGACTAACTCAAAACAGATCGCCTGAAAAAACTAGCAAGGAAATCTTTAGATTCTTCGGAAAAATCAGATAAACAAGTGTGGTAATAAATGAGGCATTCAAGGTAAAGTTCAGTCTTTTCCGAACACGACGGTGTATGATTTATACACGTAAGTACATAACAACACACTCTTATATTGATCTAAAAGTTGGAACCTGCAGAATTGAGAAACAGCTCGATTTAAACAAATTGCAAGGAGATTGTAGTCGCGGGGTTGTCTCAAACGTTTCCAAATTAGTTAAAGGCGAAATTCCTTAAGTTTTTTGCTCGCAATAAACCATATTTTGGTTGTAATTGCCGTCAAAACAAACGACCATAACCTCACTTTAATTTTCAGATTGCTTATTTTGAGATTATACTCACTCTTGTTATTAATTTGAGCGCAGCACAAAAATATCTCAGTATGTTTCCGACTAGTGCCATAAGAAAGGAAACTATTTGTAGAATTCATATTGATTTATGAGATAATCTATGTAAAAACTGAGTTAGTCGAGTGTCCATCGGGGTCTCGGAGATAGTCGAGTCTCTATCGGGCTCGTGGAGATAGTCGAGTCTCCATCGGCCCCGGGAAGATAGTCGAGTCTCTATCGAGCGCGCGAAGATAGTCGAGTCTTCCAGGGAGGTGTCGAACTGGAATTCAACGACACGCTTCGACGCAATTTTTTATTTTTAAGGACAGTCTTTTCAAGGCCTCGGTCGGGACGGGCGTTCAAATGCCCGAAGATTGACGTCTTTTTTTTATCTGCGCGTTCCTCCTGCCAGAGGGAAAAAAACTGTCTCTACGCGCTTCGGCTAGAGATAGAGAGAGAGAGAGAGAGAGAGAGAGAGAGAGAGAGAGAGAGAGAGAGAGAGAGAGAGAGAGAGAGAGAGAGAGAGAGAGATGGTGGCCGGAGATGGTTGGCAGACAGATGAGCGGCATCGGGACTGCAGATGGGGGCGCAAGTTGAACGGGGCGGGCCGAAGCGACAGGGCCGTCCGGACGGTTTACGATAATCCGGGACTCGTCAGGGAAACGGATAACCCTTGGCGCCCTTGGCGAGACTGGGTGACTGGGTCGGCCGAAGTAGGGCACGCCCTGCGCGCCGTCCAAAGGGCGGACCGGGGCACTTCTGGACGCACAGCGACGCGCCCCACCTCGTTGTCGACGGCTTGGGTGGCACGCCCCGCCCCGCCCCGCCCCGCCACCGTCGCGAATAATCAGCGAACCGCATTTCCACTGTCGGCCAGGCGCTCCGCTTCGCCGGGGTGACAGGCAGGTGCCCCTGAAGAATGGGGGGGGAGAATCGGCGCCGCGGCTCGCTTTAAGAGCACCGGGGAAAAAGGGGGGGGGGCGCGTTGTCGGCGGACCGGCCCTGGGAACCGCACGGTACGCGGGCGATTCTCTTGTTTTCCCACATGGCCAGCGGGGTATGGGGACGGCAAGCCGATTCCGACCTGTCGCTCTGTCTCTCTCGCACTCACGGGGCGGCCCGCCGCAGTGCTTTAGAGAGAAAGAGAGGGCGACGCTGGGTGCAGCGGCCATGCGGAGACACACGTGCGGAAATGAACAACAGCGCCCCGGCCCACGACGGGTTGCTCTAATTAGAGAGATAGGCAGCCTCCTTCTTGCGGGACAACTCCGTCTCTCTCGCACTCATGTGTCGCGGCGCGGTGCGAGAGAGACGGGGCGGCGGCCAGCGCCCTGACCTGGCCCTACTCGCCGAGGCATGCCGGGCGTGCCAGGGTGGCTAGTTGTCCCGGGTCAGGGAGCCGCCCTCATTCTGTCGCAACCCGCCTGTACGCACTGCACCAGGTGCAGAGAGAGAGGGAGGGAGAGAGAGAGAGAGAGAGAGAGAGAGAGAGAGAGAGAGAGAGAGAGAGAGAGAGAGAGAGAGAGAGAGGGGGGGGGGGCGCACACACGGTTATCGCGGGTTATCGCGACACGGCCAGAGCGGCCCGAATTAAACATGGTGCAGCGGAAATACAAGAGCGAGCCGCTGAACGCATATGCACGCCGCCACTGGAAACTAAAAGGCTGTGAATTTCATTTGAACTTGGTGCAGCGTCTGACAGAGCAGCAGAGAGGCCGACAGACGGACAGACAGACACGCGCCCCAGATGCCAAGCGGCAGAGAAGGCAGCAGAGACCTAGTTTTTTTTTGGGCCCACCGTTTATCCCTTTCATCTGCGTCCTCCTTCCGGCCCTGTGTGTCTACACTCTGTGTGCCTACACCCTTTCACTCAGTAAGTTCTTTAGAAAGGGAAAGCTGCGGAAGCATCGGGAAAAGGGCGGGTAGACACTGCAAAGAAAGCTTGCCATAAAAAAGTTTTGTTACTTATGAAGTAAAGTTTGCAGTCTGCGAAGAATATTGACGCACTCTCGTGCGGAAGAAGAAAACATCTTTTCAGGCTTTCCAACTTCCCTCTGTTTCTTTCCAAGCCCTTTTAGAAGGCGGAGGGATTGGCCGGTGGACCACTGACAAACACGACAAAGAAAGATAATTGAGGACCTTGGCGAACGCTCCCAGTGGGTCACCACCACCAGATTCGGCGGACAAAAAGACATCAACCCTCCCGCGCCCCTAAACAGTGAACAGCCGCCTGGAAGGTTGGAAAAAAGACACCCTTTGCCCCTGCGGCCGGTCCACTGTGCCTCGCCGAAACTGGGTCGGTGCAAACGGACTGTATTTAAATGAACGCGCCACTCTCCGTCATCGGCGTGTCGCGCTGAAACAATTTCGCGGCTAATATGACCCACTTGCGCATCCTGATGGACAGACAGACACGCAGACGGGAGAGCAGGCAAGCAGACGAAGAGTCCTTGTCGCGTGGTTGGAGCACAAATAAAAGACGCTCGTGATTGGGGCGTGGGCGAACGGAACCGGGTCGGCCGCCGCACAGTGGGCGCGGCACAGTAGGCGGCACACGGCAAACACTGTGCTTCCGCGCACACAGCGCCCTTCCTCTTCCTGCCGCACTCGTGCGCGAACTGTAAACAAGGCGACTTAACCTTGCGCCGCCGAGCCGCCTCCAGCAAAGCGTGTCAAGGTAATGACGTGGCCGTGACGCGCCAGTCCGCGTTGTTTGCTGAGTTGATGTACGGGATGCAGCGTCCTCGAAGGGCGCACTCTCTCTCTCTCTCTCTCTCTCTCTCTCTCTCTCTCTCCCTCTCTCTCTCTCTCTCTCTCTCTCTCTCTCTCTCTCTCTCTCTCTCTCTCTGTCAGCTTCACGGGACGCACCGCGAGAGAGACAGGGCGACGACAAGGGCTGCAGTGCCCAGCCAGTCGAGCGGGACGGGCGGTGGGCAGCGGGGCGCAACAAGTTAAGCCGTTTGCGTCACCAGGGCCTCCAGGGCCTGCAGGGCCACTTGGGCTGTATTACTTACTTCCCTGCAAAAAAAAAAGTGGCCGAATCCATCTCGGGCTAACCACCTCACAAAGAATTCAAATCGAATTCAAAGAGAATTTAAACGTCTTTCAATCATTTTTCATATCGTGCTCATGCCTCCAGTTGACCAGAAACTTTGGGTTGCTCGGAACAAGGAGGCGGTGTGGAGAGCAGACCCGTTCAGGCCGGCACACAGTGTGGCTGGGCGCAGCGACTGCACAGCGGGTCGAGTCTTTGGGACCGCCAAGACCGCTTCCGACACATCACGGCCGCGCAGGCCCTGCAATCAACCCCCCCCCCCCCCACCTTTTTATCCCCTCGACCCACCGTGAGTCGCTATATGACCCACTTCTGCACTGGTTCAAGGCCGGCCTGCGAAACTTGCACCCGACTCTCTCCGGCCCACTGCCGATCTTCCGCTCTTCTGCTGCTGTGTGTGAGAGAGACAAACGGAGTCTGTTAGTGTGTGTGGGTGTTGATGTGCGGCTGGGCCGGCAGGAACCAATCAGCAGGGCACACGGTCACCAGGTCCGTGTGGGAACTCCAAACTCGCGGTGTTCCTCTGCTTCGGCTCACGGCCCCGACGCGTCTCTCCGCCGCCTTGGACTTCCCTGGGCGCGCTGCGGCTAGAAAGACCCACAGTGCTTTTCGTACAAATTCTTACGAACGACGCATGTTCACCAAGTTGTGTGGGGCCACCTTCTGGACTACGAGTGCATTTCCTGTGTAGAGCTGCCGGTTCGCTGGCATTCGAGCCCTACCGTCGTCTGCAGACTTGACAGGCAATCCCGGGAACCCACTCCGCGATATGCAGTCCCATTGCAGTCCGGTGATCTAGTTAGCAGACCGCACGGCTAGTGGCGGGGCGGGGCGGGGCGGGGCCGGGTGAAGCGGGGGCGTTTCTGGCTCCTTACTAAGGACCACTCGGCAAGATCAAACTCGGATCCTTGTTTGAGTGCTGCGGAATAGAAGTTGTGTCACGTGGCGTCCCACTGTTGGCCGCAAGAACTCTTCGCTTGTCAGCGGCGCCAAGTATTTCTCTCTGGTGTGAAGCACAGTGTCAATGCCCGACTATTAAAATGTGCCCGCGAGAGACCAGAACTAAGAGCCGGCCGACTGCACCGGCGCTGCGTAAGAAGAGGGAACTACGAATGTTACAGCCACTTTCTTCCGGACACAAGAGACAGTGAACCCCAGTAATTAGGGGAAGAGAAACATGGCACAATCAAGCCAGCCCCGCGTAACGACTTTCGGAGACACTGTTGTTCAATTTCCTCCGAGTGGAGCAAACTAATTCACAAATACCCTCACTGTGCGCGGGGTTGACGGAATTGATGATCCCATGGACCCCAAGCAGCAGCCCATTCTAGTCATTTTAACCATACGTCTTTTGCACTAAGCGGCTCTCAGCAGAGAGACGCGGCGCCATACCACAGCCCGCCGCCCACTGCGCACCAACGCCCAGCAATGCAAGTGGACATGTCGCGGGGCGGGGCGGGGCGGGGCGGCGGCGAGGGCAGTACCCGATGAGCCCCGAGCGGGCTGCGTGCGAGACTCTGGTCCGGCTCGGCGGAATACAAAACGCAACCATTAGGCGAGGCCCGCATTTGAATAATAAACACTGTCCGGCACCAAGGCGGTGCCTTTAGGCGTGAACGGCCTGAACTAGTGCCGCTGTAGTGATTGGTCACTCTGCCTCACAGTGGGCCAGAAGGCCGGCACAGGGTTGCCAAATCTCTAGACGCGTTTTGAGCTCTAGAGTCGCTAACCAGGACTAGAATCGAGCGTGTGATCCCACCAATGGATTCCTCGTTCGGAGAGCAATCCATTGGTGGGGTCGTCCGAGTCCTGATTAGCGACTCTGGAGCTCAAAACGCGTCTAGGGTTTTGGCCGCATGCGCCAGTCTTCTCGCCCACTGTGATTCGGACCCTCCGGACGTACCGCCAGGTGAACAGCCCGCCAGTGCGGATACCGCGGTTGTCACAACGCTCAGATGAATGAGTTTCATTCATTCTGCGCTGCCATGTAATTTTTTATTTTTTTTATTTTTTGCAAGGGGTGAGAGATTTTTAGGAATATTTTTTTTCTCTTGCGGATGCATGGGTCGTATGTGTCCAGCGGTTCATTCGTCTCCGCCACTCCATTACACTCCATCAGTCACACGGGATCCTCTTATTATGACAGCCACACCGCCAGGAATGATTCATGTCACGCCCCGCTCTCCGCGTCTTCATGGAGGAAGGTGGGGGATGCGCACATTCAACGTGTGTTACCATGAATTTCGGATCAGCAGCTCCGGTAGTCAATTTAAATACTGGCAGAAAGAGAAGTCCCCAATAGTGATGGTTATGTCAGTATTATGCGTGTATTTGAATTCTCTTTAGCCATATTGACAAAGACGTGACAGAAAAAGTGGCTCCGCCATTATTCAGTACTAGCGGAGCATCACAGCTCTGTTTTGTCCCAGCCCGCAGGAAAAGGGGGGCGCGCGTTGGCAGAGACACCAGAATAAAGAAGAGAACCCGATTTGGCGTTACGGAATAATGCTAGCTGAATAGGCGATTTAGAGCTTAACCTGCTCCAATATCATGAATTTTGCAGGGGTTCAGCGCCACCCCGCAGGTCACTCACCCGGAGGAGGCTGCCTCCGAACGCGTCGCCCTGTCTCTCTCGCGTGGCGTCCCCAAGGGGTGCGAGAGAGACAGAGCGACTCAGCCCGCTGCTGGCCCAGTGGTACCGCACCACCGCAGTCCGGGCTCCGGGGGCAGCGGGCGGGGGCTTGAACCGGAGCCGACGGCGCTCCGGGGAGGCACCCGGACATGGCACGCGAAACATTGCTCTCTTTTAATCTTCTCTGAGCGAACAAGCGGTCCGATCTGGGAACCATGCCGTTCACCGCAGCCCACGATGCCTATCCGTGGGGTGTTTCATTTGGAGAGCAGGAGGGGGAGGGGGAGGGGGGGGGGCGTTGGCCTACTTGGGTGACTGGCCGACGCCAGGACGCCGCCGGCAGGCCCGCAGCCCGGCCGCCGCCGCCAACGCACCCTCGCGTCGTCGCCCAGCCTACGGTCTGTGTCAGCTGCTGAGTCTGGCGGCCCGCCCACCATGCCAGCATGTCAAGAGGAAGAAGAAGAAGAAGAAGAAGAAGAAGAAGAAGAAGAAGAAGAAGAAGAAGAAGAAGAAGAAGAAGAAGACGTCGCGCTCGTGACGGTGCGACAAACGGAGTTCCCTCCAGATGGAGCGGTATAGCGGTATAAGAAGCAGACTGGGAGGCACTTAACAGACGGCGGGTGGCGATGAGTAGATGAGTAAAGTTGTTACGGATAGGTAGTGGGAGCAGATGAGGGGGGAGGGGGAGGCTGAAGCGTATCTACCTCGCGGGAACGCCTTTTGGAACGCCTTTCGGGAACGCCTTTCGGCGACACTTTGAGACAAGCTCTTCTTGCCCATAAGGCAGGCGGCGTGTACTTTATTCCTGCAGCAATTTTTCATCGAGGCGCGCAAGTTTGCTTTTCGTTTGACTTTCTCAATTTTTTAAGTGAGCGCTCTTCGTTTCTTTAATGTTTGTTTTCGTCCCCTTTTTCGGAGGGGGAGGGGGGGGCTGCAGGTCCGCCCGACTGAGCCGGCAAACAGCGAGGGCAAGCGCGGCCATCACGTTGATAAGGATGCGGATAAACAGGACGATAAATGTAATCGAGGCGTGTTTTTATTGATCACCAAACACTGTTATTCGACGAATTTGACAAAACTCACGAATGAGACGTCATTCAAGCGCTGAATAACAGTGGATCCGGGCGAGGCATTCCCGCGTGCTGTGTGCGAGAACAAGGCAGAGAATGAGTCTGACGGTTCCAGAAAAAAATGGGCGTCGATTGAAAACCTCCCCGGCGGGGAAGCGGGACCTCGACCGCGACCTCGCGGGGGAAACACAAAGAGGCACCGAGGATGGACCTTTTTTTGTCGCTCTTGCCTCGCAACTACGCCCTTATACAGGTCAAGTTTTGGCATTTCTCTCCATTAGGAGGCGCCTGGTTGGCTCGGGGGAGGGGGGGGCGCAGAAAAAGTGGAGCTAGCGGCGGAGAATTAGGGCTTCCAAGTCACCAGCTCAGGACTCTAGCGAAGGATGACAAGTCCCGGCAATTTATAGCCCTGGTGCTGCCTGCGCCCGGTGGGTAGGAGTTCCTTCCATTGAACCTGTTGAGTCGCCGCGCCGAGTCGTAAATAGCTAAGTACCGCCGGCGCGCTGGAAGTACCCACTCAGGGAACTCGATTGTGGAGTTCGTTAGAAGAGTCGACTTTTGGACCGGGAAAGGCCAAGGATGCAAACAACGACGCCACTACACGGGTGAATCGATAATTCGAGGTAGGCACGCTGAATTGGCTTCGTTTGCCATTCACAAGCGGCAGACAGACGTACTTGTGCTCCCTTGTAATTACTAGCTTGTAATTACGAAGGGGAAGCTCAGCCAGGATCTTGAGAGTGTGGAAAATGTAACCAGGTCGAAGCGGGTCAGGCGAGGCCGGCGAATTGCAATCGCGTTTCGATTCCCGCCCTGCATCATTCACGCGCCGCCAACCGCATGGATACTAATATGAATAGCGTAGCTCGTCGCGGCAAAGATCGATGTGAGTGCGCGTGGCGTGGCGATGCGAGGGCCGCAACGGCCGCAACAGTTTCCCGCTTCCGTCCGGGTTTTTGGTTTTTTTTTTTGTTTTTTTTTTTGCTTCGGTCCGCTCTACCTCCCGGCAAAGCCTTGACGGCAGCCTGCTGCTGGTTACAGCTTTTTTCGAGCCTTTTTCTTCGAGC
Source organism: Stenchaetothrips biformis (assembly GCA_030522485.1). NCBI lineage: Eukaryota > Metazoa > Arthropoda > Insecta > Thysanoptera > Thripidae > Stenchaetothrips > Stenchaetothrips biformis. Next base: position 4,795,473 of record CM060100.1, read on the forward strand.
CAAATGGACTGCGTTTATACTCCTCGGCGCCACGTCCTCGCTCTAGTCCTCCTTCATGGGGCGGAGGGCACAGTGGGCTGGAGAACCAGCACGGCGGCAGGCAAACAAGAAACAAAGGCAAACGGCATAAAAACAACAAAAACAATAGCAAAACAGAGAGCAGAAGGGGCGCGCGCGCGGCGAAAAGCGAGTTAAATCAAGGATGGGGCGCAGAACAAAAGGAAATGAATGCAGATATCTTTCCTTTGACTTTCCCTTTCCAGCAGTGATTGCTAAACAGCGCCTCGCACAAACAACAACAACAACATCAATAACAAAGACTGCCAAGCAGCAACTCGCACGAGGGAGCGCGCCAGCGCGCCCTTGTGTCTGCCGCCAGCATAACAACAACAAGACCCTCTCATCGGTCGGGTCAGACGATGTCACGGAGACGAGGCATTAGCAACGGGAAAATACTGATGGGAAAGGAGCCTTTGGGAAAAAAAAATTATTGACAAAGACAAACAAGTTGGTTCAAAATGTAATTGGAAAAAGGGCAATATTGTGGAAAAAAAGAACCACAACAACAACAACCACAGCCCGAGCCCGAGCGATGCGTGCCTTCTTTGATGCCTTGAAGGGAATGCCATGAAGGCACGTTGAATCCCTCCCGAGATGCAGTGCCTGGAGGGGCTGGAAGGGCTGGAAGGGCTCCCGATCCCGGTGAAGTCGAGGCGGCCGCGCCCTGCTGGCCGAAGGGAGGGGAAGACGGGTGGTGGCGGCGAGGAGTAAACAGACGCCCTGGGTCTGGATGCACTCGTGCACACACGGGACAGAGAGAGAGGGACGCACCTTCGGGTCACCCACCTCTTCCTGACTTGACCGTGTGCGGAGATGGAGTCCCGTCGCAAAGGCGGTTGCACTGAACTCATAGCTCAAAGCGTATGTGGAGTTGAAATAGAGAGGGCTGGCGCGCTCTTTCCTTCCAAGTCACGTCTTCCTGGAGGGAAGACGGACGTCTGTCTCAAAGACTGAAGCATGACGGGCTGAAATCGTGGAGGGCCATAGGCGCTTCTTCTGTTGGGAGATGCATTTCAAATTCGGATGAGTTGTGTACAAATCTGCATAAAGGGGGTACAGCGCGCGGGAGCCGGCCGGCCGTCTGTCTGTCTGTCTGCCCGTCTGGCTGCCAGAAAGCCTCTCACGTGAGCAGGCTCGTGCCAACGGCCGTCGCGACGCAAACAAATTGAGACGGCATTGATATTGACACTCCAGACGAGACGATAACAAAATAGATGAATACGAGGGCCTGGTCCTCGTTCCGGCGTTCGGGCGTTGCACTCGGCTCAGCTCGGCCGCCCCGGAGAATGACTCCCGAGAGGCCTCGTGTTGATGAGGGGCTCCGTTGCAATAATGCCAAGAAACCACTTGGCGGGGATTTTTTTGACGAAATCTGCCGTTTCGCAGTATTTGGGCATCGGAAGCGCAGGACGACAGGTCCCTCTAGTCTTGCCAGGAAACGGCTATTCGGGGTCTGCGCCTGCCTGCCCAGCCACGTGTCCTGGAGGCTGTTGCGAGCGAGACGCAGACAGAAGGTCACTTTGCCGCCTCAGATCGGTCCCACCAGTTTCCCTCTTACCGGTGTACCTGCCCCCCACGAACTTCTCACTCGAAGAAAAACTGAGGACGGATAGACAGAGAGAAAAATATGACTTAGGTAGGGCGCGAACGCGGAGGCAGATTTCTGAAAGCCGAGAAGCTGGCAAGGGGAAAGGGAGAGGGAGGGGGTGTCCATGCTGACGCTGCAGAACCTAAGACGGTGGGAATAACGCTACCGCGGCTATTCGGTTCGGAGAAGAGGGTTGAAGCACTGCGGTACAGGACGCGCCTCCCGTCGCTCGGCGCCTCCAGGGTGGTTGTTGCGCGGCATCGCGCGTTCTCGGTATTTTTCTTTTTGTCTCCTTTCTGCGTCGCATCAGGAAAATTTCCGTGTCGCTCCAGCCAGCCCGGCTCCATTCCAGTTTGACTCCAGCGGGCGGCCTCCGTCAGAGCCGCGCCGCGCTCCAGCCAGGCCTCCAACGTGAATGTGAATGCAAACACGGCGCCGAGCCGCGGCGCGAAAATCGTGGCGAAGCGGAAAACTGGAGCTAATTAACGGAGGCGAGTGACGCCGCGCATCGCGCAATCCAAACGAACAGGAGGCCGCGCTGCGCGTCGACGCCTCCCTCCCCCGAGCGACTCTCCCCGAGTGACTCTCCCCCGAGCCGAGAGGCGCTGCTGTCTCTCTCGCTCCGCCACGGGCCGCGCCGGGAGAGCGAGAGAGACAGCGCGACTGGTTATGCGTTGGTCCGCTGCCTGACGATGGAAGACGCAGGGGCGTCTCGGCGCTCACGTGGCAGCCTGGCAGCGTGGCAGTGGCGTTGCGCAACTTTCTGCTCGGCCGGGCTGGCCGCCTCCACAGACGTCTGGCTGGTACGGTGCCAGGTTGCCGTCGCGGTCATCCATCCGGCCCTTGAGGAGTGCGGCGCGCTGCGGCGTTCGGAAACGACGGTGTCGTTGTTGTCTTCGTTTGTGGCGTCACTGCGCGGTGAGCGTGGGCATCCAGGGGGCGCTGTGCAGTGCGAGCGAGCCGCGCCTTGCCTTTCATCTTCCTTGTGACGAACGCAGTGCAGAGACGCGCCTGTGCAGTCTGATGACGTGTGCGAGAAAGAAAGAGCGACGCAGTGCCCGGAATAGGGTACTTCGGAGAAGACCGGAAGTTGAGAAGAAATGAAGAAGCATTAAAGTATGCGAAGTTTGTAGGAATAAGCGTCTGCGTCGCCGTTCTGCCGCTTCCGCAGAGCTATATTCTCATTCAAGTCCGGTGTTCGTTCTTCTTGATTTCTTCTCAACTTCCGTCCCAGCTCTTCTCCGAAGTACCCTATCTGGCTGCAGGGCCCGCCCTGGCTGACACCAGCTCGCCTGCCAGGCTGCTGTGAACCTCCAAGAGGGCAATCTTCCCTCTTCCAAGCTGCCACTATCACGCCCCGCCACGGAGAGCGCGCGTGGCGTTCCAAGTAAATCACAAAAGGCATCAACAAGTTTGCGCCGCTGGAGCACTCGACGCAACGCGAGAAGCACGCCGCACGCTCCGAAGGAAATAAAAAAGCGGGAAGGGGAGAGAGTTGTTGAACCCGGGGCAACACGAGCACCAACGACTGAGTGTCACCTTAACCGTTTTTCGCAGATCAAACAGCCCACTTACTGACAAAAAAAAAAGGAATGTGTGAGCCAGCTAGCACTCTCAAGCTGCGAGGCGCCTGCGGTTTCGCTCCGCTCGCCTCCCGCGTCTGGCCCGGCCGCTTGCCGCTTGGTCCGGCCGCTGGCTGGCGAGACGCACGATGCGGCACCGCCGCGCCGCTCCCCCTCCACCGTCCGGCATTGTTGGCGCGGCAAGGCTGCAGTGCAGCCTCCCAGCGCGGCGGAGTGGAGAGGGCGGGGGGGGGGGGGGCAGCGCCGAGCCGCCGAGCCAGGCACGGCCGAGGCGGCCGGCCTGGCAAGCTGGCAGGACGAGCTGGGACATGCACGATTCGGCAACGCCGCGCAGCTCGGAGGGCGAAGCTTCAGTCGGGCGGCTCACGAGACGTGTCGGCAGTCACCGACCGAGTCACCTTCGCCCGCGTGGGGTGGACCACAACAGTGAGTACGCAAGAGATGGAGCTGCACGTGTGAGAGTGAAACTTGTGGTTAGGTGGACAACCTGGAAAGCACTTGTAGGGAGGGATCGCATCATCTGCTTTCGTGTTCTAGACTTTCCTGACCCTTTGTTTTTTTTTTGTGTGTTTGTTGTTTTTTTTTCTTTGCATTTCCAAGTTTAGTGTAGTCTGCTCTCCGAATTCAGAAAACGGTGACGGACGCGGCTGTCACTCATGGGAAATTGGATTTGAAAATAAAGTTGTTTCTGTGCGGCGCGCTCGTGAAGGTCGCCTTGTGCGAGGTAAAACCGCCATTACGGCGCGCGTGCTGTGCCTGCGTCTCTCTCGCACCGCGCCGGGGCGGCCCTGTGGGCGCCCTGTGGGCCGAGAGAGACGGCGCGAAACGACAGCTGGCCGGCGCGGCGGCGCGGCGGCAGACTGATCCCTCGCTCCGTCTCTCTCACACCCCGACGGGCCGCCCCGTCAGAGCGAGACGGCGCGACGCCCATAGCAGGGCTGTCGGGCCGCCTGAGTGCATCGCATCGACGGGGTTCAGCCTGAAATGTCACGGGCCCAGGGAAAGGGGCGGCCACGCCCAACCGGCTGCGGGGAAATGTCAGCGGTGCGTGCAGTTCAAGGCCGCGGCGCAGTGCTTCGTGCACCCAGGCATGCCGGAAACGGTTCGAGGGCGCTTGGCTGCACGCGGCGGACTGTTGCAACAGCGTGTTGGCTTCCCGCATCGGGCGAGTCCAGTCCATCATGAGACTACAGTGAGCGCAGCGCACGGCCAGCGTGCCGGGACTGCCGGGGCGCATGCGCGACCCCGCGGGCAGCGCTTCAGAGACAACTGCGGCCTACGCGACCGCAGAGCGCACACACACACACACACACACACTCTCTTTGTCGCGGGGTGGGCTTTGCAGCTCGTTAACCCTTTCAGGCACGGACTCGGCCCGAGTATTTAAAGTTGCATATTGGACCTCAGGCGACCTACGGGGTGCCTAAGGATCATTTTAAGCTAAAGTAGGGTGTTCTACCGTTTTCGGGTTAGGAGAAACTGAACGTTGTATACATACAACATTGTGCCTTCCGGGCCAACGGCTCCAAATTGTAATTTTGTTTATTATCGTCGGATTGACGAGCTAAACTAATCAACCTGGTAAAGATCTTGGCTTTGGACACTTAAAAAATAAATCAATATTACGAAAATATCCAAATATGCCTATAAAAAGGGCAATTTTCGATGATTTTTTTGACTTTTGGCGAATATCAAGCTGCAGATGCAAATATTTAGACAATTATGGGTGACATGTAAGTAAAATTCCTAGAGGCTACTATGAAGACGCATAGTCTATGCACACATGGTCATTTTTCTCATAAATGAGCTCCTTCACAGCCTAAAAACGTGAACGTTGTATACATACAACTTCGTGCCGTATGAGTGTGTTTTTTTCAAGAGCGAATTTTCTGTGTTTTTTCATCTCAATAAACGAAATTTTACCCCTTTGTTACGTACTAAGTGTTTTGGGAACTGAGAAGCATGCATTTTCATATTTTTTCTCAACTGAATGCTAAATACCTGGTGCCCTAGCGGGTTTTGTTGTACCTATACAACAAATGTTGTTCCTGTACAACATACGTTGTACGCATACTACATGAAGTTCAAACGTGTCTTGGCGCGAACTACAGCCTCTTTTGTAGGTTATTCTGTCATCGTTTGGCGCCTGTGATCAACGAGGTAGGCCAGCTCGCACAACACGAGTGCAATGCGCTGCCTACCTCCCAGGGTTGGCGTTTCATTCACACCGTGTTTTGGCCGTCCTGGTCTCTATTTGTCTGAGGTACAAAAGCATAAAAAAAGATCATCCCTGAATGTGAAAAATCGCCCTCAATACAATTTTTGTCAACCTAAAGTCGTCCAAAGTTCAAAAGTGACAAAAACATGCGAGTCTCACCTTTTCCTAAAAACACGACAGGTTCATTGACCCATACGGCACAATGTTGTTTGTATACAACGTTCAGTTTATCTTTCTCCCCAGTGCTGCCACACGCACCGCAACGAGTGTTTTGATGTCGTATGAGGTTCAGTGATACATAATAACAAAATTTCTTACGTTCCGAACAGCTTAACCAGATTTTAAAGATGGGAAATACGCGTTACGAGAAGTAGTGTGACACGAAACCAAAATCTTGTGTTTTATGGTTACTGTTGGTAGCGCTGCAGGCCTCGGAGACGTTTGCCGGGTGGTTTAAATTGTCACGAGGATGTAGGAGGTCAATTTCAACGCGGCTAAATGTTGAAAAGAGCAAAAATATGGCCGTGGCAACGATTTATTTCGAATGTTGTATGTATACCACGTGGTGCCTGAAAGGGTTAAAAAAGTGAGTAGAGGCGTAGGTGGTTGCGCAGCCCGCGCTGCGCTCGGCTGCGGTAGCGGTGCTCCCATCATCATTCGACTCGCCGCCTAATGAAACTGCGGCAAAGGAGAAACTGTGCGAGCGATGCACGGTGGATACGCTGAGAGAGAGAGAGAGAGAGAGAGAGAGAGAGAGAGAGAGAGAGAGAGAGAGAGAGAGAGAGAGAGAGAGAGAGAGAGAGAGAGAGAGAGGGCAGAGCGGACCAGTCTGCAGCGGGCACACTGCTGAAACGGGAAGGCCGCCTATCAAGAAGCAGCCTTGAGAACTGCGGGTCTCTCTCTCTCTCTCTCTCTCTCTCTCTCTCTCTCTCTCTCTCTCTCTCTCTCTCTCTCTCTCTCTCTCTCTCTCTCTCTCCTTTCTCTCTCCCCTTTTCGCCAGTATATTGATATAGTCTGGTTCGTAGAAAAGGAGGAAGGGGCGGGCAGGTATTCGCCCTTTACACCGCTTTGTGTGGAGCCGCGCCCCGCTGCGCCCCGCTGCGCCCCGGCTGCGACCCTCCCCAGGGGCGGGAAGGGGGAGGGGAGGGGGGGTCCAGATGAAGCCCGGAGGCAACCAGTGTACACGGCCGAACATATTCCGGACTAACTCACCACTTCCGCCTTACAAAGCGGTAACTTTGAGCCGGGAGGAGGGGGGGGGGCGATACAGGGGAAGGGGATGCCTGCCGTGGAAGCGGAGTGGAGAGGTGGGGGCAAGCCTGCGTCTCCAAGTACGGGCCGGGTATTAAGGAGCCCGCGCTGCTGTCGCTTTGGAACTTCCCCCTCCCCGGCACGCCCCTGTCGGTCCCTTTGACCTCGGCCAGGTGACTGAACGGGTCGCCGACCACGGCCACCTACACCAGAAATAAACAAATTTCGTCTGCGTCGCCGCCCATTCGTGTACTCATTCGGAGACGCGGCGCCCCAGTGTAGCGCCCGCGGGCCGCGAGCACGGCAGCGCGGCGGCGCCGGTGCCGGCCGGGCTGCCTACCCTGCGCTCCGCGGGCGCACCGCCCGGTGCCGGCCGGGCTGCCTACCCTGCGCTCCGCGGGCGCACCGCCCGCTCTCGCCCGCTCTCGCCCGCGTCAGTCACAGTGGGCCATGTATCGTCATCGTTCCCACGGACGCGGCGATGCGCTTTTAACTGTGCGAATCTCTCTGGTTCTCTCGCGCCGTTCCGTTTTCTGGGAGCGCGTACTGCTGCCCCCCCCCTCCTTTTTTTCTCCCTCGCGCCGCCGGCAAAAGGCGCGTCAAAGCTACGCGCTACACGCACAGAATATACGGCAATGGAGGAAGGAAGGGCGGCCCGGCGGCCGTCGTCTCTCTCGCACTCGCGGGGCGTCCGCGGCGGCGCGACAGAGAGGCAGTGCGTCGTGCCGATCGAATCCACAGGCCCTTGACCTTCCCGCTGTCCTTACGGCGGGCCTAAGTGCCGCGCTGCCCAGAGTGGCACCCCGTGGGGTCCCCCGCCGCTCTCTCTCTCTCTCTCTCTCTCTCTCTCTCTCTCTCTCTCTCTCTCTCTCTCTCTCTCTCTCTCTCTCTCTCTCCCTCTCTCTCTCTCTCTCTCTCTCTCTGAGTGCGCGACGAGATAAGTACCACCGCGTTCCGGTCCGATTTTCAGGACTATAATCCTGCGAGGGTTGGCTTTTGTAAACTCTATTAATCGGATCGTCCTAATGCAGATCGCTGCCCCTCGTCCATCGCCTCCCCGCGGCTCGCATCGGCATCCCGTTCGTGTTGTTGTTGTTGTTTGAGTGCCGGCGTTGTCGGTAGTTTTTGTACAAGCGTCGAACCCCCGCCCGCGCGCCGCGCAGCAAACGCCATCATTATTTGGCCGTGCCTTGTATTAATGACGTGCTGGATAGGTACGCGCGGGAGAGGAAACCAACGGCCACACCAACACCAACAGCAAGGGTGATAGCGAGTAGTAATGTTAATGGATGCAATAACTCGGCTATCGGTCGGGACAGGCCGACAAACGCTGCCATCAGACAGACAGACAGACGCGCAGACAGATAGATGGATGGCACCACGAAGCACCGCCACCCCTATACTCTTTCCTATTGGACGGCAACGTGCTGTGTTATTTTCATGGCCCGCCTATTTCATTTATGGAAGGGAAGTGTAACAGGGTGGGAATGTCAAAAATTTGTTCGTGCTGCTGAGAGTTTGGAGCACTACGGTGAGATAAGGTCGACAAGCCTTTCAGTCGCGCCGAAAGACTTTAATTATTTTTTTTAAAAAAAGTTCTTGTTGATGTTTTTTATTAGCGGAGTGGCAGAAGACGATGTCGGCTGGCTACGCCCAGGCCACCGCACCCCGCCCCGCCCCGCCCCGAGAGGGCTACGACCGAACGCCTCGAACGACCACACGTTCCCGCACAGCACCAATAGGTCAGAGTCAACAATCATTCCTAAATGATGGTCGCCGCGTCGCGGCGATTGGAAGGATTTGGCGGGAAAAGGGGCCCTGGAGGGGAAGGGGAAGCGGAGTAGGGGAGGGGGAGGCTCGTCCGGGCAAGACAAATACATGAGGGGGAAACATCACGTTGCGAATTAAGGGCCGAGGGCCAGACGGAAAGACAGACGGACAGACAGACTCGAGTTTGATTCGGGTGTGTTTATACACCATACACAAGGCGAGGTAAATGAAACTGAAGCCGCGGCGGGGCCCGGGATGGGGCGTGGGGCGTGGCGAACGCCAAAGTTCGTGTTATTGTTGGAGGAGTTGTAGTCGCGCACAAATTTCCGGTGGCGGTGTCCAACCTCCGCCTAACCTATCCTGCGGCAGACTGATTCTCAGGTGGGCATGCGTTGCGGGTTGCCTGCCTGCCGAGAGACTCTCACAGACAGCAGCACCGCTCTGGGCCGGCGATGAGCAAACCAAGGTCACGCCCCAAGGTAACGCTCCGAATAGCTCGCTCATGAGCCTCATTAACACGAACGGAACAATGACTGGCATGTCCACGGGCACACCGCACCGCGGCGGGGCCAAGGCGGGGCCCCACCCTCCGTGGCAGGCGGGGCGTCTCGAAGTCTCACAGTCCACAGGTCTGGGAGTCTCAGAGTTTGAGAGTCTAAGGAGTGGAGGGTCTAAAGGCTGGGGGGGGGGGGGGTCGGGGGGGGGGGGCAACAATTTGCGACGCCACGACGCGACCCTCGAAAAGGCACGTTCGAATCCGACCGCGGCCGGGCGGTGCGATGATGCTGTGGTCTCGGACTTCCGCGCGTCCTGTCATATCCTTTAAGCCCCCTCCCCCCTCCCCCTGCTAGGACCATGGACACGTCGCCCTGGGGCCCCAGCGCGCACGAACACTCGCGCGCACACACACACACACTGACATTCATTCCTTATGACGTATCTGTGCCAGGCTTCCTCTCGGAACCATTACGCCCTATTCATTGAAACGTCTTCCAGAATTCTTAAGACTCTCTTTCTCTCTCTCTCTCTCTCTCTCTCTCTCTCTCTCTCTCTCTCTCTCTCTCTCTCTCTCCTCTCTCTCTCTCTCTCTTTCTCTTTTTTTTCTTTTTATAAAACGAGAGCAGGTTATGCACGGGAACGGGGCTCCCTAAGCCCTAACGTACATGATCTTAAATAAATAAAAATAATTTCAATTTCTCTCTCTCGTCAACGCGCAGTCCAGATATTACGCAACGCCATGATGGCTCTGTCGCTCCGTATGGACCGCTGATGCCGTGCGAGAGAGACAGAAGCCCGTCACGACGTAACGCGACCCCAGGTAGCTTCCCCGACAAAAAAAAATGTCGCGACCCCGGGGCTGATAACCGCTGCGTCACGTGATAAGGGGACAATCGGCGGGGTTTGCCGGCCCTAGATAAGGAGGCGCTGGCGGAGATTAATTATACAGCAGGCTGACGAGCCGTCCGGTCGCGCTGTCTCCGTCGCACTCGGAGCGAGGCAGCGAGGATTGTTGGGAGACAAGACAGACAGACAGCCAGACAGACAGCCCTGTCATCCGGACCGGCCGACGCCCGGCCCGGCCCGGCACGACCGCCGAGTACTCCTTGAGTTCGACAAACACGCGCTTCGGGACGCCGTGGGTCGCCGAGCCGCTGGCTGCAGCCAACCGGAGGCCAGACACCCCACCCACCCCCTCGCCCGGTGGGAAAGTTTACCATCTGGACGAGAATCGGAAGGAATTAGAAAGCGGTATTGCTCCGCGCGAGACGCAGACGTGCGCAGACGACCCGTCAGACGGACGGACGGACAGACGAGCGCTGCTGGCTGCAGAGGGGAGCCCCTGAGGACACCGAGGTAGGCCTGCCCGTGGAGCGCGCGTGTCTGGCGGCGTGCCTACCACAGGCGTTTATCCCCATTACACGGACAGCTTAAACTTGCCGACGCGGTGCGCAGTACGCGGTAACGCGGTACGCAGTATCGAGGGATGTGTTGTTTTGCCGCCACTCCGCCTTCTGCGTCCGCCTGTCTGTCTGTATGTCTGTCCGACGGCCCGGCACCGCGCAACGCAAAATAAAGCTGTCAGTCAGGGCGATACTGTTTTGCAGCGCGCGCTGCGGCGTGCTGCCTGCGCAGGAGAGAGAGAGAGAGAGAGAGAGAGAGAGAGAGAGAGAGAGAGAGAGAGAGAGAGAGAGAGAGAGAGAGAGAGAAGTGAGCAGAGTATGAGCAGTGAGCGTCTGAAGACGGGGAGGCCCTTTTTGTCATGCAACACGCACTGCCTCCGCCTGGGGCAATTGAGAGCCAGCCCCAGTCTTACTGCCTTCTGGGGGGGGAATGGACTGGAAGCATTAATCCGCGTTTGCGATAATTACCCAGCCAAGCGTCCCTCGTGTTGCCATGCAAAATGCATGCCACGCCCAGGAAAGGCGAGCGCACTGTCGACGGCGAGAGGCGACCACTGCCACCGCGGCCCCAGCCAATAACCGCCCCCCGCAAGCGTCACCGAAGGCAAAAGGCGTTTCCACTTTGCGCGATGTTTTGCCGCTCGGTAATCGGAAACGCGATTCGACGCATCCATGCGCGTGCATCCCCGAACTGGACAAACAAACAGGAAGTCGGGCGGTGCGCGGTGCGCACAGTGGGCCAGCGCTGCGCTGTGCTAACGGGCGCGGCATGACCGGGGCGTAACAATGCCTCTGCCGTGTCGGGGCCCGCCGCCCGTCCGCCGGCATCCCCTGGCATTGATTTAAACTGTTTGCGCCCGCCTGGCACCGCAGAGACAAAAGAATAACGTCGGCGCGCTTGCTGGCAGTCACCGCGCCAATCACGGTTTGATTTGTTTTCTTGCATTCGGTGTTGGGCGTGGGGCAGGGCAGGGGGAGGAAGATGAGGACGGCGAGCGATCAGGGGCTGGGCACGCCGACCGGGACGGGATAGACAAAGGCCGCGCCGTGTTGACGGGGACGTGCCGTATTGACGGGGACCTACCGGGAACCGAAATCAGGTGTGGAATCCAGCGCCGCGCGCGAGGACCTGCGCGCGCCAACTCATTCCGGGAAAAAAAAAAAACCGGAACCGTAGCTAGCAGCCGTGTTCTGAGAAACCCTGCTGCGATGAGGGATGCGAGGCGGCGTCCTGGCAGCGAGGCGAGGCCCGGCGTGTCAGAGCAGCTGGTCTCTCTCGCGCCCTGACGGTCAGCCCCGCGAGGGCGACAAGGACAGAGCGCCCCTTCTGAACCCCGGCACGACACGCTCTTATTAAATCAGAGCAAGCGGCAGTCAGATGCTGCGCGCGTTCCCGCCGTTTCCGCGAGGACCTGGGTTATTAAATGCCACCAGCTCAACCCCCTCTTTTCTTCCAGTTTCATGAACATCATTTGTCCGCTTCTGTGCTATCGCACGGGCGTCCGCGATTGTATTTATTTTTTTTTAATTCGTTTGTTTCCGAGGCAAGCGTCTGGGGTGCCATTAGGGTCTTGGACTTCCCTGGCGTGCAGAGGAACGCTCCGCCACTGCTAGTCACCACGCCACATCACAGTGGGCTCTTCGGAGGGGCACGCCTGTCGCACGCAGCAGGATCTGTCTCTCTCGCACCCGGTACGGCACGCCCCGTGAGTGCGGGAGAGACAGAGCGATGAAAGCAACTGTGTGCCGTGCGCTGACAAACACAGGAATTAGCGCGTACACCCCTCGCTGTCGGCGTGCTCACGCATTTGTCACTCACCGCTTGTCGCTGCTGGCGCTGCTGGCGCTGCTGGCGCTGCTGGCTGCGCGGGGCGGCGCTCGCGAAGTGAAGCTCGCGGCCGGAGCCGAGTCGAGCAGGGCCGGGGCGGGCCGTGCGCGGGGCCGAGCCGGTGCTGCTGCTGCGCTGCGCGGAGTGCTGACAGCGCCGTGCGATGCCGCCGTACCGGCTCCGAGACCGACGCGTAGCGGAGTGGGGCGTGGGGCTGCAGCCTCGCGGCCCCCGGCGCCGCCAGCGACGCCAGCGCGCCACGCGGCCGCGCCGCCAACCAGGCCTACTACGTTACTCTACTCCGCGGGGGGGTGAGGGGCGCCGTCCGGGGCCCTGGTGCGTGCGTAAGGGCACACACCCGTCCCTCCCTCCAGCCCTGCGGCGGCTGGGCGCTCGCCCCTGGCGGTAGCCTGGAGGCGAGGCGCTGTCTCCGTCGCACTCATGGCGTGCCGTGAGGAGGCGGCGGCGGCCGGCCAGCCGGGCCAGCGGCCTGGAGATTTAAAGCGCGGTAAAGCAACCGGCAAGAATGGCTGACTTTAACCACCGCGTCTCGCGCGGCGCAGAGCCGAGTGCAGGCCGCAAGCAGGGGCGTGCACAAAGGACCGCGAAAAGGCGCAAAAAGGTATACTTATGAGGCAGTTATTGGCGTGTAACCCCTGGAAGTTAGGCCAGCGGTCCCCGACCTAGGGGTCACGACCCCACTTTGGGTCGCAGAAAAATATTTTGGGGTCGCGGCTTGGTACTTGGGGTCGCCAGACAAATAAAAAAAATTATAAACCTCATCCGGAGACAAGATTATTTTCGGGTAGCGAGCCGAGGAAGATTGGGAACCGCTGAGTTAGGCAAAGTCTCCCAAAAAAATAGGTCCCACCGCCACCGCCCCTCCCGGGGAGGCGAGCTGTGCAGGCCCCTGGTCGCAAGACGCTATCGGTGTGTCTCTCTCGAGGGCGGGAGGGTCGAGAGGGATCCGACCCGGGGCGTAGGCAACCCAACCGACCTGTCCCTGTCTCCCCCCCCCCTTCCCGCTTCCACAATGCGCATTATTTATTCACTCTCACCGTCTCTCTTTTCCTTTCATCGGCGAGATTTAGTGGCGGCCGGTAGCCTCCGGCCCGACGCGGTCGTGGCGCAGGCGGAACAAAGCTCGAAGTGAGAGAGAGGCCGGGTGAGGAGGTGCATGTGCAGAGTGTTTGCCCAGCGACCTGGTGCCGTGCATGTGAGCAGGGTGAGCAGGGAACCAGGCCACTGGGCCAAGGTCCGAAATCAGGGCAGGGTAATTGCTGGCCGACCCTGCCGGGGCTGACAGCAAGCTCATCCCTCTGTCCCTCTCGCACCCGCACGCAACGCCTCGTGGGTGCGAGAGAGACGGCCCCGCACGGAAGCAGCCGGCAGTGTGAATGTAAACCCCTCGCCGACGGACTATGGGGTGCTCCGTGGCAGAGCTGCCGAGTCTCATCAGCTCATTAGCCAGGCCAGGCCAAGCCAAGCCAAGCCAAGCCCGGTGTCAGGTCGCAAACTCCGTGTGTCACGCCCCATTCTCGTCCCGGGTGCATTGTGGCTGAACTGATGTAAATTTCCGAGAACTTCAACCCTCGCTCCCCTCACATCAAATTACCACCCACCCCCTCCCCCTTTTCTCAAAGTTTTCAAAGAGACACCGAATAAAAACGACAAATTCGTGTCTAAAAATTCATTTATTTTATTTTTTTTATTTGTAAGCATGTCGCAAACTTGGACGATTCTTTGGAATATAAGTTCAAAATAAACACACATTTCGTGCTAAGCACACAAAAATTTAAACATAATGAGAAGGTGAAAGTCACCACTTTAGTCAATAATTAAAATAAAAAATATCATGTGGGCAACATGTTTTGTCATAAAATCAAGCACCTTGCACTTTTAAAAGTGAATCAAGAAAATGCGCCAAAACTACTGGCATATCTAAAAATCAGAAATTAAAAATAGACCACTTTCGTGGTAAAACTAAACTATCAGTCTCCGAACGTCAACCATAAATACATTCAAAATAATTCATTAATCCTATGAGATCGTAAAAGGGAAACCACACAGTCAGCAGGTGGTGGTGGCGGGGCCGGTCCAGGCGGACCAGGCCGCGTGGTGCCAGGGTGAGGCGTCGCCGGCGTCGCGGCGCTGGCCCCGTCCGTCGCCGACCGCGTCCACGCGGGGCCGCGCCCACGCCGCCGATGCCTCGTCGTCGTCGTCCTGGGCGTGCCAGGACAGCAGCGCCTCCTCGAACCACTTCTTCCGCTCTTCGAACCCGTCGACGGCGACGCTGTGGCGCCGGCCGTAGTGGGGGGTGTCGTGGCCCTGGCCGCCCTTGTGGCCCCACACGCCGCCGCCCTCGGCGGACGGCATCACGGGGATGACGGGGATCAGGTCCGGCGGGTTGCCGCAGGCCGTGGCGGGCCGCGCCACGGGCTCCACGTTGTCGTCGTTCACCATCTTCTCCCAGTGGCTGAAGTCGTCCCACATGTGCGTGAACACGTCGTCCTGCGCCGCGCTGCCGGCGGTGGCCCTGCCAGACGAGGGGCTGGAGGTGCTGGACGACGCGGTGGAGGGCTCGGAGGCGGACCGACGCAGCGGCTGCTTGTCGCCGTGTTCCTCGGCCAGCTCCGCCATGAGCTGCTGCATGCGCTGCAGGTGCACCAGCCGGCGCGCCTGCTGCCGCTGCTCCAGCTCGCGGAGCTGCGCTTGCAGCTGCGCCTGCGCCAGCTGCGCGTGGTGGAGGCGCGTCTGCTCGTGGTACTGCCGCGACAGGCGCAGCCGCTCGCGCCGCCGGCCCAGCTCCGCCAGCCGCCGCTCGTGGACTTCCCTCAGCGCCTCCAGCTGGGACCACCTGGCCGGACACACACCACGTTACAAAAAGCACAAACACGGCCGCAACCGGCGGGGCTCGAACCCACGTACTTGGCCTCTTGCTGCGCTCGCGCCTCGTCGTCCTTCCGGGCGCGGCGCGCCTCCTCCCGCAGCTCGGCCAGCCTCCTGCGGCACTCCGTGTAGCGCGTCCACGCCCCCAGCTGGCGCGTCTCCTGCCACGCGCGCTGGAACTCGGCCGCGTCGCGCTCCAGGCGCTCCAGCTCGCCCACCGCCACCGTCGCCATGTCCACGGCGGGGCTCTGCAACCAGGACAGTCAGTTAGCTCCCTCAAGGATCGCTCTCAAGGGGCGAGAGAGAGAAAAGTGAAACCGGTCCGCCGGGGTTCGAACCTGCTGCCTGGCCGCGCAGTCCAAGTCCTCGACGGCGTCCTCCCACACCTCGTCCGAGTCCGACGACAGCGCGGCCCCGGGGCTGGCGGCCTGCTTGCCCTGCTTGCCCAGCTCCGGGCTCGACAGTTTGCCCTCCGTCGACGCGCGCGCAGCCTCGAGCAGCGAGCGTCTCTCGCAGGCCGGCTTCGCTGCACTCAGACAAGTCGCAACATGAGGGGGAGGCAAGGGGGAGGAGGGGGCGGTCGGACGAGACACTCACCCAGGACGGCGGCCAGCACGGCGGGGTGCAGGTCGGGGTGGATCTTGGCCAGCGACAGGAAGGCGTGGACGCCTTCCCTCAGCTGCAGCGGTGTGCTGCGCAGCGACGCCTGCGGAGTGCCATCAGAATCAGAACAGTGCAACCGCAAAGTAACATCGGCAGAGAATCCAACGACTCACGGCTTTGCAGGCGTTGATGACCGCATCGCTGTGGGGGGCTCTGGCTTCGAAAGTCATGATCACGCCCACGGAATCCGAGATGACGGTGGAGTTGTCCGCGTCAAACTGCACAGATAAAGGAGGGTAATGACGCAACCGTCTCGCCGGACCCGATCCGCTCACTCTCTGGACGACGACGCCCAGGTCCAGCAGGGACTCACGGGCACATTCGGACGACAAACTTCCATTCAATGACAGGCCACCTGAAATCCCCAAGTACCTGCAGCGCGATGGACGAATTGGCCTAATGTTTACAAACACGCCGGCTAGGCTTTGCCGTCGCGCGGCGCTCGACGAGCCATGGCGGAGGGAAGGCACCCTTTGCCGAATCTAATCCATTAATTTAATTAATTTACCGCTCCGCCACGAAACTGACCTGTCAAGATTACGAAGGTGGCCGAGTAGAGACCGCGTCTTGGAGTCGAGTTGTGGGACACGGCGAAGGAGTGCAGTGAGCGCTGTCGGCTGGCTGGCTGGGCTGGCTGATGTCGGCGTGAGGAGGCTGTTTCTTTACGTTTCACGAAGCCAGTCTACAGCCAGGTGTATATTGTAGCGAAGAGCACTTGCCTCCTTGGAGCCCGAAACAAGACAGCGCGAGCAATGCACTCCTCACTCATCACCTCATCACTGACGGACTGGACCGGCCGACAGTTTTTGACAGGTCGTGATGTTTTGGATCGGCGACCCGGATGTCCAAGAGCAGACGACAGCAGGTTCACCAACCGGACTACTTGTTCGTGCGTAATCCCCGGGAGGTTTCTTTCGCTCTTTAAATGAAACAACCTGTCAGGATTTTATGCCAAATTGACTCTCATTTTCAGGTCTTTTTTTAAAACATGTTTCTACCCGAAAGGGCTCGGGGGAAAACAACATTTCAGCCAGAAGATTTGTCCTGACAAGTTTCCCAACCTTCCAACGAACGAAACCCCAAACAAACAGAGTCCGGCGATTTAACCCAACTTCACCATGGTACGTTAATGTCACGCTCAAGAAATCCTGTCTGTACAGCAAAAACCTTTTCCAAAAATTATTGGTTACTAAAAGTTTTGCAACTGCTTGCTAATTGCACTCCTGGAAATAAAATTAATATGACTCCTTATTGTCTTTTGAAATTCATAACCTTCATTGGGTCGTGTTTGACTCCTAACATTTCCTTACTTTTTTTGTTTATTCTGTATGATTTATCAATACTGCAGTGAATTTCAATTTTTCAGCCATATTTCCATAACTGGGTGACATCCTATCATACTTTATTCTACTAAAGTTGATTTCAGCCATTCTCCCAATTCAAGCCACAACTATTCCATGTTTCATATATAACTCTTTTTTTTTTTTGTTTCCTTACGTATCATAACGATTCTCAACATGTGTTATTGTTTGTGCTGTATTTCAACACCAATAATTTTTTAATTGTTTCAGGCACGAAATGCAGAAAAGGCTATGTAAGTATGAGCAAGAATGATGAATCTTTGTCTCTTAACGTTTCCCTCCAGACGAACTCTACTGTTTTTGTCAAACTCCTACTAAGCTGTCTTAATATCCCTTCAGAAATTGCTCCTCTTATCAGCTTGTTTCTTAAATTTTAGGACAACGCTGGCCCGGTGGCGGGCAGCTCAAGTTGGAGACGACCCCAAGACTCTAGAAAGGAGACCGTATCTTGCATCGGAATGTAATGACTTGTCAAAGGCAGAGAAATGGCGAATGCAAATCATCAGGGAAATTGCCAAAAAAGTAGCTCAGATTCAAAATGGTATGAGGTATCCTACTAAATCTTACATATTAATGCAGTCCGTCTACCAATGGTTTTACCTATTTTTTTTCAACAGCTGGTCTTGGAGAATTTCGCATAAGAGATTTAAACGATGAAATCAACAAATTATTAAGAGAAAAAGGTCATTGGGAGGTGCAGATTAAAGACCTTGGTGGTCCAGACTACCGCAGAGTTGGTCCTCGTATGTTAGATCATGAAGGGAAAGAAGTCCCCGGAAATAGAGGGTACAAGTATTTTGGGGCTGCTAAGGAGCTACCAGGTAAGTGTGATTTCAAAACTCAAGATACTATATTTGATAGCTGCCTCATTGCGGTCATAACTTGATGATTACTGTCATAAGGTGTTAGAGAGTTATTTGAGCAAGAACCACCTGCTCCTCCTCGCAAAACTCGTGGTGAAATGATGAAAGACATTGACGCGGATTACTATGGCTACAGAGACGATGATGATGGTCTCCTCCTGCCTCTTGAGGAGGTTGCAGAAAAGAAAGGTGAAAAGCTGACAATGCTTATTGAATTGAATCTAGCAAATCATCTCAGTGTTAAGAACTAAATTATTGTTCTAGCGTTGGAGAAAGCTGTTAGTGAATGGAAAGCAAAGAAAGAAGAGTCAATGGAAGGGGAAAGTAGTAAAGCAGAGGATGAACCAGAAGAGAATATTTATGCTGTTGGCCCTGAAAGTGATGTAAGTACAGCTCCAGTATTTTTTTTTATTTTTTTTTATTTTTTTGTCTATTGGGTTCTTGTTGTCAAACTTGTTTGCTAATTAATAATGATTGTAACAGTCCTCAGATGAAGAAGAGTCTGAAAATAAGGAAGATCGACCTCATCAGCCAAGGTTTATTGCACATGTTCCTGTGCCGACTCAGAAAGAAGTAGAACAAGCTCTTCTAGAAAGAAGAAAGCAAGAACTCATAGATAAGTATGCAAGTGAAGGCCTTGTCAAACAGTCAAAAGAAGCAAGTGAAATGTTGGGGATGTGAAAAATTTGTGTTTTATTGCAACATTCATGATCTGGATTTGAGGACAGATATATTGAATATTAGAAGTATTAGAAGTATTTCATTTCATTTTTATTTATGAATCTGTCACCCCACCAGTAGAAACAGTAGAGGAATTAGCAGTCAGTGTTACAGGCACATAAAGCTCAAAATCATTCTCAAAATCAAAATTTGACACATTAATTAACACATTCTACAGTACTATATATACAATCCCATAGGCCCTAATCTGATATCACAGCTGTGATAGTGCAGTTTCACAAATCAAATTCTTATAATTAAAATATAACAGTAGTTGAAGTCAAAGTAATGGTACATGAGAGCAAGCATAAATGGATGCAGACATTGAAAGATTAGTAAAGAACGGCAAATTATTGAGCAGGAAGTGAGTACTTGTGCAAAATTGTTCCAGTATTTTTTAATTTTTTGACCATATATGATCAAGAGAAAGTGCCAATTTGTTACAAGTATTTCACTTCATTAAACTGAGGAAGAGTAAACTAGCATTAGACAGGTGAACAGTTTTAGTTTCTTGTACAACCTGCATAACTCATTTCACAATACAGAAATCTTCTACAGAAAGAGAATTGAATATAAAACAAAACTACAATCAACTTCCAATAGCTAAGATTTGCTGAGAACATATTTGAATTCTTTCATCATCATTCTCTGACATGCTAATAATATGAGGCCACAATTCTTGAGCCCAGTTAGGCAAGTCTTGGCTTTTATGGGAAAGTAGAGTTCCACAGGCAACAAGACTTCTATATACAGCTTCCTTGTCAGAGAATAGAGGTAAGACGTGAAGGCAACTAGCCCCGACAGCATCAATACTAGAAAAGAGCTCGGACTTTCTTGTAAAAAGTACACTTAAGTTGAGGAGAAGGGTAGCAATTGCGACCTGGGATGAAAAATGAAGGTTAGTAAGTTCTACACATAAGAACACAAGCAATTTAGACATATATCAAACTTCATTACCTCAAGCGGTTTAGAAAATGGTGGAGTATACTGATCAAGTTGTTTCAGCAAGGATAACGCATTCTGAGTGACTAAAGCCTCACCATGGGCATGCCCAAGCATATTAGAAACTATCCTCAAAGCTAACATTAGATTTGGCCCTGGAGCTGGCTGGAGATACAACTGTAACATTGTCATGAATTCTTTGCCATTTTTGCCATCGCACAGCTCTTGATTCATATTGGCATGTCGGACAGCCAATCTCACTACGTCCAAGACGGGGAATACCACATCTGAAAGATAGGATTCAGAACGATGAGTGAAAGTTGCATCGATAATGATACTAATAATGCTTTGGAACACTAAAAAAACTTTGATACCTTGAGGCCACTTCAATATTTTCTGCAGTATCAAAGTGGAACTTGAGTCAAGAGAATTCTGGGGCTCTGCAAGCTTGACTACCTTTTCCAATGTACTGCCTTCAACTTGGTGAGGCTCACCACCAAATTTCTGGTTCAGCTCTTGCAATTTATCTAAACAGGCAAAAACATAAAGTTGAAAAAAATTTAAGAACCTAACTTTAGATATACAATGAGGTAGCATTGAATGAAATAAAATCTCACCTAACATAGCTTTAAGGTTGGCTTGATCAAATCGTACATACGATTTCTGAGGAAAGTGGAGTTTAGAGAGTGCATTGTCTTTGATGACCTTTGCTCCGTTTGACACATAACTACTTCCACCTGTGAGTGGATCAAAATTTCCTGCAGCTGTAGTAACTGGTGGAGCGGTTCGGGCTGGAGCACTACCAGGAACATAACTACTTCCTCCCGTAAAAGGATCAAAGTTACCAGATGAACTAGCTGAACCACCCTGTGAACCACCTGGTATGTATCGATTGCCTCCTGTGAAGCATGACAGAGGGATTATGCAATGCAGTATGAATATCAATACAGTCACTCACAATCAAAGCCTTATGTCCACAATTACCAGTGAATGGATCACAAAACTCTGGCTGCCCCTGAGGGGCACTAGCGATAGTTGGCTGTTGTGCCTTCTTGGAATTGGTAACAATAAAATTTGCTATTTGCTCAAGATACGCCTGAGGTAAGTCATTGTCATGGATGAACTTCTGGGCGACTACCCATGGGTCTTCAGAAACATTATAGGGCAGCTTCAGAGGAGGAACACCATCTTTAATGTCAATACTGAACACAAAGTCATATTCCTAGAAAATCAAAGGGGGCATTATTTTACGACTATTAGTTAACACTAATTAATAATAATTATTACTGTGTGTTAAAACAAGGTAGAATTGGTGCTTAAGATGCTCACCTTGCCCTGGTGCAAGGATTTTCCTGAGTTTTCTTCATTGGCCCCAGCAACATCCCCAACTTTTGACCATTCTTTCTGCTCAGCAGACCAACTATAAACAGTCACTTTGGTACCCTCCCGTACAAGCTTTGTTTGACCGTCTGATTTTCCAGGTTCGTACAAAGATTCTTTACCTGGCAAACTTCAAATGTAAAAGCAGCATTAGAAATATTATGTCCTTGTGATATTTTTTATCTGTGCTCTCATTGCAAACTTACTCGCTTATTTTGACTCCTCCAAGTTCCTGTGAGGAAACTTTAAACATTGCTTCAATCTCTGCTTCATAGCACTTTTGAACATCTTCACTTGCCTGCCTCATAGGGTCCCTAGAAAAGACACGCACTACCCCATCGCTGCAAATTATATGTTCAGATTATTTTTTATTTTATTTTTTCAGGAAATTTGGCACCTACTTTCCAAGGTAACAGCAGAAGACTCACCTTGATCCAGTAACAATGTCTGAATTGGGAAGATAGGCAACGCTCCACACACTTTGAGCAGGGAGAGTTAGCACTTGTGCCACATTAGCATCCTTCCACACTCGTAACGAGCTATCTTCTCCTACTGATGAAAAACCATTCCCATTCAGATCGACAGCCAAACTAAAAATTTTAAATTTTAACCATGAGAATGTAAAGAAAACAAGCAGGGCTATTTGATTTCTCAAGAAAATGAATATGTTATCACCTGTAGATATAGTTTGAATGTCCATAGAGGACACCCACGCAATCACCTGTTGTTGACCATTGACGAACGGTAGCATCATTAGCACAGGACAAAAATTCATGGTCATTTACTCTAGCCAGTGCTCTGACACAATCTGTATGTCCTGGGACAAACAAAAATTAATTTAATGCACTTACTATCAGATGATTTTCCTAACATCAAACAAAAGAGAGAAACATAAGACTCAAGTTACCTGTCAGTGTTGACTGACAAGTCGCAGAGCTCTTCTCCCACATTTTCACAGTTTTATCAGCCGAACCAGTGACAATCAGGCCCGGAGACACTTCAATGACACTCCACACAGCAAGTTCATGACCGCGGAGTGTAGTGACTTGTTTTCCTGTTGTGTAGTTCCACACTTTGGCAGTTTTGTCCCATGAGGCAGTCAAAATTGTGCCAGGTTCTCTTCCCAAAGACAAACAGCACACTGTAAAACAACATGTGAAGGTAAGGAAATGCAGAGGACTTGCCCTCTCCTGATGCTGCAACAGCAATACCTGTGTCAGTGTGTCCTTTCAGGGTGAAGAGTGGACCTTCTTGCTCAGCGACAAACCCACATATGTTTTTGTCATTGCCAGATGTTAAAATTAATCCATTTGGGTATGATTCCGAAGGAGAGCAGTAACAAACACAGGTCACAAAGTTAGTGTGTCCTCTCAATGTTTGGGCTTCATGGTAGCCTGGGTTGATTCTGGAATCAGAAGGCAGAGTAGAGGCAAGGTGCAAATTTCATTCATTGTAATTAAATAACAAAAAGAGAGATTACACGTAAAACTGATTCTTTAGATTATGTATCGGTCATGTAATTTGTGGTTCAAAGCTCATGTTAGGAAACAGAGTACAAACAAATATCATAGTTTTCAAAGCCAATATGACAATAAGTTTCAAGCAACATACAAAATACATCAACTAAACTGTCAGCTCTAACTGAGGTTAGGTTTATAAGAAAACAACCTCTTCGAATGTAAAACAAATAACCAAAAATGCGCAGGATTAAACCTTAGCTACTCAATAAATGTCTTACCCATTCGGTCTCCACACTTTGGCGGTAGCATCCCTAGATCCCGAAATAATAGATCCGTCCGGGGCGGCGCAAACCGCCCGGACATCCAAGGAATGGCCCGTCAGAGAACAACTCAGTTTATACTCGGACATGTTGTTGATCAACTTCAGTTCAACCTATCGTCAAGTGAAGTCAGATATCTACGACACACCTCACTTGAATCATTTGCCGTGGGACTTTTGAGAACACTTTGAATTCTTTGGGAAGGTGCACCACACAACCGTCTGCAACCGTCAACAATGCTGACACACGGTTCGGATGTTCGGATCAGCGTCGGCGGGGCCTTCATGCTATTCCCCTCTCCCACACTCACAATTTTGCCAAATTTGATGGTCGCTAAAATCACATAGCACGGGTATAAATTAATTCCACGGTGGAAGATTTTAATGGCATATATTCCCTCAGAAACCGAAAAGCCAAGGAAATTCTGTTGAGCATCTTTTCAAACGAATGTGTTTCTTCGCGCGCACTCAGAGGGTGGGAAATTGTTTCCGGTAAGCCACCTTCCCCTCAACAAATTTAAAACTTTCATCGATTATAAAAAAACTTGCTGTAATTGGTTAGCAAAAATTGTCTTTTAAATAAAATAAATTAGAGTGAAACCGGTTCTCTTCCATGGTTCGTGTCCCACTTTAAAGACCACACGTACTTTGGTCCCTTGGTTGGCGTCACTGTTGCCGGTTTGCTGTTTCCGGATTGCCGGCCGGTGGTTACGGCTGGTTTCGACAAGGCCTTTCTTTATTGTACTTCCTCCCCAAACATTCGTATCTCAAAATGGTGAGTTGGATAGAATAGTGCACTTTATCGGTCTCATTTGTGTCCATCAGCATGGTGAGCGCGGGGAAAAAGACTTAAAAATATCGTTCAGGCCGTCTGGACCTCGGAAATCCTAGTAGCTTTCCCAGTTTGACTTTATAGTTCAACCATTGGCGTCGTTTATTATGAGGCCCCCTTGAACCCTCATGTGCGGCTTTTCGTACATGTCGATTTGTAACTTCTCGCTCTCCGAGTCATTTTACTTGCACCCAACTCTGCTGTAGCGATATTTCTAGTTGGTATCGTTCGTTCTAGGTCTGCTAATTGAGATCTGGGTCATAGTACTTGTGCTGTTATGTTTAACCTAAGCGCCGACTAACCTGTCATTGAGGCAGGTAATATGATTTTACCTTCATCCCCAGGCGAGACCTTTAATTTGTCCCGACGTCATTTTAGTAACTGAAACGTATCGTATTTTCGCCTCCTTCAATATTTCTTTTTGATGTTTACTCTGCATCTTTAGTTTTATCTGTTGGTAGCTTCCTCTGTAGTCAATAATTCATTTATATGCCTGAACTCTTGTCGTTTGTGCCATTTCGCTCATATTTTTTGCCACTCTGAGGCATTGAGCCATTGTGCAAAGCAGTTATGTATTAATTTTGAGCAGTGTGGTGTAGCTGTCTGCATGTAAACATCATAGGTCCTGCTCGATGTGCAACGACATTCTCACTGCTTGTCAAGTGCTCTCATAGACTTGGTTACGATGTTATGTTCTCCAATCCTCTTCTCTCTGATTTCAGACGAAGGGTACCTCCAGCTTTGGTAAGCGGCACAACAAGACGCACACATTGTGCCGTCGTTGTGGCAGATCGTCCTACCACATCCAGAAGTCAAAGTGCGCACAATGCGGTTACCCATCTGCTAAGCTCCGCCACTGTAAGTCAACGCTCAAATTCAAGCTCAATTTGTGCTTACTTTCAAAGCTAACACGCTGTTTCATGTTGCAGACAACTGGTCTGAGAAGGCCCAGAGGAGGAAGACCACTGGCACTGGCCGTATGAGGCACCTCAAGATTGTCAGGAGGCGATTCAGGTAATAATGCATTAACATTCAATTTTAATGACTCTCATTAATCTGTGTAATCTCAAATTTGAAACTCCTTCGTTTCTGTTGTAGGAATGGCTTCCGCGAGGGTGGCAAGTACATCAAAAAGACGTCCTCGTAAACCTTATATGATTGTCTCCTAATAAAAAAAAATTGAAAATTCTACACTTAATTATTTTTAGCACCAAATTGCTAATCCTTCACATCCTTACCTTTGGAGCCTGTTGTCTATTCCGCGCCTACATGATACTCTGAATTAAGAACAAGGTGGAAGGGTTTATATCATTTTGTAGTGCAAATGAGTTTTATTGTAAATTTGATATCCTGAAAGAGCCGACCATTAAGGTGAGAGTTGAGTTGTTGAGTTCTCTGCTCCTTACACATGACTAGTACGGACTGTGTAAATGTGGTCTTAGGCTGGGTGCATCCACAGTTGTGTGACTGCCCACATTGGGTGGAATCCATCCACGCACCATTGATCAATGTTTTCTTCACATCATACCACGCACACCCACTTGTATATGAATGAGGGGTGTGTAACTCTGGCACTTTGGACAGGAGGTAGGGAACCCTCCTTGAGGAACAATTTCATGCCAACTTCGATTTTCAATATCAAAAACTGGTACTCTAATTAATTATTGTATAGTCCCATGAAGAGGCAAAATTATCAAACCAACATATGTTGTTTTTGGTTCATATGGATACCTTCTTTAAAAGTTGAATAATTTTAAAAGTTTTAATTGGTACGAGTGGGTTTTACTGCCATATTTTTTTTAATCCCCGAGAGTTACAGGGCCCTGATCTGAACGTTCCCTTTGGGATGGAGTATCTCCGCACACACACGCCCACCGTGCGGTGTGCGAATTGACATGAAGTGGGTCCACCTGTTGATAACGCCTGCTAAGTCAGCGACCCGCACCTAGTTCTAGGTTCTAGCGTTTTAGCGCGCACGCCGACAGTGAACTCGTTATCGTTCGAGGAGGGTCGCTACAAGAGCAGTGTCGCGAGCCAGGCCGTGCATGTATGTGTGCGTGCGTCACGTCAGTGGTCAGTGTGGGTGTGCAGTGAACGTGAGCTCCGATGTGATTGTGCATATGATATCATTTCGATGGAGTGTTGTTGTCATGACACTCCACTCGTAGAAAGATTTTGTTCGACTTTTGCGAGTTTCCGGTGCTGCAGGTGCGTAGAGCGAACCTAACATTGTGGAGGTTGAAGCAATAATCGCCAGCTGTAGCAGCAGTGGGGACCCCATAACCTATCTTTGTTATCAACAATGAATGTAGTTCAAGAAAAGGGACGAACACTCGTACAACTATTTGTTGTAAAAATTTAAAATCAACTTGAATGCGTTTTTTTTTTTTTTTTTTAAGTAAACCTTATCTATCCTATGATTTGAAACATGAATCTTGATACTTTTTCTGTCTGCCAACCCTATTTATTACGAGTATTGTCAATAATTAATTTTATTTCACCTATTGTTCTAGATGTTGATCAGCTTTACTTTATCTCCATCAGACTTTTTCCACCTTAAACGTCCTCTTTGTGTGTATGTCAAATTCGTTCATCCTTGACCAGAACCGGGAATCACTTTCACTTTCCATCCGCGAAAACACACATAGTGCTTGATGTGGTGATGTCTTTTCCAAATCTGGCATGCTGCTCAGATGCACATCTTTTCAGTTGACTACCATACAATAGGGAACTGCTCTGAACTGTGAGTGTAAACACTAAGAGCGTTTTAATTTTGAGGTCAGTGTCACTGCGCTGTTCTTACATAGGACATTCCCATTGTTCTCATTTCTCTGGCCAAGTTAGCACGTTTGTCTGGAGTGAGAGATGCTTCCCGTTGAGGGGTTGATCCCTGCTCGAGGGTCCAGTCGAGGGCCTGTACCGCCTGCGAGGTCTGCGGGCGTCCCTCAGGGGCGAGGTAGGCCACCGTCTCCACACGGGTGTGTCGTTGGGCGGGTGGGTGGCCCGCCTCGCAGGCGCCTTCAATCGGCGTGTGATCGCGTTCCGTCGCTCTCTCTGTCGCACCCACGGCGCGTGCCGTTTGGGTGCGAGCGAGACGGAACGACACTCGGTCGCCGTGTGGCTTATCACCAGGGACCGATCTCGAGAAACGTCGCTCCCAAAACCGATCGGGAAGAGCGGCGGGGACGTGGGGGCCTTCCAGCCAACGATCTTTACTTTCGGCTGCTGGCTGCTCGGTCCGGGCGGCACGCTGCCTGCCAGCTCGGCGGCACGGCGCGGCTAACCGGTCCGGTGTGGAGCCAGTAGCTCGCCTCAGCTCGCCGGAGCTCGGAGCTCGCCGAGAAGTGCCGAGTCATAGTCAACCGATCGCCCGCCGCCTTATCGCTGTGCGAGTGCGTCCGTCCGTCCGTCCGTTGGTTTGCCCTTCCTGACGCACCCGTTGCGCCGAACCCTTTCAGCCGTGGAACATTTTTCTTTGCCGCCAGGGTCGTAACCAAAAGGGGAGGGGGTGAGCAGCGTGCCGCCCGGCAAGTGTAGTGCGGCCCGCGAGGGAAGGCCCGCGCACCGCACGCGCGGATGCAGCGCGGGGGGTCGGGATCATCCTCCTACTGGCTTTAGATCCCCCCACACACACACACACACATCTGCTCACCTCTGTGGCGGGCTGGGGTGCCGCGGGGCCCGGCTGGCTAGGTCGCGCGTACCTGCCGTGCCTCAGACGCGACGCGGACGGCGGTGCGTGCGGCGCGGCGGACGCCTCAGTGAAGCAGTCGCGGCTAGCAGCGCGAGGGGCGAGCAGCGAAGCCGGGCGAGGCGGCATGACGCGTGAGGCGCGCACCCCGCTCAGCCTACCCACAGCCAGCCTGCCGCAGCAGGAGGACCGCGGTTCCAACACAACCGGCAGACAATGGTGAACAGAAAATGTGAAAATGTGTGGATGCTGTGCGCGGCGCGGCGCGGCGCGGCCCTGTCGCGAGTGAGAGGTGGTACCGGCGCCGCCCGTGCGTAGCCCCTTCCCCTAGCGGGGCCCGCGAGGCAGGGGTGCAGTGCGACACGCCCCCACCTCGGCGATGGCCCCGGGTTCGGGGGTTGCAGTTAGCGCTTTGGTTTCGCAGTCGGCGTTGCCGGCCATCGTCCCTCCTCAAGTGGCTCGGACGCGTTGCGACTTGCCCAAAGTGCACGCGTCGACCACGCCACCGAGGGGCTGCCTTCCTTTCTGCGAATCTCACGCCTCATTGATACGAGGCGATACAGTCCGATTCCGAGCGTCGCTCTGCCTCTCTCGCACTCGCGGGCTGTGCCGGTGCTCCGGGATCGGCTTGGCTGGTCCTCGGCGGCGGCAACTCGGCCATACGCGGAATGCTGAGTAACGCCCCGCCCGTCACATGTGTTGTTGTGACGCCGCACATTTGCCCATGTCGTCTCATGCAGCTCAAGGTCGCGGCGAATCCTCCCGTTGTCCTGCGACGCGCGTGGTGTATCGCCCACGCCCACCTCCGCCGCCCAGCCTAGCCCAGCGGGGATTGGAGGGGCCTGGCGTGCTGACCGACAGTGATCCGACGCCACGGTCAGCTGCCGGCCAATTCAGTTGCGCTTAACGACATGGCGTCGCGGACGGTCGGGGACGCTGGCCGGCGGGATGGCCGCGTGCCGGGATTTCCCCTCCCCTTCCTGCCCCTGCCCAGGTGACGCGGCGCTGCGGGTCGCGTGCCGGGCCTAGCCGCGACTAGCCGCGCCTGGACGGGGCTCAGTGGCGTGGACCTGGTTACACACAACTCGCACCTCTCGAGGGCTGTGCGCTCGTTCCGTCCGTCGCTTGATGGAGTGCGTTTGGCGCTCGGTCGCGATGGCGCCAATGCACTTGGTAGGCGCTCCTCCCGGGGTTCGCGGTTTCGGTTTGGCGGTTTGCGTGACTTGCACCTTTGCCTGTTCCAGAGAGCGCCCGGCTGGGCAGGAGCGGCAGGGGCGGCCGGAGCGCTGCGCGTCTACACCAACACGGCAGGTGTCGCCATCATGAACGGCAGCCCGCTGTCGCTGTGCGGCGAAAGCCTGCAGAACCTCACCTCTCCCGGTGGCTCTGCCTACTCCATCGACAAGAACTCGGACCTCGGCGACATGTACTTCAACATGACCAATTATGTGGGAGAAACTTTAAAGGTAGCGTCATGGTGGCATTGCCCGTTGATTATTATTTGCATAAGAATAATTAAAAGTTTTTATTTTACATTATTTTTTTAAAAAATTATTTGTTTTTAGATGATGTGTATGATGAGAAGTCATCATATGCTAACCGATGTTGTCCTTCAAGCTGGATCCGAGCAGTTCCATGCACATAAGTTAGTTCTTGCATCTGCCAGCCCTTATTTTAAAGTATGTGTCATTTCTTTCATTATATTTTACTTCTTACTGTCTTGCAGTTTGTTAACTTTTTTAGTTTTCTCTTCAGGCTATGTTTACAGGAGGATTAAAAGAGTGTGACATGTCACATGTTAAACTCCAGGGTGTTTGTCCAACAACCCTTGCACGCATTCTTACATTCATGTACACAGGAGTCATCAGAGTCACTGAAGTTACTGTTTGCCAGCTCCTTCCTGCAGCCACCATGTTTCAAGTAAGGATTGCTCATAATACTTCTTTATTTACCGTTATAATCTGTGCATAAAAAATAATAATAGTAACTTTTTATTTTAATGTTTCTGTAGGTTCCGGATGTTATCAGTGCTTGCTGTGTATTTCTGGAAAGACAACTTGATCCTTCAAATGTAATTGGTATTGCCAATTTTGCTGAACAGCATGGCTGCAAGGAGCTGCATGAGAAAGCGAACCAATTTATTGAACAACATTTTAGTCAGGTACAGTTTAAAGTCCTGTATGCTGCTATTTCCCTCACAAAAATCAACCAAATTGTTTTTTACAGGTTCTATAAATATTAATAATAATCTAAAAAAAAACAAATTTGCTTTCCAGATTTGTCAGGAAGAAGAATTCTTCCAACTGTCTGCTATGCAATTAGTAGCTCTAGTCAAGAAAGATGCCCTCAATGTTCAGGATGAACAGGAAGTTTATAACGCAGTTTTGCACTGGGTTAAATATGACGAAGAAAATCGTAGGCCTAAAATGGAACACATTCTGCAGGCTGTGCGCTGTCAATTTCTTACCCCTGCATTCTTATCAAAACAAATGAAAAGTTGTGATTTATTGAAAAAGCTGCCTCAATGCCGCAAGTATCTAGCTCAAATCTTTAAGGTGAGCACCTTGGTATTGAGAGAAATAAGATACTTTTGGAAATTTCAACATTTAATGTAGTCTCCTTCCAAAGCATGGTGTTTCTTTATGTTTTAGGACATGACATTACATAAAAAGCCTGTTGTGAAAGAAAGGACACCCAACACTCCACGAGTTATTTACATAGCTGGTGGATATCTTAGGTACTCATTAGATATTTTAGAAGCTTTCAATGCGGACGATAGAACATGGACACCACTTGCAAAACTGACTGTACCAAGGTCAGGACTTGGTGGTGCATTTCTGAAGGTAAGAATGTATGCTCTCAAACTTTATTAACTTCAGCACATTCTGCTATCATAGTTGTCATCATTAAATGTGCCACTTTTTGAACTTTTAGGGCATGTTTTATGCTGTTGGTGGCCGAAACAATGCTCCTGGCAGTAGTTATGACTCAGATTGGGTTGATCGTTACCATCCAGTTCTAGACCAGTGGCGGCCCTGCAGCCCAATGACCACCCCTCGCAATCGAGTGGGTGTAGCAGTGATGGATGGGTATCTGTATGCGGTAGGGGGTTCCTCTGGCAGTGACTATCATGATAGTGTTGAAAGGTACATCTGCTTTTTTCCCTCATCTAGTCAGTTTAATAAGAGGATGATGAAGCTCAAACGTTTGTTTTATTTTTTCTCTTGAAACAGGTATGATCCAGAAGAAGACAGGTGGACCTTGATTTGTCCCATGGCAAAAAAGCGGCTTGGAGTGGGGGTAGCTGTTGTCAACAGAATGCTGTACGCAATGGGTGGTTATGACGGTTCTTTGAGACTCAACAGTGCTGAATGCTATCATCCAGAGAACAATGAGTGGACTCCCATCTCTTCCATGCGTGTTGCCCGTAGCGGAGCTGGTGAGTGATTTGCTGGTTTAGTCAATGTACCTCAAATCGGTCCAATTTTCAGAAAACTAATCTGGTCTTGCTTGTTTTTTTCACTTTCTATTAGGTGTTGCTACTCTCAACAATCATGTGTACATAGTTGGTGGTTATGATGGATCTAAACAATTAAGTTCAGTTGAACGTTATGATACTGAAACTGACACTTGGGAGTTCCGGGCACCAATTAGAATTGCTCGCTCTGCCTTGAGTGTCACTGTTCTTGATGGAAAATTATATGCCATGGGTGAGGAATAGAGACAACAGAAATTTCCCTTCTACTTTGAAACTACAGTAGCACAATACCTGATTGCTATTTTCTTTTCAGGCGGCTATGATGGTTCTTCATTTTTGTCAATTGTTGAAGTCTATGATCCATCGAGAGATGTCTGGGATGAGGGCGAGCCACTGACTTCCGGGCGGTCTGGTCATGCCTCAGCTGTATCCTACCATCAGTGTGTGATTCATTGCGACCAGCACGAGCATGCCTTAAGTACAGACTCATCCCTTGGAGGCTGCAGCACCCGCCCAAGCCACACTCTAAGTGCTTTGACTGGATCATCATTAAACAGAGTTCATGGTGTGAATGGTGTGAGCAACATGAACAGTACCAATGGTTTCCCAACTGAACTGAGGACTAATGGTGTGGGTGCATCTGCAAACCCGATTTTGAACCCTGGCCGGGGACATCCGGACGGCTCCGGTCCCAGTCCTCCCTTTGGCCCTTAGGCCCTCAGGATAAAACATTGATCAATAGTGTTACCGAACAATGCTGAAATTAAAACTGAATTTTGATATCTTCAGTTTCAACTGGTTTGATCTGATTGCTTGAGTAAAGTCCTGAAACCCTAAGGGTTTTAAAGAATTTATGGTAAGTGCTCTCATTATACTGTATACCTTTTTTTAACAAATTGATCCATTTGTGAAAGTATTTTTATATTACTTTACCTGATGTACATACGTATTAGATAGTAAGTCCCATCCTTCCTAACTGTACATTATATTTGTTATTGAGCAGAAATCTAGTTTTCTATGAATAATATGTTTTAAGAAATTTGTAATATAGCCAAAGTTGTTACCTGTGATATTCTCATGAAGGTTGGGAAGAGAGATTGATGCACTTGTGCAAATCTCTGCTCACTTCTGTGAGCCAATGTGTGAAAAGATATTGATTATTGCAATTAGTTGCCAAGTGATAATGTTGCTGCTACCTATGTGTGTTGATACCAGACCACCACACCATGTATCTGGGGTCTGTTACACTTGTCTTTCTGTACTATGTTCAAATATCTGTCTAATTTCCCTCTCTGGAACCATTTTAATGTAAACGGAATGGAAGTTTCCATTTTTCCCTCCTCATTCCTTACTGTACCCACCTAGTGTTCATGATTCTCATGTAGTTACTGATTGTCAATTAAAATTTGATATTTATTGCTCAGAAATATTTGTCCATGACTTCAACACCTGCCTATCCATAAAGCATCAAGAAACTTTGAAAGACGCCAAGAATTCTCAGTTATGGCTAAATAAATAAATTTTATTCTCATATATGATTGTACTTACATCTTACTAAGTATTATGCGATTATGAAAACATAAAACAATTGACAATAAAATGAAAGAGAGTGAAAAAAAAAAAAACATAACTTGCAGCATAATAAATCCTAATCAGTACTACAAGTAATAATAAACTTAATGACTATTTGTAAATGAGAGCACAAATACGATATGGCCAACACCTAATGCACACAAATAAGACGGAAAGATAGAAAATGTCACATACATACTAACCTAAATGATAGTATTTCATAAAAGGAAACTTAAATTTATAAGCAGGTAAGCGAGACAAGGCTCATGTCATGTGTCAACCATTATGTAAACATAAAATTAAATCAATTATACATAACTCATTCATAACATAGTTCAACATTTTGAACACATAAATTTAATTTAACCGTAGTAAACAAACAATTCCTGCAGACAACTTTATACAACTTGTTCACAGCCAACAATTTGATTTGGTGAAATTTCACAAAGTAGTCAAACAAGCAACAACACATGACAGACTATTAATTGGTTTATCTCTTGCCATGAGTGGTTGTCATAAGTTGGAAATTCATTTACTTTGCTCCATTGATCAATTTTGATCAATTTTTTTAACAAGATAAACATGGCTGTCTGTTTTTTCCCTGGAGTTACCGCTGCCGACTTAACATGATTGAAATCAGTGGCGAGGTTTCTGATTAACAAACTCATTAAATGCTGCCATTATCTCAGCATTTTCATCTTCATTGACATGTGGGTCCCATACAGTTGAGTCATCCCTGAGGTCACAGAGAGAATAAGATGAGTAACTAAACATTGTTTTTCTTAAAGGATCTGGGAGCAAGTTCCTCTCCAACATGTGAAAGTTTGCTACTCACCCTTCAGAAACAGTTTCCTCGCGTCCACAACTTTCGTTCAGAAACTTGAATTCCTCAGCAGTGAGAGCTCGGTGATCAGGTCCATAATACACACCATCACTTGCCTGCTGTTATTATTCATATCAGAAAAATTGTGAAGTAACTTCAAAAGTTTCCCTAAACATTTCAAATGCATTCAATATTTTTCAAAACTCACCTGTTCACTGTCTGCAAAGGCAGATGGAATACTTTCCACACTAACGGCATGACCCCACATTTCTTTGCGTAATTTTAAAATGTGGCTTAACATATTCTTTGCTCTTGTGTGTGTACTTTCATCATCCAGTATTTTTTGTAAATCAGAGAAAAAGCTTTTCATATCTGCCTGGTCAGCTTCTAACATTCGTCCAGTGAGCTAAAACAATAGGAAACAAATAAAAGATTGTGACCTGGTTGGCAGGGCCGCGACGCATGAGACGGCCGAAGAGGGGCGCATAAATCACTCTTAATTCAAAATGTTGTTTCTTACCTTCAGAATATTACACACATTTTTAATGTTATCAACAGTAGGCACTTGGAGAAGAATCTTCAGCGCCTCTAACAAGCTATCACCCAAAATTTTTATTCTTTTGTCACTTTTTAACTCTAGCTGGATGTATAATTCGGCTAGGAATTGAATGAAACCATATACTTGGTCAGGTTTCCTGACCAAATTGCTTTCAATTCTGGCATGCTCTTCACTTAACCTGTTAAGAGTGATTTGAAAAGGATATAGTTGAGTTAAACAACAAAAATCATTATTGCATTATATGAAGCCAAATTACAACTCACTTATTTAACAGGATGCCCCGAAAAGAATGGCTTATTGTTTTCTCAACACAAACTTTGCTTAGTAACTTGCATAGCCTTGCTCCACTATACCTAAAATTAGGTTCAGTAATTGCCTGTGAAGCAATAAATTTAAATGTTATTTACAAAGAAACTGCAACAACCAAACTTTAAAGCTCAAAATGTCTTGTCACTAGAGCATACCTGGTCAATGATAAGCGTAGCAGCGTTTTCAACTATTTCTTCCACGGCTAACATTGGGGTTAGATCATCAACTAATGGCTTTGCTAATTGATCAAATTTGCCAGGGTCACAAGTTAACATTTTGATCACTTCATTTAACTGGAGTATAGCCCACTGAAAGAGATAACACAACATTCATGAAAACAGAGCCACACAAGAAACATGATACAAACGATACTGAAAATAAATTCTTACCTCTTCTGGTGATATATCAGACCCATCCTCTTCTGCCTGCCCATTATCATCATAGAGAGAATTGGATTCTTCATAATTCTACAATGACAAAGTAAAATGCAAACTATTGCAACTCTCACAATGCAGTAATTTTAGAAAGAGCGACAAACCTGAGAGTAGCTGGGAACAGGAGAGGCACCAAACTTGGGAACGAATTCCTTGGCATTAACAGAAAGATTTGATCGAAATTCTTTTGCATGGACTGAGAGGTTTGATTTCATTGCAACGGCCAGGACATCTGACACTTCATCCTTAGTATTGTTATCAGAACTTGATGGTTCTAAAACAATGTTACCATTTGAAACAGTCTCTAAAAGTAAATATCTCAAGGAAGAATTACAATGAACGAAAAGTTTCTACAGAGCATTGACGTCACTGATATGGTTTCAATACAAATGAAAAGCAACCCATTCATCAATGAAGCTTACCAGAGGATGGAGATAGTGTTCCTTGAGGTCGACGCAGTTCAGTGTTTTGTTCTGAACGGAGCGCCCCTCTCCCTTTGCCTACGGCTTTCACCTGACCGTTTGGGGGATTCATCTGAAAGAAAACGGCAAAATAACGCTATTTGTTTGCGAAGACAGAGAAGCCAATAACCTAGCATGTGTCTCGACGTACAAGACCAACATGAATGAGAATTCCGCCACGTGCATTGTTGTCCCAAATTACGGGAAAAATATTCCTCCTACCTTTAAATGGCCAAATTTGGCGATAAACGCAGCTGCGCAGGTGAAGTCGGTGACGTTTAAAATCGGTCAATGCTTCAGACACATAAATAATGGCAATCACAGCAAAGCAGCGTTGTTGTTTGGCTTGCGTATGCGTTAAGCGTGTGCTGCGTTCAGCGTCACACACTTTGAGTGCGAATAAGGGAGGCAAACACGCGAGGTCCGAAAATGTTTTGTGACGTGGGTCAGGTCGCCTATCGCCTAGGGCCAGCCTAATCACATGTCGACGGCATAAAATCAACCATTAATTTGGGAATTTGGTCATGATTTGGTGCTGAGAAGGTTGAAGTTTGGGGATCCGGCGCCTCAACCTGCGAATAAGGCCTAAGAATGGTACGTGCAGGAGAAGGTGTCCAAGTGTGGGTGTCTGGAATCTTGCTGGACAGGGGAACGACCACTTTGCCCTGCCCCTGCCTACTTTGATACAGAGAGTCAGCCTGGGTGGGGGCATAGTGGCGCCTGTAGTGAAGGCTTACTTAATTCACCCATGTGGTGCAGTCATAAAAACTTGTGGAATAGAAAAAAATCATGGCTTCACAAGGTTTTACCATTGTGTAACTTTTTTTTTTGTAACATATATTTCACACAAAAAATAACTTAAAAGATTATTTAATCGCTGTCCGCTTCATTCCCCTTTCCTTTGGGTGCAGTCTTCATGTCAAAGACACCCTTTTTAAATGACTTTGAATGGGGTTCATCCCCAGCGAATCGTTCAGCTGTGCGCTTGCGCAAAGCGTCAACATCTTCATCATCTGGAGCCGCCCATTCAAGCACAAGTCGGCGACCATACAAATGGGTACTCTGGCAAAGAGACTCCATTGCATTCTGCAAGCAAACCATGGAACAAAATTCAAGGTAAAATGTAAGCATTGGGTAATGTAGGCACTAAAGATGAGATACATTTACAGATGGATCATACCTTGGCGTCATTTTTGGTGTGGTAGTCAACAAATGCAAAACCTCTGTGGCTGCCAGTGCCTACCATTTTCTTTGGTAGTCTCAAAGTTTTAATTTCCCCAAATACTCTGCAACACAAAGATAAAGGTTGTGATTTTAAAAAAATTTTTAATCAAATAAACCAAAATATTATCCAAAGTTTCAGATAACTTACTTAAAAAGCTCAAGTACTTCATCACTCGTTGCTTGGAAGGGAATGTTTCTGACCAAAATCTTTGTGCCTGTTGGTTTAGCCTGGTTGACTGTCTTCCTTTGATTGGTGTCCTCCCTACATACATCAGAAAAACAGAAACAAACAGTTATAACATCTCCAATATTTGGCAGTTTTAGTTAGTTAACTTAACAAGAACATTTTACTTACTTCAAGGTACGATGAGACCTCTTTATCTCAATTTTGTGGCCATTCAATTCAGAGTTTTGAAGGTTTTTCAATGCATTATCAGCACTGTTCTTTTTGTAATATTGAATAAATCCAAACCCTTGAGAAAGACGCTCTCCAGGTACTTTTGGGTTGGGTTTAGTAGCAATTGTAACTTTAGCCAGTGACCCATATCTTGCAAAATGCTGCCAAAAAGAAAGATTTTGATATTTTGTACTTCTTGTTGTTCATTCCCAGAATGTAACTTTAGGAATTTGTACACATACCTGCCTAATATTTTCTTCAGTAGTATTAAAACTCAGATTCTTAAGGTAAAGAGTAGTTTCTGGTTCCACCTGCTCTTCTTCTGTCTTTTCTGTTTCTTCATTAGTTTCTAAAATTGCCAGAGTAGATTCTGTAAAAGTTGAAAATTAAAGTACAGTAAGAAAGTTTGCACTTCTTTTCCTGTTTTCCTCTTTCTTCTGTAGTGCTAACTCACTTGTTGAACTATTAGGGTCTAACTCAACAAGAGATCCTTCAGGTGCCCACTCAAGATACAATGGAAGATCCTTGAACTTTGTGTAAGCTAATTTTAAAAACGCCTTTTTTGCCTCCATTTTGTCAAAAAACTCAACAAGTGCTGAAAGTTAGAAAAAGATGTTAAAAATCAAGAGTATTCAATCAAATTGTATTCCACTGCTTATTACAAGCTGCTACATGTTTGAAATGAAATGTGTACCAGTTACACCAGTTGGAGGTAAAATAACTCTTCCTAAAACCCCATAAGGCTCAAAGAGTTCACGAATTTCAGCTGCACTAGTTTTAGCAGGTAAATTTTTTATCAACAAAATTGTCTTTGATCTCTGCACAGAAGGCTATAAGGACAACAAAATTGTGAAGATAGATCAATCTTATTTACAAATACATGGTAAATAGCTTGAACATAGATGCAACATGCACCTCATACCTTATTAAAAGCGTCAAGCTGAACGCCATTTTCAATAAGGAACTTTCTCGTCTCAGTAACAATTTGTGTTTCTCCAAGAGCTAAACGAACAGCAACACTTCCCTTGCCACTGTCATCAAGGACCTACATGCAAAATTTTAATAACAATAAATATGTTTCATTGTGAAAACAACCTCACCAGCACCCATTTTTTAAAACACATGTACTTTACCTTTTCTTTAGTGGTATTGTATGTTTCAGCTATGATATTAGTGACAGCGTTTTGACCCAAAAACAAAGTGTTCCAGCTGTGAGCTGCTGTGGCTGCTTTCTTCAAGAGCAAGGCTTTCTTTTTTTTAAAATCCAAGCCCTCTTTGATGATAGAAAATTTTAAAATAAAAACAAACATGTTATCAATAATGTAATTTGCAAATACTGAGGACAAAGAACTGTCATAGGAAAAGCCAAACCAAATACAAAACAAACCTTGTTCAAGTAATTCATCAATAGATGGTTTTGACTTTGATGGCAAGAGATGGAGCATTCTGCCCTCAAAAACTGTACCATCTAATTCATTGTAAGCCTGCACAGCTTGTTCAGGAAGAAGAAAAGTGACTAAAGCAAATCCTTTTATTTTTCTTGTGCGGTTGTCGATAGGCAGTAGAACTTCACTGAGTTCACCATACTTTGAAAATAATTGCGTAACATCCTCTTCAGTAGTTGAGTAAGATAAATTCCTAACATATATTCGACCAGATTCAGCAATAGTTTCTTCTGACTTTAAACTTTCCTCCTGCTCTCTAAACCTATCTGGAACATTATCACCTCCTTGACAAGTTTCTGTACCCTCTTCATGACGGTAAACAAGAATTTGTTTTCCCACTGTAAAAGAGATTACAATTCGTAGTAAAAAGCTCTGTTACATAAATAATGGGGAGGGATAAAATTGTAAAGAGCACTTACTGTGAAAGCTCCTGTTCTTTATAAGAGCTTTATTTGCTTCCTTCTCTGTTGCAAATCCAACATAGGCCAAACAT
Organism: Stenchaetothrips biformis; assembly: GCA_030522485.1. NCBI lineage: Eukaryota > Metazoa > Arthropoda > Insecta > Thysanoptera > Thripidae > Stenchaetothrips > Stenchaetothrips biformis. Next base: position 4,833,987 of record CM060100.1, read on the forward strand.
TTAACATGTACTGGCATTCGAACAGATTTGGGTTTTAGAGGTTTCAGAAATTCCCTTACATCTTTTTTCTTTGCTCTACAGGGAAGACCCCTTACTTTTACATAGAAAAATTTGATTTTCTTTTCAGTGCTTGCAGATTCACCATCCAAATTCGGTTCTTCGGAAATTACCTTAGATTTTTTAATATTACTTTTATCCTCTGTAACTGCTTTGCCAGATTCTTTCTCTTTGCTTTTAACCATTTTTCTTCGAAGGTACTGAAACATAAGGCACAAGAAAGCCAGTCACATATTATTTATTACAATCAATTTTTTTTTAATTTTTTTTAGACAACTATTTACCTCAAAGTCAGAAATTTTAGCCTCTGCTAAATCCTCATCTGGGATGGAATTTAGAACAGTATTTTGAAGGTCTTCCACCACTTTTTCAGTAACAGCTGGCCCGTCTCCGGTACCACCAACAGCATCATTGCTCCACAAGCTGTTCTTTCCTAGATGGGTTTCCATGTATTCGGCAAATTGAGGGTCATCTTTGTACTGATAAGTAAAACATTTCATAGTAAGTTAAAGGGCAAAAACATGCTAGTAGGTAAGTGAGACGGAATAAGTACAACAATGGGTTAAAAAGAATACACTGTACCTTTTCTAGAAGTTCCTTCACTTTGGGATCCCGTACGACATCCTTGTCAGTCTTTTTATTCTTTTTCTGCTTGTTATCTTTCTCCTCCTGTTCTGGTGCAGGTGGAGCTTCCTTAGGATGAAGTTTGTTGTAGGCAGAGGAACCTGGTGCATACTTGCTCCAAGCCCTGGGTTTGTCTTTGGAACCTTGAAACGAAAATAATGCATGAAGAGGGTTTAACAGAAAAAAAAGCACTGAGCGATTCAGGGGGAAGAGGGAGAATTGAAAAAGATCCATACGAATGTCAGCACAAACTTCAACTAAAATTCGAGATGTTCCGATGAATGTATTGTTGAAATAATTGATTGCAGCTTTGGCATCCTCTTCCTTTTTGAAGCCAACAAACCCGAATTTTCTGAAGGCTCCATTCTTGTACTTCAACTGGACATCCGTAACAACACCTTTTTCAGAAAATTTTGTTCTGAGGGCATCTTCAGTTATCTGGAAAAAGAAAGAAGGCGACTGCAGATGTGAATGCTGGAGAAGCTAACAAGGATGAAGAATGCAGAATTGAATGCTAGAGGAGGGCAGAGAGGCGAACGGCACTGGTCAAACATCCTAAATTCTACAGTGAACACCTTTGTTTTGAAACCGACCCTTAAAAAACACAAGAAATTTGAGGGTTAGATATGATCCATGCATTAAAAACCCTTTGACATCAGATTTCGCGACGCTTTTCGGCCAAAATACTCACGGTACGGGGAAGATTTTTTACAATGAGACGTGACATGACGAAACAACGAAGAAACACCGATGAAAGTTACAAAAACAAACTCACAATTAAGAACTACGGACTTGCACACATGTGCACCCCTGTGCACAAGCCAAGTGGCAAGTGCAGCCTGCGAATAATTCCATATCAGTGTAAATAGCGTTTATGACGTCACGTCACTTGGCAACCGCCTGTTTGTTTTGAAAAGGAAGGATAACTGCGGCCAGTTTCGTTCGAATTGTACTGGAATTAGTGTTTTTAAAGCTAAGGTTTCAATTATATTGCTTTCTTTATCGTCTCTTCACGACGAAAAAGCAAAGACCCTCTCTTTAAAGCTGTGTCTAACTTTTCTGACACTTTCTAGAGGTTATGTCTTTGTGAATGCTCAAGGTAGGTATTTTCCGTTATGCGTTAATCCGAAATTTTTGTGATTGTCTTATATCCATTCTCTCTCACAGTGATTCATCATGTTGGGAGATAGAAAATTTTCCAATGACAAGCTCGAAGTGGATAACTATGAAAATCAACAATCCGAGTCACAGCCATCCTTTCAAATTCGTCCTCATCTTGCAAAGAAGTACGTATGTTGTGATTTCTGCCCAATGGGTAAAGATTTTCTCCAACTTCTTTTATATTTCTCCAAGATTTGTACTCTGTTTGTTTTCAGGTTCCGACCTCAAGCTGTTAAAGAGGTAGTTCAAAACATTATGTCTGAACGATTAAGTGGGAAAGTTTATGCAGATGAAGATATGACAGCTCTTACTAAAGATATTGCTTTGACTGTACGCCAACGAGTTGCAGGTAATCCCCGTAAAGTTTTCATTGTTTTTGGTTCTGCAAGAATTTGTCTCAATTTTTTGAATTATTGTACTAAAGTATATTGTTTCTGTGGACAGCAATGAACTTTGATCGATACAAACTAATAGTGCAAGTTGTTCTTGGCGAGCAAAGAGGAGCAGGAGTGAAAATAGGTGCAAGATGTATGTGGGATTCTGATGCAGATAACTATGCAAGTGCTGAATATGAAAATGTAAGTTTAGAATTCTTTTATGATTTAAACACTTTCCCTGAGAAATTTCTATACATGGTAACATTTTCTTATCTTCCACAGGACACCTTGTTTTGTTTAGTGACTGTGTTTGCTGTTTTTATTTATTAGTAATTTTAGTCATCAAGTAAGTTCCTTCATGAAATTTTGTTATTTTAATACAATTATCTGTGATAAGTTTACAAAGATGGGTATTGCTTTTTTTAAATTGATGTCATGATAAGTGACTGATGATAAATTTTAGAAAGGAGATACATATGCTTACTGACATATTTATTACAAACATAAGTGACCTGCACAATTGATTAAAATTAAAATGAATTTTCAAAGTCAAGATTTGCACTTTTGTTTCTATTTATTAACTCTCATTTTTCCATGATCCAATCAAAAGAATGTGTGTTATACATGATAATGGCACACTTGTAAATTTCTGGAGTCATTCTCTCCTTGTTGACTTTTCCACAAAGATGCATTTCTATTTCAAGATCAGAAGCAACATCTAGCAAAATGCCAAAAGCACTAGATAGAAATGTTGCTCAGTGCTTTCAATGAGGAATTTCACTACCATTTAAGAGAGTTCACAACACAGCCTTTTCATATTGAACTCGACAATTTTACTGTGACGTCAAAACTTGAAGCTGATGGAAGACCTCATTAATTCAACATGCATGACTCATAAGTGGGTATCATGTATTTTATATTGATGAAAGCGTCTTCTCCTCCATGGCGCTCCAAGATCTCTAGCGTTTGTTGGACAAGGTCACCGATATTTTCATCTCGTTGCTGAGCATAGTCAATGCCGTCTCCCGTGTTCACTAGAAATCATAATTAAAGTCTGTGAATAAATTTCCTTCAAATCCCAGGTATCGAAAGAATAAGAACTATTACCATTCATCGGCTTCAGCAAATTAAACATTGGTAATATTTGACGATAGTAAGGTACTAGTGCCTCTCCCACCATATCACATGATTTTACCATCTTCTGGATAATTTGCATCGTGCAACAAACCACATCTGGTATCCTTGTGTTCAAGGCATCTTGGGAGGATGAAAAAATTTGACATTATCATCATATCAACACTAGTTCAGTTTGTAGCAATCCAGAAACTTACTCTTGATGGGTATTATCAGCTGAGGTACGACTGGCAGGACTTTGTGGGGAGCGTATTTTATCATATCGTGAATACCACGTCGAGCAAAAAACTTGTACGGATGTTCTGTTTCACAAAGGCCGTCGAAAAACATGGGGAGGTAGTGGTGGTAGTCCAAGTCTTGCACCTTATCCTAAAATGAGGGGTAGTGACAAAACAATATTATTAAATGATAGGATTGATCGAGGGTGTTGAGGTGCGGGTGGGCGGCTACCTTCCCCTTCCACGCGATGGACTTGGACGAGGCGTCGAACTGCAGCGCGATGGGGAAGTCTCCGCGCTCGTAGTACTTCCGGAAGAGCGTGGGCCTGGCCAGCGGCCGCGGCCGGACGCAGTGGATGCGGGGCGGCTCCTGGATGCGCACGTTGTGCTGCAGGGCCTGCGGCGAGAAGGCGGGGACCACCCTCGGCAGGTGCAGCTGCTCGCAGGACCAGTGGGTCGAGGAGGTGGGCATGGTCACTGCAACCAGGCCCAGCTTCAAATAACGACGGAGTGGCGCTTTTTTTTTTTTTTTTTTCCTTCGCGACGGACTGAAAACGGACTGTCCGCTGGACCTACGCCCCCGCGAACGCGCCCCCGTGACCCCCCTGACGCTGGACGACTTCCAGTGCCACGGGCGTCTCGGCGCTCGACGTCGCCACTGACCCGACTATGACCTGTGAGACTCGCTGACGCTAGCTGACGCCGCGGGGGGCGCGCTCACCTGGGGCCCCTAGGCCGGGGGGCGGTCAGGGTGCAGCCGGGGGCGGCGCTGGAGGGGGCAGGGAAGGCCGCAGCCCAGGGGGGCAAGGGGGCAGGGGTATCGACGAAACAGGTGCCTAGCAACGTCAACAGCCACTGCTTGTCCTCCCGACCTGCTTCCTTTGTTGTCTCTGTCGCTCCCGCTGGCTGGGCCGGCTAGGAGGACGACGGCATGTGCGCGACGCGCGACGTGCTCAACATGTGGCTTGACCGTGGCACGGAGGGGAAGGCCAGGGAGGGCGCGCGCGCGCGGCGAGCGCGACTGGGGGGCAACTCCGATCGGGGTGCACATGTGCGTGCGTGCAGCAGCTGAGCGCAAACTGGGTCGCCGCTGCCAGCCCGGCCCTCGCATGCAGCACGGCCACACCCTTTGCACCTACAAGCAAAGCACGGAGACGGCCCACCGCAGCGCTGGGCGCCACGCCGACTCATTGCGGAGGATCACTTCGTCGCTCTGTCTCTCTCGCACTCGTGGGGCCCTGCGCAAGGGTGCGAGAGACAAAGCGACCAACCAATTTTCAGAATCGATCGGCAGAAATTCGAGATGAGTCGCTGGTCGCTGTGAGGGACAGATCTGTCGAGCGCTGGGCAAGATATGATAGGAACTTGTAAAAAACAACAAAGATTTGTCATTCATTACTTGGTCCTGTTTAGACGTCTTTATTTACAACATATTTCGTTTTCCTTCATTACATCAAAAAAAAGGTTTGAAATTACACATGTACACGAATTTGATGATGAGTGTTAAATAAAAATCAAGATTAAGCACAGGGGCGTGATTACATAGAGTCAACAACAACTCCTAAATTTATACACATTTGTTTAATTTGGGTATTGTCCAATTGTTCTGACTCATAGATAGCATTGGCGATAGCGATTGTTTCTTTTGTAGTCCTGGCCTTAATCCATACTTTGCCATTCATACCAAAAGCACATTCATAAGGCCACTTTTGCCCTAGCGCTCGTAAAAGGGGACAATTAATGGACAGGAGTTTGTGGATTAAGTTTAAACTACATGTAATGAGGAAACCGTCTTCCAACTTTCCTAACTTGTTAGCTTTACCGTGAGAATCAACACAAACCAATTCTGGTTCCATGTCACGTCCAGCCGCGGAAAGCTTAGCATATACAACATCTCCAACCTGCATGAACAAAAATGTATAGATTTTCCATTGAATTAAGGGAATAGAAACAGACAGAGGATCCGAAATATCAAAACAGGGAAATCAACAAACCTGAATGTTGGGTCGATTTTTCTTTGTAGCATGTTCAAAGTCTAGATACGACAAGGATGCAGGCACACTGGCACCAATGTCAACTCTGAAAATGTTGCTGCCAGCATTGGTCACAACACCCACGACATGCTCGTCTTTGACGGGAATGTACCGCTTCTGGTATGCTTCCACAACAAACACATTATTCTTGGGCATCCTCAGCACACCAGACCTGCTGGCCACCACCTGCCCGCCCTCGCGCCGCAGTCCTGGACCCAGCACCACTTTGTGAGCGCCGCTACTTCGCACAGCACCAGTGACATCGTCACCGGGCAAAACAGTGTCACCGATTTCGTACGAAGGGCTTTGTGTGGGAATCATTGCTGAAGTGGTGGAAGACTTAACCAAACAAAATCGTGCACTTAGGCTGCTGAAGAAGTAAACAAAAATAAATACTCGCCGTGCGAAGAGTGAGGTGACTATTCGCACCACAACACTATAGGCAGAGTTAGTCCACAGCCATGTGTTGTTGAAAGTTGAAATGGGAGGATATGTGGTGACTTAAACATCAAATGTGATATGTTTTACAGATTTGCCTGTCAATTTGATTGTGTTAACTCAAGAGACGTTAAGGGGAGAGCTGCACATTTTTGTTCTTCACCATGCCAGTTCTCTGCAGCTCCAAGTGTGGTAAAAATGCTATATTGAAGGTAACCATAATTAACATTGTTTCTGCTTTAATTCATTTTTATGGGCGTATGGCAAGGTTTGTGGACTTGAATTGTGCTGCCCTCTCTTTCAGCGCCCCAAAACAGGAGATGCTCTATGTAAGGAGTGCTTCTTCTGGGCCTTTGAAACGGAGGTTCACAGCACCATAATCAGCGGAAAACTTTTCAAGAGAGGCGACACTGTTGCTGTAGCTGCATCTGGAGGAAAAGACTCCACAGTGCTAGCGTATGTCCTGAAAGTGCTCAACGAAAGGCATGACTATGGGTTGAATTTAGTTCTACTCTCGATCGATGAAGGCATCACCGGTATAAAATTGCCCTTTGCTGTGTATTGTATTGACACAATTTTTATTATCAAGCACTAACTTTACTGTTTAATATCAACAGGTTACAGGGACGATAGCTTGGAAACTGTCAAACAGAATAGAGATGACTACCAAATGCCCCTAAAGATTCTTTCTTATGAAGAATTGTTTGGATGGACCATGGATGCCATAGTGGCTCAGGTAATTTAAGAGTAATTGTCTAATAAATTAAAATTTGAACAGTTTAATAATGTTCTTGTTTCTTGCATAGATTGGTAGGAAAAATAACTGCACTTTTTGTGGTGTATTCAGAAGACAGGCACTGGATAAGGGTGCAACACAGCTTGGAGTCAATTGTGTTGCAACAGGGCACAATGCTGATGATTTAGCTGAAACTGTTTTGATGAATATCCTCCGTGGTGATATTGCTCGCTTGCAGCGATGCACATCCATAATTACAGTATGTAAAACATTAAGAGTTCCTTTGAACTTGCTGTTCTCTGATTGTCTCACTGTTCATTGATTTTTCTGTTCACAGGAAAGTGAGACCGAAGGCACAATACCTCGTGTAAAGCCTTTGAAGTACACTTATGAAAAAGAAATAGTAATGTATGCCTATTTTAAGAGACTCGTCTACTTCAGCACAGAGTGTGTCTTTGCTCCAAATGCATACAGAGGCCATGCAAGAGCATTTCTCAAAGATCTAGAAAAGATTCGTCCCTCTGTGATAATGGACATTATCCACTCAGGTACATTTACTAATAATAATTTCCTTTCTAACTCCTAGTTACATTATTATTAATAAACATAGTTTGTTATTTTGGCCTCAGGTGAGAGTCTGCAAGTGAAGGACAATGTGAAATTACCAGTTCGCACTCAATGCTCAAGATGTGGATCTGTATCATCTCAAGAACTCTGCAAAGCCTGTGTTCTTTTAGAAGGACTTAATCGTGGGTTACCTAAACTTGGAATTGGAAAGTCAAGCTTAGCCAATCGTGCACGGGATCAACAAGATGCTGAGAAAAAAGGAAAAGTTGTCTGTGATTTTTAGTTTTAACATGCTGAAGATGATTTTATTATTGGCAATTTAAGATGTACTTAATCTACATACACCTGACATATTTTACAAACAAAAAACAAACAGGATTATTAAAAGATAAGTCAAATAAATCCTAAATCAGCCACTGCCTACGTTGATTCATAAATATAAAACCCCATAAGCAATGTTTTAAAAACAGGTGAAACATAATTAAAATTTGTAAGAATTTAACATTAGCCTTACTGAGCCGTCTCTATTTGAGCCCAATAAGTTTGGTTCCTCAATCAAAATATAATATTTCCAAAAAAAAAATAGAGAGAAAAAAAAACAGATTTAGGAAATGTATGCAGGGTTTCGAGATTGAATTTCAGCTCTACATACAGGACAGAGATTAGTAACATCGTTACTGCAGTCCTCACATATGCACACATGTCCACAGGGAAGGAGTACAATTTCCTTGGGGTTCTCTCTACACACGACACACAGTTCATTATCTGAGTATTCCTGGTTATTAGTTCGAGCTCGTTGCCTCCTTTCTTTGCGAGTCTTTTCCAACCTAAGACGCTCCTCCTCTTCCAATTTTTTAGCCAACCTATTTTTATACCAACGATGTGCCATCATACCCATTATTCCTACACCTATGACTCCAAAAACAACACTCATATACCTGTAACAGAAATTTAAAATGGATCTTTTCCCTTGACTTAAAACAAAATACCACAACTAGAAAAATCAAACTTACTTTAGAGTTTGTTTTTCACCTTCCAATTTCTTTGTCAGAGTATTAAGGGGTAGGGATGTCAGAAAGAATGGAAGCCCATCTTGAGATGGTTGTAGTCTCAATGTAACCTTGTCTTCTGATAAGGCAAGTTCTCCAATACCAGTAAGAAGAACACCCTCTCTTACCATTTCTTCTGTCTTCTGCAACCCTTGAGGTCTGACACCAGTGAAAAAACCTTCAACAGAAAATGTTAAATAAAAGTAACATATAAAAAGCCATAGACGCATCAAAAGATACCATGGGTAAGAAATCTGAATAAAGTAGTCCAACATACCCCAGATGTAGTCCCATAAACTTCCCGAAGTCGGCTCATAAACATCAGAAATTGTTTCAAGGTCTAAGCAATGGGCAGAGAGGGCATCTGCTACCTCGATATCAACATTTCCACTCCGGAGAGCAAATGGAATTGAATTGTAAACCTCTTGAATTGTTCTTTCGCGTTCACTCCTATAGAAAACGAAAAAATTGAAGAAACAATCATAAGTTAATTATTGAGAATCTGAAAAGCAAGGAGAAATGAATCATACCAAAATCCAAAATTGTGTCGAGTTACTAGGTGTTCTCGGGTAGTTAACTTCTGGACAACACCATAGGTATTCCATGCATTAATACTGCGTATTGGACTACTTAAAGCTATCACTTTGCCTCGGACAACAACATAATCTAACTTCTTGCTGGGTTCACTGGCAACATGATCTACAAGTTTCTTATCAACCTCAACAAACTGGACATTCTATGGGAAAGGAAAATATCAAGAGATTAGTCTGACTTTTTTTATAACAGGAAAAATAAATAAATAGGCTACTTACTTCAATTGACTTGATGGCAGATTTTTTGAATCTGTATGAGTGGAATACTAATCCAAATGCAATTGCATCGAGGCCTAGTGCAACACCCTCAAGAAAGTAATCCATTGTAACAAATTGAATTGTTCACTGGATGCGTCGGCAATCTGCACCTGAAATCAAGCAGTGTTGTACTCTCACTATAAGCTTGAGCAAAATGATGAAGCCTTTGAGATGTCTGCACGTAAAGAGAACAGTTTTTGTGGTTGACATTCCATAAAATAAGAGATAGAACACATTATTTTTTTCTTAGAGCTAACCTTATCCAGTTAGTCTATGAACTTTATCATTCACAAGAAGCGAAAGCGTTTTTCAACTTTTCTTCGATAAAATTAAATTACGTCATACTTCGATATTCGCTAAATCCGGCAAGTTACATCCATGTCTGCAGTTTAAACTCAAAAAGGGATTAAAGTCGAAGTTCAGAGTTCAGAGGTAGAGTTTTGAAAGGAAAATTAAATGCCACCGTGCCTGCAAATAATGTTCTAAAAGTCATTATTGGCAGTGTGCCAAACACAGATCACGCTTTTACATGACTCCTTGAAGCAGTACAGTCCAAGAATTTTAGCTCCAAGATGTTAAAAGTGACCTCGAAGTAACTTTTTCTCAAAGATTGCTTCTTAAATGGAGCCGGACCGGGCCGGGAGGGGGAGGGGGAGGGGAGGGGAGGGGGATCGCACTATCCACACCATCGCCCACTATCCGCACGCTGCCAGCCGTATGACCTCCGGGGCCAGAGCCAGACGGAGTGGTCGCCTCTTCATTTTCAAGTGAACTTGCGGTCCATTGCTGTCCAAGATGGCAAAACGCTTTGCAGGAGCTAAAGTCAACTGGGCTTCCATCCTCGAACGGTTTCCCACCAAAGAGGAGGAACAGCTTGCAAAGCTCGCCAAGATCAGGAAGGCCCACGAAACCTTCATTAGAAGGTAAGGTCGTCTGCGAAGTAGTCTTGTACTCATGCCAGCTATCCTATTTTCTCGTTTGTTCTCGTAGTCTTAATATATTTTTTACGACTGACACGACAGTGGCCTTTGTGTGGTGACGGTCTTTTGAGTCTCTTCCGCTTGTCACATGTCAAGTGACACCTCTTTTCATGGTTTTGAGGTTATGCTCCCTGTTATTTCTAATCCTGTAAATCCATCTGGGATCTACTTTTTACCTTTCTTCTTTCGTTCTTTGAAACAACCCCTATGTATCTATCTATATTTTTCAGTCTTATCATTTTGTCTTCTTCATGACATGAGATACAGAACCAGTCAATGGGACTTTCCCAGACTTTATATCGAATGTCTCATCTGTGACTTTCAGGGTTGCAGCACTTCCTGAGAAGCCACCAGCAATTGACTGGGCCGCTTACAAGAACAAGATCCCAGCTGCTTTCGTCGACTCGATCAAGCAGAAGTACGAGGCCATCCAGATCCCCTACCCTAAGAGCAATGTAGATGATATGATTAACGCCAAGGAGCAGGAGATGGTTAGTGTTTGAATTGTCTAGTTAAAATTGAAGTGGTGATTTTCTACGTCTTAAGTTGGTCTCATGTTCCCTCGGTCATTCTCTCTTTCTGCAGGCCTCTAAAGTTGCCAAGGCAAGAGAGGATGGCAAGCTCACCATCAAGAAGCTGGAAGAGAAACTTGCCACTTTGGAGTTGTTGATGCCATCCGAAAAGATGACAATCCAGGAGGCCCTTCAAACCGACCCCAAATGTGTAAGTGTAGTTTGTGAACTTGCTTGGAAAATCTGGGTTGTAATACCCCTCTGCTTGTTTGCTATCATGGTCTGTTCTTCCAGGGTGTCAATGTCGCTTTTCCTACTCCTGGTCCCCATCACGACGAGGAGGTCAACAGGCAGTGGCGTATTTACATTGACCGTAAGGACAAGGGACTCCCTGCTGAGAGGCCACAGGGTTAAACTTCTAATTAAATGTTCCAATTGAGATCAGGGATTTCTGTATCTAGACATCTTTTACAACCATCTTGGATTTTATCTGTAATTAGTTGCTATTGTGAACCTGTTATTACAAGCTACCTCTTGGCAGTTTGAATAAAATAAATGTATCTGGCGCTTAGGTGAAATCGTTCACTTCAACATAGTCCTCTTATGATACAGGTTTATTTCTAAATTTTCACAGGCTTTAATTTTATCACACAATGTTTAAAACTTGGTCACAGTTCACATACATACAAGGGCATTGTTAAGAGGCAGATAGACAGACTTTCAAACTATCAGGCACATTGAATGAGGATGAAGTGGTCTGAGTCATGACAGTGCTGTCAGTTCAGCAAGGGGGCAATGTAAAATGGCGACGCTTGATCACAAACCTGACAATTGCAACAAATTGTATCGCATAAAATTTGGGTCCAAGTCAGAGGTTTTGGGCCTGGGGTTTGGCGTGCCGCTTCTCGAGGTTGTGCAGCTTGAAGGAGGTGGAGAGGAGCCTGCCCAAGGTGGAGCGGGTGACCCTAGGCGGCGCGAGCTGGCTGGACGAGGAGGACGCGGGGTGCGGCGAAATATGCACGTAGTTGGAGCCCCACAAGTCTGTCCGGAGCCCCGGCCGCACCCAGAAGGGGGCCTCTGCGCAAGTCACCCCCAACCCTGAAAAAAAAAACAACAAAAAAAACATGTCGTGAAAATGAATACACTGTTTAAGCAGCCCGCACGACACCTCACCGTTTTAAATGGACTCACCCGACACGGTGGTTCTGGTGCATTGCGCTGGGCGCGGGGGCTGGGGCACAGGTGCTGGGGCGGCGGTGGGGGGCAGGCCCTGCACGGTGGCAGCGGGTGCGGAGTCGCCGCCGGGCCCGGCCGCTATGAGGCATGGCCCAGACAGGCCAGTCACCAGCGCCTCTGCGAAGAGGACCGAAGACGAATGAGCATAGTGGTCCTCCTCTTCACGTTGGGACTCAACTTTCTCTTTACCTCTAGCTGAGTGGGAGGTCCTTCGGAGTCCGGACTAGCAGCAACACTACGTGGGATTTAAACTAGCCATTTGCTTTGCTACGTCCCGCAGGTAAGTCCACCTTCAGGTAAGTCGACTAAAGAAAATTTGCCCGATCCTTTATTGAACCAAAAAGACACTAGGAGAAGCATATACACATTGGGCATCTACAATACTGTCGACTCATTTTACACCCAAAACTTAAAATACAAGAAGTGAAGCGGCCAAGTTGGGGCCGCGAGGCAAGCTGCGCCGACACAGGTCCTCTTCGGGGAGGCTCGGTGCCACTACAGAATCACTGCGGCCAAAGTAGAAGCGTTACAGTCACAGAACTATGAAGCAGGGTGTGGCCACTACACCGACAACACAACGTGAGTGTACACTGTGCAACGGCGCGCTCCGGCCGAACTCACCGTACGGCTCCAGGACACCCTTGCCGCGGTTCATCTCGGCATGCGCTTGGCCCTGAAACGATGAGGTCAGAGTGAACGGAGCGTTCCACAGGGGGACAGTCAGAAGACCGTTGACGCAGCCAAAACCCCGGACACGTTTTGAGCCCCTGAGTCGCTCTATGGGACTCGAATCGAACGTGTGACCCCACCAACGGATTCCCCGTTTGAAGATGAATCCATTGGTGGGGTCACACGTTCGATTCGAGTCCCCTTTAGCGACTCTGGAGCCCAAAACGCGTCCGGGCTTTTGACCGCCTTAACGGTCACAGAGTGCGTCCTCCACTCGGCAGGCACCGACCGTGGTCTTCTGGATGAGCGTGAGCAGCGAGGGCAGCCGGTCCTCCTCCCTACGCGCCCCTGACGCCGGCATGGCCTCCGCGTTCAGGGCCGCGTACTTGCGAAGGTCCTCGGCGCACAGGCTCTTGTTCTCCTTGAGCATCTGGTAGATCTGCAAGGGTTTCCGCGGTTAGGCTGCGTCATCGTCGCTGTCTCGGTGCGAGTGAGGCGGGCCGCACTCACCAGCTGCACGATGCCCTTGCTCTGCACGAGCTGGCTCCGCTCCTGCAGCGCCGCCGCGCGCACGGCCTCCTCGCACTCGGAGATGGCCTCCGGCAGGAAGGAGCTGAGCACGCACTTGGCCGCCGCCCTCTTGGCCGTGCCCTGGGCCGCGGCCCGCTTGGTCCTGGAGGCCCTGTTCCTCCGGAGCTGCGCCGCGGTGCCGGCCGCGCCCACCGTCGTGTTCGGGGACTCGGGCCGCAGCCGCTCGTACTCCTTGCGGCGGGCCAGCGTCATGGAGCGCCGCGCCTCCTCCTCCTTCTGCTTCACCTGCAACGCGAGTGCAGTGCTGCCAACCAGTGTGGAGAGGGTCGCCGAACCAGGCCGGCTCCGCAGGGCACACCTGGCACAGGTGTATCTGCTTGGCGCCCTGCTGCTTGGCCTCGACCAGCTCTACAGCTTCTGTCTGCCCCTGCGGCCCCTGCGGCCGCCACGCCCCCAGATTGACCACCTTCCCGACACCGGTGGGAATGTTTGCCCGCCAGCCGCACTGCCTCACCTCGTGCAGGTCGCGCTGCTGCCTGCTGGCCTCCTCGCGCGCGCGGGACGCGGCCGTCTCCTGGAACAGCGAGCTCTGGTTCTGGTTGAAGAAGGCCTCGTACTTGTCGGGCTGGCCCTCCGCCACCGGGTACACCCGCCGGAAGTTGCCCATGTTGCTGTCCTCCCAGTCGAACTGCGCCTTCCAGGGGTTGTTCTCCGACAGCAGGTCGGACCTGCGAGGAACACGACGCTCTCAACGACGGCCGGCGGCGGCGCTAGTGTCACGTGGTTCGCGGGCGGTCCCCTCACCCCGCGCTGCCGCCGTCCTTGTGGCCGATGCTCTGCAGCAGGCGGTCCCGCACGCGGCGCCGGTCCTCCTCCATCACCTTCCGCTTGTCGTACTGGCCCATGTTGAGGATGCCGAACGTGTCCATGAGCAGCGTCTCCTTCACCTCGCGGTCGATCTGGGCGTCCGTGTGGAAGCTGGGCGAGTGGTTCACCTGCACGGAGAACGAGGTTCCAGAGTCCAGTCGACATCGAGTGGCCGCCGCGGAGCGCCTGCGAACTCGGGCGTAGGCAACACGCCGCGCAGCCGCGCATCGGATTGCCTATCCATCAGGCGTCTGCTAGCGCCTGCCAAGTCGGGCGTAGGCAACACGCCGCGCAGCCGCGCGTTGGGTTGCCTACAACAGGCGCTCACCTCCAGGACGTAGGGCTTGAGCTTGTGGTCGAGCAGCACGTCGAAGCCCAGCAGCTCGAAGCACGCGTAGGTGAAGTCGTGCGCGGGGAAGCAGGCGTGGTAGTTGTGGCGGATCACGGGCAGGGCGGCGATCAGGGTCTTGACGATCAGCTCGTCGATGCGCGCCCAGATGTCCACCACGTCGTAGTTCTTGCTCTCCAGCCACCTGTTGAGTGTAGAGATTTTTCTGCCAAAAAAAAATGGTTAAACTCAGTTTTTTTTTGTTTTTTTTTTTTTTCAAGATAAAGAGAAACTTGAGTTTGTGCAGAGCCCTTGCCTCTTGCTGCCCGCCTCCTCGTCCACGATGAAGGTGCGGCTGTGCTTGTTGACGGCGTAGTTAGTGAGGTGCATGAACACGTTGGCGGTGTTGTGGCTGTTGGGCTCGTGGTACGCGCTCGTCGCGAATCTGCAGAGTCGAGTCACAAAACTTAAAGCGACAATTTTTAAAGTTTTTTTTTTTTTTTTCAAAAATATTGTGAGTCAATAAAAACTGGACTTTTGGTGATGAGAAAGATGATGAAAAAGGGATTAAAATTTGGAGGAACGACCTCATGGCTTGGTAATAGCAGCAGTAGCAGCACCAACCTGCATTACCTGACAAGGCCATCGTTGTAGACAAAAACTCTAAGGGGATCACAGGAAGTCACCAGCGTGTAGACGCGCATGTCGAACTTGAAGCCGTCCACTAGGAAGGGCTGTGGGCGAGAAGAACCATGGCAGCACGATCGTGGAACGCCGGTACGAGTTCGAGGTCTGTTAACGTCCTCTCCGACTTACCCTCGCTATGTACACTTGACAGATCATGCGAGTGTGTGGTTTGAGGTCCCGCACACTCCTCGTCAGGTAGATGCCTTTGCCCTGGCAGCCTGTGTCGGGCTTCAGGATGTACGTTCGATTTCGCCTCGTGCGAGCATACGAGTTCAAATCGCCCAAACTGGTGCAAAAAAATTGTCATTAGCATTCTCAAAACCCAGGGTATGAATAATTTAAAAAAAAAACTCTGGCTAGTAAAATGGATCAAAAAAATTCTTACTCTGCAGGTAGGCACCACGTCTTGGGGAAGAAGTTGTAGTCCTTGGGAAACAGCCTGAGCATTCTGTTGAGATTCCTGGCGAGCAGGTCTTTCCTGCAAATCTCCGCCATCCCAGGGAAGTGATTTATCTTCTGCAAAGGCAACGAGGTCGGCACTGTAAGATCATTGGGAAGACCCCGCCTCGGGGAGACAACAATCGATGGCGGGGCCCACAGCCCCACGTGGGGCATTGGCTTTATTATTCAACTCATCGCCCTCTCGACCCACATGTGGCACAAGAGCCGTGAGTGGGGTGGCCAAGGCAACGAGCTTCGGGAAAAAAAATTACCTGAAACCTCTTCATGTCCTTGCAGCGCTCCAGCGAGATGGACAGGTCGGTCCAGTACAGGTTCCAGGGCTCGTCCTCGGACACGTCCTTCATGCCGAAGCGCTTGGCCACGCGGCGGACCACGTCGTAGCGGCAGTTGGCCGTGCACAGGGACAGCGGCCTGCGGGAACATCCAGTCAACTAGTATAATCCGTGGTTCCAATACCCACTGCTCATATTTTTTCCCCACGCTCCACCGGCCTAGCAACACAGCCACAGACCGAGGCATCGAACCACCACCGCCTCGCCCCGGCTGCCGTCAAGACCCTCGCCGTCGATGTCCCTCGGCCCCCCGGCCCCTCGCGCGCTAGGACGGCGTCGAGCCTCCCCGTCAAGGCTGGCCTGCTGCACACCGCGCTGCACACCGCCCTGCATCACGCGACGGCGGAGACCCCACAGGCGATAAGGCCGTCCACTACCAGGCGGCTCCCTCCGAGTCAGTCTGTGGTGGCGGTCCTCTCGACCAGCACTTTTAAACACACTAATATTTTTTTTTTTTTTTAAGTGCTGGTGCAGTTTATAAAATGCAGTGCTAGCCGTGCGCCGAGGCGGGCAGCCGTTGTCCGCCGTGTCCTGCCCGACAGCGTGACGCGGCGCGACGGCAAGCAGGCCAGCTCATTGCGAGTTTATCCTTGACCGCCTGACCGCGGTGGACGTATCTACACTGGTTACCCCACCACCACCCCTTCCCCTCACCCCTTGGCCGCCACGCCCTCTCGCGACCACGCGCGCGCACATACACACACACATACACACACACAAACATGCACGCACGCACGCGCGCGCCACAAATGCACTCAGGCACACCAACACATTCACACGAAGCATGAGAAATACGCCCCGGCGGTATAAACAGGCGCGCGCCACACGCAAGGCGCAAAAGGGGGAGGGGAACAGGGGAGCGAAGGGACTTGCAAGGGGCGCGATTTGATGGACCTTCCGACGAGCGCAGCGCAAAGGAATTGGAAGGAAAGGGACGGTATTCTTGTCGAGTTTCCGGCCTGCTTCGCTACAACAGAAGCCGTCTCTATGGCTCTACACAGTAATTCAGTAGCCGCGAGTACACGCGGAAGTTAGGCAGTCTACAAAGGAGCCTCCTCCTTCCTCTGGCCGGGGCAAAGTGCAAACAACACTACCACTACAGGGACTCCTACTCAAGCAGCGTCTCAACTTGCGCATCGCAGCGCCGACAGTGGTGCATCTGCAACGCCAGGCTACAGCTCTCAACTCCAACGACTCCGAGACGGCGGAGGCTCTTAGCCCGCTTCTAGCAGTGTGATGGTCGCGATGGCGGCGCTGATGGTGCACGCGAAGGGGGTAGCGCGGCGGCAATGGGACTGCTGTTCCTCGTCGACAACAAGCTGGCCGCGACATCGACACCCTACACTCACTCTGGCGGCACGGCGCTGGGCGTGACATCGGCGACAAGCTGGCCCTCCGCGTCGTGCTCGGACGGCGGCTCCGCGACGGCGCTCTCGGCGGTCTCCAGCGGCGCGGCGCGCTCCACGCTCGGCGTCCGCGGCGCGTCCTTGCCGGGCCGCGAACCCGGGGCCGGGCGCACGGAGCGCGCCGGGGAGGCCGCGGAGGCCGCGACCATCGCGTCGACCGGGACGGACGCCGACGACTACCGACCACGCATGACGGCGGGAGTCTCGGTGGGACCCGGGACCACGTGCCGCGCCGACTGCGATCACGGACTCGGCGACCTGGGCGCCGGACAGCGGACCGCGGGGCGTGCGGGGCCGCGAGTGAGGCGGGGCGCGCCGCTCTGCCGGCTGCCGCCTGGGCGGGGCGGGGCGGGGCGGGGCGGGGCGGGGCGGGGCGGGGCGGGGCGGGGCGGGGCGGGGAGCACCCTCGTGTGGGAGGAGGGGGGGGGACTCGTTACGCCGCCGAGGCGGTGGACTCCATGGAGACGGCGGGGGTGGGCGTTGCTCGTTGTTTGGTGGGGTAGGTTGCCCGTTGCCCCCGCGGCCCGCCCTGGTGCCCCACGTGTCATCGGCGACGCCCGCCTCTGACAGCCAATCTCAGGAGCGCCCTCTGTCGGCTCCTCGACGCCCCCTGCCCCCGCGGCCACCCCCGGCACGCCCCCAGCGGCACAGTCATCGCTCAAATAGAAGAGCAGCAGAGCGTTGAACAAAGGTGAGAGGGTGGGAGCAAAGCACACTGAATGAGAGAAATCAGAATTTTTCGTACAGGTGCAAGATCTGGAACGAACGGCCTCTTAACGCCCTGGCGAAATTTGCGAAGGATTTCTTCAAGTTCCTGCACGGCCCAAGCCTGTGAGCTAGACGCCGCCCCCCGCCGGGCCGCGGGCTGACGAGACTGACGGGGCCCTAGGCTGCCTTAGGCTTCGGAAGTGCATCATCGACAGGCCGCAAGTCTTGCTGGCGGGGTCCATGCCCCGTTGGGGCCGCGGGGCTGGGGCCGTCTAGACGGGGCACGACCTGGACAGTGAGCTGGCAGACGACGCGGCGGCAAGCCGAGCTGGCAGACGACGGCCAGGAGTTTGCGTGACCGCCGGGCCGTCGGCGGAACATTGACTCCCACTGCCAGGCTTGCGCCTTGCCTACTGGGATGTCAGGATGTCGGTGGCAGGCACATGCAGCTGCTTTTCTCCGGCCTAAATTACCGTGCCCGACGAGCAAAACCGTCGTACCAGCACTGAAATTATTTTTTTTAGCAGATGATATCTTTTTACGCTACACATACCCTTTTTTTTAAAGAAAAAATTGTGTTTTTTTTTGTTGCAATTTTCATTTTCTCCCCCTTTTTCTGAGTCCCTACTTTAGTGTGGTTAATGCGAACAGAAAGGCACACGGACAGCCGTCGACGGCGCTCCCCCCGGCGGGGCTGCGTTTGTGGGCGGCTGCCGGCATATTGAACGGCGCGGGGGTTGACGGCCAGGGCGACAGGGAGCACCGGGTGGCGGGGCATTTATCATGTTGCATGAGAGGGGCGCCGCTGGAGAGGCGTTCCTGTCCGCCTGCAAGCTCCGCCAAGCACCCGCCTACACTACGTCCACGCCGCCTCTCCCGTTCAAGTCCCCGCTCGTGCACACTCGACTCGCCTGTCCTCGGCGTCGGTCTCTTCGGGCGGCTCCCTGACGGCGGCCTCGGCGCCGGCCTCGGCCAGGCTACTGAGCCGCGTGTGGCTGGTGGTGGTGGAGTGGTACAGCGACCCCGGCATGCTGCTGTCTGCGCTGTGGATCTCCAGCGCCTTGCTCTCCAGGCCTCGGCCGTCGTCGTGGTCGTCCAGCGCGTCCGGCCGGTGGTCAGCCTCGGCCAAGGCCTCGGCCGTCTTGCTGTCGGGGTGGTCGGGGTCCTCCCTGTGCGCCGCGCCCAGGCTGGCCGCGGACCGCGTCCTGGCCGTTACCTCCGAGGCCGTGTTCGAGGCCGGCATGGCGACGGGCTGCGAGCTGACCCTCGCCAGCGACGAGGACAACCTCCGCCACAAGCGCTGCCCCGTGGACTTGATCCTGCCGCCAGCGGCCTTGGCGTCTGGGGCGGCCTTGGCGTCTGGGGCGGCCTTGGCGTCTGGGGCGGCCTTGGCGTCTTGGGCGGCCTTGGCGTCCGGGACGGCCTCCTCCGAGTGCTCCACGTCGACGGGGCCGGGGTCTACGGGCTGGACGCTGTGGTCTGTGCACCGTGGCACAGTCAAGACTCGGCCCCACCACCTTCACGTTAATCCAGTCCAGGGGCACAGACCACTAGCCGAGGCCATGGCCGCCGAGGCCGCCGCCGGCATGCTGCTGTCCGCCACGCCCTCGGCCTCGGACTCCTCGTGCACGTGCTGCTTGCGACGGAGGCCGAGGCCGCGCGCGGCCCGCACCGTCCTGGCGGGCGCGCTGCCCGTCTGCGTCTGGCTGGCGGGCGGGGCCGGCGGCACGCTGCGCAGACCAGCACTAGGCCAAGCTGTGCCAAGCGTCTACAAGCACAAGGCACTTTCTGCCTCCAGCAATAAACCAAACTACCGCCGCGCTGCGCCACGCCCACGTCGATACATAAACGACCGCCGTTACCTCCGCCGGCGGCGCCGCTTCTTCTTGCCCTGCAGCGCCGGCTCGCGTTTTTTCCAGGGCGCTCTCCGTTCCGGGCGGGTGCTGGGCGGGGCGGCGGGGCCGGCGGTGGCGGGCTGCACCTTGGGCAGCTGGCTGAAGGACGCCCTCCTGGGGGGCTCGGCCGGCCTGCTGTGCAGCTGGAGGCCTGCGGGGAAGGACACTGTGACAACAAGCGCTAGCACCGTAAATAATGGGAGCGAACGAAAATACAGTAATTACGATCAGTTTCTCTATCAGTGCACGCGTCATCTTTCACATGACGCACAACGCGTCCAAACCTTGTACCCAGCTGAAGAAAGCATACGAGATGTGACCAAACAGGCGGTGGGGTGTGTCCTTACCGGAAGTGGACTTCCACTTAAACGGGCGCAGGATTCTGCTGAGGACGGACGCCACCCAGGACGATCCTGCAAGCCAGGTGCTGTACTACGGGTACACTGTTACTACCAGCTAGGTGCCTTACACTTCTACAGCGCGAAACCAACGTCACAGTGTAAACAAGGGAAGCTCCAGCAGCGCGCGGCGCACGGGGTATGTCCGGGTGGCGCGGCCCCTCACGCGTGGGGTAGTCACGGCTTACTTGAGGTGGTCTTGGCGGGGGCGTGGCCGGCCGCCCCCCTGGCAGCCCCGCCCAGCGCCGCATCGGCGGCGTGGTCGAGTCCGTCTTCCTCCTCCACGCAGCTGTCCTCGCCCTCCTCGCCGCTGGCCTCCCAGTAGGCGCGCCCGAAGTCAGCCGGCTGGACCACGTCGTCGTCGCGCAGGGTGAGGCGCTGAGAGACAGACGGACGCGCCGCTGTCAGCATTCCCCGCGGTGATACCCGTCGCGGGGAGGCCGCGGAGTATCGCCAGGCGGCTTACCGCTGGCGGCCCTCCACGCGGCGATACTCCTCGCGGGGAGGCTGCGGAGTATCGCCAGGCGGCTTACCGCTGGCGGTTCGTCCTCGTTCTCCTCGCAGTCGCTGTAGGAGCCGCACGACGACGAGGACGACGACCTGCTGTCACGCGGCGCGCTGACGGCCACCTCCGGGCTCGCCGTCATGGCGGCGACCTGGCCGGCCTGCCCTGGCCCCCGCAGCAGCCCCGTGGTCAGCACCATCACGAAAACATGGCTGCCAAACAGTCAAACACATGTGGAGAAGGGTTGCCGGCGAAAAGACACCGAAGACGAATTAGAGAGGAGCGTGCGGCAAAGAAAGTCTGTCGAGTGGCTCGAGGACGCCGGCCATGGCTTCACTGGAAGTGACCCCTAACCTCGCGGCACTGCGTCCCACTCACCTGTTACGCAACACTGTCAATTTTTGCCCTGGGGTGTGCAGGTGTCCGAAATAGGGTGCCTTTGTGTTATGCTGTGCCGGTGGGGCCGCCTTCCCATGTGAGAGAGGAGCGAACCGACGAGCGGTCCTTGTCGATGGAGTTTGTCAACAATACTGTCCGGCGGGGATTCTCGAGTTTCGATTTCGATCCCCGCGGCCTTTGCGAAAAGTCTGCGTTGTTTCACGAATCCACGATTTAGTCTAAGCATGCTGAGGATGGCAACCCTTGCGGCGCAGGGTATTTTATTTTTGCCTACTCGTGTGGCAAAACTGCGTGGGTGGCACTGTGCCGCCGGGCAGCGCGCTGCGTGGGTTGCCTACCCGGCAGTCCGCGGGCGCCGAGCGCGCTCAGGGCGGCCGAGTGCTGCGTGTCGGGGCGCATGGCTGGGACGCCGAGCTGGCCGTCGAGGAGCTGGCCGTCGAGGAGGCGGCCTGCAGGCGGGGCCGGCGGGGCTCGGTTACCGGGCGGGGCCGACAATGGCACCCCGGCGCGCCGCATCGCGTCGCCCGCCGCCGGAAGGCTGCTGGTGCCCGCACATATTTTTGTATAACATCCTCGACTCAAATGGAGCGACGACGCTGTGCTTCGCACCAACTCACTGGACCCATCTCAGCGTTCATTTCGATAATGACGACTACGTACGGTGGAGGAGGTTCGTCCCCGGTCGACGCCGCGCGTGGGGGAAGGGGGGGGGGACGAGATGGGGACGACGATAGCGCGGTAGACGCACCGCGTCCCTCGCCGCCGGCCTGGGCTAATTTATGACGCACAAGTATGGGCGATCAATGCGCAAGGAGCCCCTCCCCCGATACTCGTGTGTTCCTTGAGCGTGGTGCGGCGGCGTCACCTGTGGCGCTGCCGCCCCTCCGCGCCTCGCCACCACGGCGACGTGCGGTCGCTTCCTCGCGGGCCTTACTAACAGTGACGACACGGATCGGATAGAATGCATTCCGTGTCACGGTCACGTAAATGAGTGAACCCCCTTTACCTCGTGCGCGTGGCGCGCGCGGTGTGGGGGGGCCGCGCCGGCGGCGGGAGCGGCGACTGCTGGGGCCGTCGAGCGAGCGGCCAGGACGACGAGGACTGCAGTCCGGAGACTCCCTGCCTGTCCTGCACTGGGTCGAGGCCCTACACGGTGTGCACGCGGCGCTCCGTCCGGCCGACCGCCGCGACATCCCGGCGGGGACTCATTCGGCTCAGCCCCGGCCGGGGCCCAGCCCGGCCCGCGGCGGGGGCGGCGGGGGCGGCGGGGGCGGCTGGAGGGGGCAGAGCGGTGCCCCCGGGGGAGGGGCTGCAAATGAGCGGGGTGGCGCACCCTTCAATAGTGCACGCTGTCACACGGTCAGCAGGGCGAAAATAGAATATCGAACAGCACCGTTGTTGTTTGTTTACGTTTTATTTTGAATCTTTTTTTTTTTTTGCTGTTATTGCTCGGTGAGCAGGCCCAGGAGGCTGGTCGGGCAGCCCTTGTAGTGCAGGCCGCAGTCGGCGCCACGTCGGCCGCGTCGCTCCGCCGCGTGGAAGGCCGGGTGCAGGTCCTCGTCAGCGGAAGTGGAGGGCCTGAGGGAGGAGAGAAGGAGAGTTGAACGGATCTCGACTCGAGGCGGCCGGCGGTACAGATAAGCGACTCACGTGAGCAGGACGGTGAGCAGGTTGCCGAGCAGCCCCTCCGCCATGGGCCACTCCGACGCCTCGCACACCGCGCGCAGCAGGCACGTCCGGCCGGGCAGCCCCGCCCTGCAAGCGCCGCGCATTCAACGCTAACACCAAAGCAAACACCAGATGTCCGAAAGATGCTTCGCTACCTGGCCATGCTCCCCACGATCATGGCGTAGAAGTCGGCGCGCCCCAGGTCGCGGAGGGACCTCGTCGCGCGCTCCGGAGACTCCGCCTTGGCCGCGCCGCCTTCCAGGGACCGCCTGAAGCCGTACTGGGCCTCCAGCTCCGTCAGCTCGGTCGCGTTGCCGGGCAGGGCGTAGTTGGCCTCGAAGTTGTACGACACGCTGACGTCGTGGTGGATCGAGTCCAGGGGGATGGACAGCGCCAGGAACATCTACGGCAGGGGTCGGGCGGAGATTGTCAAAAAGAATGGCTTCTTTGAGGCTGATTCCGAGACGGTGCACTGTCTCTCTCGCACCTGCCACGGCACGCTCCATGAGTGGGAGCGAGACAGAGCAAAGAAGCGCTGCAGCAGCGCGAAGCGCGACGGAAAGGAAAGTTTTGATGCATCGTTCCGAACACGGAACACGCGTTGCGTAGTGCGGCGGCCACGGAGGGACGGAGGTTCAAGACCGCATTCCGCTCCGATTTTTTTCGCTTTGCTGTCAGACAGTCGCAGCCTTCTCGCCATCTTGCGTTACAGTGCCGGCGTTACTGCGGCGTTGCCACCTTTGCGGCAATTGGGGGCGTTCCGCCTGCAGTCCGCCGCCCCGCCCCGCCCCTCCAGGCCAGTTTTCGCGTGCTCGTCTACGCTTTGCAGGCCCCTGGATGCCACATTTTAATGAAAATAAATAATGGAATAAAAAGGGACACGCAAAAGTTTTCTCTTCGCACCCGCGATGCCCGATGCCGCGACGGGGCTGGGCTGCTCGCCGGCTGGCCGTGGCAAGCTCCAATAAAAGCTCGGCGGGGCGCTAAAAGTAGACTCAGCAAAATGACACACGGGTTGTGCATTCGCAGGCGGCGACCCGCGCGACCCGCCCTGACTCACAGAGACTCCGGTAATTGCTTTGCGAGCAGGGTTCCACTGATTGTGCAGTCCCTGGCTCCGTTCGCGTTGTGTTCAACCGCCACGAAATGAGAATCCGACAAAATCCATCTGTGCACTTCGCTTTTCACCGTGAGGAACACGCGCGTCTTGGCGTCGACTCTAGCGAGGACGATCCCGGAGTCCGCACAGTGTGCTGGTCGGGGGTTCAGGGTCGGGGGTCAAACACCGGTTCGATTGCTGTTGTGTCCATTCTTGGCGGTCTCCTTGGCCATCAACAGGGTGGCCTTCGCGGGGTTGCACACGCCGCCAGGCCCCGGCCAGGAGACACGGGGGGGCTTCGGGGGTTGGAAGCGTGGAGGTCTGGATTTCCAGGGGTGGGGGGTGGGGGGGCTGTCTATTGTTAGCCCCGCTGCTGCATTGGGGCTGTAATGCCAGCCCCCCTGCCCCCCTCCGCCGTCGCGACGGGCGCAACACTACATCAGGGTTTATTTTGGCTCCACCGCGCGCCCTGACTATGCCATAGCAGCCCCCGTCCCGTCCCCTCTCCCGGCTGGAGTTTGCTGTTGTGATAGCGTCGTCCGTCCGTGCGTCCGCCGTCTCCGTGGGCCTTCGCGTCGTCTGTCTGTCTGCACTCACCCCCATGGACGAGCTGCTTTTCGGGAAGAGCAGGAACTGGCTGTAGCCGACGTGCGTGGGCGGCGCCACGAAGCTGGCCGCCGAGGCGGTGTCCGGGACGCAGGCCGCGAGCAGCAGCAGCGCCCTGCAACGCCGAGCAGGCCGCGTTCAACGAGACCCTCGAGCGTGTGTTGGAACATGCTACTCACCACCACCACGCCGAGCAGGCCGCGTTCAACGAGACCCTGGAACGTGCGTTAGAACATGCTACTCACCACCACCGCCACGCCGCCCGGTCGCGCTCGCGCCGCGTCATGGTCGTCCGCGAAGAGGCCATCACTGTGTGAGGCGGCCCATCCGACTGGTGGTGGCCGGCCAGCGGGTCGGAGCAGGGTGTTAATGACGCACGGTCCTTGCTCTTAACTGTGCCTGCGGTCCGATGCCGGGCAGCTCGCCGTCGCCCTGTCTCTCTCGCACCCCAGTGCACCGCCGCATTAGAGCGAGAGAGACAGAGCGCCGAAAGCCCGGTCCGGAATCCACCTGCCGGTCCTCTCCCACTACACGCGCACTGCGAGAGCACTAGAGCACGACAGCTAGTGATGGCCTCGCCAAGGACCTCGCCGGCCAGGCTGCAGCACGCCCTGCTGCTGGCCGTCCTCGGCGTGGCCACCCTGGCCGCGCTCGTGGACGCGTCCGGCCGGCACGCCAGGAACCTTGTCTTCCACCCCAGCGGCAACAAGGTGCAGGTAGGCGGTCTGCGGAGAGGCGTTGTTCGTCGTGTGTGCCTTCTTCCCCACGCCGCCGCTCGCGGTTCCCGGTGTTTCCTCAGATCCAGTTGGGAGTCGGTTTGCCGGTCCAGCTGCCGTACCAGGCCGTCACCGCGGGCTTCACCCTCAAGAGCAACTACCTGACGCCGTCCAACGCGAGCATGTACACGCGGCCCCTGGAGTACTTCTCCAGCCGCGGCGCGCGGGCCGCCCCAGACGACGGGGGAATGACCGCGCACCTGGCCAGCCGCTGGGACCTGTACGCCAGCCTGCAGGCCTCGCTGGAGCGGTGAGTGTCGCCGCGACACAGACTGGCAGCCCCGGCCGCTGGTTGACGTTGAACGCGTTCCAGGCTGGGCGGCGGCGGCGCGGGCAGCGGGCGGCAGTGCTTGCTGAGGGCGGTCTGCGAGGCGGCCGCGTTCACCCTGAGGCACGACGGGCTGCTGGGCGAGCTGCTGCACGTCCTGCTCACGTAAGCGGCCGCTGGCTGTGGTCAACCGACCGAGAGCACCGTTTACAATTCTTTTTAATCGTCCGCAGGCCGTCCACCACCCGAGACCCCGTGCAGCAGCACCAGGACCACGAGTTCCACGCGGCGGAGGAGACCGGCAGGCGGGCCAGGGCGACCGAGGACCCCGTCGACACGTGCGCCAAGATGTTCCACGGTTGCCACTCCTCCGCACTGGACCTGTTCACGCGCATCATGTCGCCCTACTGACTGCTCCTCGGCTTGGAAGGGCTTTGTAAAATAATCTCAATAAACACTATACACAATAAAATGGTTCGTTTATTTTATCCGAAGCGTGGATCACTGTGGTCAAGTCTGTGCGCCGACCACGAATTCCGAGAGCTGATGTTCGAATCCGGCCATATCTTTTGCTAACTTCGACACGCACGGGATCCGAAACTGTGCGGATCCAGCCTTTCAAAGGCATCGCTTTAGGAGCGGTGTTTCATGTGTCACGGTGGCCGAGAGCGTAGGGGCGTCGAACTCGACGTTCGGGGGACTTGGGTTCTACTCCCGGTGCAATCATCTCTTTCGACAGACTGTCCCGAGGAACAGACTGCCAAATTTTGTGGTGAAGTAGCCTTAAGGCTACCCATACTTACAATCTTGTCTCAGGTTGAGGTTTTTATTTTTTTAGTTTGGTGGCCAGACTCAGATAGTACTTCGCGACCCCAGGCGACCCCAAGGACCAAGCTGCGACCCCAAAATATTTTTCCGCGACTCCAAGTTGGGAACCGCTGGCCTATCCCGCCCCCCACGTTCCCCAATAACAGTACTCGGGGCTCGGCGCTAACCACGCCGCTTAGCACGTCGACGATCTGCCTATTACGGTTTTTTTTAGAAGTCCTTTATTATACGAGCGGTTGAAATTTGCCGCTGCTGCCAGCGCGACTTGCCGCCTGCCGCCCCGACGCAGCTGGCGACGCGCGAGGCCGAGGATGAGGACGATGGGGAAGAGTGCGGGACTCGGGGGTTCGCTGACCGGCAGCGCGGAACGGGCCGGGGAAAGGTTTCCTCCTAGGCGGGCCAGCCTTCTCGCGGTGTAGTCCGGGAGGGGCGGAACTAGGCGGGGGGGCTGTCTACGGTCACCGGTCCGTTCGAGTCGCGCAGCGTCCAGTCTAGCGCGCCCTCCTCGGTGGCGACGGTGATGGCGCACCCCTCGCGGTCCGTGGGCCCCATGGCGACACGCCACCCAGCGCTGCTGCAGGTGCTCGCCGTCCTGGTGACCGCGGCCGCCGTCAACCTGGGCACGGCGTCGGCCGGCGGGCGTCACGCCAGGCACCTCATCTTCACGTCGAACAACATCATCCAGGTGAGCGGGCTCTAGACGCGTTTTGAGCTCAAGAGTCGCTAAATGGGAGTCGAATCGAAAGTAGGACCCCACCAATGGGTGGCTCTCCAAAGGAGGAATCCCTTCGTGGGGCCACACGTTCCATTCGAGTCCCATTTAGCGACTCTGGAGCTCAAAACGTGTCTTCTAGCCCACTGTGCACCGGCCCGCAAAGCAAAGCGACAACCTCGAGCACCCCTTGCTTGCAGTTGATCGGCGGCTTCGGCATGCCGGTGGACCTGCCGCAGCAGGCAGTGACCATGGGCTACGTCGTCAAGAGCCACTTCATGACCCCCAACAACGCGACCATGTTCACGCGCCCACTGGAGTACTTCACCTCGCGCCAGGCGCGCGCCATCGCCGGCACGGCCCACAACCAGGTCGCCGACAACCAGGTCGGCGTCGAGCCGATCATGTCGTCGCGCTGGAACATGTACAGCACCCTGCAGTCCGCGATAGAGGAGTACGTATCTGACAGTGACTTCCAGGGGTTATACGCCAAAAACTGCCTCATAAGTATACCTTTTTGCGCCTTTCTGGGCCCCCTTGTGCGCGCCCCTGGTCAATGTGGTGAATGGTTCTGGTGTTAGGCTGGGCGGCGAGGCGGGCAGCGGGCGGCAGTGCTTGCTGAGGGCGGTCTGCGAGGCGGCCGCGTTCACCCTGAGGCACGACGGGCTGCTGGGCGAGCTGCTGCACGTCCTGCTCACGTAAGTAAACGGCTTTGCGATGACGCCTGCTGGTAGCCCCTGGCCGTCCCGCTCCGCAGGGGCGTCTTGAGGGCCGGCCCATGCCGCGCTCACGCGAGCCGGGGGTCATCATTTTGACACCGGAACAAACTCCTTTCCTTTCTTCACGATGTTTGTGGGTCCAGGCCGTCCAGCACCGACGAGCCGGTGCTGCTCCACCAGGACAACGAGTTCCACGCGGCCGAGCAGGCCGGCAGGCAGGCCAGGTCCACGCGGGACCCCGTCGACACGTGCACCAGGATGTTCAACGGATGCCGCACCGCCACGCTGGACCTGTTCACGCGCATGCTGCCCTACTGACGTGCATGCTTCTCTGCTGTGTGAAAAGGGCCTCGACCAGTGGTAGCCGTGATTCGCTGTCTCCTCTGGAAATTGCTGGAAAGACGACAAGATCCTCTGTTTTTCGGATACGTTGTCTGCACTAAATCACAACAACCATCATCACGGGTATCATTTGTGTCGATGCAATTTTTTTTTTAAATCTGTGAAAAGTCTTTTGTAATAAACAATCTCGAAAGCTCTACTTTACTGATTTATACCATCTCATTTTCTCCTGGCGTCTGGTTTCCCCGCAAGTCAATCTAACTGTTTTGATTCAGCTCGTTGAAAAAGGGAACAAGTGACGTTTGCGACCGCTATCCGGGTGCCTATCCGGGTGCAGCCCGGCGAGGTGTTAATAGTGAGCCGGGTCTTTGGCCGACGGCCGCCGACGGCCCACGCGTCAGGAGACCCGGCTGACGCATATGTCGGCCGAGTCGGGGGCGCGCGGCGCACATGACAGGGGAAGGCCGCACCGCGCCGCGCCCGGCTGCTCCATTGCCCGTCCGCCGAGGCGTCGAGGATGAGGTCCTCGAGGTCGCGACCCGAGGCGCTGCTGCTGCTGGCGGCGGCCGTCCTGGCCGTCGTCAAGCTGGCCGCCGTCTCGGACGCCGGGAAGCGCCACAGCAGGAGCCTCGTCTTTCAGCCCGGCAGGGTCCAGGTAGGCATCACAGTACAATTATACAGTGCTTCAAAATTCGCGCGCGAAATTATTTTTTTTTAAATAATTAAAAAGATCAGTTTTAATTTTTTTATATTTATTTCTATATTTTTTTTTATTTTTTTTTTGCGCGATAGGTTATTGTTGGTATTGGTATGCCACTAAGCTTGCCGCACCAGTCAGTGACCATGGGCTTGCTCTTCAAGAGCAACTACCTGACGCCGTCCAACGCGAGCATGTACACGCGGCCCCTGGAGTACTTCTCAAGCCGCGGCGCGCGGGCCGCCCCAGACGACGGGGGAATGACCGCGCACCTGGCCAGCCGCTGGGACCTGTACGCCAGCCTGCAGGCCTCGCTGGAGCGGTGAGTGTCGCCGCGACACAGACTGGCTGCCCCGGCCGCTGGTTGACGTTGAACGCGTTCCAGGCTGGGCGGCGGCGGCGCGGGCAGCGGGCGGCAGTGCTTGCTGAGGGCGGTCTGCGAGGCGGCCGCGTTCACCCTGAGGCACGACGGGCTGCTGGGCGAGCTGCTGCACGTCCTGCTCACGTAAGCGGCGGTGGTCGCGGGGTAGGTGCGTCACGCCCTACATTGGCTGCTACAAGGCGCGCTGTGCTGCAGGCCGTCCACCACCCAGGAGCGCGTGCTTCGGCACCGGGACCACGAGTTCCACGCCGCCGAGCGGGCCGGCAGGCAGGCCAGGGCCGCCCAGGACCCCGCCGACACGTGCGCCAGGATGTTCTACGGCTGTACCACCTCCACGCTCGACCTCTTCTCGCGCATCCACCACTTCCCTTCTTTGCCAATAACGTGATAACGACATGCATTCTCGCTCCTTAGAGTGGGTGCTACTTGGAAAATTAAACCGGAGTACATCGTTTGTACGACCTCTTTTTGTCCGACCTTGCGAAATTCGGCCGACCTCTTTCCACCTGAAATTTTTGTCCGACATACGATTGTCCGACCTACGTTTGTCCGACCAACGATTGTCCGACCTATGTTTTCTACAACCTCTTTTCAAGAAAGAGGAGACGAAGGGAGAGGGAGGGGGACAGGAGGGAGGGAGGAAGTGCGGGGGAGGGAAATGGGAGGGAGGGTGAGGGGAAGGGGGAGGGCCTGTCACGCCAGACAGGTAAACTACGAAGAATTGAACCAACAACGAAGTTAACTTAATGTAACCTTAAGACAAAACTGCTACCGTCGAGACCTACCTACGAGCGCCTGGAGTGCAGGCAAGAGCCGATAGTGCAGGGTCTCATGTTGCCGCGGTGGCGGGACGTGTTAACTCGGGGCACGGTGTAGAGAGACCGTGACTCGGGGCGACCCGAGTACCCGCCTTCCGGGTATTTGGGAGCCTTAACGCAAAACGCCCTAACGCCGCCGGAGCAAGGTGCACGTCCCCGCCACTGCGGCAACATGAGACCCTGCACTTTTGACCTACCTCTTGCCCTGTAACATGCTCTGCTCTTCCCCCGGCTCTGACCTACCACCTAGACCTACTCTTCCCCCTGCTCTCCCCCTTGTCGTCCGACGTACCGAACGTTTAATTTCCCATACTCTCGTGTCTGGGCTACGTTCATAGCCTCTCGGAAGGGTGTCCTTTCAGAAACCACAACAAGGGACAAACGGGCGCTGCCAACTTAAACCGCAATGCACCCTCTAGCACCACAGCGCCCCTAGGCCGAATACTGTAGCTTCGTAAAAACAAACAAAAAAAAAAGAAACAGAATTAGCGGGTGTTGAAACTAAGACTATGGACTAGGTAGGAAATGTCTGTACACTCTCGGCCACCAGCACCGCTCTAGTTGCGGTGGAAACAAAGACTCACATTTGATGTTCGATTCCTGCCGCACGCACACTGTTCGGATCCAGCCATTCAAAGGCACCGCTTCACCGGGAGCTTACCATGCGGCACGGTGGCCGAGAACGATAAGGAGCAGAACTCCGAATCCGGAGAACCTGAGTTCAACACCCAGTGCAAAAGTCATTTTTGACAGACTGTACCGGGGGAGCAACAGTGAAATTTTGGGTCGGCGGACGCTTTCTTCGCGGTGGTGACTTCACTACCTCACCCTTATTAGCCTGGGCCGCCTAAAGTCTTCGGCGCCCCTAGGCCAAATACTGTAGCTTCGTAAAAAAAAAAAAACAAAAAAAAAACAAAACAAAAAAAACAGAGTCAGCGGGTGTTGAAACTAAGACTATGGATTCGGTGTGGAATGTCTGTACACTCTGAGCCACCAGCATCGCTGTAGTTGCGGTGGATACAAAGACTCACATGTGATGTTCGATTCCTGCCGCACGCACACTGTTCGGATCCAGCCATTCAAAGGCACCGCTTCACCGGAGGCCTACCATGCGACGCGGTGGCCGAGAACCATAAGGAGCAGAACTCAGAATTCGGGGAAACCGCGGTTCGACACCCAGTGCACTGGTCATTTTCGACGGACTGTCCTGGGGGAGCGACAGTCGAATTTTGGGTCGGCGGACGCTTCCCTCGCGGTGGTGACTTCACTTACTCACCCTTACTAAGCCGGGCCGCCCTGAGTCTTGGGCGGGGACGTTTCCCTCGCGGTTGTGACTTCGCTTACTCACACTTACTAGCACAGTTGTCTACAAAATCTATGTTCATTCACAGTCTGGACGTAGTCGTCTGTAGATAGTCTACTGGCCGTCTACGACATCTATGTCCATTCATTGTCTGGACAAAGCTGTCTATAGATGGTCTAACGATCGTCTACAAAATCTATGTCCATTCATAGTCTAGACATGGCCGTACTCGAACGTATGAGCGATGGTAGACATTGTGTAGATGCCACATAGATTGCATTCCGTCCCACATCCCACTTTAGTGAGTGCATAGCGTTATGGGTTAGTCCCGAACTTCGAAGCGGATACTAGATACCTTTCAACCCTGTAGCTGTCGTTCGAATAGGGCGTGTGCGTGAGCTTCTTCTATCTGCCACTAGAGTGCTCCGCGCTCAAAGCGCGTCTGTTCTCTCGCGGGGACGACTCCGTGCGCCAGTTCCGTTAGTCTCTGCGCCGTTTCTCTGCATCGTCAGGAGAAGTCCCATCTGCTTACCAGCCTGCAGATGCAGGGATGCCTTCCTTCTTTTTCACCTTCCTAGTAGAAGAGGTCCTGGTGGGTTACCGACTATTCTCATCCAAACCCTTCTACTGATGGAAGACTAAGGATGTGTAATAGCCGTCTTAGACATCTTAGAGACATCTGTAAGACAGCAAAAGACATCTTTTTAACACTTTTAGAGACGTCTATAAGACACCCTAAGAGACATCTATAGACGTCTACCAATAGACGTCTAATAGACGTCGCATATTCGACCACTAGACCACTTTTAGATCATCTACCTCTAGACATGAAAAGACATCTAATAGACTCTTATTGGTCTATCAATAGACGTCTATTAAACGCCTTTTAGACGTCTTTTTTCCGTGTGGGCATTCAAAGGCACCGCTTCACCGGCGGCATATCATGCTGCACGGTGGCCGAGAACGAAAAGGAGCAGAACCCAGAGTCCGGAGAACCTGAGTTCGACACCCAGTGCAAAAGTCATTTTTGACAGACTACCGGGGGAGCAACAGTGAAATTTTGGGTCAGCGGACGCTTTCTTCGCGGTGGTGACTTCACTACCTCACCCTTACTAGCCTGGGCCGCCTAAAGTCTTCGGCGCCCCAAGGCCAAATACTGTAGCTTCGTAAAAAAAAAACAAAAAAAAAAAAAAAAAACAGAATCAGCGGGTGTTGAACTAAGACTATGGCCTAGGTAGGGAATGTCTGTAGACTCTCGGCCACCAGCATCGCTCTAGTTGCGGTGGATACAAAGACTCACATTTGATGTTCGATTCCTGCCGCACGCACTCTGTTCGGATCCAGCCATTCAAAGGCACCGCTTCACCGGAGGCCTACCATGCGGCACGGTGGCCGAGAACGATAAGGAGCAGAACTCAGAATCCGGGGGAACCGCGGTTCGACACCCAGTGCAATGGTCATTTTCGACGGACTGTCCTGGGGGAGCGACAGTCAAATTTTGGGTCGGCGGACGCTTCCCTCGCGGTGGTGACTTCACTTACTCACCCTTACTAAGCCGGGCCGCCCTGAGTCTTGGGCGGGGACGTTTCCCTCGCGGTGGTGACTCCGCT
This sequence comes from Stenchaetothrips biformis, assembly GCA_030522485.1. Classification (NCBI taxonomy): domain Eukaryota; kingdom Metazoa; phylum Arthropoda; class Insecta; order Thysanoptera; family Thripidae; genus Stenchaetothrips; species Stenchaetothrips biformis. The sequence goes on from CM060100.1 coordinate 4,866,975, forward strand.
TACTCACACTGCCTAGCACAGGCCGCCCGCGGGCCGCCCCAACCTCTCGGGCGGCCGACGGGCCGACCGTTGGTCTGGGGCGGCCCGGCCGACGCAACCTCTCGGGCGGCCGACGGGCCGACCGTTGGTCTGGGGCGGCCCGGCCGACGCAACCTCTCGGGCGGCCGACGGGCCGACCGTTGGTCTGGGGCGGCCCGGCCAACGCACCCCGGCTGAGAGTCTACAGACATTCCACACCGAATCCATAGTCTTAGTTTCAACACCCGCTGATTCTTTTTTTTTTTTTTTTTTTTTTTTTAACGAAGCTACAGTATTTGGCCTAGGGGCCAGGGGAAAAGAGGTCGGCCGAATTTCGCAAGGTCGGACAAAAAGAGGTCGTACAAACGATGTAGACTCAATTAAACCCATAATGATAAATTTGAGACAATTTTATTACAACAATTTTATTACAGAGTGACATGGTCCCAATCGGATTAAGTTCATAAAATATAGTACACATAATCCTCAGAGTAACAAATATATTACAGTTTATAAAAGCTTAGCCTCACATTTGTACTAAATTTAGTTGTAAAACAGCTTGAGTTAGTCAAAAATTGCTTGTACCGGTGGGTAGAGCATATTTGATTCATTATTTTCAAGTCCTAGTATTTAAAATAAATAAAAAATTTAAAAAATAATACATTAAACTGCTCAGAATTTGAATATTTCTACAAAACATCACACATGGTATCACATTAAGAATGTCATGACAAAATTCATTAACAACCATTTCTACAAAGATGAAACACGAGGGGTTGTTAAAAAAGACCGTCCTTTCGGAACAGGCATTTTCATAATTCCCGGACCAGAACTGGCAGGTGCCTTCTTTGCTCCACCCCTGCTGGAACCACGACTGCTGGAACTTGAACCACGACTACTAGATGATCCTTTACCACGGGAAGCGCCTGCTTTGCTGAAATAGCAAGTAAAGAATAAATACATATCCTTGAAGCACTCTTCAAACAAAGATACATATTCATCCATTTACTTCAGTTACCTTGATTTCCTCCACACTTTTCTCCCTTTACGGAAAGTCCCTCGCTTTTTGTATCCTGTACCACGGGAACTTCCTCTAGGTGATGAGAAATAAGGTGATTCATTGTTGGTGCTTCCGTTATCATCATCACCATCATCCCAGTCTTCTATGCCATTGGCAAAGGCTTCTCTTATTTTTTTCTCCTCACGGTCTGCTTGCAATGCTGGAAAATTAAATATAATTTTTAAGAAAGTACTGATGTCTGTATCCGAGCATAATAGGTAGAATATGTATTATCATTATTTATTATTATTTTTTTTAAAATTTACCATTTCTTCTAGCAGCAGCCTCTTGAGTAACTTCCAACAAGGGAGGACCATACCTCTTAAAGTTGGCCTTTGTCACATGTGGTATTTTTAACATTTCTTCCTCACTTTCAGGTAAAACTTGCGCCATGGTACGAACAGCCTGAAAACAGATACAAAATCAGCAGTGTTGGAAAGGCACTAAGAGATAAATACTGACCTAGTATTCTCATTCAATGGGACTATTTTCACCTCAAGGTTCATTATTGATGAAGCGTTCACACCCATTGAATCAGCCATTGCTTGAACCTTATCCGACAGTTCTGAGAGACATTGACTGTGAATGTTTTCCATTTCTTGATCAATCTGATCAGAAGAACTTTCATCTTCCACAGTGACTGATTTGCTTCCAGGACCATTCATGGGGAACATCATCTTAACAGAGAAGGCCACAGTCAAATCAAAAGCCCCAATAGTAACCCAAATGCAATTATAAAAACTAAGGTAAATACCTTGAAATTTGGGTCAAATAATAATGAAGCTCTGGAACCTAATTTTATGTAAGCATTTGTCATATCCAGGTAGTTAGTTTGCAAAGTTTCTTTCAAGAAGTCTTCAATAACCAGTTTGTGCATCATTCTCTCAATATCTGTTTTCATCCATTTGTTTCCCATGCCATGTACTTTATGATCAACATGTCCTGAAAATGTAAGATACAAAGATATATTAGTATCAATTAAGCTTAAAGAAATACTGTCCTCATAAGTGAGTGAAGATGATTGCCATAGTTTACCTGCGTCAACAATTTTTTTGATTTTGCTTCCTTTGAATACATCAACCAAATGAAGCAAAGAAAAATTTGTTCTGGGATTATTGCACATTTCTTTCACAAACTTAACTATTTCTCTGGCCTCAGCTGCAATGTCTATTTCTGTATACTGACCCTGAAACACACATCATATATCTGTAGTCATGTCGTGATCATAAACATAAAGTTGTTTCATTTTTCAGAATTACCTTTGATTCACAGTTATCACAAGCAGAAACCCTGTTCTTCAAACACAGTTCCGATGAATAGAGTTCACCAAAGTGATTCAACTGGAGGCTTCTCCGACAGTCTGTCTTGTTTTCCAGGAAAGAAACCATGAATCTGAGATTTTCCATGTGTCTGTCAAGAACAGTTCGTTTTGCGTTCCAATCTGAGTAAGATGTCTGATCACCTTTGAGAACAAAATTCAATTTGAGTGATTAAATGAATTAGGAAAAAAGGATTTAATTCATCAGTTGTGAGACTGAAGGAACTTACTCTCTATCATTGACCGAAGCCGAATGGAATCCTCATACTTATAGAAAGTAATACAATGCGATAATCTGCCATCTCTACCAGCCCTTCCTGTTTCTTGGTAGTATCCCTCAACAGATTTGGGCATGGTTTGGTGAATAACATATCTAACATCGGGTTTGTCTATACCCATTCCGAAGGCTATGGTAGCGGCAACAACCTGTTACAAAGTACTCATCATGAATATAATGCAACAAAAATGTTTACCCGTTACTTAGTTATTCTAAATGAAAGTACCTTCACTTTATCAGAAATCCACTGAGATTGTGTGACGGCCCTGGCCTTGTCAGAAAGACCAGCATGATATGCTAAAGTTTTAATACCTGCTTGTGTTAATTCATGAGCAGTGTTTTCACAATCCTTTCTCGAGAAACAGTAGATTATACCAGAACTTCTTGGAAATTTGTCTCTGATAAGAGCAACAATATCTGAGGTGGAACTTTTACCTTTCTTCTGCACCACAGAATACTTCAAATTTGACCGGTTAAAACTGGACAAGAACCTGGAAACAACAGCAAATTAATCACTCATAACATGATCATCTTCATATGCAGCAATAAATTATGCAGACATATCACATACAGTTTTGGATCAACCAGGCCCAGCTGGTGTTTGATATCAATCCGAACACGAGGTGTAGCTGTGGCTGTGAGTGCCATAAATGGAACGTTAGGGTACTTGGTTCTAAGTTCATTTAGCTTACGATAATCTGGGCTGCATGAAAGGAAACAAAAAAATGGTAATCAAACAGAAAATCACAATTTTTCAAATACAAAATGCAAGCTTTACCTTTGAAAATACTCACCGAAAATCATGGCCCCACTGGGAAACACAATGTGCCTCATCAATCACAAACCGCGCTAATCTACTGCGGGAGTGTAATGATGAGAGGCAGTTGCGGAGTTTTTCACTGGCACTTAACATTTCAGGAGTGACATACAACAATTTTATGGCTGAGGAAAAAAAAAAAAGAGCATTAAAATTGAAATTAAAATGAAGAACATGTGTCTCATGTACACATACTTGGCTCTTTTCTGTTCAATTCTGTGTAGACTTGCTCGATTTCTGTTCTTGAAAGGTCCCCCGATAAACAAGAGGAAGTGATCTACAAAATGAAAATATGAGTGTTTTTGTTTTTCTAATAAACCACTTCAGAGATGATGGTGCTACTTACATCAAGTGAGTTGAGCTTCTGCACTTGGTCAAAAATCAATGACTTGAGTGGTGATATGACAATTGTGACTCCAGGATTTAAAAACGCTGGAAGTTGATAACAGAGAGATTTGCCTCCTCCAGTAGGCATGAGAACAAAGCAATCATGCCCCAATAGCGCTGCATTGACAACTTGCAGCTGATTAGGTCTGAATTCATGAAGACCAAACTTCTGCCTGAACACCTCCATCATTTCCCTGGAGTGGGGAAAGTTTTTCCCATCAAACTCTCCTGTTCTGCCGTCATTTAGAATTCCACTATGAAAACGTCCCAATTCAGCATCACCACTTGTAATTTGAGAAACAGGTTTGCTGATGGCCATTGGGGAGGAAGAATGAGAAGTTGATTTGGCACTCGTTGAGGTTTGAGGCGTTGGAGCTTTTCTTGCATACTGGGCACTTTCATGACGGCTGCTCAATCTGTAGTCATCCTCATCCTCATCAATAAAGGAATCATTCCAGTCTGGTTCGAAACTCTCATTCACAGCCTTGCTTGTGCTGGACCCACCTGAACATGAAGCAAAAGACTTGCCAGTGCTCTCATTTCTCCTGAAGTTTGATGAAATGGGGGAATTGAATGATGTGCTTGTGATGTCACTTCTATTTCTTGGTGAATTACTTGGAGATGGATCTTTACAAGAAACCATATTGTTGCTACTGCTGTAGCTAGACCAAGAAGTTGAAGCAGGCGAAGATTGGTCTCCCTTGGAAAGCCAGTTGCTAGTTGATACAGAAGGCGTTTGAGGAAATTCACTTGCTGATGGGCCTGGACTTGAAGAGTGACTGGAACCTGAAGTTGAGGGTAAACTATTGGGAATCCTTCCACCAGCCATCATAGGTCTCTTGAAAGTAAACTTTCCAGTTGCTTTCACTGGTTCTGCGGAGTTGAACGACTGATCTGTAGAGTTCAATTGTGAACTATACCCGGAGTCAGAATAACTGCCTGTAGCAGAAAAGTGTTTGGGAGATCCAACATTTTGTGTTGCTAAGCTATTTGATGATGTTCTTGTTGCTGGAGAAGCTATGGGTGATGCAACACCCAGACTGTTGGAGGATAAAGCAAATGAAGATTGATTTTGCGAAACATCACTTGCAACATCTTTGTTAAATGATAATGAACTTTCATTTTGACTTTTGGACTCAGACTTTGCTCTACAATAGGATTGATTCTTATAAATCTTTTCATCGCCAGCTTCAAAAGACCGCTTCTCAGCAAGACTACTTTTGCTAAATTTAGATGGTGATGAGGAGGCTTTGTCACATTTTGTAAGTTTTGATGATGGACTCCTTGAGCTGAATCCAGTTGTAGAATTTTTTCTTGCCGCTGTATACACTGAGTGGCCTGTTTTAACTTTATCTCTCAGCCAAGCACTCATTACTCGAAGTTTGAACACACCACAATCGAAATCAGGTATAACATCAAACACATCTTTTGGGATAGAGAAAAAGATACCAAGCATTTTTTCCAATATTTCTATGTAAGAAGTCTTCAATGAATCAAGTTCTGATCTAATGGAGGCAAGTGACATCTGTGTAGATAGAAAGAAAATAATTGATTATAAATGCTGCATGCCATAGGCAAGCTGCTGGTTTCATGAACTCAGTATAAGACTTACCTCTGTTGTGAGTGGCTCTTTGGAGATTCCCCTTTTGAAATCTCTGATCCATTCGTCCAAATCAGATGTGCTCTTTGATGAAGTGTGTTTCACAGGTCTCTTACCTTGAGAGGAAGCAGAAGAACAAATATTACTTCAGATCACCTGTGCGAGATGGTTATAACAATAACTACCATAAGATGAAAGTACTACAATCGATTCTTACTGGGTGATGAAGCACTTTTAGAAGATTTTGGCAAAGACATCTTTTTAGGGATTTCCTTGTAACGATTTCCCTCTCTTTTGATCTTTGAATCGCCTTGGTCTTCTATTTTAATCTTCTGGTTAGAGAGATCCTTTCGATACGTTTTTTCTTCTTTCTTAGGTTTGACGTCTTCTTCATTTCTGTCTCCATTTTCCTTTAACTTTGATCGTGATCGCTCTGAACAAAAAAGAAGGAAACATTTGACCAGGAAATCACCTGCATCATCTACAACAACACCTGCTTCAAAATTTTGTAACCAGTGACATAAAGCTTACCTGCAGTTCCTTCCTTCAAATCTTGTTCTCTTGAAGCTTTATCATGATTTGTATTGGGAGAACCAGGTGGCGAAATAGTACTTTCTCTAGAAAATGACCTTTCTTCATTTTTATGAGTTTTACTGTCATTCTCTTCATCTATACTATTGACAGTTTCTGAAAAATGTTTCTTGGCTTTTGACAAAGTCAATGATTTCTTGTTATCTGTTGCAGAGGCAATTTTAGCACCAATACTTTCATCAGATGTGGAAGTCACTTCGGTTTTTGGTTCAGATTTTATATTGGAAATACAAATAGCATTCCGGCCATCCATGCAAAGTTTTTTGGAAGGTGGTGAAGAAGCACGGGACTCAGTAATTGAAGGTTTCCGTTCGAAAGATTCATCTGAAGCAACAGCAGCTTCGACAAAAGCATCTACCACACTAGTGAGAGAGAAGCCTGAACAAGGTAAATCTTCATCTTTGAACATGTCGTCACAGCTCTTTGGACTTGAGGGTCTACTGCTTGTCAAGACATTATCTAAATGGAAAAGAAAATTATAAAGAAAATATACACCCAAACACCATTGCACAGAAATTTTTGAAAAAAGAAATGCATGAAAGAAACAAACCTATTTCATCGTCGCTACTTATTGATATGCAATCCATATGAATGGGCCCCGGCTCAATGCAAAAAACATCATTTTGTGAGCAGCCCACATCTGCCGAGGGACTGCCAGTGTTCACTGATTTCCATCCTCTAGTGATTTGTTCATCCAGAGCATCATCGTCCATCTTGATTTTAACTGAGGCTGTTGAACCAAAGGTGTTCAATAAAAATAATGACATGAGGGAAAGGCACATTTAGAGGTTCTCTCAAGGTAATAATAACTTACCACTCTCTTGAGAGGCATGTGTGTTGCTCTTCGAGCCTTGGCTTTGGCAGTAATCCTCAGACCTTCAAAAATAAGAATTTTACACTGACAATGACAATGTAACACAAATTTCTAAATTAAAAGAACGTTTCTATTATACTGAACTCACACATTGACTTTTTCACCAACAGCGTGTCTCTCAGAAAATAATTCTTGAGAATCACTGTCATTATTGGGTTCTGGTTTAATAAAACTAGTAATCCGAGACTGTGTTTTCCCAAGGCTCAGTTTCTTGACTGTGCTCGAGGACTTGAATGGTCGTGGTAAATCCATGAGCCATCACGTTGTTAACACCTCTGAAAGAGAAAAAGATTAGCAGTTAGGTTTAATTAATTGAGAAAATTCAAACTGGGTCCCACCAGCATGATAAAACTGCCACTGTCTTTTGGACATGGCATAGCTAAAACACTGGACATGATTGCTGTTCTTGGACATCATGCCAGAGTACGTTCAAATTTCCCCCCTTCCAATAAAAAAAATAAATATTACAGCGTTATTTGTTAGAAAATTGTTGTTGGGACATTTATTGACAGTATGTACTGACTGCCTAAGATACAATGAATATGAATGAATTTAAGGAGTTTGTTTAACTAGGACGGTTTGCTACCGGATAACCTTTTTTCTTAAATACCAGATATAGATTTGATGGTTTATGATTGGATGAAGTTTCGGCGGTAAGTACATAGTATGAATTTGACCAATGCAACTCGCAAGATCTTGGGGGTTAGAGTTGCTGTTGCACCACTGGACCGATGGGGGCGCTGCGGTCGCGGTCTGTGGTCCTTTTGGCGGGAAATTTATTTGTGTTTTGACAAAACTGTTGTTCGGAAAATAAAAAGTCTGAATATTTTATTCTTGTGCAAATACCAAACACATTAAAAAAAACAAAAACACACACATATGAATAGATTTTGCTTAATAAGCTACTTCATTCGATTCTCTTTATTTTCATCCATATTATGCCAAGATGCTGATCCAGCTTCCTCGATGAGACACCACAGCGAGTTACGGATTTTCTTGTTTGGCATCGACTTGTCAAATTGAAATGCCTTCACGAAATTCGTCTGAGAATTTGTAATTACTGACAATAATGGTTAAGGATTTCACACACTTTCAAAAGAATCATGTCAGTTGAAACTAAATTCATTGAACTCTAAGGGGTAAAATTACGTAAAAGTGCCAATCAGAGAGCGTTGAAAGGATACTTCCCTCGACAACGTTGTCGGGTGCATTGAAGTTCCACCTGATGCCAGTAAATGCTTTGTATGCATGGAGCTCATCCCTGAAATTAATTGCCATCTTAAAGAAACTTCAAATTTGTGAAGTGATGAATTTTTTAACAGACAGGAACACTCAGACTTACTCATTTTGCTTCAGAATTTCTTTTTCCTTTTGAGTTATACTGGATTTCTGATTAATCTTGTTGATTTTGTACTGTACGTCCTTAATCTCAGTTTTTAATTTTGCTATCTTCGTGGACACTGCAGCCTATAAAATGAGATAAAAATTATTTTATGAACAATAAACTACATTAGCTGATGGGGAATATAGAAAAATGGTGTAGTACATTGTCTTCTTTCATTTTTGTCACATCCTTCCGAGCCTGAGCACGTTCTTTATCAAGGGAGGACAGTTTGTCTTTCAAAGATTTGATATCAACTTGAAGCTTGTTGCTTAATAATCCTGTTTCTGTTACAAAAGAGAATATTAATCGAGAAAAGTAATAAAGATGTGTTATTGAAGATGTGGGAGGAGAGGAGCTTACTTTTAATGACCTTAGTCATTTCGTTATGAACATCTACAGTTTCATCCAAGTTGAGATTACATGAAGGTGGGATGACGATGGACGAAACAATATCTTCGATGGTACCCATTCTGACACGAAACGGAACCTTTACTGGGCAGTTTTTCGTCCAGGATAAACACAAACAAACCAAAGGGACCGTCGTGGTTAGCGTCGTCTGGTTCAAACTTCAAACTGGGGGTCATTTCTACCAACCCCTTCCTGGCATTTTAGTCATATTTTGTTGATCCGTGACCGAATTGGGAACCTAATTGTTCTTCACTTTTGAATAGATTCAAGTTGAAAGATATAATCGAAAGGCTTCTATGATTTCCTGACTGCAGACATCATAGGACAAAGACTCCGTGAAAGACTAAGACTGTTTGAGCTGTCATGTTACTAGCACGCAAAACGTTATTATTTTTGTTGTTGTTGTTTAGGTGATTAGGCCTTCAGAAGAAAAGGAGGTTGGTTAGGTTAATTTACCGGCGCTTATTGTAGTGAGTGGGCATTTTTGTCATAACCGAAGATGAAGGAAAATGGAACGGATAATGCCGAGCCCCTTCTGAAAAAGAGGCGTAAAACCCCTCAGCTAAACACTACTCCACCCACACCTACAAAAGTTGTGGTAGAAGATGTTTACAAGGTAATTGCTATATTCAATTTGCATATCTTTTAACAATTGTCTATCCTCAAGTATCTCTGTCTTAAGAGTTCTCTTGTTCCTCGTTTTAGTTTTGTGTGTTTATTGAATCTGTTTTCAGAGTGTATGCGCGTGGGAAGAAAACGAAGCTGCTGCACGAGACCCTGATAGGGACAGAAAGCTATTTAGCGAAACTTGTAATTCATTTCGAAATTACATGGAAGAAATTGCTGCTCTGAAGAAAAAGGGAACACCTGAGGTATATTATGACTGTCTTTTTTCATCCATCAATCAATCAATCAATGTCTCTCCAATGTGGATTGATTTTAACTTAATCGTTGCAGGCAAAGGCTGCCATCCATGGAAAATGCTCTGAAGCTTGCCTTCTATTTGTGATGCTGAGAAAGCTCAATAGATTAAATAAATTACGGCTTAAACATTCACGTGAGGAATTACAAAAAGTGAAAGGGCAGGTTGACAGTCAACATTTGCAACTTCAGAACCTGTTGTATGAAGTTCTTCATTTGCAGAAAGAAGTCACCAAGTGTCTGCAGTTTAAGTTAGTACATTACTTGAATATGTGGATTCAATCAAAAGCTCTCAATAATCTTATTCATTATGTTTTTTTCAAAAATTTCAAGGTCGCAGGATGAGGAGATTGAACTTGTTCCACTGGACGAATTTGTGCGGAATGCTCCAGATTTTTTGAAAGCTTCTGCTTCCTCCAAAAAATCTGTGAGTGAAATTTATCTCAACCCTGTTTTTTTAGCAGTCTTCATTTCATGTGGACCATAAAGATATTTTATCTACTACGTTACAGCCAAAAGAGCATGACGCACACCAGCTCCAGAAGGCTCGTTTGGAGTGGGAACTCACTCAAAGACGAGAGCTTGCAGAAATGTGCAAACAAATGCACTCCCAAAAAGAGACAGTGGCCAAGGATATTGAAAAGCAGCAGCAGCACTTGGACAACTTGGCTCCGATGTTACGTAACATCTTACAGGTGTGTGGCGGTTTGTCCTTGTCTCTTCTATTTTGATAGGCAGCAGCAGAGAGAACATGGAATTTTTTTTCTAAGTTTTACCATGTCATTCTAGGCTACCAAACCCATCGAAGAAAGCCTCGGAGACAAGGTTTTAGAAACAAGAATGCAGCACCAGCTGGCATACCTGTTACCTGCCTGCTTGTTCTTTTTGTATGTGCAAGCTGATGCTCAGCAGCAAGCAAGTGGTGGGTCAGCTGCCGTTAAAGCAATCTGGTTTCTGCCCTTACACACATGACTCACTTAAAGATTAATATTTCAGACCCTCTCCTGGCTGTTACTATCGATGGTGATGAAGATGAAGCACGGCGTTTGAAAGATAAATCAGATGAAGGAAACGAAGAAGAAGAATCAGATTCAGACCAGGAGCAAGAGGTGAGTAGCAGACAAAAAATTTGCTTTTGAAGAAAAATTTTCTTATAATTATAAGAAATGATATTTGTCGTCATAGGTTGAAATAAATGAAAAGAGTAAGCGTCACCATCGGAAAAGAAACAGTAAAGTTGATCGCCAAGAAGAAAGGCGGAAACGCCTATTGGCCAAACATCCCCTCACAGTTAATTTAACCATCCATTTAAAAGGTATATTTTACCCTATTCATTTGATGGTTTCATTTCTCACTACTGTTTCTCAATACAATATCTGTTTCAGATGGAAGCAATATGAAACTGGTGTTTTCATACTTACTAAATCTTGGTGTGGTAACTGTTAAGTGCTCCATTCAAATGTCTCAGCCAATCACCGGTTTGTTTGCAAGGTAAAGACAGGTTTGAAGACAGGCATTTTTGACTTGGGTGTCACCCTTCATTTTGTCTTCAATTCATTATTTTTTCAGCCAATTGATGACGCCTGAAAACATTCTGTGCTCTCTATACCCTGGTGATTCCGGTACGGAGAGTCCAAATGTGGCAAATGATTATCAACTCCAAAATGTTGGCCTTGGCCCATTTTGTGAGTTCATCCCTGATCTTGGCGCCCCTTACATTTGGGCTCAGAGGGTGTCAGGACTGGACTTCATCAGTCAGAATCCCGAGTGTTCCAAAAAGGTAATCTTTGTTCCAGTGCTGTCATTTCCATCTTAGGTTTCAAGTTATCAACTTGCTGTGTCTTTTTCTGTTAGGCTCGTATAGAGATAAGTAAAGCAAGCGTTCCAAGTGTCATCAAATCTTTGCGCCAAAGATTCAAATCTCGTCTTGCTCTATGTAAGCAAGTACAAAGCTTAGGTAAGCAAAAGTAACTATGTGTAGAGTCAGTTTGTAATAAATCCATGGACACAAGTATTGTGATTAATTCTATGCCATTCCTTTTTTTTCCCCCCAGAAACTGGAATGATTCCCCCTATCCCATCTTTGCACGATCAGTTCCCCACCAAAATTAATTCTCAAATCAGTGACTTAAAGCAGATTAGTTGGGATGAGTACCGCTCTCACAAGAGTACTCAATGGCTTATTAACCAACAGCAAGTTGTAGAGATGGACTCTGTCTATCGCATGTCTATCTCCCACGGACCAGGTGAGGGAAACTTTTTACATTGTTTTGATGTTATCAACTTTCTACTTTGGTTTATTTATATGCATTTTCCTCTGTCTTTTCCTCAGCCAAGGCCTTGGCTCTAATTGCCATAAAAAGCAATTATCCAGAGTCTCCACCAATGTTTTCTGTGGAAGTAAATTGGAGAGGACTCCATTCAGCTGTAGACTGTGATGCTATTAGGGTGTGTTCTTATTTCTGCACAAACATTTTGCCTTTAGGTTTATTTTTTTACTCTGGATGTGTATTTACTGCTACTTTTGTGCAGGACATGGAACGGGAAGTTAATGTTTATTATAAGGAACTAATGGCTGGACCTAATTGGGTTGAAACTCTACTTGCTGCCCAAGTGACTCGTTTGCTCTGTTGCTTTGACATTTATCTGGAGGCTAGCTCAGTATCAGATGAAGACAAGAAAATATATCCCCGTGAGAAAGTTTACTTTCAGGCATCCAGGTAAAGTTTACATTTATTTTGGAACCTACTCTCAGTGCCACTTTCATTAAAACCTGATGTTATGGGATGGTTTGATTTGTTTTGATTTCAGAGGTCGCGCCCGTGCTTTGCCGTATAAGTATTTGGGCTTTGGCGGGGGTGTATTCACCCAGCGATAGATTTTTTATTTTTTCATATTCAGTGAAGTCATCAGAATTACTTTTTGTACATGTGCATGACAAACTTTGCAGTCAATTAGATTGCTAAACACTCTTTCAAAATTTTATGCTTTTTCTACAATAAACTTAAATTTATGAATACAGATCAGTCTTCAGTCAATACACCGGCCACACCAGCACCAGCCTTCTATCATGCTTCAATGCACTTTTTTCAGAGATAAATTAGTATGCAGCATCTACCAAGTCAAAATTATTTCTCAACCTTCAAGTCTTATCTGTACTTAAAAACAAACTTTTTAATTTATTTCATTCATCTGTTTTTACATTTTCTATGAATTTTGTTGGAGGCTACTGCTTATTTTATTGACTAGAAGCTACTCATAACATTCATTACATGATCATAGAGTAAAGAATATGAGTCTGTTGCCCATAGGAAGTCAAAGTGGTTAAATTTTGGAAATGGAACCAGGTGCAATCCCACTAAATTAGGCAACTGCTTTGACAAAGCCACCACGTCCTGGAATCAGCATCAATCAAATTAGTAATACAAAACATGCATCACCCACTGGGAATGAGAACCTGATCTTGCACACATACCTCATGATACACAAGCCTATCATTTAGGCCGTACCAAATGGCAACAGGCGCAGTCACTCTGCTCATATTATAAAGTGGAGGCCTTGCACTGCCATATTTTTTATAATTTTGCTCAGATCCATAGTCATATTGATGAAAAATACCTGGGGATTGCAAAGTATTAGCGAAGCCTCCAAAGGTTTCATAGAGATCGGAACAAGTCAATTTCAACATACCTTGTTCGTAGTTCTGGTAGTAGTGGGCCACCTGACCAACTGATGCCCCAGCAGGAAAATGAGCAAAAATCATGGGCAGCATGCTCTGTAACATTAAAGGAGCATTATTTCTACAGCACTTGTTTTATTGATAGCTCCCTGTATCCGGTGACGGGTTGAGGCTCACCATGTTGAGCTGGGCCTTGTTGGAGCCGACGATGCCGAACAGGGCCTCGGCGCACAGTGCCTGCACGGGGGAGCCGTCCCGGCACAGCATGTCGGCCATGACCACGGAGCGGTTGCTGCGGGAGGAGTAGTTGTCGAACAGCATCGGCATGTTCAGTCGCTGCGACAACAAGGACCGTTGAGGAATGACCGAGGGAAGTACAGCTGCCACCCTCAGCCTGCCAACTAGGCAACAACTGGGCTTTCCTCTCCACAACAAGTTGCCTGGAGGGCAAGCTGAGGTTGGCCTGGAAAGAAGGTAAAAGGTCGCAACTTGTCCCCCCCCCCCGCCAACCAAAAGAAAGAAAAAAAAAAAACTCTGGATTTGGCTTGCAACCTTGAGCACTGCGGCGGCCTGGAAGGCCCGCTTGGCCAGGGGGCTCTGGATGCGGCTCCAGAAGGTGACGGGCGCCAGGTGCACGGCCAGCCGCACGCGCTCCATGAGGTCGGGCCGCGTCGAGCCCAGGATGTAGAAGATGGTGGTGCCCATGGAGTGGCCGATGTAGTGCAGCTTGGACGCGCCCGTCGTGTTGAGCACCTTGTCCATGAAGGCCGGCAGGTCGTACGCGCCGGGCTCGTGCAGCCTGGAAGCATTCCAAGTTTCTCAAAATGCACTTCCGAGAGCGAACGGCCTGCTCAAGCGTGTGACGTACGTGAAGTCCCAGAAGCGGTAGTCGGAGTCGGCGTACTTCTCGTGCTTGCGAGAGTACGTGGAGCCGCGGGTGTTGGCCAGCCAGACGTCGTAGCCCGCGTCCGCCAGGAGGAACGCTGCAACAGCAGTGAGTCAACACAGTGGGCCAACGGCTGCATGGACAAGGACCGGTCAGCGTGCTCACGGAGGTCTTGGTCTCTGCCGCGTAACACCCAGTTGTCGGAGCACTGCAGCACGCCGTGCGTGATGAGCACGGGTCGGCCGGGCTGCTTGGTGGCCTTGGCGGACCTGGCGCCGCGCGCCGAGGCGTTGACGGCGTCCTGGCGGCCCCGGGGGATGCGGACGAGCAGCGGCGTGTAGCCGTCCTGGGTGCGCACGGTGTACGTCTCCACCGGGTAGCCCTCGCGCCGGATCAGCTCCTCCTGCACGCCAAGAGGGTCGAGTCAGCGGCGTCCGGCACGTCCGACACGTCCGCGCGCCGGGAAACGCGATTACCGCTCACCGTGCTCATGAGGACCTGCGGCTCGTGCAGCGCGCCGCCCAGCCGCAGCCGGGACAAGTAGCGCGTGAGCATGGCGGACGGCAGCACGCCCAGGAGGCTGCTCTCCAGGAAGCCGACCTGCGAGGAGCGCTCCAGCGCGCCGCTGGACCTGGAGTCGGCCGAGGGGGCGCGCGTGCTGGACGCACTGGACACGCCGCCTGCTGAGGCCAGCGCCAGCACCGCCAGCCACACCATCCTGCGGAACCACGTGATCCTTGACGAGGAGAAGGGCTGACTTACGCCTCGCGCCGGCCGGCTGCAGTGCAGGCCGCAGTGCAGGCCGCAGTGCAGGCCGCCAGGGGCACTTCCAGCGTGGTCGACGACAAACAACGACTGGCACGGCCGTGACTCGGAGCGACCCTGCCTTGCAGCAGTCGCCGCAGCGCGCCGCGGCGCCTGCAGGCGGTTCACTCCGCACTGTCGCTCTGTCTCTCTCGCACCCCCTACGGAACGCCCCTCGAGTGCGAGAGAGACAGAGCGACGAAAACGAATTTCGCACTTTGTCTGCATGTGTCTTAAGCGTTGCCGTAAATCTTGTCCACCTCTCGCACCGTGGGCTGTTTCCGGCCCGCCCCCACCGACGGCGTCCCAGGCACGGCGGCAGGAGGAGGTCCTCCAGGACGTTCCTAAATGCCATAATAACCCCGGCACTCGTCCGCAGGCTCACTTGGTGGTCACTTCGGTCACTTTCCGTCACGCAGCGCGGCCGTGGCAGAGCCATGCAGAGTCGCGGGCAGCCGCAAACGGACTCATTCAGAGAGTCCTCTTCGTCGTTCTGTCTCTCTCGCACCCGAGCGGGACGCCCCATGCGTGCGGGAGAGACAGAGCGACGCCTCTCGGAATGAGTGTGCAGGGGCAGTGCCACACGCACCGGCCGCGGCGCCGCGGCTCTGCACAGGTACACTGTTCTGTGGGAACTGGGGTCCCCAGCAGGCCGTCCTCAGGACCTGCTCGCTTTGCCTGCAGTCAGCCTGAAGGCCCCGGGCCCTGACTCAGCCGGGCGGCGTTGTCGTCGCTCCGCGTCTCTCCAAACTCACAGTCGTGTCATTTCGACGACTGTTTTTCCATCATAATTTCGATCCGGGGTGGAATGGAGACATCCAAGTGGCGGCGCCGCTAACGCGTCAAATGGAAGTCCGGCCGCAGAGGGGTGACCGCCAGGCCGGCGCGGCCGGCGCGGCTCGCGGTTGACAGGTTGGCCTCGCGGGCGATGCGTCAGCCAGCCCGGCCAGCAGGCCAGCAGCAGGCGGAGCTCCGAACAGCGCTTTTGTCGCCTCTCTCTCGCGACCACGGCGCGTGCTGCGAGGAGTGCGAGAGAGACAGAGCGGCTATGGAGACGGAGCAGGAGCACTTGCTGCACCGCGGGGCCGCGTGGCTGCCTGCCCTGCCTGGCGGCGTGCGAGGCGTAGCGACACAACGAACCGCCTCGGACGCGCTCCGCTTTCGCTCTCGTTCGCAGCGGAGGGAAGCGGCGCGCGCGGCGTTCGGGAAGCCGAAAAAAAGAAATATGCGGGACCCGCTGCGTTCGTATCGCAACCGCGTCATGCGCATTTTACGGCAGCAGCAGGGATGCCTTTTTCTGTCCCTGCAGTGAGCGGTTCAGGAGGATTTCGTCGGGCACAGCTGAAAACATGGAATGTCGGAAGAAAAGGGAAAATAATGATTATTTGTGAAAATAGTTTTAACGAAGGTCGGCTGCCCTGCCCGTCACTACCCGTATCGCTTGGCTGGACTGCGGCTTTCCGGTGGGAAGTCCGCGGTCCGCAGGGACGCCCGATACATCAGCGTTTTCTCTTTTGGATCGCGATGAAACTAGCCAGGGGCCAAAGCCTTCCCCACTCCCCTCTCCCTATCCGTCCTTTTCCTCTCCTGCTTGTTTTCCACGGAATCCTGGAACTGCTTCTTTGGCCCGCGTGCGTGCGGGCCAGCCAGCTCGCTATCTGATCGGATTCAACAGGCAACTCATGCCTTTCACTCACACACTCTCCCTCTGTGTGTGTGTTTCTCTCTCTCCACGGAAAAGTGCAAGTATTAGTTCTGCCGCGAGGCGCCAGGCGCGGCTTCCGCATACAGTGTCGCCGCGGCCCGTGTCCCCCCCCCCCCACACACACACAAGGGCGTATCTGATGTGGGCGCCCCACAGACGTACGTTGGTGTGTTCGCGGACCGCTGGTTCCGTCCGAACAGCGCTTTCGTCGCTCTGTCTCTCTCGCACCCATTGAGCTCGCCGCACGGGTGGAGGGAGACAGAGCGACTGTTCGGCATGCAGCTGGAGGTGGATTCGCAGCCCGACAATACAGAGAGGTCGTCGGCGCGGTGCGATGCGCTCGCATGCAGGGACAGCAGGGATGCACCAGCCAAGGCCGGCTGCTGACCCACTGAAAGGCAGCCTGGCATGCAGACCCTGCCGGCCCCGCCGCCGGCCCTGCCGTGCACTATCGCCACCGTCCGCCATGCACACCAACACAAAGAGCCCCACTGCAAATTTAAATTTTCAGTTTGCCGGTGCCTTTATCGTGGTATCAGCTGCTAAAAGTTGAACCGCGAACTTGACCCAGTCCAGAGCCGCGGCCGCCGCGGGGCGCGCTGGATGACGAGGGCTTTCGGTCGGGCCATTTCCGCCGCTCGCTCTGTCTCTCTCGCACCCCCACGGCTCGCTCCACGAGTGCGAGAGAGACAGAGCCGAGACAGAGTGACACGCCGGACGCGACGGACGTCAGTCACAGTCACTCTGGCGCCTTGGGGCTCGGCGCGGGGCTCGGCGCGGGGCTCGGCGCGGGGCTCGCGGCGGGGCGTGCGGTCGACCGCCGGGATATTCCTAGCTCCCACGGGGATGCTGGGGACGAGGCACCGCTCTGGAAAATCTCTGTCCAGCCAGCTTGATGATTGCTCTCAGCTCGATCTGTCTGACACGCCCTACGCGTGCGAGAGAGACACCACTGTTCGGCAACAATGCTCTGCGGCGCAGTGTGGCGCGCGATCGTCGCACTCGGGTCGGACTACGGCTCTCTGGGACGCAGCGCCACTGCGGTGTCACTATTGGCACGCCGGCGGGCTCCGGGTGCCGGTGTGAGTTTGAGTGTGTGGTTGTATTTATGTGTGTAAATGTAAAAACGAGTGTGTCTCAGTGCGAATGCACGTGCGTGCTTGTGTGTGTGTGTGTGTGTGTGTGTGTGTGTGTGGAGTGACATCATGCGCGACGGCCGAATAAGTGTGCGTTGCTCACACCCTTGAAACGAACTATTGAATAATCCCTCCCTCCCCTTTTTCTCTGCCTTGACGTGAATGGCTTACTGCGCGGCCGAGGGGCAAGCGCTCGCGTAATAGTTGGGTCACTATGTCCAGTGCTTGCCCCCTCGTCCCAGAGTGCTGCCACACGAGAAGTCGAATATTCCCCCGATGCACCAGACCAGTGTCGAAGGGTTGCCAACCACAATGCGGGCAACTTCTCGAAAGCAAAGCCCAAATATCGCCGGTTCAGCAGTCAGGCTATGAGGTTGGCATGTGGGTGTACTCACTCACTCACTCACCTGTCGCGGGCCGCCATGTCTCACCGAAAGCCGGGCGGGTTGTGGCGGCTGGGGAGGCGCATCTCACGCGCCGAGGAGCGTCAAGTCAGCGGCCGGCCGCTGCTGCCGCGGCGGGGGGCGGGCGTGGTTTGAAAGGTGCTGCCAAGTGCCGCCAAGTGCCGTCGGGCGGGAGGCCGCCGTCTCTCTCTCAGCGTGTGGCGTTCGGCCGCTCGGCGGGAGCGGGCGGGAGCTCGGCCCGGCCGGTCACTACAGAGCCGAGAGCAGCCGAGAGCTGTGAGCGCGGAGCCGAGAGCTGTGAGCGCGCCACAGCCCAGCCACCCAGCCGCCCAGCCGCGCTGCCGAGGCGAGGCAGGTGCGCTTCTCTATGGGGGAAAGGGGTGGGGGGCCAGCAGCCTGTCCATCGACGGACGTGCCTTCGGAAGTCACCGCAGATCGCACGCACTCTGTTGTCAACCCCAACGCCCCTTTCTCCGGCACTTTATTCTCCCCGCCCCCCTCCCCTCCCGCTGGTCTGCCATCGAGACCGCAAGAAGACCCCCAGCCGCACGCACCCAGCGAGCAAGACGAACGACATTGAGGGAGTTGTCCGTCCGTTATTCCTCGCAATCGGCCGGGTGTGTGTAGGCACCGTGGGGCGCACGCGCACTTCCGGGAGAAGTGGACCCCCCGACGCATCGAGTCGGAAAAAAGAGTCATTCATTTAGAAAAAAGGGGTCATTTATCTAGAAAAATAGTCATTTATTTTTTCATCGCGTTAAATAGGGAGGTTGAAGATGTCCGTCTAAATGCCGCACGCGCGCACCGCGCTACACAGCAAGACTGCCGCTCGAATAAACCCACTCCATGCGCCCGCGCGACCTATACCGATTTGAATGTGAAGCGAGTCGCGGGCACCTTACCTGTCGGGCGGTGCGGTGGCGGTTCCGGCCCTGGGAACCGGACCCGTCGCCCGCCCAGGCACGTCAGTCATGTTGAGGAGTCCGCTCCGGGCCACTGTGTCCGCGCGTCCTTCGCTTACTTTTAATTAATCATCAGCCTCTTTGCGCTTGCTACGTAGTATCTTTCTTTTCCCCCGGCCGGCTGGCCAGCTCGCGCGGGCGTCTCTTTTTGCGGTGTACTCGATTATCTCGGAGTGGCTGATGGCATTCGCGATGTCCCTCCGCGGGAGAAGGGCGGCGGCGAGCGCGGCCCCGACTCAGCCCCGACTCAGCCCCGACTCCCCGACGCACGACAACATCACTCTCCTGCCGCCTCGCCTCGCCTCGCGGAGCGGAGCGGCTTTGCAGTGTACCCCTTTGTAGCGTGGCGGCGAGCAGCGCGGGAAGACAAGACCGATGCAGAGCGACACAGTTGCTGCACCGCCGGGAACGCCAGCCACCTCCTCGTCTCGCAACGCGCCGTGTCGGTCAGAGTGGTCAGCGCCTGCAGCCAGCCAGGACGGGCCGGATCCGAATATCGACGACGCGTCTGTGTGTGTGTGTGTATGTATGTGTGTATGTGTGTGTGTGTGTGTGTGTGTGTGTGTTTCACTTCGTTACTGTTTGGTTTGTGAGGGGAGGGGGCACGCGAACTAGGTCCGTAATTGCTCTATGATGGCCGTTGTAGTCGGAGTGAGTGCTCCGCGGCGGCGGCGGGCGGGCTGACGTCAAAATTTAAATTGACATTCCTTTAAAAGCGGCTGGCAGCGCGCGCGGCCGTGCGGCCGTGCGGCCGTGCCGCGGAGTGCAAAGTAAAAAGGGCACCGCCACGCCGCGCCACGCCGCCTCGCCGCAGCGTGTCGCAACGCAAGCGCATCATTTTGCACACAGCGGCGTAGCGCGCGGTGCGCGGCGCGCAGCAGCCCGAGCGGGAGCTTCTGCACTCACAAAAACGCCGTTGTTGGGACAAACGGAGGAAGGGAGTGTTGCATACTCCTTGCTCTGGTCGGGGCTGCCGATGCCGCTGCTTTCCACGCAAGGAGGTCATTTTGAAGATTTTGAATTTGATTTGATGAGGAACGGAACGGAGGAACGGAATTATTTGTCGCGTGGGACGAGGCGGGTTCCAGGCGTGACACTGAAAAATGAGTGGTTAGCGTGGCCGCCTGCCACCTCGAGCATCAAGTAGTGAAGCCGCGATGAAAACAACAACAAACAAACACACAAAACTAGATGCTGACCGGGATGAGTTCGTGGAATGAAACGACTTAGTTCTTAGAAAAGCTTTATTAAAAGGACATTATAGTGATTAGTGTGTGCGGGTGCGGTGCGAGTGGAAGTCAGCTGGAAACATTTCGACCCGCAAGGAAAGTTACAGTTGATAAAAGTTGATAGCTCCAGAAACGATTTCCAGCCAACCTTACATTCTGCCACACTGACAAAATCCAAAATCCACAAGGAGTAAGAGAAGCATTTACAACCGACTGACAATAAACAGTTGCCGTAATGGCATGTAAATCAGTACATGGTTTTGAGCCGCTTGAGAATTGACAACATGATGATGGCGAGTTGGCGTGGCAATGCCGTTAATATACCTGGACGGTTCTTCTTACACAGGCTTGCTTATCGGAATTATTACTTTGTGCTCATTCGTAAACTAACTCGTGGTTTAGAAAAAAAGGGAAAAACTAAGTTCTACCCCCACGAGGACTTGACGGCCTTGGGGGCTAGAGAGAAGAAGACGATAACAAACAAGACAGTACCGCGGCACTTTCGTGACTGTCAAAAACCACTCACTCACTTCAAACCAGTCCTAATTGCTCCGACTCGATCGTCAACAGGTCAAAGATCTAAACAATTCCAAGACACTGCAAAACAAAGTTGGTGAGCACAACCATTTTTGAGCAATCTAATGTTATTTCACTCTGTACGGACCCATCCGTCTATGGGTCGACAGCCCTGGACATGTTCCTGCCCAAGGAATATTATTGCTTGATTCAATTATAAATTGTCTTGTCTTGTTGGAGCCGTGCGGTGACTGTTACACTAAAATGTCACTCCAATCACTGCATCACCACCACAGTAGCTGAGCAAACCCATTTCACTACGTCTATGTTTTCATATGAGGCTTGGTAAAAAAATTACGATCTTACTATACGTTACGTACATTTGCGACATTCCACGCCTGCGTGGACCTACCTACCAAACAGCCGATTTAAAGCTACCTAATTGACTCATCTCAAAGTTCTCTCGGCAAAGAAAGTCAATTTAATTGCAAATCTCTTCTGCGCAAATCCATTAATCTGGAGCCGAAAAGTTACTTGCCTTGGATGTTTGTCGAGATCCACTTTCGAGCATGCTTTCACGGGAAAAGATTGAGCTTGAACGGGATCGTGAAACAGGGGGCAAAAATCTTTGAATTTCGATATGTTAGGGCGGGCTCGGCGATCCCAGTTGTTACCCTACATGTGTCACTATGCCGAAGCTACTGTTGAATTTTTTTCTACGGTTTCTTTTCCATACTTGGTTTGGTTCACCACTCAATCCCCACCTCGATTGGCTAGGATATGTCATTGGTTTTCGCCGAATCTGTTATAACATCGCTGTTGTGGGATTCGTACAGTGTACCCGTGGCCCCAAGTTCCGCCCATCTTGAAGTCTAGCCAAGGCTCGTAATGAACGATGTACACTGTGGGAAATTGCCTTAGTGAGTTATTGGAGAGTATCAGCGCACTTTCGACACAGCAAAAATTCTGCAATATATTCATATGTTTTAAGTGTGAAGTTTGATATCTTTGATTTTGCAATCGCGAAGGAAAGATCCTTGTAAAACAGATAAGGAAATTTCCAACAGTGTATTGAGTATTGAGGGAGAAAACTCCACGATATTTGAGAAGAAACTGAAGATTAATTACATCTTAAAAAGATCGAAAATAGTGTTCTTTTACCATTTTTTAAATAACTCTCTCAAATTAAGTCTACTTGAGGAGTCTATAAAATTGAACCTAGTTGTACCTATAATGATGAACACATACAATTTTGTACCAAATTTTGCTCACAAATCTATTTTCTATTAAAATGGGAAATCGATTATCATAAGGTCATGCAATACAATATTCCAATATTGTACTTGGGTAAATAAAATGCTCCTGGCGCGTCATGTCTTACCTTTGATAATTTGAATTGAAACAAATTAGTGGCCATAAATTATGTCCCCTCTTACGGTTCGTGGGGTGATTGTCAGCCATCTCAGCATCATTTCATATTAAATTGACAATAATAAAACTAATGTTTATGAGGATCTCATTGTCCACGTCATCAACTCGATTCAAGTTTTTAAACACTTTTTTTCACAAAACAGGACATTGTTGAGGACAATCCGGGCTTCCAAAAGGTTTCCACGAAAAGTGTATCACAGACTTTCAAAGAATGTCAGAACACGACGTGCGTACATAAAAAGCTCTATTTGGGGCGTCGACGCCAACTAGGACAGAAGAAGACTTTCTTGCTTCTCGGCCAAAGCGTCGCCTGGAACTTCCTAGACGATACTGATCCAAGACGAAATACTTAACTGAACTGCTCAATCAGCTAAGAGCGGCTAGAAGACTTGACCGCGATGACGAAGCGGAGAACACATGCAAAGTAATTTCAATCTCCGGTTAATCAAAAAAGACTGTGGAGGGTGGAGGGAAACTCTCATCTCATGAGTTAATTATACATAGAAACTGGAAGCCTTGGTAAAAATGCACAGGATTGCATATGATGTTGGGAAGTAAGAAAAGTTAGTTGTTCAAGAAACAATGACAAGGAAACATGAAGTTGCTCGTACCAGCTCTGTTCCAAACGGCGGTGACCGCTTTGCACAACGAATAACGATTTTGGATAGAAACATTTTCTTGATCTTTTTCTCAAACACACTTTACAAAAATACCATGAAGTAATTGACACTTGTATTTATACAAGGTCACACTTCTAGACTTTGAACGGGCGCCTGCGCCTATTTCTATGTCATTATCAACAACAACAACAACAACAACAATGCCTGTACAAAATAATTATATGTATTGTCTCTACCAACTAGCCACGACGTTACTTGCGAAAATAATTAAGCAAAGTGGAATCACCACCGCGAGGGCATCATGGATGGGTAAACGTTCCGTTCAGCGGGAACGTCAATGAAAATCACGTAAAAAATATCGTATCTGGATGGTTGCTTGGTGCATTCGCAATGCGAAAGAACTGCCTCGCTTCGCGGATGCAAATTTTTACAGTGACTCGGTGAATTGAAACCGCACTAGAATGTGCGTTCCAGCGTCATGGAGGGGCTGCGCTCGCAAATCAGAGATAGCCCGCGTCGAACCAGACCAAACATAAACTCTGCAAACGAACTGTCGCTCGCTCTTCTCGGACGCAAGTGCGGGTTCGACTCCCGTCGAGGGAGTCCAAAACTGCGCGTTTTCCGTCGCAGTGTTACGAGATCATACGACGTGGGTCCTGTTCCAAGAGGTCTCACTTTGCCATGCCGGAGCCGGGTAGGGCCCGCGCCGCTCGCACCGTAGTCTGGTGCACCACCGTGCCCTGGTGCACCACGGTCTGCTGCGTGGTGGTCATGCACCCCACCGTGGAGGACGACACGCCCCTGGTCTTGCTGAAGCTGGAGCGCCGCTTCTGCTGGGGAGTCTCGTCGTCCGACGCCACTTCGGAGATGCTGCGCAGGCTGGCCAGGCCGGCCACGGCCATGCTGGAGGAGCAGGGCGACGAGGCGGCGATGGCTGCCGCCGTGGAGCACACGGGCGTGGCCTGGCCCAGCGCGATGGCGGTGCTGCTGCAGCCCGACGGGCAGGCCGGCGGGCAGGTGGGCGGACAGCCCGGCAGCTTGCGCCGCACCGAGTCGCGGACCGAGTCCCTGGACGGCGCTCTGGACAGCATGGCCGTCTTGGTGGGCGAGGCCGCGGGGCTGGCGTGCTTGTTGGCGGGCAGCGAGCCCTGGCGGCAGAGCCGCGGCACCAGGCCCCTGGTCGGCGCCGGCGTCGTGCAGCCGCTGGCCGCGGACAGCGAGCCCCTGGGGCTCCCCGACGCGCCGATGGGAGCCACCGCCACCAGGTCCTCGTCGTTGAGGCTCTCGACGGACGCCCTGCGCGCCATGCCGCTTTGTGCCGGACCCTGCAGCGGGAAAGCATCGGGAATCATTGGCGCCAACTCCTCGTCACGGCGACGCCGTCACCGCGGCAGCTCACCATCGGCGCCGTGACGGGTCCGGCGGCGCTTTCTCAGGACACCGCCGGCACGCGCTGCGCGTGCTGCGCGTGCTGCGCCCGCACGTGGGCCGGCGTCACGGGCGGCGAGGGGGCGGGGGACACGCGCGGAGAGGTGGGCGCCGAGCCGACGGAGCGCCGCGACCCGGAGCCTGGACCGGAGCCGGGGCCGCCGGAGCCGGGGCCGCCCCAGTGGCCGTGGTGGTCCAAGGAGCTCGCCGTCGACCCCGTGCGCACCAGGGCGCCGGGCGCCAGGTCGACGCGGGAGGAGGACCTGCGGCAAACCGAGCGTGATGCGAGCGCCTCACGGCCGCGGGTAGGCAGTCCCGTCACACTGGCGTGCTCGCGGGGTTGCCTACCGCGTCGTTCGCGGGCGCTCGCCTGCAGGCTGAGACAGGCGGTCCCGTCAGGCTTGTATCGCTTACCTGGACGGCGGCGCCGAGGACACGCTGGTCCGGTGGCGGTAGCTGATGGACGAGCCGCTGCGCACCAGTCCCCCCGTCGGCGTCCTGCTCCCGGGCGCCCCGGCCGGGGGGCCGGTCGGCGTGGCCGGCAGCATCCTGGGCGTGGAGGGCGACGACGGCGGCGTGGGGCGGCCGCCGCCGAGGCTCTGCGTCGAGGACTTGCGCCGCACCGTCCTGCGGATGGTTTAGGAGGGCGGCGGTTAGAAACACTGCAGCATCATGGCGCGGCCGTGAGGCGACCGCCGCGAGGCTAGGCATCCCATTCGACGCGCGGCCTAGCGAAGGGCCTCGGTGTAGGTCGGCGCGGTGTGCGGCGGTTCCCACACTGTTCACGCACCGTTTGCTGGGCGAGCGGCACAGCCCCGTGGGGCAGGGCCGCCCCAGCGGACAGCGGCCCTCGCACAGGTCCTTGGACAGCAGCAGCCCCTGATAGGACAGCAGCAGCTGCCGGCACAGCTCCTCGTCCGTGGCCAGCAGCGCCAGGCTGGGGTAGCGCTCCTTGAGGCGCCGCCGCTCCTGCGAACAGGGGTCGTGTCAGAGAGAGAGAGAGAGAGAGAGAGAGAGAGAGAGAGAGAGAGAGAGAGAGAGAGAGAGAGAGAGAGAGAGAGAGAGAGAGAGAGAGAGAGAGAGAGAGAGAGAGTGAGTGAGAGCATGCACTCGGCGGCCCCATCTTCACCGGAAGCACCACGAGTGCCTGCTCTGGGAGTCTGGGCCGCGCTGCCGGTCCGGAGCATGGAGCGTGGCCGGGCGGCACTGCACTAGCGTGGGTCCCGGGTGGTCCCGGGCCAGCCGCGGGGGCGGACGGGCTTTCTTGCGACCTTCCCCCTCCGCTGGCGGGTCAAGGGCGGCTGGGTCTCCGAGGAGCCCCAGCGTAACGGTGTTCGGCCTGCCGGTCGGTACTTGACACTCCATATGGGCGGGGCAGCCTGAGCGATGGGACAATAAGCACCTGGGCGGGAAAGCCGCGCACCGTGGGCGAGAAGACCGGTGCAGACGGCCAAACTCTAGACGCGTTTCGAGCTCCAGAGTCGCTAAATGGGACTCGACCCGAACGTGTGACCCCACCAATGGATTGCGCTCCGAACGATTTTTTGGAGATTCTCATGATTTTCACGTGAGGGTGCGCGGGGCCCATGTGTGCTTTGCAGGTGTGGGGCTCTCTGCCGGACAGGCGCGCGCACCGTGACGGCGTAGCGTAGGGCTTACAGGGCGCATCGTGCCTGACACGATGATCCCACCCAATCTATCTTCGTCGCTCTCTCTTTCCAGCCCTCGAGACAGAAAGACAGCCCCCTCCCCCCTCCTCCGCGCCCTTTCCGCGTCCGGAAGGCGGCATCGCTTATTCATTGGCCAGTTCAAGACCCCGGCTTGCGCGCTTGAAACCTTGCGATGTATTTTGAGCACGTCAAGCACAAACTCCTTAGTTCGATTTCTTATACGAGAGAGAGAGAGAGAGAGAGAGAGAGAGAGAGAGAGAGAGAGAGAGAGAAAGAGAGAGAGAGAGAGAGAACGTGCATGCCAACACTGACATGCGGAAAAAAACCACAAGGACATCGATCCCTCCCTACTACAACTACCGGCTGGCGCTGCGCTGGCGTGCCGCGGCTGGCACGAAGGCGGGGCGGGGCGGGGCGGGGCGGGGTGGGGCGGGGTGGGGCGGGCCTCCCCTGTCAATGGCCCCGAACGGGCGAAGAATCGCTTCCGCTGATCGCTTTAGGGGAAGCCCCGTCCTGGGAAGTGCCCGCTCGGCTCTGATGATGTGCTTGGGCCGGCTCAGGGGGTTGTCATATTGAAATCGGGGGGGGGGGGGGGGTAGAGAGTTAGTGGTTAGGTAGACCGACTCCAAAGAGCATGCACAAGCTTACAAAGAAAATACTTCGCAATTTACGAAATAATTTTTCCTTAAAAAGAATAAATAGTTTGAACCTTACACACACTCAAAATACCCCTCAAGGTTTCAAGAACCGGGACACGTGGAAGCGACCTAGTGGAGGTCATTCGGGTTCTTTCGGCAGGTCGCCCTGCATGACCCCATGGTGGGCCCACAGTGGCCCCCCAGTCAGCACGCAAAGTGCCAACGCCCAGCCCTCGGCCAGGCCCCGCGAAGGCGCGCTACACTAGCAACAGGGCGCTGTCCGGGCGAGGGGAAGGGGGGAGAGGGGAGGGTGGGTTCACTGACCTCGCTGAGGCGGTAGGCCTCGAACTCCTGGAGCTGCCGCTGAAAGCCGAAGTTGGGGTTGGCCACCGCCCTGCCGACCCGGACCACCTTCAGGGCCTCCTTCCAGGTGAGCGACGTGACGCTCATGATGTAGGCCACCGCCACCGTCACGGAGCGGGACATGCCCGCCAGGCTGCGGGCAGAGCAACACATTATCGACTAATCGAGACGTCGGCGGAGCAGGTCGAAAGGGGCCACAGAATCACGCTGCGTGCCGCGCTTTATGTAAAAGGGTTGGCTTATCCGCGGCGCGGAGGCACACGGCACTGGGGCACGAAAATTTAAATTTAAAATCGAGTCTTGACGGTAAACAAACAAAAAACCAACAAACACACACAAAATACGACTAAAACCAACCACGGTGCACGCATTAAAATTTTAATCGAAACCATGTCGCAGGTAACCGCCTTGTGGGCAACGGCGTGACGGAGCTTGGGGCCTCCAACTTGAAGGCACCTCACTTCCCGCGCAAAGGGCCATCCGGTGAAATATTAAATCGATGAATTACGGAGGGACGCTCCCGAGGGCACTGCCTGCAATGGCAAGGTGGCAACACTGATCGACCTGGCACACAGCGGGCCGGCACACAGTGGTGGGCCTCACCAGTGGATGAGCACGTTGCCGCCCCGCAGCCGCGCGCCGTGGATGAAGTCGTTACACAGCGAGAAGTACTGCTGCAGGTTCTGGTCCGGCGTGTCCGACGCCATAACGCATAGGTAGTGCTTGTCCTGGAAAAAAAAAAAACATTCCAAAAATTAACACAACACTTAATAAAGTTGCACAAAAAAAAATAAAACGAGAGAAAAAAACACACACTCAAAAAAAACTGAAATGGACCAGGATCGAACCCACGACTCGACTCACCGAGTGCAGCTTTCTGGCGGCATCGTGGATGGCCAGGATGTGGGTGATGCCGAAGCGGTCGAGCTGCGCCGCGTCTTTGGAGTCTCGGTAGTTGCCCACGAACAGCCCGGGCAGCACCTGCGGACCCGGAGAGTATCGAACTGAATGCTGGGAAAGGGGACACCGGTCGCTGTCAACCGCCTTCCCATACGTCATCCATGGTTTCCGTTCCCTACCATTTACCTCGCCTTCCCTCTTCCCCCCTTCCCCTGGATCCATCTACCAGATTGCTGCTAATGTCGCCGCCACTGTTTGGGCCACGCAAACCTCTCGACTGCCTTGGTAAATTACTCCCCCACCCCCTACCCCCGCCACGCGACGCGGTGGGTGTCGATATGGCCAATGGCGCGCCACCTCGGGGAGGGAAGGCCGAGAAAAAGCCTTGGAACAAGGAAAACATGAATTTCCAGCGCCACCAACGCGGTCCCCTCCGTGCCGCCGAGTGCAGTGCGTGGGGTGGGGGTGGGGGTTGGGGTGGGAGGAGGACGCCGCTGCTAGAACACTTAGCCTTGTGTCCTTCCGCCAAGTTCCCGGGGCCCTCGAGTGCAGGGCCGGGCCGAGCCGGCCACACCAACTAATTAAAAGTGGCTCTTTGAGGCCCGCGCCGCGGAGCTGCCCGTCGAGCAGACACGCTTCTATCTCGCCAACAAGGAGCGCCTCGGGTGATCCCTCTCGGCCAACTCCGGCGGCGAAATGAAAGCCCGGCCGCGTCATTGTTTCGAGGCCCCTCCCCTCCCCTCCCCGCCCCTCTCGCGGAGACGGCACGCCGGCCAGGCCGGCCACGCCCCGCGGCCGGGACCGTCCCGGACGACACCGATATATCATGCCGCCAGCTGACAGCCGACTGGGGGAAAAGAACGCGACCAGCAGGGCCACGACGAGGTTTTAAATGCCCGTCCGTCTTCCGGCCAGCGCGCAGACTCTGTCTCTCTGTCTCCCAAGCGGGCCGTGAGTGCGAGAGGGACGGCGCGCTGCAGACGGCCCCGGACGGCCCGGCCGGCAACTGGTGCAGCGGGACCAGGGCGACTCGGAGAGGTACAGCACGTCCGCCGACTTTGCTGGCCCGCCCCTGCCGCACCTAATCCCCCTCGGCCCCTCCCCCCTCCACTCCTCTCCTCCAGGACAGACAGACACGGCCATGCACGCGTTCACCATCACACCCCTTCCCCCCCCCCCCCAAACCCCTCGCGACACGTCGGAACTCCAGGAGAGGAACTTCCCCGTCAAGGTCACTGCATCGATCCGGCAGCGGGACGGGGCGAGTCGCGGGCGGGCGCGGGCGAGCGAGAGAGAGAGAGAGAGAGAGAGAGAGAGAGAGAGAGAGAGAGAGAGAGAGAGAAGAAGCGACAGGGGATGGGGCCGTCCGTCTGCAAATAAATCCGGCCGGGATGAGGGGATAACCTGCACGCCGCGGCCAGGCACAGTGCCTAAACGCCATTTTTTCAGTCATTATGTTAATCTCCACGCGCGCTTCGGGCCATTTGCCTCCGCGTCGCTCGTTTCTTTCTGCGATGCCCGACACCAATCATTTTTTATGCCTTCTGGCTTCCGGCCCGCGCTCTGCCGGTCCGAGTACTTCTCCCTGACCATTCATTACCGTGGCCTGCCCGCCAGCCTTAATGTGCCTGTCTCGTCACGCGACACAGTGGGCTGGAGGCGGCTAGTTGGCAGCGCGCCCAATCAGAGTCGTTATGCACTTTGCAGCCCGCTCCGCTCCGCCAGGACCCAACGTGGCTTTGCACACATACCAATTTTTTAATTTATTTTTTTAAAAATAAAATTATTGGAGGTGTTAACTGGAAGAACTGGCATAAAGGTGACCCCAAAAGGGTCATGTTGGCGGAGGTCAGTCAGAGTGACTCACTTTCGAACCGTGAGAAAAACCTTCTTCCCCCTGATGGCGGCGGGGGTGGCTTCTCCGCCACCCCTCCGTGCCGCTAGTGAGTGCCTCCACCGAGCACTGGCTGCTGTTGCTGCCCGCCCCTCCCTGCCCCGGCATGCCTTGAGGTCTCCTTCTGCATGCGACTGACCTACATTCCGGGCGCCCCGAACACCGTGCCACGGCTCGCCGCGCCACGCCGCGCCACGCCGCGCGAGTTTGTTGACCATGCGGTGCGCTCCAGGGCGCCCACAGAGCTATGCAGGGTAGCTATGCAGATTCCAAGGGGTGGCAAGCCGCCGTGGCGAGGTGTTACTTTGTGTGTGTGTGTGTGTGTGTGTGTGTGTGTGTGTGTGTGTGTGTGTGTGTGTGTGTGTAAAAGGGTTGATTAGGGAGGGGGAGGAGGGTGGTAGTTGAGCAAGATGTGCTCGGAAGGCGAGATGCTTACGGCTCTGTCCAGTTTAAGTTTACCACCAGCGACACAAGCGAGGCAGCATATGGTGGTGTTGTTGAGACTCGTGTCGTGGCACGCTGCTGGCGACAACAACACGACCACCAGCAGCACCGGGGCTCGGGACCAAATGTTATGATTTGGCCGCAATCTCCTTTGTTTTTGCCCACCAGGCGTGCGCTGCGCGTGTTGACATGGGGTGTGCTGGTGGCTGGAAGAGGAAAGATGAAAAACTGCAACTTGGCTCAACTTTTTCAGTCAACAGCGTGTGTGTATGGGAGAGGGTGTGTTCAAGTGAGAACGTGTGAGTGTGCGTTCATTTGTCCGTCCATGTGGGTTGCTGGGCGGAGACCCTCCTCTTCCTTGTTCTTCGAGCGCTGGCCGAAATTGACCGTGACTGACCCAGCCCGCCCCAAACCCCAGCCCCTCCCTCCCCGTCAACTGCCGTAGTTGCGTCAATTCTCCCACTTACCCCCACTGCACGCCCCCCCCCCCCACCCCCGGGGCTGCCAGATCCGATGCTGGTCCCGGCCCCTGCAGCTCCCCGGACGGGTCAGCCTCCTCGGCCAGTCCCATCCGTCTGCAGTGGTTTACGACGAGTCCATGTCGCCTGGCCTCGATGCGCGGGCCTTGCCTTGTATTTATGCCCCTACAAGGGCTGCCCCCGTCGCCGGACTAGATTGGCTGCTGCACAGAATTAACGGATCAGAGGGTCTGCTCTGTGGTCAATGAAGCCGCTCGCAACGAATAGCGTGGCAGCCGGTGGCGGCGGTCCCGCGCAGAGACAAAGCCGACGGAAACCGAGGGCCGGGCAGTGTTTATACGCGCCTAAACTTTCATCATCAATTTTTTTCCCTGCCTTCCCTCGTGCAGAATTGTCAACGACCCGTGAAAGCATTCAATAAGTCCTACTTATGATTCCCTTTTAAAAAAAATTTTCCCCTTTTTTTTTTAGATGGGGTGTGACTGATTGTTTTTTTTCGTGCCGGCGGGCTGACGGCGGATCCACTCGGAACTAGGCCACCGGGAGGTGGACGCCGGGGAGTTGGACACCGCTGCCTCCGTGACCAGCGCCCCGCCCCGCCCCGCCCCGCCCCGCCCCGCCCCGCCCCGCGCACACGTTTAGCATTGCAACCGGACTCGCCAGCGGCTTTGGGCCGCGGCGTGGCTGCGCTCCACGGGTTGTTACACAAAAGCGAAAGGCCCGCCTTTGACGGTGGAGGTGCGCGTACTACCGTAGTGCTGTGCGCGCCCACACATGCAGCGGGGATCGATAATTAAAACACGGGCTGCTCCGGCGCTCTGTACGCGCCGTGCATTGCAAATTGCCGCTCGGACAGAGATTCATGCAGTTCAATTAATCCCCGGGATAAACCTGCCATCTTGGCCCCCTCCGCCCTCACTCCCTGCAGGGCGCAATGCCGGTAGCCCTCGTATTGCCCCCCGTCCTTCCCCTTCGCTGTAATATCCTCCTTTCCTCCCACTGTGCTCAGCGTGGGGTCCACACCAAAAAGTGCACCTAAAACTTTACAGTGTGTGCCTGTGATGAATTATCGACGAAAACCGGAAACGACGTGCAATTTCTTCCCCCCTCGTTTGGTTTCCCTTGACAGTGCCAGCAGCTGCCTTCCCCGGCGGCGCGGCGGCGCGGGGCACGCTGCCCTACTGCGGGGGGCAAAGGTCGAGTTGCCGGCTTCCCCGTGGGGGAGTGGAGGGGGGGGGAGGGGTGATCGCTTAGCGCTGGTATCCCGGAGCCGCGGCGGCCAGACGGATCCGATCCGACGGGTGCGGATTGGGTGCGGACTGCGGACGCTAAGGCGCTCCGCGTGAATCTTTAAAGCCCCACTTAATACTGGATCCAGCGGGCGGGCCACTGCTTGGAGGCCACAGCCGGCCGCCGCGCGCACCCCGCCCCCAGAACCCACCACCGCCGCGCCGCGCCGCGCCGCCCGGACGGCAGGCGTGCCGTCCGCCGGGTTGCCTACCCGCGACTCGACGGGCGGCAAGGCTTCGCTCTGCCCGGCAACAGCCGTCAATACGAAGCGGTACGGGGCGAAGCGGGGCGAAGCGGGGCGAAGCGGGGCGAAGCGGGGCGCCTCCGTGGTGTCAGTTTGTGCCTCCCGCGTACCTCTCTTTATTGAATATCGACTGCTGCCCACCCTGCTGCCTGTTGGCCCCCGCCCCGCCCCGCCCCGCCCCGCCCCGTCACGCCAGGCCGCAGTGCAGCCAATGCATGACAAACAGGACCCGGTCCGATTTCACTTCCCTCCACCCCTCCCCTTTCCTCTGCTGCTCAGAAGCCATTAGCAGGGTCTCGAGTTCAAGTACCCGGACTCTGCTCTTTATTTCCCCCTTCTTTCTTTTTCACCGTTTCTTTCCTCTCTCTTTCCCTCTTTTTTTTCGCGCGCGGTCGGGGCGAGGAGGCGGCGGTGCCAGGGAACACCACGGGTTTGTGGGGCGTGGTGCTTAGTCGACTATGGTTTGTCTGGATGACGCATGATGTATAGGGTGCAGGGTGGGCCAGGAAGGGCGGGGGCGGTCCTGGGAGGAAGGGGAGAGAAAGACCAATATTTGGGGGCAGATTTGGCACACCTGTCCGGCCCACGCCGCGCTCCCTGCAGTCCGCACCGCGCCAAGAAAGCCGTCCATCTCGACACAAAGCGCTCCTAGAGCGACTGGATGGTGGCTGGAGGGGTAGAGACACCGTTTCCCGAGCCCGAGGAGCAGGGTTCGAAACCTCCATAATCATTTTTTTTTCTTCTCGGCGATCTTCTCCTTCTCCTAACCGGACTCCCAACTGACCGCAAAGCCCACCCTCGTTTTGCCAAACCCTGCGTGTGGGCGCAGTGGAGACCATGCACGGGTTTATGGCGCAGGGGAAGCAGGGGAGGGGCTGCGGCTGCACGCATTGCGCGCTGTCCGTCGGGTCCGAGCCAGCAGAAACTCCGCTCTGTCAGAACCTGGTTCAACACATCCTGCGGACAAACTTTATCTCGGACACACAGAGTGCAGTCCTTGAGACAAAACTTTGCGAATGCATTTAGAATGCGCGGTACCCATCATGCTGACTGCAGCTGACTGGTGTCAACACTGTTAAAAAAATTTAATTACATTTTTATTACATTGTAGTGAAACTATAATCATTACAATGTAATTAAAGTTTTCATTACATTTATGTTATTAAAACTTTCATTACAGTGTAATGAAAGAATGTAATGAAAAATTTAATGACAATAACGTAATGTAAATGAAGAAAGTTGACGCAAGCTACATAACTTTTGGTTTCGATCTGAAATTGGTTTGGGTGAGGATTACTTCTCTGCCAACAGAGGACAGGTAAATATTAACGACTCAGAATGTCTGAAGTCGGAAGCAGATGCTGCTTGAGTGTGGGAGATCAGGCGTTTGCCCTACCTGACCGCAGCCCGTAGACGCCATCGAGCAACATCAGAGAAACTTATTTTGTCAGGTCAAATATTATTCTTTTCCCCTAAAGTCTTAGCTATTATTTTAACAATCAAGCGTTCTGCATGAAACATGAAGAAATTTTAGAATATCTCCTCAATTTAGATAATTTAGATGCAAAATACGGATTTGAGAGCGATCCCCGTGTACCATGCGACACCTGGCGGCAGAGCTTCGAATGACAGGTTCGGCATGTGACGCAGGAATGGACGATATTACGGAAGAAATACGTGCTGCCGTTCAATACAATTTTAAAAGAGAATGAGGAAACTTACATTTAACCCAGAACAAATTGTATGATTTTATGTCATACTTGAAATTTCTTGGAAAATTTAATGACATGTAATGAAAATTTCATTACAGGCTACATGATGTTATGAAACTTTCACTACATGGCTGCTGTCATGAAATTTTATGACCAAGGTAGTGAAATTTTCATTACAATTTAATGAATGTGTAGGTGTTATTAAAAATAATGACGTTTAATGAAAAATAATGTTATAAATGTCATTAAATTTCATTCATTTTTAACAGTGAAATCATGGCGATTTTTCTTCGACGTGGAGCGCGCGGTTTCCGTCCTAATTTCAAAATGCAGGAAAGTTGTGCCCGTCAGTGACAGGGTGTGACGGGAGGGACTCTCCCTGCCAAAAGTTTACAGTTTTCCAGCCGCAAAGTTTGGTCGCGATCGCGGCGAGGTTCGGGCGGACGAACGTCTAACCGGAAGTAAACCGACACGGCAGAAAGACAGACAGACTGACAAGATGACGGACAGACGGTCATACTGGACACACCAACAGACAGAAGCAGAGCCGGTGGCCGCGAGCGCCTAGATGTAGGCCAGCCAGCCGGGTGCGGCGCGCGGCAGCACGGCGGGCTTGCCTGCCCGACGGGCGTCCCGACGGGCGTCCCGACGGGCGTCCCGACGGGCGTCCCGACGCGATGACGGTGGCTCGCTCCGGCTCAGAGAGTAGCGGACGTGCATGTGCCGATCGGATTACCAGGCGAGGCGCGCTTCCACCCCAGAAGCAGGTCAGGTCAGGATGGCCGAGTTCCTCTCGGGGGACGAGGACGGCGTTAATCAAGACGTGAATGCCGCCACGTGAGTCGTTCCGATGTCGCTCCGAGTGCAGCGAGTGCAGGGCGCGGCTTACCTTGTTCATGCCATTGCCCATGGTGGCGGCGCCTCGGCCGTGCCCGTGCGCACGTGGTCGCGGCGACGGCCATGCAGACCGCGGTCCGCGCGGGGCTCACCGCTCGGAGCCCTCGGCGCCAACGCGTGCTACCCGCGGGCAGCTCTGGGGCACACTGCGCTATTGCCGCCCCGCCGCGCCCCGCCGCCCGGAGCGGCAAGCCGGCGACCCCCACCCCACCCCCTCCACCGCCAGCTTCAATTTCCTTTCGCCGCGGACATCGGCGTCGTAGGTGGTGTTTTGCGTTTTTGCGTTTTTCTTGTGTGTGTGTGGTGGTGGGGGGGGGGGGAGTGTTTGTTTTTCGAGTGAGGCAGCAAACGCCGCCTGGCTTGTCGCCGGAGATCTTGGCTTTTATTCCCGTTTTTATTGTGTGGCTGTCTGTGTTTACAGCTCGCAGTGCGTTGCGTGCTTCGCCGTCTCGCTCGTTCCGCCCTCCGCTCGTCGACCGGCGCTTCCATTCTCGCTGTTTTCTGCTCTTCATTCGTCACCCATTTCCCATTTCTTTTGTCTGCCCGTGGTCTCCGTTCTTCCTACTTTCCCATCCACTCGTCCCACTGTGCTCTGCACGCGGCTCTGCATTTTTCTCCTCGTTCCCGTCCATTCGCCACCCCACGCGCTCTTCATTGGTCTGCTCTTCATTGCCGGGTCCCTCTCCAGCCCGTCGGCCCTTCCCCCTCCGTCCGCCCTGCCCGGCGCTTCGTTTGCCTTTGTTCCTTGTTTGGCAGACGAGACGCCCTCCACGCGGCGCGGCGCAGCGCAGCGCGAGCCACTCCCGCTGCCCCTCCAGCCAGCTGTGGCCGCTGTGACACCCCCACCCCCACCCCCACCGCGGCGGATCCCCGCCCAGCAGTCTGGGCGCTAGCGCGCGTTATATCCCCGATA
Source organism: Stenchaetothrips biformis (assembly GCA_030522485.1). Classification (NCBI taxonomy): domain Eukaryota; kingdom Metazoa; phylum Arthropoda; class Insecta; order Thysanoptera; family Thripidae; genus Stenchaetothrips; species Stenchaetothrips biformis. The sequence continues at coordinate 4,902,874 of CM060100.1, forward strand.
TCGAACCAGCCGGCCTGGCCGAGGGCCTGGCTGGGCTAGCCTGGGGCAAGCCCGCTCTGAAAGGAGGGCTCGCGGCAGGGGCTACTGGGGTAGGGGCTACCAGCAACCAGCAGCGGTAGCGTGTCTATAGGCTGCAAGGGGTAGCGCAGCCTTGCAGCCCTGTGCCGCGTGTCCACTGGTTAGGTTCCGCAGTCACCCCGCCGCACGCGTACTCGGCCGTGCTGCCGGCGGGGCGACCGATTTGGCGCGGCGATGTTTGTCGGTCTCGCACGCGTGCGGCACGCCAGGCACGCCCCATGAGTGCGAGAGAGACAGAGCGACCAAAGAACGAATGAGCCTCAAGGGCTGCGGGATCGAACGGATGCTAATTGCAAAGGCCCGCCTGCAATGCCCCGCTCGGCGCCCTGCGGTGCTGCGGCGTTGTGGGCCGTCCGTCTCACCCGCTGGCGTGCCGCACTGCACTATCGAAGCGATGAGTCCCGACATCACGCGACCCCAAAATGGGCAAGTGACACAAAACGGGATGGTGCCGCCGGGCATGTTCGTGACGCCCACTGCGGGGGCGGTATGTCCGACGCGGGGGCTCATTTGCCAGCCTTTCTAAAAACCCGAGTTGCGTCGTTGATTTAATTACAGGGTCAACTAAAGCGTGGGTGACCAGACGCTAACGGTGTGAGGACACGGTACTTGCTCATCAGTCAGCCCCCCTCCCCCTCCCCCGGGCTCTCATTAGTCTCCTGGTGCCGTCGCCTTCGCAGAGACAAGGGTGGAAACTGAACATCGGGCAGCTCACACTTTTTTAAAAAGGAAAAAAAAAAGAACAAAAAAAAATAAAAAATACTGTGTATTTGCGTGGGAATGTTTGGAGTAAATCAATTAAGAAAATACATGGAAGTTATCGAGAGGGTTCAGTCTTGTTTGTGGTCGGGCAGCGGGGTGGGCGTGGCGCTGTTGATGAGCAGCAGGCCGCAGATAACGAGGCCGGAGCCCAGCCACCACAGCGCGCTGGTGCGCTCGGAGAACAGGAGCCAACCGAACAGAGCCTGGAGAAAAATTTTAAAAAATAATAATAATTTAAAAAAAATAAAATAAAAAATACAGCGGTTTAGTGAGTCCAGTTCCGGGTTCTTCGCCCGCACTGTTTGCTGCCTTACCGAGCAGCAGTAGTTGACTGCGGCACTGGTGACCGTCACTGTGAGGGAAGACTGCGAACTCCTCAGCGCCCGGACAAACAGTGTCCACACCATGCCGTTCGACACCACCATGCAGACGATCAGGGCGGCGCCGAGCCATGCCGAGCTGGCCTGGAACCAAACCGCCGGGAGGATTCGTACCCACGACCTTTCCCGCGCCTACCGATATGTACCCCCTCCCCTCTATCCTTTCGCGGGCTGTCTTCAAACACTGTTGGGAGCAACGTCCCTGGAGGGAGCATCCACAGTATTTTTCTCAGGGCGGAAGGGAATTCCCAACGGCAACACACCAAGAGGGGTGAGGAAAAGTAACTGAGAATAAGACCCTGCCTAGGGTTAGGTTAGAGTGCCAATGGATAAACTGAGGATGTACCACCAAAGTCATTCTAACTTTATCGGTTAAAAAGGGCACTGACTCTTAAGTATGTTCGGTGATTAATTAACGCAGTTCGCAGACTCAAACTCACCGAGGAAAATAATTTTCCAAAAACACTAGCAGAAGCCGCCGCCACACCAGATAACGCAGCGAAAGGTCCACTTAAACCGAAAAAACCTCCGGTATTTTTCATGTTGATGTTGCCCCTAGTTAGCCAGGTTTTGAATAATGTCGTGACATTGAATTAACAACAATCAAAAGTAGAAAACTAGCTCGAACACCGCTCTATCAAAGCTCTTTCATTCAAAATAAATACTTGCACATCCTTCTCTTAATTTCTCATAACTCGTCTGTAGTATATGAAAAATTACACTATGCGTTTTTACAGCTGATTTTCCACTTGCACTGTACACAGTTGCACAGTGAGGCGAGCCGAGTCGAATTCATGACACTTTTGTGTTCTGTTAGGAGGTGTGTTCTTGCTGTTGAACGGTTTGCTTGGCCTGTGGAAGCTTTGAAAACGATGCCGCGTAGAAAAAAGCATGGTATGTACCCGTACTTCACCATCTCTGGGAGCAGGGGCCGGCTCATGTCATCGTGTCTTGGGGCACTTGTGAACTTTGATTCAATTTGATTAACTTACAGGAAGCGTCTCCCAAAGCTACATTAATGATCCCTGCTCCCTGGAAAATGTTGTTCGCAAAATTGAAACTTTCGCTCCTCGTCAGATGGCAGAATCATGGGACAATGTTGGGTTGTTGGTTTCGCATAGGTCTCCGAAGCTGGTACGTAATAAGTTTTCATAGGTTTTGTCCTTATTTTGAGAATGTTTTATTCAAGCTTCTGTTTCCCAACAGATTAAAAAAATATTGCTCACAAATGATCTTACTGAAGATGTTCTTGAGGAAGCTATTGAAGTTGACGCACAGCTTGTTATATCTTATCATCCACTGATTTTTCCATCTGTAAAATCATTGAATTCTAACAACTGGAAGGTATAGTATTCTCCATGCCAAGTTTAGAGTGACGTTTTGAAATCTCTTACTGATCTGTCCTTTCTTTGTGCAGGAGCGAATTCTGGGAACTCTTCTCCACAAACAAATAGCTCTGTACTGTCCCCATACTGCATGGGATTGTGTTGAAGGTGGTGTTAACGATTGGCTAGCAGGTGCCTTTGGTGAGACCAAATTACTTACAATCAGTTTTGAATACAAATTTATTAAACTATGTTTGCCTGATAAATTTCTTATGATTTGTTTTATTAGAGAGTAAAAATTCCTCTGTGACTCCATTGAAACGGTACAATGAAGGATGTACCAGTAAAATTGTAAATGCCTTGTTCCCTAATGGTGATACTGCTGTTAAAGCAATGGAAGACATAAAAGCTGCTCTTTCCTGCAATATGAACATGATGGAGTAGGTGTTGGTGTTATTGTTTTGTAAATTTGGTGATGTATCTGAAGTTACATTTTAATTAATAATATCATATGATGCGTTCTTTCCAATTCCAGCCAAAGAGATGGGAAAGTTTGGCTTAAAATCTACATTGATGAGGAGTACCAATGCATTCCCTTCCTGAGATCTGCACTTGATATTGACATCTCTGTACACACTAAGGTATCGGAAATGGCATCTTTTACGTCTCTCTTTTGGTAATCGGATCTTGAAAATTAATAAAGTGTTTTCATAAACAGATGCCCACCAGATTCAATGCTGGTTTGGGACGGAAAGTCCTGCTGAAGGAACCGATTCCTCTTCAGCTTGCAGTTATGCTTGTGAAAGAGCACACTGGTTTGGCAGATGTTGCGGTTGCTGTGGCAAGTGGAGAGACCTCTGGTAAGTTCTAACTTGCCCTTTTGTTTTTCTGTGGATTTTTTCGTTTTTAAAACTCTGTCTATTTCTTTTCATCTGCTCACAGAAAGCATGGTGTCCTCCATAGCACTTTGTGCTGGATCGGGAGGAAGTGTTCTGAAAGGTGTGGATGCCGATCTCTACCTTACAGGTTTGTATCCTACTGTTATGCTTTATTCATTGTATTGATTAGTTCACTACTTCAGGAGGGGAAAATGTGGTTTCACCATGAACACAAAACATCTCCAAAGATAGAATTTTTTTTTACTGATGCTCATACATTTTTTGAAAATTTTGGCTTGATAGTGGTTTTAACTCTATTTGAATACACAGGTGAAATGTCACATCACGAAGTCTTGGATGCAGTGCACAAGAGAGTTCATGTCATTCTGACTCGTCATTCAAATTCAGAGAGAGGATTTTTGAAGATTGCAGCTAATCAGCACCTTAAAAATCTGATGCCTGAGGTACAGTACTTCACAACTTTCAATTACATACTTTCAAAAGAAATGTACTTTCCAGTGATAGTCTATTTTTGTGCTCTTCTCCAGATTGACTTTGTTGTGTCATCAAAAGACAGAGACCCACTGGAAACAATGTGATTTTACTCAAAGAGCAAGTTTGCGTACCAGCTGCTCAGCCATAAGTGTATTTTTATTTTTTGAATCTGCTTCAAAATCTTAACATTAATGAATAAAACAGAGATTAAAATTATTGGTCTTGTCAATGTCTTATCCTATCTATAGTCAGTGCAGCATGATTAAAAATTCAATCATCACATAGTCAAATACTGGCTTGTCAAGTTCAAGATCCAAATATTTTGGTCTTGTCAGATTGTTTAAAGAGGACTCATTTCCCACAAAGCCCAATATCACAAATATTGCAACTTGCAAATTGTACTTTTGGTTCCTTGACTAGAACTCTTAAAAAAAAAAAAATTATAAAATGACAACGTAGAAATTAAAAGAAAAGAGTAAGTGCTTAAGAGTAGGGAAAAAACAAAATCAACTTTAAAAAATAATACTTCCTATGTGATTTACATCAAATCCACAAGACGTCATCTTCAGAATTTTGCTTACTTACAGCAGAAATTGTACGTTTGGCAAGGCTGCTTTCAACCTCAGGCGTGGATGGTGGTACAGCATCTGCATCAAATAAATATTTTTAGATACAAAACATGAGGAAAAGCAGATTGGGAATATAAAACACGCAGCTTATGCACCTGCTGTAGGACGACTGGGGAGGAGTCTGTTTCTCTGAAGCACACTGGCAGACAATACTCTTGTCTCTGCCAAACGGGATCCAGCAGGTACAGAGGGTTCCTCTTCAACCTCTTCAGATTCATGAATAGGTGAAATTGGTTTACGACCTTCAAAATAAGTAAGAAGAGTTACAATTTCACACATTATTGTGAGAAAATACATATCTAACAGAAGTTGATGCCTTAAATAAAAATGAATATGTCCTGATCACCTTCAGTATCAATGGTGCCAGTAGCATGTGAATCTGCTGTCATTATGGAGAGCACTGAGTTAATCAAGCTTTTCAAGTTAGAAAAGTCAACTATAGGTTCATTGGCAGGGGCTGCCGTTAAGGGGTCCCTCTTTTGGTTTAAATTCAAAATAAATTGAAGCGAAGCAAATGTAGCATCCTCCCAACTCTGAAAGAAAGAGAAATTTTAATTGAAGTTTGTGTAGAATTTTCTGCATAGTGTAGCTCGAGATATTTTTATTTATTTACCTGGTCATCTGAGTCTGTGACAGTAGAAGGCATAGCAGCTTGAAATGTTTTCAGGTCTTGTGGAGGTGGGTCAGACAATAGCAGCAATAAATGAATCAATTCTACAGCACATGACAAACTATACTGAGATTTTCCTAAAGCCTGAAAAAAAATCACAAAAAATCAAATAAAACAGGACAATAAATTAAGTGCATAGTCACACTTCTATGAGAAAGAATAAGACCGGTACCTTGAGTGATTTTTCTAGTTTATGACTGGTACTAATAATTTCATTTTGGGTTGCATATAGAAGAGTATCGAGCTGATTTAGTGGTACTGGCTTCTTGTCTTTCATTTTTGTTAGAAGTCTCCTCTCAATGGCTCGAAATTGAACAGACAATTGGCCAAGATCATCCTTCAAGAAAACAGGAAAGAGAATAGATATGCAGGCTTTCATCATAAGAATTGACAAAAATTTAGACAAGTGTTGTACTTGTGTCACTTACCCTTAGATCAGAAACATCTTTTCTACTTCCCATATGGCTCTCAATGCAAGAGAATAAAAGCTCTATGGGTAGAGGTGATGATGAGGTAATTTTAAATGATGATTTTTGATCTGCATTCTTTGAGAAACGCTGGAGGCGATAGACCAGTTGCTTTGATAAAAGAGCAAGTGGGTAAAGACTGTCAGACTGGATACGATAACGGGTTGACATTTTGGCAGCAATCAAAGTAACCACAGCCGAACCAAGAGAAAATCCTATAATATTGGCACCCGCTCCAGAGACATTGAATTCTAAGACAGGAACAAACAAAACATCAATTTATGACAGCATGAAAGTTTTATAAAGATCTGAGAATGAGCATTCAAAAAAAAAAAAAAAAATACCTGGGAAGAGTTCCAGCAAGTTGACAACAGGAACATTGGTGTTAAAAGTTAATTTTATTTCTGCTTCTTTGACTGGAGGGGATGGGCGGGCTACAAGGCGAAGAGGGAGTTGACAATTTGAATGCAGAACTCGGGGTATACCCGAGGCAGTCATGTAGGAGACCATGAGTGACACTTCTAAAGAGCACACAAATTCTGCAGTAGCATTTTTCAACACAACATAGCTGGCCACTTGGTATGATTCACCTGTATAGCATAAAAATTAACAGGAATAAGAACCATTCAGCAGTGATGCCTCTAGTCGACTTTGGTTGAGTATTCAACTTACTTAAAGAATGTATTGTGTGCGTTGGTGGGTCAACCACTAATGGGGCTTTAGCTACAAGAGTAACCTGGACCTTAGTCAGAGGAGCATGGGCAGAATGGGGGGCCAAGTTTACAGCCACGTAGCAAACATCAGAGTCCCCTCGTGTTTCAGGATGCTGACCTGGCTTAACATTCACTGTGAGTTCACGCTCTGCAGCAGTATTGGCCATAAGAACACCTGAAAATACAACAAAACAATATATGCTACAAGGAACTATTAAAAAAATCTTATGTTCCATAACAGTAAAGAAATCTGATCCTACTAGAATTGTCATTGAAAGCTCTTATAATGCTGCCCAGGTAGTTTAGCTCTCGCTCTGCTTCCTGATAGTCAATGGGTTTGGGCTCTATTGACGGAGCTACAAACAAGGAGGGCTCCGTTCCCAGATAACAGCACTGCAGCTCCCCTGTTTCTGAAAGTAATACCATCACTCCATCCATGCCCTGAAATAAAAAGGAGGGTTAGTAATATTACAATCTTTGTTTGTCCCAGTCTTCATCATATGTACACAATTATTACCTGGAGAGAGGCTCGTGCTATAGCAATGGGTGATATAGAGAGCTGTGCCGACCACTTGAGAGTGGTACTGTTCTGTACAAGAAGTGTCCCAGTGTCAGTTGCGATCAGTGTCATCAACAGTCCTTCAGGTGCTGTAAAAATACAATCAAAATTGTAAAATGGCATCAACTATACCAACAACAAATAAATAAAAAGACTGAAGCAAGCTGGCACCTGTGCGGTATGAATGAAAGCACCTGGGGTGAAACTCAAACCGCCGCATAAATTTCAAGGTTCCATGGTCTCGAAGGCAAAACAGATTGTGCTCTCCCAAAACTAAAATGTCCACCTCTGAAGATGAATGGGACACACAATCAATATCAAGAGCAGATTCTCCTATATTTAAACTCCAGTCAGCTGTCAGTTGCTTGTTGGCAACTTCTCTTGTATCTGCCAACACTTGATATCTAGTAGTCATGATAAAACAGGAAAGAAAAGAATCACCATATGATGACAAGGGACATTTTATGCTGAATGAGATTCCTGATGTACAAGATTTTACCTATAACTATCAATGTGAAGAACAGAATTACAGGTGACAAATGCATCAGTTGAGGGAACAAAGATAAGAGGTCCTGGCAGTAAGAAATTGGGAAGCTGTCTTGAGAAAACAAAGGACTCCTGCTCAAAAAATGAGAGCATTCCATCAAGAGACTGCACACAAATGAAGTCTCTTCCTTTCACTCCTCCAAAGGGCCCGGCAACAAGGCTATAGGCTGATCTTCGAAGCTGATGCTCGTAGACGAAAACTAATGCACTTTGATCACCTGGGAGGGCACAAAACAACAAGTTGGTTAGCGGACTGAAGTGAAAAATTGGATATGATTTTATGCCCACTCACCATGATTTGTATTGCCTCCACGAATCACTAAGCTATATATAGCAACACTCCGTGGATGTAGAACAGCCAAATGATACTGTTGTGAGCCGCTGAACATAGATTAAAGTGAATTATTAGCTGACAAGTCAAGTACTTCAACCACACAACTTGCAAGATTACATACGAGATGAATCGGCCAACTTGAAGTTGCAGTATGGGATGAGGTAAAGTAGCTTCAATGAGAAGGTCACTTGGCTTGTATCCTGGAGCTTCGGAGGCAGGTGGAAGATTTGGACAAAATACTCGCACAGTGCCAGCATGACTTCCAACAATCACCATTGAAGTCTCATTTCCACTACTACCCAGCCCAGACACGCAAAGTGATGCCTGCAAACAACGCAGAGAAATTAATTATTGTGCTCATGGCAGTTGATTGAGGTGAAAAAGGCTGAGAGAAATAGAAAATGTGCAAATAATACCTGGTCAAAGCCTTCATCCTGGCCACAAGTTGTACCCCACCATTCTCGAGCCTTGAAGAGAGACATGTTCACGCAAAATGATGTGTCAAACTACTTGTTTCGGATGGAACTTCCCTTTTATCGCCACGCACTCATGAGAGAAATGGGTGAAAAAATAGGCTAATGGATTCAGTAGATGACCGCTTTAAAGTTTTGGAGTGCTGTATCATGCTTCCTGCCAAGTGCGACAGATTTTTCTCCAGAATGGCATTTGTTAGCAGTAGGTTAGGTTTTCCCTGTCAAACTACCAGGTAGACATTTCGTCAAAGTAATAATGGCTTTCCATAACTTCCATTACTGGATGGGACGCATGCAATCATGCGACTTTCGTTTGTCACATTCTTTCCATGGGAAACGTTTATCCGTGTGGAATCCGGTCGATTTCCTCGTCCGGAATTAGGGTAAATAAATAAACAGAAAGGTATTCCGGTGCGGTGAGGTAGGAGTGTGAGAAGGGAGGGGGTGGTAGGGGTGGAGTATGCAAAATCGCTAGGGCAGAATATGATATGAGATGAGAACATCAGCATCACCGGCGCGAGATTTAAATGGTTTGAAGTTGGAGGTAGAGGGTGGAATTCCCTTCTCTCCTGGGAAGTGTCTAAGGCCAAGTCTCAATATTTTCCTGGCAAATGCTGGTAACTGTTATTTGTCCGATCGTTTCGTCGCTCTGTCTCTCGGACGGGACGGCCCAAGAGTGCGACAAAGACAGAGCGACGAAATGACAAAACGATTCCTCGGCCGCTGCAGGCGGATGGCGAGGCGATGGCTCCTTTGCGCCAGGCGGTCGCCGGGAATTTGGCCATGATTTGGCAAGAGTGCTGCAAGAGATGGGAATGCGCGGGGAAGAACTGCACCGGCCACCTGGTTCCAGGTGTGCGTGCGGAGGGGGAGGGGGCATTCTCCGCGGTCGCGGCAAGGCCCCCCCCCCCCCCTCCGCCGCCTCACGCCCCCGGAGCCTCCGCGCTCCGCCCCGCTCCGCCGTTCGCCGTTGCTCTGTGACGGCGACGGCCGCAGTGCTCCTCCGAACAGCGCCGCGGTGAGGCGTGCGACCAGCTTCGCGTACTCCGTCGTGCTTGCCCGCGCTCCGCGCCTCGCGCCGCGCGCTCCGAAACCGAAAATCCGAACCGAGTCGTCGACGCGGTCCTGGGGGCTCGCGAGTGAGTGCGTCCGACCGCAGTGACACCCCGAGGACCTAAGAAGACCGCCTGTCTGGCCGTCGCGGACAGGACTACGCGCGCTGGGCCTTGCGCGCCCCAAGATGTGCCTGGATGTGTTGTGAAGTGCGTGTTGTGTGCGAGTTCGGCCCGACTGTCCCCCGTCAGTGGGCGTTGCACGTTGCTGGCGGAGTGTCATCCCAAGTGCAAGAATGGCGAGGCTGGCGGTGCTGCGCGTCGTCTTGCTGGCGCTCGCCGTGTCCGTGCTGCAGGTGAGCTTGGAGGTTAGGACGGCTTGAGTCATCAGCCTCGGCTCGGCGCGGCTCGGCGCGGCGCGGCGAGGCACAGGTGTTGTTGTCATCGGCCGGCCGGTTCATCGCTGCGGTTCACCGCGTTTCGTCGGTCCGTCGTCCCGGTGGCGGATCCAGAGGCGGCATCAGGGGGGCAAAGTGCCACACTCTTTACCTGCCAACAGGGGCAAGGTGTCGCGTTTCGTCTCCTCTCCAGGCAGCCGTCCGAGAGCCAGCAGTGAGGCGGCAGCGCATGGCGGTGGGGTCATTCCCTGCGCGTGCTCAAGACCCCCGCGATCGCGCACCCACGACTGTCGCAACGTGTCGGTCATTCCCTCACTGCGTCCTTTCTTCAGTCTTCATCAAAGCTTCCCGTAGCAGTAGCACAGACCTAGCTAATACTCTAACAATGGCCGCATCTAAACGTATTTCTAAACGAATGAGGCTTCGCCGTAGAATCCCTTGATGAGAGGCCGCAGCTGCAATCCGTGGGTTCGACTCCCCGCCGCGCCGCGCCGCGCGCCACCTAGATGGCGCGGTGTGGCCATCTGCATCATTATGCAGGCCAGACAATGGACTCTGCCACTCTGCGCGCCTTCCAGACGCTGCTGCATCGCCTCGTGTCGCTGGCGCCATAGTCTGTTTTTTTTTTTTTTTTTTTTTTTTTTTTTAAACAGATGAGGGTTTAATCCATGCCGTGGCGCCGAGGTGAAGCAAACGACAGTTTGTTTGTTTCTGCCGAATTAAAACGCGAGAATTCTAGGGTGGGTGCGCCGCATTGCAGGCTCGGTCCGAGAGTCGCAGGGACTTGAACACCAGCTGCTCCAGCGCTGTTTTAAAATGGCGATTGGCGCCGAGCGCTCCATTGTCTAGTTCAAGGCGCCGCGAGGGATGGGGAGGGGGTGGGGAGGGGGCGGGGCGCCGGGTGGGCGTCGTCCTCGAGGTTTCGGCCAAGAGCCTCGCGCCCTGGCCGCCCCGGCTCGCCCACGCGCGGCCACGGTGGGCGACTCGCATCGGGTGGGCGACGCCGACGCCGCTTGTGCAACGACAGGTGTTCCGGCGAGGCCGAGCAGGCCGAGCGCGCCGCCGATCTGATTTTGATGGCGCGGCGTCTTCGCCGCGGTGGCGACCCCAAGGGCGACGTCCAGAGCCGCCGCCCCGCGTGCGTTGGCTGCTTCCGGCAACCGGGGGGGCCGCTGCCTTCGGGTGTCTTCGGCTGCCTTCGGGTACCTTCGGGTACCTTCGGGTACTTTCGGGGGCCTCCGGCTTTTCGGACGCGGCCGCGCCAACTCGCGGTGCAGCCGAGCCGGGCGATCACAATTTGTCTGGCGGCCCAATTAAAATTCCTCCAGGAACAGATGCAAGCAACGCGAGGGTCCCGCGGGACACGCCGCGCCACGCACGGCGGGGAGGGGAAGGGAGGGGGGAGGCATGGCGAAGGCATGGCGAAGGCCACCGCGCCGGCGGACCCACGGACCTGGGAAGCATCGCGACGCGACGCGGCAGACGCGGCGGCAGGCAGGCCTCGTTGCGCAACCCCTTGTGCCCGAGCCTTGTGCCATCCAGGACAACCAGTGCAGCGCCCTGGCGGCCAGGCGAGAACAAGGAAGCTGCGGTCAGCCAGGACCGGCAGAACAAGAGCAAGACAGTCGGCTTAGTGCGCTTAAGGCAGCGTGCGTTCAAGGCATTGCAAACCTCAGTGTGCTTTAGCAGTGTCCTCTTGGGCGGTGAGCTTAAGGCAGTGTCCTCAAGTCACCGCGGTTGTATGCTTAAGGCAGTGTGCTTAATGCGATCTCCTTAAGGCGGTTAACCCAAAACTTCTCCCCACGCCGCCGCCGTTTCTCTCTCACACACACTCAAACACACCCCATCATTTGTGGCTATAAAGGTAATGACCTCACTCACAAGGCGTTTGAAATCTTGCGTGTGTTAGTGTGTGTATAAGGGGGTGGGGGTTGTTTTTTGTTTTTGCTCTCAGAGCAAATCGGATCGGCTCTGTCGATCACGTATAGCGACGGCGGTGTGGCCGCCACTAATAACTCGCAATTTGCTCGTCCCGCTCGACGGTGCCGCGGTGCCGCGCAACTGCTCTTTTTGTTCTCTCTTTCTTTTATTTTCGGGGCGGCCGCGCTCCATTATCGATAACAACAATCGCCTTGCGATTAATCGGCCACTATTTCGGCGCGGCGTGCGCGTTTTCTGCGCCCTTTTCTTAAAACGGAAACAAAGTAAAAACAACACTGCGAGAAAAAAAAACCCTTACAGCTTACAATTTTACATTTTAACCCTGAAGTTACAGTGCGCAAAGCTTGTATAAAAATTAACGGGGTTCACTGCAGTATTTTTTTTCTTTTTTTTTTTTTTTGCCCGACAGTGCAGGGCGTCCAAACTCACAGCCCGCGTTCTAAACGGCGAGGCGTTATGAGAAGATTAAAGGGTGCGAAACGCGCCGCGAAGGCAATAAAGGGAAAGCGAGAGGGAATAAAAAAATATGAAAGAGATAAAGAACTGAAATGCTAGTTGTCGTTTTTTTTTCGTGTGTGGTGGCGTTACCGAAGGGCGTTCCTATCCGAGAATGGCGTGCGGCTAGGCGGCACGCCAAGAAGAAAGAGTTCGCATGCGCGTAACAGGCTGCCGCGTAGCTTATGGCTTTTATGCAATTGGAGCGAATTAAAAAAAAAACTGTCAATTGAACAAAAAGATACCGAAATATGATTGAAGGAAAAGCGCATTTGTTTCGCGAAATGACTCGACGCCGTGCGTGTCGTCTCCGGAAGGCCTCTCCTTTGTCCTCGCTGCTCCGGTTTGTCCTTTGCATAAAAGGCACGCATCACTGCACTGCGAATCGCGAAGCGAGCGAAGCTACACCGCGGCGCCGCCGTTGCGTTGCGTTTCATGATCTAGTGATAACCATCGCGGCTCCCAGCATGTTTAACGAGGACTGCGCGACGCACGGTCTCTGTGTGCGTGCGTGCGTGTGTTTGTGTTTGCATTCTATTGGGAATGTAGGTTAGAGCGAGGAAGTTATCCTAGGCTCGGCGCGGTCTATCCTGGAATGGCTCTTATTAACGGCCCAGGCCCTGCAGCAGCGGTACCCTGGCATTGCTTTCTTTGTTGTGATAGAGGCCCTGCAATTAGACCGTGTGTGTGTGTCCTGGCATGCTGGCTGATGCTGTACTTGTTGTTGCTGCAGACCAATTCCGCGCCCTCCCTTGTTTTCGTGTCGTGACCTTGTTCTAAACCTCCTGTTTGCCTCTTCTTTCCTTTTTTTTGCCATAGAGTTGTGTGGCGTTTATAAGTTTACATGCGCAGACATAATCTGGCCAACGTTGTCGGGGAGAACAAAACGAAATTCTTCCCGCCGCGCGTCGTCGTGTTCGATTTTATTAGATTTTCGTTTAAATGTCTGGGAACAGCAACAACTGCAGGAGGGAGCCTCGTGCCTCGGGCCATTCGCTAATTAAAATTTTTCTCGTTGGCAATGAACCGAACTTGGGAATAATTGTCGTTGGATTCCTTCTGCCCCAACGTCGCAGGCAGGCAGGCACAGCAGGCCTGGGTACTTCCCCGAATCGTTTTAAAATGCGTGCACGACTGTGATGAGCCCGGTCTAGTCGAAACCGAATCGATTCGACCGTATTTTTAATCAAGAAAAATATATCAGGAAAAATATTTTACTTGATTCAAGAAATCATTTTTCTGGGTGTGCTGTAGGCCAGCCGGGGGCGTGGAGCGAGGGGCATTACAGCGCCAGGCAGATGGCCGCCGCGCCCCGCCCGGCCCCACCCCCGCAGATGTGCGCCGCGCGCTCTGCGGTGGAGCTGATTGATACACCCATTTTTTCAGAAAATGAAAAACAACAAAAAAAGAGATAAACTTTTTTTTTTTTAGCGAAAGGAAGGAATAAGCGCTTTGTGGTCGCCTTCCGCTTCCGCCGCAGGCACACTGCAGCCGGCGCGGCTAATCGGGCCGATCGGGGCGATGGATTGGAATCTTGGGATTCCCTGCACTGCTGCCGATAGGGATGACGTCATCGTTTCCGGGCGGAGGGCTTCATAGGGACGAGCGGCCCGCGCGTGCTGCCGTGTCGTAGGGCCCTGCCGACTAGCCAGCGCTGCCAGCATAACGTTGTCTTCTCGTTCCCGCGGGGCAGCATCGCCGTGCAGGGCTGCAGGGACTGCAGGGTGAAGGGGGCGTCGTCGCCCGTCCCCACAATGCATTATTCCTGCAACAATAACACTTTCACTGCTGTGTGTGTGTGGGGGGGGGGGAGTGTGGGCACCTGTAACCCCCCCCCCCTCCGGCCTTGTGTGTGTGTGCGTGTGTTAGGGCCGACCCACGACAAGACCTTGGTGCGTCAGGCGGCGCGTGGCCAGCGCGGCCGGTGTCGGAATGGCGCGACGGCCGCTCAGCAAAAAAAAAAAAAAAAAAAAAAAAAAAAAGAGAGAAGGTTTATTTTTGTGAAGGCGTCATCGCCGTTTTGGCCGCGCGTGAACCATTTACTGCAGTCGGAACTGAGGCGGCCGGTCCCGGCCGGTCCGGCTGCGGTTTCGTAACGTGATGCTGCTGTACCGCTTGCCTCGGCTTGCCCGGCCGGTACGTGACGCACTGCCGCCGCGCGCAGCAAACGCAATCAAAACAATAAAAACAACAACAGAAACAGTACCCTGTTTGAAATAAATCTTTGAAATTCCGGGAAAATTTTTCGGAAATAAATTGCCACCGATGTTTTTGGAAAATTCCAAAACTTCAAATGTGTCTACCTATTTTTTAAAAATCAGTTTCCGGCCGGTGTAGTAAAAAAAAACTATCTGAAACAGAGAGAGAGAGAGAGAGAGAGAGAGAGAGAGAGAGAGAGAGAGACAAAGAGAGGCATCGGGATGGGCACCGCGGTGACGTGCTTCGCCACGACGCCGGTCGGCACGAAGGAGCTGCCGATAATTACTGATTGGCCACGCTGCGATTGTAGTGATCGAATTGTTGGGGCCATCGGGAGGTGGGGAGGTGTTTACTGGTCCAGCAGCGGGGGCGGGGAGGTCAGGGTCGCGGGGGAAGTACCGTATACCGCTGTGCGCGCTTCGCTGGAAAAAGGGCGCCAACTGTTTGTTTAGTATCCGACGGACACACGCGCACCAAAATAGAAGCTGAATTATGGAAAGGGCGGGCGTCTTCAGTGCAAACGGGGTCGCGCGCTTTCTAGCACCTGTCCCCTACAATGGCACAATTCGGTACGACGGGCAGGGTATCGAGGGCAGAGAGGAACCCGGCCGCCCCGCCCCGCCCCGCCCCGCCCCGCCACGCCCCACCCCGCTACGCAGGCCGGGCAGGTAACTCGTTGACTACTCCCATTCCGTCGACCCCTTTGGGCCATTAGTGCTCCGCAGGGACCTCCTTCTCGCTTGACAAAAAAATGCGCGGCGGTGCAGCGTTCGGCGGTACGGCCCTGGAGGGGGAGGGGAGGGGGGAGGGGGTGTAATTACGGTGCCGACTGCACCTGCTGCCTCCATACAGAGACGATGAGGCGATTGTGGTGACACGGAGGAGCCGGCGGACCGTTGTTTGTACCTGCTGACCGAAAATTGGGCTACACTGTCTATCGTCGTGATGAAAGTGCGCCACGTTACTGTGCACTTCCCGCGTGCGGATTGATTTCGGCTCCTCCGTTGCAACATTCTCAAGTGATCGGTAATAAATGACCGACCAGCCTCTTCGTTTCATGCCGCGAATATCTCAGTCGCATTGTGGACGATCACGTGCACTGCTGATGAATACGATTCCGCAACGGCGGCAGCGTGTAAGGACTGGCAGGAGCACGGCAGCATTGCCCAGTCGAAATAAATAATTGAGAGAGTTACGTCGCCGAACGTCGGATAAACACATTTCTCCCCCGGCATAATGAAGCCGGTCGCTGCGCTGCAAATACACGTACCGGTCATTATTGCATAATTTGTAGCACTTATTTAGTGGCACTGCGTCGTCTGAGTCACTGCGTCCTGCATTGCTTCCACGAAGGCGGTGACGTCATCCTTTCCGGACCGCGATGCCTCGACTCGCGGTGCGGTGACTGGCCGGCCGGCCCGGCACACAGTGGGCCAGAAGACCGTTGAGGCGGCCAAGACGCATTCTGAGCTCCAGAGTCGCTAAACGGTACTCGAATCAAACGTGTGACCCCACCAATGGATTGCTCTTCAAACGAGGAATCCATTGGTGGGGTCACACGTTCGATTCGAGTCCCATTTAGCGACTCTGGAGCTCCAAACGGGTCCGGGATTTTGGCCGCCTCAACGGTCCTCTGGCCCACTGTGCGGCAGGCCCACGCGAGCCGCGTCCTTAATCCCATCCTCCTTTGAGGCCGTTTGTTTCGGTTTTAACCCGCCGCGCCGCCGCGCCGTCACGCTGATCCCGATCGCGCGATCCTGGAGGAAATACCTCCGGGCCGCGGAGGCTGGCGGACCGCCGCGTCGCGCTCAGTCTATTTTTTATGCGACGCGGCCGCGGGCCTTTGCAGGTGGAGAGAGAATGTTCTGTCTCTCTCGCACTCGTGCGGCGTCTCGTTCAGGCGCGAGAGCGGGGAAAATAAAATCCGCCGGCTCCCGGTTGTCTTTAGCCTGGCCTCCAGCGGGGCGGCAGGGCCTCGGTGCGGACGGCGTCGGCCGGCCTCGGCGCCTTTCGGGGCTGCAGGGCCTCGGCCGTCGCGGACGCACCTTTGTGGCGGCGGCTGGTCCATTGTTGCCCCGATGCAGTGGCTGCAGTGGCTGGGCCACGACCCCGACGCCTCCGCTGGCCACCGCCGGGCCGCCGTTTGGCGGTTCGGCGACGTCAATGGGTCTTTGTCGCAGGGAAAGTCGCCGACAACAACAATAACAGCAGCGAGGCGCTGGTTCCCATGGCAGCGATAGGGGCGGAGCCGGGCGAAACGCGACTTGCGTTGCATGGTTCATTTTAGGCTAGCTAGCGCACTGCTTGCGAGCGTCTGCAACAGCGTCTTGGTGCACACCAGAGCGTGAGTCACAGTGTATCAGTGTGTGTGTGAGTGAGTGCGTGTGCGTTAGCGGGCATGTCGCTATGGTGTGTACGGCAGCAATCTATGCATAAAGCAGGCGGCCCGGCCATGCCCGGCTGCCGGGACGCGGGGGCTGATTGTGAATCGGGGCGCTGGCCGCGCCCGCAACTGCGACGCGGATCGAGTAAGAGCGCGGCTCTTTATCAGCTGCTCTCTTAGTGGTTCTCAGCGCACCATCGCCCGGCACACACACACTCACACACACACACACACACACACACACACACGTCCGAGGCGTGACTGGACAGCCATTGCCGGTGCCACGCTGCTCGGCGACACCGCGACATAATATAGCAGCTGGGCTGCCACTTGGGATCGAGAGAGAGAGAGAGAGAGAGAGAGAGAGAGAGAGAGAGAGAGAGAGAGAGAGAGAGAGAGAGAGAGAGAGAGAGAGAGAGAGAGAGAGAGAGGGATCGTGCTCCAGTCGCACGCGCGTGCGTCAATGCGACACGGCCTTCGTACACGGCCCACTGTAACACGGTGGGTACACGATGTCCACCACGCCGCCCGTTATGCAGGTTAATGTCCGCGGTGGCCTCCTGGAGCACCTGGAGCCAGGGGCGTGCACAAGGGGGGGGGGGACGACAACGAGAAACATAATGATAATAAAAATAATAATTTACTGTATTGTGATTGCTCGGTCCGATGGCAAAGCCTCCTCTTCCTGTACCTGATACTACCGTAGAGGATGCCTTAAATATTTACCTGGGTTCATCGTAGTTTTTGCCCACAGTGTGTGGCACTTCACCGCAAACGGTATCGCTCTGTGCCGCCAGTCTGACCGCCGCCGCTGCCTCGGGATACCCCGAGGGATACCCGGCACCACCCTGCCTGCTTTGAACAACCAAAGCGTAGTACGTGCGGACATGCGTGGCACACACACACACACACACGCACACACGCGAAGACGGCAGAGGATAACATATATAATCCTATCGAAAAATCTCTCACCGGATGGCTTCTCTGAAACGGTTCTTTTGGGATCGCGTTAATTTATGCCCCCGCGCGCTCGCTCGTCCACTGTGCGTGTGTTTGAGTGTGTGTGTGTGTGAGTGTGTGTGTGTGTGTGTGCGCGCGCGCGCCATTCACACAGGGCTTTGCGGCAGGTTAGGCCCGGCCGGCATGCCCCCGGGGTTGTGGTGGTGAGGCGGGGCGCTGTTGGCGATCCGTGCGTTTAAATTCCCATTCGTGCTGACGCCTGGGTCTTGACGCCTCGCCAAGGCCACGCCACGCCACGGCAAGGCGAGCTGGGCCCGCTCGGCGTGGCGATGTAGGGCAGGCCCAGGCAGGCCCAGGCAGGCCCCAGGGCCCCCGCCACGGCGCCGACGCACGGCAGCACGGCAGTCTCTGGACCGCGCTGCTGATTCGAACCGTGAAGACGCCGCCGCGGTCGTGGAGCCCCGGGGCAGCGTCGCGCCTCTCACACCAACTCAGTGTCAGGAAGAGGCATCCGGTGGTGGTTTAAGCCATGCCCCAACCCGCACGCAGATTTTTTTTTTTTTTTTTTGTAGCAGAGGCCAGCCTAGCTTGTCCTCAGGTTTTTGTTTACTAAAGGGCAATCAATGCATCGATGGTCGGGCTTAGGGATGGTAAAATACCGGTATTATATATTTTGGTACTGAAAAATACCGGCATAAAACCGTAAAATCCCAGAATTTCAGAAATTACGGTTTAATTACGTAGCGGGTTCAAAACCGTATAATACCAAAAAATGCCGACCAATAAAATACGGGAGTCATCCCTAGTCGAGCTCCTACTGGAGCTGGGAGCTGAAGACGTGACCGCCGAAACAGAGGCAGCACTGCTCCAACTGCATTGGCATTCCGCGCGCTTTTCGTCCCATGATGGCTTCTTTACCGCGCAACGCGCCGCCGGGCCGCTCTGTCTCTCTCGCACCCGCGGGGCGTTGCGCTGTGGGTGCGAGCGAGACGGAGCGACCAAGCACCGCAGAAATGACAGGCCGATGTGGAATGACTGGAAGACTGGAGGCGTAACGAAGGTTATTGTTTCTGATTGCAGGTACGTCGTCCAGGTCTCCAGGCTGCTGGCTCCAGGCTGCTGGCTCCAGGCTGTTGGCTCCAGGACCTGCAGGACCTCCGCAGAGTTGGGAACGTCCCGGAATGCATGCCACCCAACATGCGCGGAGAAATACGGCTGCCTTAAGGGACTCGCGTTGAACTGGACCGAGATGCTCGGCTCGAAGCAGGCTGTGCGACTGCGGCATGCACACATGGGTACTTCTTTAGCCGTGTGGGTTTAAGCACCGGTCTGCGAGGCGGGAGATTCGACGTTCGACTCCACCCTCCGCCTTTATTTTATATAACGTTACTGCATGGTGTACACCGCGGTTGACGCACACTTCGAAGCATTTCTTCGTAATACGAAGCGATTCTACAAAGCTCCTTTGCTTCGTAGACTTTTTCGAGTGCCTTTGTTGCTCTCCAGAGCGCATAGCCTTGGGAATTTTCCAAGTGCCGCAAGTGAACCAGCGACACGGCTATAGGGTTGCCGACTGTTTTGCCCCTGTCACGGCTCAGCAGCGAGGAATAATTGTTTCCAAGGAGCCGAGCGAAGGAGGCTGGCCGCCCAAGGACCACGGCGGGGGCGTTGGCAGCACTGCAGGTTGGCCACACCGCCGCGCTGCCGCGCTGCTGCGCTGCTGCTGGCCCACAAAGTGAAATGTTTGACTAGTGCCGCAACAGTCCTCATCGCTATGCGTGTCGGTGCAGTGGTGCAGCGTTAATGAGGCTCTTGTTGTGGCCACCCCGCCCCGCCCCGCCCCGCCCCGCCACCGCGCTCCAACCGGACGGCGTGGCCGTCTGTCAATTCTGCACACCAATCGACTCCACTCTACTTACTCCAATCGGGCCTTTTCGGACTTGCCGGAAATTACCGAGCGAGCGATCGGAGCCGATCGGAGCCGATCGGCCGTGAGGCGGCGGGCTGCGGCGGGCTGCGGCGGGCTGCGGCGGGCGGCATGTCCAAACGGCGGGCCGGCCGCCCGTTCACGCCTCCTTAGCGTCCGAGGCAAATGAGGGCCTTGGTGGCCGGGCCAGGCCGGGCCGGGCAAACGCGTTCATCCTGGCGCTCTTCTGTTTCTCTCGCACTCACGGGGCGTCCCGCCGGGGTGCGAGAGAGACAGAGCGTCGTCAGGGCAGGCAGCCCGCCCGACCCGGGAGCGCGACGATGCCTACCCTCGCGGCGCTCTACGGGTGAACCAGTTGCCAGCACCCTGCACTAATGAGCCGTACGTATTATGTGTCTGTCCGTCCGTGTGCGGACTGCTCGGCCTCACTCACTGGGGCAGCCAGCTAGCGGGGCAGCTCCTATCAGCCCGGCGGGAAGCAAATGCCCCTTCCCTGGTGGGAGTCTGGGATGTGCAGTCGGTCATGCGGCCGGCCGGACGGACGGACGGCCGGACTCGCCGCGGCCGGGCAGACAGACAGACAGGCGGACCGTGCGTGCGACAGAGACGGATGGCGAGCCGGCCGCGTCGCTATGCGTCGCTATGCGTTGCAGCGACCTCGCTCTGTCTCCCTCGCGCCGACACGGGCCGCCCCGTGAGTGCGAGAGAGACAGAGGGACGAAGACGACGGCCTGCACTGCACGCACGCACGCAGATCGCATCCCTATTAGCAGCGCGGCGTACAGCGCGGCTACACTACTACACTGAGA
The DNA here is from genome assembly GCA_030522485.1 of Stenchaetothrips biformis. NCBI lineage: Eukaryota > Metazoa > Arthropoda > Insecta > Thysanoptera > Thripidae > Stenchaetothrips > Stenchaetothrips biformis. The sequence goes on from CM060100.1 coordinate 4,923,347, forward strand.
TGGATCCGCGCTCTGTGAATTTGTAGCCGACGAGGAGGATGGCGGGGGCGAGGCGGGGGCGGCGGGGGCGAGGCGGGGGTCCGGCCGGATCGCGGACCGGATGGTCGGGCCGCTGTGCACCGCTGCGCCGCGGGGCCGCGTGCGAGGCGCGCCGTGCCGCAGCCTCATTACCACAGTGCAGCGGGGCGGCCTAAGGGCGGCCCGGACGCGGCCCGGGATGGCTCCGTTGTGAACCGTTGCTGCAGCCGGCTAGGCTTGGTCCTGGCCCTGGGCCGGGCCCTGGTCCGGGCCCTGGGGGCCGGGCCCTGGGCCGGGCCCTGGGCCGCCGGGTCCCGCGCAGCACATGCACCGCACTGCCTTGGTGGTCCGCGGCGAGGAAAAGAGAAGGGGTGCGATGGCCGATATGCAGGCCGTGTGCCGCAGTTTGCAGGCCAGGCCTAGACTAGACCGTACTGGCGCAGCCACCTCGCGGTCATCCCGTTGCTCGCATGGTGATCGGATAGCTCCTGTCGCTGAGTCGCGCCCGTCACCACCGCGGGTCGCCGCGGCATTTACATAGCCCGGCCACGCCCGCGGTGTCACGGGGCTCCTCGCGTCCGGCAGCGATGCCGAAAAGCACAAAACACTCACCTAGCCGTCAACTCGACACACCTATATCCGGCGCCGCGGACCGAGGTACTTCCGGCGGTACACAGACACGCGCGCGCGCATGGATGGGGGCAAAGTGGAATGGTTTCCGTGTCAATTTCATGGATTTGTCAGTGATTTCTTTTTCCGCCGGCACGTCCGCTATAGCCGTACGATCGCGTTGCGGCCTCGGCGGCCCGCCCTCGGCCTCGGTGCGAAGGGCTCGGCCCGCTCCGCATCGCGTGTCGTTGCGCGGGTCAGGGCGCGGCGCGACATGACTCATGGCCGTCTCTCTCGCCCCCACGCGGGACGCCCCGCGAGAGAGACGGCGACAAAAACGACGGCTGAGTATACGGCGAATACGAGGTGCGAGAGCGAGCCGTTTAGACACGTCCGGATGTTTCCATTCATTCCCCATTCGTCATTCACGTCCGTCTCCCTCGCACCCACGCGGGCCGCCCCACGGTGCGAGAGAGACGGAGACAGGGCTCCGCCAGGGAGGCCGCCGCGCATTTTTCTCGCGACGGGAGCGCAGCAGGGCCGCGTCCCAGGAATGCGCCTCGGTGTTTTTATTCAATAAATGGAGCGCGGTTTGCATGCCTGCCTGCAGGCTGGCTGGCTGGCTGGCTGCCTGCCTGCCTGCCTGCCTGCCTGGCGGCCGTTACGGTGTCGCGTGCTTCCGCTAACGCTGTTTGGACTTGGCACCGCGTCGCCGCGTCGTCCCCGATGACTGCATCGGTGCTGCGGGGGACGCCCACAGCGTCGCAAGCCGTGCGGCCATTTAAAAAAATAAAAATGAAAAATGAAAATGTGAGGATAAAAACGAGGCTTGTCATTTATCGGCACTTGACCTCTTTGTTTTGAACGCTGCTGGAAAACAAGCCGGCCGCGCCCGCCGCGGTCGCGGCAGGCCGGCCCGGCTCCGGCTCCTCCGGCTCCTCCGGCTCGGCCCGGCTCGGCCCGGCACGCAGGACGACATTCGCACGCACGCATTGCTGGGCGCGGCGTGCATTCCTCGGGTAAAGCGCATCGGCGGACCGGCGGCAAATTAACGGTAAAGTGCATTCGCAGCCACCCCCCTTGTTGCCCCGGCACCGCGCGGTCCGGACAGCGCGCCCTGGGCGGTGGCCAACAGTGGGCCGTGTCCCGCCCCGCTGCGAGGGAGACAGAGCGACGGTGCTCTCGGTCGGCGCGGCGCCCGCAGGACGGCTTCGAGCGCATTGTCCTGGACTCGCGCACCCCGCCGCCCCGGGGTTCCGCCACAGTGCTGCCGTGGGCGTTCCGATGTATCGATACTGGTTTTGCGGTCAGTCGATAGCGGTCGCCGCACGGCAGACTATTCCGACTATTCTCTCTCTCTCGCACCCCGACGGGACCCCCCATGAGTGCGAGAGAGAGAGCGGCGCCTCGCGTTTGTAATTCATTTAGCACAGTCCATTCGCGTTTCGCGCCAAAAAAGATAGTCTGACTATGTGGGTCGTACCCCTTGCCAATTTTGCGGCGAGTTCGTTCCGCCGCCTCTATGGTGCAGTCCCTCCTTTTTTTCGTTACTTGCGGGTTTTTTCGAGATAAGAGATACACAACGATGCGGGAATGTTTTCCGGAAAGAGACACGGCCGGGGCAAAAAGCAAGTGGCGGGCAATTTATTGCGCGCGAAGTGGCTTATGCCGGTGTGTGCGTGTGTGAGTGTGTGTGTTTTCCCAGCGTCTTCGCGGCGGATAGTGATTAATCTCCGCTAGAATAGAGCCGCCTGACGGCGCGGCCGAGCGCGTAACTTAGCCAAACTACTGATTTAAGGGGACAGCAGCGGTTTCTCGTAAACGGTGCGCGTCAGTCGCTGATCTCTCTCTCTCTCTCTCTCTCTCTCTCTCTCTCTCTCTCTCTCTCTCTCTCTCTCTCTCTCTCTCTCTCTCTGGCAAGTTTTCGAAGAGAGCGCAAACAAGTCACTGCTACGACTGCGTTTGCGCCTCCAGGAAGGAAGGGGTGGAGAAAAGGGAGGGTCTCGCCGGCCTTACGTGAGTCGTGCGTGTCTTCAAGACAAAGGCGCCTCGTTGGCGCCCCACCCCGCCCCGCCACGCCCCGCCATGACATCACACCGCGCGGCGTGGCGGCGTGGCGGCGCGGCGCGGGCACGGCCGATACCTACTTCCTGATGGGCACCTCGAGGCCGCCGGCCAGACACTGACCCATTCGGACACAACGGCGGTGCAGTCCTCCCTCTGTCCCTCTTCTTCCTTCCTGCTCCCGACCGGCCCGGCTAACGGCCGCCGGGGTCGCTCCGTCGCCTGCATCGCCATCAGCGGCGATTCGTATGTTTGGTGAGATTCTCTGTGTGTCATCGTCGGTCCTGGCTCCGGGTTTCCGGGTCTCCCCGTGCCGCGCACGGTCAGGCGGACGGGAACTCTGCTCCGGGTAGTGCGAGCAGCACATGTGCCCCTGTGACGAGTTACATTTTCCGACCGGAGGCCGGTCGCACGCCGTGTGTTTAAAAACAAGGGGAGGGTAAAGCACTGTCAACTCGCCAGCGAAAGTCGCTGCAGCGGCGCCTCTCTCGCGCGGAATCGGCGCGTCCACTCATTGCTGTGCTTATGAGTGCAGCGGCGGGCTGCACTTTCTACACGACACTCGACGAAAGCAACAGCCTGCTCGCTAACCGGTCGTCTCGTCTATCGACGCGTCGACGTCACCGAGGCGGCGACGGTGTCCTGGCGAGGCGGGGCAGCGATCGCGCTCTAGAAACCACAGAACCACACAGCGCGCGTGAGAAGGCCTTACCTGACGCGGCGTATGCACGCCACTGCAGAAAATGAATTGAAAGGCCGCAACTCTTAACGCAACCCCTTTGCTACCCATGCACCTGACATAAGCCGAGACGTGAGTTCTGGCCCAATGATACGGGAAGAGAGAACGGAACCGCGTACACACACACACACACACACACACACACAATATAGACTCTCAGACGCGGAGCTAGGACAGACGCTTGATGATACCCATTAAATTCGGCCGCCACAGTGGGCCGGCTGGGCAAACATTCCGAAGCGGCGACCGGTAGAGGCGCCGCGGCTGCAGTCTTCGGGCCCAAACCGCTGGCCGGACGGCCGCTTCACGCCGAGGGCCTGATTTGCATGACAAGTGTGAGAACACGGGCCGTTCCCATTGGCGGAGCGAGGCTCCAAATTACTGTAATGCGGGCCAGTGCGCGCGCGCGCGCGCGTGTGTGTGTGTGTGTGTGTGTGTGTGTGTGTGTGTGCGCGCGCGCGCGCGCGCCCTGTGTGTTTTACCTATCTTTTAGTGTTTAAGTGCGCTTTAATCGACTGTCATCAAAAATTTTTGCGGTATTTTAATGTGCGATTCGCTTTGGAAAATAAATCGAGGCATTATTCTCGCTTATCTGTCGCTAAAATGAACAGTAGTTTGTGAATATATTTGTTATTGCGTGGTGAAATTATTTTTTCAGTGCCTCTCGGCACACATGTAAATAAGTGGCGTATGCAGCCTGCGTGCATCACGGCTAGACGATGCGTCGCCCCGATGCCGATCTGCAGCACACTGAACAGCCTGCCTCTCTCTCTCTCTCTCTCTCTCTCTCTCTCTCTCTCTCTCTCTCTCTCTCTCTCTCTCTCTCTCTCTCTCTCTCTCTCTCTCTCTCTCTCTCTCTCTCTCTCTCTCTCGTAGTCAGCCCCCTGGGAGCGTCATCCGATACCGTCGCGAGGCACGGCGCGGCTCGGCTCGGCGAGCTCGGCAAAATGCACAAAATAAAGGTGCGTGCGTGTGCGTGCGTGCACCTCCTGTAATAGAATGTAAACGACACGCGAGCCTCGTCTCGCCGAGCGCCCGTCACCAGCTCGCTGCCACCAAAGGTTCAGAGAGAGGGACGACGAGCGACGACATGGGAGGCTGCTCGTGAAAAAAAGGGGAAAAGGGGACGAGTTTGCGAGCAGCACGCGGTGTTGCACCCTGCCCTGACCTCCGGGCCAGAGAAATACTACAAAGTGGTGGCCATTAAAACGTTGAAGGAGAGGACCCGGGGACTGCGCTGGACGCGGCGTGCGGGGGGACGGGTGACGCGCCGCGTGACAGCGCGCGCGTGACGGTCACGTCACAGACGCGTCACGGGCGGGGCCTTGTACGGCGCGGCCGCCAATAACATTCTCACCGGCGGAGATGCTTTATGCGATTGGGCAATGCGTGGATTGCACGCGGCATCTGAATAAAGCGACACATGAGGGTTCCGCATATGCAGGAGGCATGCGTGAGTGCGCGTGTGTGTGTGTGTGTGCGTGCGTGTGTGTGTGTGTGTGCGTGCGTGTGCGTGCGTGCGTGCGTGCGTGCGTGCTGTAGCGACTGGAGTCTAGCATAGTGCGCGGAGCCGCGTCTGTCAAAAGGCTGCCGGTCTGTCCGCCTCGCTGGGCCAGGCACGGCCCTTAACCGTGCTGCCCCCCGGGATCCTTGGAGCCCTTCGGACACGCATCGGGTAGGAACAGCAGATGGGCCGATAGCCCTTGGCTGCCGTCCGCCCTTTAGCGAGGCGACGCTGACAGTGACGGTCAGCCTCGGCGCGGCTAGACTGGAATTTGGAGTTCTTCTGCCCTGTTTTGGCGTGTGGTGGAGGCCGCATGGGCGTCGAGTCTGTCGGACGCGGCGGTGACGGCCCGTTGGATGGCCCATGCCGTCCGCCACCATTTGGACACATCTTGATAACGTCACACGTGTCCGTCCGTTTTTTTTTTTTTTTTTAAAAAAAAAACTTAATTTTTTTTTTTTTGCTGAAAGACGGGTAGCGATTGGCCCAGAGGCTCCAAATGAAAGTCAGCGGAGCTAGTCATTATTTTTTTTCAATCGGGGTCAATCTGTGTTGCTATTTTAATCGGTTCCATAAATTAAACGCAGGTGCTATTTCGAAGTCAACCGTCTTCCGTTTGCCACTGGCCCAGAGCGAACGAATGAATGGGTGAAATGAAAGAGGAGATTTCGGCAGTTAGAACGGTATGTTCGATCCCTTTGCCCCGCGCGGGCGTTCAGGTCTCCACGCGCGGCAACCTCCCGAGCCACAACACGAAGTGGAGAAACAAATTTAAGAACGACAGAAAATAGTGGCTCGTTTGAAAGAAAACTGTTTGCGAAAGGTTTCTGGGCGAGAGGCCGAGACCTTGGCTTTCGGATGCGAGCCACCGCGCCGTGCCGCGCCACGCCCCTCTCGCCCACTCTGAACAGCTGTCGAGTGTACAGCACAACTCACGGTGTGGGCCCGCCGCCCTCGCAGACTCGTAACGAGCAGAACGACAACAGCATGCACTGTGTCTGGATGTTATTTTTACATTTTTTTTCGGAAAACGATCGAGTGGCGTTGACGTGTGCGTGGTAGTCGCGGGAGTGCAGTGGCCTCCAGGAGACCCCCGCGACGACAATAACTCTGACTGTAAAAAAAAAAAAATTATAATTAAAAAAATTCCAATGCTCATGCATTGCGTGGTGTTCCGCTAATTTAAAAAATAGTTGCGAAAGTAGTTTTTTATTGCCAACCAGGCATGGGCAGGAAAGTAAAGTAAAGAACCGCGGTACCAGGTGGTACAGGTGGTATAGGCGTCGGTTCCCGGTACCGGGGTCGACGGATCGAGTCCCACTTTTTCTCAACATTTTTCGAATGACCCGCTCACTGCGGCTCCATCCCTGCCGCGTCTAGAGCCCGGCTGACGCCGCATCCACCATGAGCCGTGGTGGCTGAGATCGCTAAGGCGTCGGACTTGAACAGTAAGGTCCGGGGATCGAATCCCAACATTTCAATACATTTTACGACTGCCTCCCTCATCCCAATACGACTCAAACCCGTCGTCCGACACTCGGCAGACGTGCAGTCGTGATAGCGTAGTGGTCTGGATCATTTGTCGTCCACTATGCTTGGGTGTCTAAAAAGCAGTCCGCTTCGGCGGATTGGCCTCGGCACTGGTTCGATCCCCGGTCGTTCCAGCCACCCGCAATTGGTCGCGAGTGGGTCCATTCTGATTCGTCGGTTTGGAGTTGATAAGTCCTTTGAAGCTGGCCCTTCACACTGCATGTTCGGTAGAGAGCGCCGGACAGCGGGGGTACCACTGTGGGTACCACTGACCACCCCGCGAAAACCAAAGGCTCTCAACCCCCGCCCTTCACCCGGCCCACATCAGATGAGAACCCCTGGGGTCGCCGCCTGGAATGCACCGGTTCCCCCGATCCACCGAAGTTGCAGGCGGTCCTCCCTACTGTGTGGGGAGGTGGGAGAAGGGCCCCCATTTTTTCTTCTTTTTTTTTTCCTCCAAGTTCTTGTGAAAAATGTAAAAAAAAAAAAAAAAATTGTGTTGTTGGTTAAAGTCAGCCTGCACACCTTGTTTCCGAGTGAGCCAGCGCCAGGGTCACTCATCCGAATTCCGTGGAAGATGTTGTCACGGCTGGTGCTCGCTTCGGCGTGAATAGGGGCAGCTGCTTTCGGCGAAGCGGCGGCGCGTCATCGCACAGCCTCTGTCTCTGCGGCCGGGCCGCGGCCCCGCCAGCCCGCCGGCCGCCGCCGGCCGGGCCCCAAGGTCACGGCGAAGTCCGCCGCGGACGTGGGCACCGTGGGCAGCTGCACAGTGTAGCCGGCGAGCCGCAGCGGCGCTGCAGCGCGGGGCGTGGGCTGCGGGGGCTGCGGGGGCTGCGGGGGCTGCGGGGGCCCCCACGCACAGCCAGCCAGCCGCGCCAAAATTGATTCTGCCTGTGAGTCGGTCTGACCTGGCGCGGCCGGCCGGTGACTTAACGCGTTGGGTAAGAGTCAGTGACCCCGGCGGACGCCCCCTCCCCCTTTGGATCTGCACCTAACGAAGAGCGCCCCCTGGAGCGCGACACCCCGCCTCACCTGGACCTACCCCAACCACGTGTTGGAGAGCGAGAGAGACAGAAGGGCTCTCCAACGCGCTGGTTAGGTGAGGTGGTTCGTGCGTCGTCGGGAGCCCCTGCCGCCGCCCTGGCCGGCCTGTCGAGCCCCGCAGTGTGGCGGGCGACCTACCCCGGCCCCTGCAGGCGCCTCCACCAGTCCGCTTGGAACTCTCTTCTTCGACTGGAACTCTCTTCGACCGAAACTCTCTTCGACCGGAACTCCCTTCGACCTAAACTCTCTTCGACCGGAACTCCACCGCGAGTAGGCCTAGCCACCAACCACCGCGCCACTTCTAAAACGGCCTTTTTATGCTGCCTTCCGATAATAGACACGTTGACAGGCCGCGTCGTAGAGCGTGTGTTTTTATGAGAGAGAGAGAGAGAGAGAGAGAGAGAGAGAGAGAGAGAGAGAGAGACCGACAACGAGAGGATCGCAGAACTTACACTTAGCGGCGCGGTCTAGTTCTCGCGGACTAGACCGGGCGAGGCGTTCCCTCGGCGTGAATGACACACTGCCGCCCCGCCCCGCCCCGCCCCGCCCCGCCCCGCCCCGCCAGCGGGCGTTCCATCGGTCTGTCTCTCTCGCGACCACACGCCCATGAGTGCACAAGGCTCGATGACACAATGCTCTGGTTACAAAGCGCGTCCCTAACCCAGGCCGGCCCCGCGTCGCCCTGTGTGGTTGCAGCGTGACAGGAATACCAATGGCGCGCCGCACCCATTGGGCCGGTTGGTGACACCAGTCAGCACACTGCTAGCGACCGCACAGTTCAATTCACCCGCATTTTCAAGTGCTTTGTTCGCTAGTTTTGTCGGTACGTGAAAAAAAAAACCCTTAAAAAAAAAAATACCCGCACGGCCCTGTCGGTGCTGTTCGTACAGAGTCTTTTTTCCCGCCGTTGGGATATTTTAGTCGAAATAACAACAAAACTAACAAAAAGCGGGACGCTAAAGGGGCCGTGATTTACGCACTAAGAGCCGCCCAGAGGCCGCACTGCCGCACCATCCGACTCGCCTTATCAGCCGTAAAACATTTTCCAGCGCCATCACACCAACCGCCTAGACGGACCCGTGTCGTTGTTGTTTTTATGTTTTTGTCTTTCGGCAGGGGCCTATCGCTCCAGAAGCTCACGCTCGACGCGGCAGGTGGCCCGTCCGTCCCTCCTTCTGAGTGGAACTCGAATTGGGTTCTAGTCAAGCACACGAACCACCTCGCCCGTCTGAGTCAAAATTTCAACCATAAGAACGCGTCGTGTGACTGCGTTGTGACTTGCCTTGTGACGGTCGGAGTGCAGTGCAGACGCCAGACCAGTGATGGATTGCTTTTTGGCGCGAGTCGCGTGTCCACCGACAGGGGTCATTGTTGCGACGCGGGAACCTGTTCTCAGCGCGACCTGCCGATGGAGTCACGCCGGAGAGAGAGAGAGAGAGAGAGAGAGAGAGAGAGAGAGAGAGAGAGAGAGAGAGAGAGAGAGAGAGAGAGAGAGAGAGAGAGAGATGCGTGTCGAGATTATCGACGCTAATCGCGCCTCAACGCCTGTCTCTTTGTGTGGAGAGACTGGAGAGACAGGGCGGCTTGATTGGAACTGACCTCCGCGGCTCCGGATGGGAGAAAAAGGGCGCTGTTTCCCGGTGAGGCAAGGCAGGCAGGCCGGTGGAGTCACTGATTTAATCAAAATCGACTCCCAGACACAAAGCGGGCCGAAGCGAACAAAAGGAAGGGAGCGAATTACACGAATAATTAGGCCTGGCTAGACATCATCGGCCACTTGCGGTGCCCCTCCCCCCCCCCCCAGGCCACCTTGCGCAATATGGCGCCCGGGACGCGCCACGGGGGGCCGCCCCGGGCGGGGGCCTCTCGGCGGGGATCCCCCCAGGGGGCGCGGCCGCGGCCAGCAGCGTGCGCTGCTTGGACAAACACGGGACGCGCGGGACACGGGTTCGACTACCGGCACCGGGTCGTATTTTTCCAGGCCGGCGTCCGCGCGTTACTGTCAGCAGTGCTGGGACGGACGGACAGCCCTCCTCGTTACTTTGTTGGCGGAGCTTGTTGCCCCACAGGGGCAAAACAATTTGGAGTCTTGCGTGGTATAAACAAGGATGCTACACCATAGTCTATAAGCGTCTTGATGTTTTATGCTGATTTATTTTTAGACGCAAAGTCACTCCAACGCGTTTTTTTTCCATTTTAAAATTATAATTGGAAATAAAATATTTTGTTGGCCAGCGATTACCCGTGCTGCACATTTGGTCGATGCGACAAGCCAAGCGAATCGAAATGAAAACGTGAACTGTCTTGGAGATGGTCGCGCCTGCCTTCGCTTGAACCCTTTCAGCAGTGGTGAAGGCCTTGTTCTGAACCTGACGGCGGCCCTCTTGTTGCAGGCGGCAGCGCAGTCTCTGCTGGAGACGGACTTCACGCCCACCGTGACGGCCACGTGCAAGGCGGGCCGCATGACGATCCGGGTCCACACCAACGGCTCCTTCTACGGTAAGTGCGGCAAGGCGCGGCGCACAGTGGGTTAGAAGACCGGCGCTGCCGGCGGCCTAAACTCCGGACGCGCATTTTGAGCGCCACAGTCGCTGAATGGGACTCGAACCGACCGCGCCACCCCACCATTGGACTCCTCGTTCGCAGAGCAATCCATTGGTGGGGTCACACGGTCGCTTCGAGTCCCATTTAGGGACTCTGGGGCTCAAAGCACGTCCGGTCTTCTGGCCCACTTTGCGGCGCGGAGCGGCCTAGCCATTAAAAACGATGCTTTCATCACGGGGTTAGACAACCCGGGCCGGCGAGTGATACAATCCTGGCAAACTGGAGTACTTAGCTCCTGCCCGGCGCCGCGCGCTGCCTGCCCGGCGCTGCGCGGCCGTTTGTGGCGGTGTTTTTCGTTATGCGCCGCGTGATGTTAACTCGTGACGAGTGCCAAGTGGCACGCGCGGTGGCGTGGCCTGTCTCTCTCGCCTCGTGGCTCCGCTAGCTCGCGCAAATGCGAGAGAGGAGAGACAGAGCGACCGACCTGTGGACTCGGCACTGTAGATTTGCTTCGTATTATTTTTTTTTTAACCGGGCAGGCGTTGGCAGCCTCGCAGCGACATTACTTACTCGCGCACGGCGAAATGTCGAGCACGCCCACACTGGCAGCGCCCGCCGCGCCGCTCACGACCGAGATATCAATACGACCACAACTTGATTATTGTTTCCGCCGGGACGCTACACCGTTACAGCGCACGAATTGATACGCCGTGTAATGTGCCTGTTTGATACCCGGCCGGAAGTACGGCACTTACTGCGGTCACCGGGAGAGAGAGAGAGAGAGAGAGAGAGAGAGAGAGAGAGAGAGAGGAGAGAGAGAGAGAGAGAGAGAGAGAGAGAGAGAGAGAGAGAGACCAGATCTAGATTTCTTTTCCTCGCCTAATGCTAATTTCTGCTGCGCGGCTTCGGCCCGCTTTGACTTTCTATTGAAATAAATATGAAATCGTTTTAGCGGCCCCGCCTTTTCAACGCGTGCCGCGCGGTCGCTGGCACAATTTTGGAACGAGTCGCGATGAGTGACGCCGACACCTCGGGACGGGGCAGCCAGCGTGCTTGGCACCGCGCCTAGCCATCGGCTAGCCAGCGCGGCACAGCGAGACCATAACCACGCGGAATGCCACACCTCGGGCCCGAAACCTCGACCCGACAAGACAGGGACGGAGCAGTCACAATGAAGTTGGACATGGCCTCGAAACGAGTGTTTTCCACTATAAAATTTGGTCCACTTTTGCGTCTGTCATTATTTCGGAGCTCCATCATAAAACCTGGTGCCTTAAGGGTTGTGACGCCGCTGGCACTAGCCTCACCGGGGACAACTGTCGAACGCGCGAATCGCATGGAAGTCCCGCCGCGGATGCAGTATGATTTTTTTTTCCACGCCACGCATCACTTACTCCGGTAGGGTATACTCTGTTTCCTGGTACATATCGCACGCGCCGCGTTCTGCCCAGTGCACTGCAGTGGTCATGCTCCTGGAAGCTCCGGAGAAAACACGATCGACGTGGCGAGGTTAGCGTTTGTGTGTGTGTGTGTGGGGGGGGGGGTTCTATCTGACTGACATCTAGAAAGCCCAGCAGAGCAGAAGCTCAGAGGCGAGCATAAATAAGACGTAATGCCAGAAAAACAGGAAGCAGGCTATCGAAAAAAGAAGGGGCGCGAGCGTTCCATCTGCTGCGATATGCCGCTGCAGGGAAAAAGGATTGGAGGGAACTTGGTGCGTGTTGGCGTTCGGCCCCTCACTGAAGCCTGAACGAGGCCAGTGCTTCCGAGCGGAATGCCGACTGCGCCTGGCAGTGTTTACAAGTTTTATGCGTCACCTCTGACCCGGCCCATAAGTCCGCCGGAGGCCTCGCTGTGACGGATGGCCGGCGGGCAGCGTGATGAGAGCCTCCATGCTGCGCGTCTCTCTCGCACCCACACGGGGCGCCCTCTGAGTGCGAGCGGGACGTAATGAAGTCAGCGTAACGGTGCCCCGTCTTTTGTCAGTTTTGGCGGTCCGGGGCTCCGGGGCCGAGACAGCGATATGGGAGCCAGGATGCGATAGCCGCGCCCCGCCGAGCTCAACGACCCGCGGAGGTGTGGTCACCACCACACTGTGTGGGGCCAGGCTGATAAGACAGCTCCGAAATAATTGGAGGTGTCGAGTGTCCAGATAGGCCGGCCGAGTGGCCGACTGGACTCAATGCATACGCACTCGAAACGCTCACGAACAGGAAAATAACGCTATGGATAAGGATGTTGGGCTTAATTTTTGCCGTTACACTAAAGACTCGCGTCCCTCCTCTGTCCGTCCTCATCATTTTGGCGCGGTCCCCGTCATGCTCAAGCGACGGTGTTTTGTTTGTATATCTGCGAGCCCGGCGCGGCGTTAGGGCCTCCGGGCCAGACCGCTATGCCGCCGCGCCGGGCCGTCCGCACGGCTGCCTCCAGGGCTGCTGGCCGGGAGCCTGGGCCTGCCTGGAGCAGCCTGGAGCGGAGCGAAGGAAGGGAAGGGAGTCTCAAATAAATCAAGACTATATCTTTTTTCCCGGCCAGCCTTTTCATGTGCTGCCGTCTGAATGACATGAATCGCCCTGAGCTCGCCGCGCCCCGCCCCGCCCCGCCCCGCCCCACCCCACCCCACCGCTTTTGCCAACGTGGGAGCGCCTCGTCACATCGCCAATGTAGCGCACCTCGCTCTTGGTTCTATTTTTTTTGTTGTTGTTTTATTCGACATATTTTATATCATTGCCGAGGAAAGACTTTTCCGCGTGGTCCTGGGAGGCTGCTATCATCAGGAAGCGAGGCGAGGGGCCTGCGACCTACAAGCGAACAAGTGCACGACGCAGCACATCTGCGAGCCGCCTCCCCCGCCTCCGCCGCGCCTCGCCGAGCCGAGGCTGGCCGAGGCCGCACCGTGTAGAGGAACTGGGTGAAGGCCAGCGGAGTGCAGCCGAGACGCTTGGATCAATCGGCCCGTCGTTTGGTGATCCTGCAGCGAGAAAACAAAGAGCAGAAAAAAATTCAGAAGGAAAAAAAATTCTTCAATTGGATTCGAACCCCAGCCTCTCGCGTTCTCGGCGTGCGCTAGACAGAGGCAGCTAGACTAGGACGAGAAGGAATGCTCCTTCAGTGTGCGTGCAAATTAATGGCAACCATTTCGCAGAGTGCGCGCTTCCTTCGGATTACCAGTTTAGTCCCTTGCCGAGGAGAGAGAGAGAGGAGAGAGAGAAGAGAGAGGAGAGAGAGAGAGAGAGAGAGAGAGAGAGAGTTTTAGTTTTTAAAAGTATTTATTGATGGGATTTTATTTACAATCAGGGCCAGGAAATGAATTGAATTTATGTCACAAATTGTGCATGCAGTGTGGTTGTTGATTTTGAATTTTGATGTTGTGCTGCAGTGTATACAATTTGTGAGCTCTTTTTTTGATTGAAAAGATTGAAAATTGAATTGAAAACATTACAAACAAGGATTTTTTTGGGGGGGGGGATTTAGGGAGAGAAATTGACAACTTTTTGCAAAAAAAGATTGAAAGTGAAAAAAACATAATGTTAGAAAAAGGATATAGTTGAAGAAAGTTGTAGTTGAGACGCCTGCAGGGTAGGCCTCATCAGATGTCGCACTCCGGGGTGGAGGTGGTTGCCTAACCGGCTGGTGGCAGGCGGCGGCGTCTCGTCCGGCAGCTGGGTCGCAAGCGGTCACGAAAAGGGACACGCTGCGGTGGCTGCGGCGGGGTCAGTCACGTGTCATCTTCTTCTTTTCTTCTTTTTCTTCTTGGTTTTGGAGGTTTGAGGGATTGTGATTAATTTTTGAGAGGTAAAGGAATGATGTGAAAGTTTGGAGGGTTGGGGGAGGGGGAGCTGAGAATCAAAAGGACTGGAAAACATTTGATGATTATTAAGGTGAGGAAAGGGATGGACATAAAGCTTGATTGATTAGGAAAGTGGCTTTGTAGCTTTCTATAGTTTTGGTGAGCTCTGCATGGGCTTCTTCTAATTTTATTCTGTGATCCATTCTCTTCTTAAAAATTTGTAGATAAGCAGGCAGTGGCGGTGAGTCTTCTTTTATGTAATTCATATATGTCCTGTAAATGGTGCTCTTGACTAAGGACAGAATAACATTAGACAGTCTTCCTTCTGATGTTGTTTGGTGGAAAACCTGCCATTGCTTGATGCAGAGAGATTGGATGCTGGCTTCCAATAATTGTGGTGATTTTGTTTGAAGCAAATTTCCATAGAGGGGCAGCTGCGTTGCACTGAAAGATCATATGAATTACATTGCCTTCCTTATCATGGCACCAGGGACAGTTTGAATTAGTGATGACGTTCCACTGTTGTAATTTCCTGGGGGTGACGAGGGCGTCATAAAGTAATCTCCATGACACGTCTGAGTCTCTTCTGTCAATTGGTGGCGCATACAATGCCTTCCAATTTATCTTCTTTGATGTGATTCTTGATTTTCCGTTTATTTCAGGTTTTGTGAGAACTGGTTTAAGGCTTGCCAGATAATTTGTTTTCTTTGTTGCTGGGAAAATAATGGGTTTATTTTGGGATGGTGAGATAAATTGGAATCTTGTTTGGTTCAAGACTTCTGAGGGATCAAGATTTTTCATTTTCTTGCTGAAATAGATCTTGATTTGGTTGTAGTTGAAAGACAGTCTTCTTTGTTGGGCAATGGGCAGATGTTGCAGTTGTAGAGTTTTCCAGTTTCCATTTTCTTCCAATAATTTTTCTAAGGTCTTGAAGCCACAGATGTTCCAGTCAGGGATTATTTTCAGTTTTGTCCTCTTCAATTAACATGCTACCACGGAGAGGCATTTTTCTGAGGATCTTGATTGGAATGGTTGTTGCTATTGGAGAGGGATTTATGTTGTGCCACGCAACAAGCAAGCTTTGGTAGAAGATGTCTAGGTTGGCCATTTCTACTTCTAGTTTCTTCTGGCAGAAGAAGAGTTTGAGGGTCGATGTTCCCATATCTTGATAGGTTGTAGTGATGAAAGAGAAAAGTCGCTTTCTTGTTGTAGAAATTTTGCTGGATTCTGTCAGCAAGGCCTAGTCGGAGGGAAGAGATTTTTGCTTGGATGTTGATTAGATCCAATCCTCCTTTATCTTGGGGTGCGTAGAGGTAGTTGGGGTGTACCCAGTGCTTCCCCTGCCATACAAAATTGTTGAGCTCTGTTTGGACTTCTCGGATGAAGATCTTGGATGGTTGTAGTATGTTGGCAGTGTGGATTAATAGAGAGCCAACAAGTTGATTGCAAATTATTTTTCTTCCAATGAAGGAAGTTAATTTTACAAATTGAGACCACCTGTTTAGGGTTCCTTTAATTTTGATGCTGAGATGTTGCCAGTTTTGTTCTTCATAAGTTTTCTCATTTCCTAGAAAAAACTCCCAAGAATTTTGAGCCTTCCGAGCTCCATTCACAATCAAGGGGTTTATCCGTTCTATTTTTCCACTTTCCACAAAAAAGACCTGAGGATTTTGCTTCATTTAGTTGTGCTCCTGATTGCTCACTGTAGTATCGATAGGCTTCTTTGATTGTATCGAAATCTGCATCCTGTGTGATGAAGAAGTTCACATCATCAGCAAAGGCTGTGCATTTTATTGTTTTGATTGATAGGGGAATCGAGTAACCTCTCAATTTCATGAGTTTTATGGCCTAAACGAAGAAATGGTTCAATTATTATGACATATAGAGGTCCAGCGATGGGGTCACCTTGCCTGACACCAATTTTGAAGAGAAAAGGAGCAAGCAAGGCTGCTCCAATCTTGATGTAACCTTCTTTGTTTCTAAGAAGAGAGGTGATAGCATTAACTAATCTCGGTCCAAAATTGTGCGTTTGGAGTAGGTGAAATAAGTATTGATGAGATACTTTGTTGAAAGCTTCCGTTTGATCTAGGCTGAGGATGGCCAGAGGAGAGTTGGTTTGGTTGGAGTGAGCTATAACATTTCTTAAAAGATGAAGGTTATCATAGATGGTTTTGCCTGGAACACAGTAACTCTGGTCAGATGATAATAGAGTTGACACAACACAAGAAATTCTTCTGCTATAGACTCTTGATATTATTTTGTAGTCAGTGTTGATGAGAGCGATGGGCCTCCAACTCTTCAGCTTCAGTCTGTCGCCCTTCATCTTTGGAATCGGCCTGATGATAATTTTTCTTGTGCTTTTGGGGAGTTTTCCAGTGTCTTGAAAGTTTTTAACAAGCTTCATGAATACTGTTCTCAGTTTGCTCCAAAAGAGTTTGTAAAACTCTACCGGGAGTCCATCAAAACCAGGGGCACGATTTAGTTGGGCTTGTTTGATTGATTCTCTTATTTCTTCCTCGGTGATGTCTTGCTCGCAAAATTCTCTGTCATCATTGGACAGTTTTGGGAGATCTTGATATATTCTGTTAGATGGATCAACTTGGTTCATGTCTTTATCAGAGAAGGATGATGCAAATGTTTGCTGAACAAATGGGAAAATCTTTGAGTTATCAGATGTTATTTCCCCGTTGACTTCCAATTGGTCCATTTCTAATGAATTATTGGACTTTTTAGCAAGGCGAAGAAAGAACTTTGACTGGGTGTTGGCTTCTTTGCAAATTTGAGTTTCAATAAGTTTAAGTTTGTTCGTTGATGTGGATTTGTAAAGTTGAGATATTTCTTTCTCGATTTGGATGAGGATTTGTTCATCTTTGCTTGAAAGCTCGTTCTTGGAATTAATATGATTGAACTGTGCTTCAAGGATGGACAGTTGCTCAGTGGCTTTTAAATTTAGATACTTGGTGAACCGCTGTGATGCAATCTTGACTTCCTCTTTTAGTTGATCCCATAATAAGTTTATATTGCAGGTGGGCTGCTGACTTTTTTCTTCAAAGTAATCGAGAATGTTTGAAATAATTTCTTGGTATTCTTCTGATTTTAACAGAGTGGTGTCCAACTTCCAGTATGGTGGCTTGTACTTGGGTTTGGAGCCGATGAGCTTCATGATGACAGCTGAGTGATCAGAAAAAGCTGGAATAATTTGAATGCTTGTGACCACATTCAAATCTCTGCTCTTGATGTAGATTCTATCCAGACGTGCCATTGGGTGATTTTGTTGAAGTCCTCTGAAAGTGAACTGCAATTTGCTTGGATTAAACACTCTCCAAACATCAGATAGCTGGTGTTGTGCTGTTATCAGTTTGAGTTTGTTGACAAGATGAGTTCTCAGTTCATTACAGTTCTTTCTATCCTCTTTTTCCAGAGTTGCATTCCAGTCTCCGGATAAAATTATTTTATCTTCATCTTTGATATTTTCAATGTAATTATGAATTTTGTTTGCAACTTCTTCTGAAAGTTGGTGATCATGTGGCATATAAACGTTGATGAGGTGGAAAACTTCATTCTTGTTTATTTTGATTTGGACTGCTTGTAGATATCCTTGGGTGAGTACTTGATGAGAGATAAATTCTATTTCTTCATAGAAATCACTCTTTATAGCAATTGCAACACCAGAAGCAGGTTGTACAGGTGGATTGATGAAATAATGAAATTTTTTGGGGTAAATTATGGCAGAGTCTAACTTGAGATTAGTTTCTTGTAGAAAAAATTATAGAAGCATTAGTATTGTTTGCAAATTGAAGGAGACTAAGTTGTTTTTGCTGGCTGACAAAGCCTTTTATGTTTAAGGAGAGAAAAGATGCCATGGATCCTCATGATAAAAAAGACAAAGAGGACAATTCAGTAACTTAAGATAAATCAACATCAGGTTCTTCTGCATCTGATGCTCTGAGAGCTTCAGTTGCTCTGATGAGTCTTCTTGAATAATTGAAATCCGAGCAATTAATAGTGGCTAGCTCTAATATTCTGAGAAGCTCAGATGTATTGGAAGTTATTCTTGCTGCAACTGTTTTAGAATTTGCTTTTCCTCTGCAATCCTTCATGAATTCTTCAAACTGATAGAAAGTTAGTTTGGAGTTATCAAAAACAATTTTTTCTGTTGACTGCAGTAAGGCGGCTTTTTCCCTTTTTTGTCTTTGTAGTTGTTTCTTAGATGGAGGGACTGGCTCAAAGGGTTGTGAAGCCGTTGAAAGCACGGAGTGTGTTGATTCCATTGATGCATCAGAGTCAGACAAGTCATCCATCTCAGATTCTCCGGAAGAAAGATTTTTTGCAAACTTTCTCTCTTCAAAAATGCTTTTATCAGGTGAATGCAGTCTTTTTGTGGTTTTACCTTTGTTTGCTTGATTTTCTTGAAGATCAAAATCAAACATTGTTGCACGATTTTCACTAAGTGTCAAATCTTCTGAAGTGATTTGTGCAGGTATCTCCATGTTTTCTTTGGTTGTGAGGTTTTGATCTTGTTTTCTTGAAGTTTCTTCTGGGGAATGAAGAGAGGAGGTGGGGTCAGGGGTCAGGTTTGAGTCTTCAACAGTTTCCACTCGAGAAGATTGAGGATTTTCTGATGGCGAGTTACTGATGCTAGAGGAGTTGAAAATTGGCATTAAGTCACTTACAGGTTTACTGAGTGGATTCATTCCATTGCTTGGTCTTTTGTTTTGAGTCACTATTAGTCTTTGGCTAACTGGGGCTCGGAAAACAGGGAAATCTTGATTGTGGTGTTCTTTCTTCTTGCACTTTTCTTCCAAGTGGCCGATGCCATTGCAGAAGGTGCAGATGATTTCATCACGTTCAATGTAGAGTACTTGCTTTGTGCCTTCATTGGTTGTGATAGTTAGACGAGGAGGCAGTGGTGGAGCTTCACTGGGCAGTAGCATGAAAACTGACCTTCGAAAAGATTTTACATGTTTCAAGTCTTCGTGGTTCGTGTTGACTCTCAACCTTGTAGGGGCAGACACTACGTTTCCGTAAGGCTGCAGGAAGGATTTCAGTTGTTCGTCAGGGAGTTCAGGGGGGCAGTTTGAGATAATGATTTTCTTTGCTTCTGAGACATAACGCCGACAGGGAATGAATTGGCCCTCGCAGACCACACCTCCTTGTTCTGCCATTTGTTGAACACAATCTTGGTTGGTGAGGTACAGGCATATTCTTCCGTTGCTAAGTCTTGTGCAGTAATGGATGTTTCTTCCGCCGATGACATCGGCAACACTTCGTAGAACTTGGTCTTGATTGACACCATGGGTTTCGTCCAAAACAATGGCATTTTTTCTTGATGGTATGTAGCTGTTGTTTTGGTTTGGCTCTTGCTGTCTGCTGGAGTTGTTTGTTGTTGTTGTTGATCCGCCATGGTGTCCGCCATGTTCAGCTTGAACTTGGTTGTCGGTGGCTCCGGAGGTTATGGTTGAAAAGAAAACTTTGTTTTCCATTGGTTTGATTGGTTCTGGAGTTGGATGAATGATGTCCGATATTGTTCTGAGAGACTGCGGCGTAGCTGAGAGAAGTGGTGCTCGTTGATGGGCGATTTGCGTCGTAGGAGTTGTAAAGGCGGGAATTCCATGATGCCCGCCAAAAGGTCGTAGGTTTTGAAGACGATTTATCCCCAAACCACCGAAGGGCTGGGGAAGATTATTGTTCTTGGAGATGCACTGAGCTTAGTTTTGTCACTTTTTCACTAATCGGGGTTAAAACTGTCTAATAAACCACTCAAAAATGACTTAGTAACGGACTGGTCTGGGACCGCGTCTAACAGGTCTCCTCACGAGAGAGAGAGAGAGAGAGAGAGAGAGAGAGAGAGAGAGAGAGAGAGAGAGAGAGAGAATGTGAGACGAGAGAGAGAGAGAGAGAGAGGGGAGAGACGATGAGAGAGAGAGAGAGAGAGAGAGAGAGAGTGAGAGAGAGAGAGAGGCCGCGACGAGATAAAGTTTCCAATTGGGAATTCAAAGGCTGTTTGCTCTCGGGACTCTCCGCTCGGCGTGCCAGTGGGACCGATGAAACGGGAGAGTCAGGGTGTGTCCGGGCCTTGCGCGCCTGTAGCGCTGTATAGAGGCCAAGTTTCAAAGTTAATTGGTCGTGGGATGCTTTGGACTGTGGCTGTGCGGCGCTGTGCGGCGCTGTGCGGCGCTGTGCGGGGGGCGGACCCTGCCGAACCCTAGGGGCCAGTCCCCAGCCAGTGCTCACTTCGACACGGGGCCGGGGGGCTTTGGTCAGGTCAATGACAAAGTTTTGGGCGGTTTGGGGGCACACTTCACACTGTAAAAAAAAACCCAAAGAAGTCACTTTCTTTTCCACAATTACCTTTGTACTTCACGTCAAACACGGGCCAAAGGACAAACGCTTTGTGGCGGGGAATCCTTATATGAAAAAGATCCCGCGCCAGAAAACCTCACAGGCGCACACAAGAGCCGTTCGGGGAGATTCACTTATTCATGGCATAACATGCCGCCTCCACCTAAGACGCTGCTGTCACTGGAGCCCTCTCCCCGCGAACACAGGTTTTTTCTCGGCAAATCCACGCCGCGGCCACCTCTCTGGCGCGCGCGGCCGAGCAGCAGGCCTGGTCATTGCGGCCGGCCAAGCGACTCGTCCACTTCGAGAGGCACTCAAAGAGCCGCTCTGCCTGAATTTGGCGAGTGAAAGGAACGGGAGAGGCACGGAGACAGGCGGACACAGGCGTGAAATTGCCCCCCCCCCCAAGCCGCCCCCCCCCCGGTCGTTCTGCTCCTTATCATCTTTCTCAAACTGCCTCGCGCCGCGTCCATTAGCGTCTCGCTATCGCCGCCAACTTGTTCCGCGACGCCGCGCGCCACAGTGGCACGGACACGGCGAATAAACAAATCCGCGGCCTCCTTTATGCTCCGTGAGTCTGTGTGTGTGTGTGTTGATAGTGAAAGAGGGAGCACGCCCGCACTCACTAAATGTAAAGAGGCGATTATTATTTTGAAATATTCGCGACTCTGGAGCACAAAAAGCGCCTGGAGTGTTGGCCGCCTGCGCCGGCTGGCCCACTGTGCGTCGGCGTCCTCGTCGGCTGCTGAAATATGCCCAGCACAGCCAGCTGCAGGATAATGTGCGCGCCAATAAAGAGGTCGTCAAGGCGGAGGTGCGCGTCGGCGTGGCCACGACGACGCCGACGACGCCGATGGCCGCGGTTGGAGCCGCCAAACTTGGCGAAACCGCCGCGCGGTGAGAATGGGGGCGGGCACGGAGGCGGCGCAGTTATTGAGAGGGGACCGCGCAACTCCAAAACCAGGACCGACCGGGACCCACCGGGACCCACCGGGACCCTGCGCGCAAGAGCCGCACAAACCTGCTGCTTGGCGGGAACACGGCGTCGCCTGCTGGGGCGGGTGCCTGCCACCTCGGAGAGGCGGGTGGTATCACCTTCACGCACAGAGCCAGGGGGGAGGAGGCGGGGGAAATTCAAATCAAACACCAACAATTATTATTTGCACCGACAATAAAACGTCGGCGGGCTTCAAGATTTGCATTCGAGGGGGCGCAGCTACCATCAGGGGCAGGTTATATCCCCACGTTCCTCTCTCGTCTGTCTGTCTGTCCGTCTGTCTCCCCCTTTCTCTTACGTCGACGACGACGGGGAGAGTGGCGACACTTTGCCACCTCAGAGTCGATATCGCACTGGAGGCAGGCAGGCAGGCAGGCAGGCAGGCAGGCAGGCAGGCGGCAGGGCCCCGGCGTCGTCGCCTCAAAGCCCCTCACGTCGTTAGAGGCGCGCGGCAGGGCTTGCGCCGGGCAGGGCGGCCGGGGCCGCGCCAGGCACCCCGCCAAACCAATATTGCCCTTCATAACTATTCCATATCGACGCCGGCGCTAGCGGCGCTAGCAGCGCTGCCGTCCGGTAATTTCAACCGGCGTCGTGCGCCCTTGCGATCCTTTCCCGAGGGACAGCCCCCTCCCTCTGACCCGCTCCGCTCCCTCCCGCGGGAGCGCCTTCAGTCTCTGCGGCCCCGCGGGAAGCTGCTCGGCGGGACGGCAAATGCCACCGCTGGCCGCGCAGAGAGGGTGCTCTTCGGTGCAGCCTGCACCGCCTGCCCCGCGCTCCCCGTCGCACAGCGATTTTCTGCACAATTTTGAATCGTACCTTGCAGCAGCAGTGGGCCGGGATGCGTTCGGGACGCGTCGGGACGCCGGATGGCCGTGTGGGGATTGAAAGCAGCAAGCAGCGCGTCCCTCGGGACCTCCCCCCCCCTCCCCCCCTCTCCCTCAATCGGGAGCGAGGATCGGGGCCGGCCTAGTCCGTCTTCCGTCTTGGTGTTCCGTTCGCTCCGTTCCGGGCTGGATTTATTTTTCCTCTCCGCGCCGCTCGGCTCCCTCGCCATTGTCCCGTCCATCGACGGCTGCCTCAGCGACGCTCTCCCCCCCGCCCCGCCGGGCCGCCCCGCGAGTGCGAGAGAGACAAGACGACGCTGCTCCGAGGCAGGTCGCGTGGCTCCGCGGCAACAACAGCAGCACCTGCCCGCTCCGCCGGCAGTGTCTGGGGTTCGGATCCCACCGGCGGCGGCTTCAGTTTCAATTATGCCCGCGAGAGGGGGGAGCGGAGGGGGAGGCGCGGGGCGTCCGCTTCAATTTTCGAGAACAAACGGCGAGCGCGCTCCGGGAAGCTTTTCGCCCCAACCCGACTCCAGGATCCATACCTTTCTTCCGTTCGGAAGTCAATCAGAACGGGGCAGCCCCCCTCCCAAAACAATCAGGGCTTTTGTTCCTCCTGTCTCAAGGAGGTTCCGCGAGGTGGTTTGGTTTGGCTGGGTTGCTGGTGCCGCGAGGCCGAACCAAAACTTTACCGCGAGCAGAGACGCGCAAAAATGAGGCCTCGGACTGGACTCGCGAGGGCAGCGCGCAGTGCACCGAGTCTGTGTGCGAAAATACTCCCTCTCTCCCTCTCTCTCCACACACACACACACATATATACATACACACACACACACACACACACACACACACACAGAGCGGTGGACCGAGCCCCCATTACGATATGGAAACGTTCTTGTTCGAGTCTGCTTACACGACGTAAGGCCCCAAGCCCTCTCCACCGGGACGGTCTGCAACTCCACCGTTAGCGCTCTATTTTTCTTCGGCGGAAAACTAACACGCTGCCCCCATTCCCCTACCCTTGTACTCACACACACATACACACACACACACACACACACACACACGGTGTGCTTGCTTAGCCTCTATTTCATAAACGAACGGCCCCGTCTCCCCGCAGCTTCTCCTCAACAACAAATGAGCAGCGTGCTGTCGTCTTGCGCGTGACGCACACGCGTGACGCGTGACACGGACGCGTCACAAACACGTCACACACGACAGCCCCTTCGTATTTGCACGCACAACGCGGGCCTTGTTTACTCGTCCTCATAAAAGAGTTTCCTCTGCGCCCCAGACGACGTGCATGCTTTCACCCGCCTCTCTACCGCGTCTCTCTAATTACTCATTCCGGCCGCGACCGTGGAGAGAGAGAGAGAGAGAGAGAGAGAGAGAGAGAGAGAGAGAGATAGAGAGACGAGCACGACGCGTTACAGGCCAAGCGGCGTGCCGTAAAGAGGTCACGAGTGGAGATTGGCTTCTCAGTCCCAATATCGCGAATTTGCATTTTAATCCACATCATTCCTACCTCGTCGTGTTTTCTTCCTCTCTTTCTCTCTCTCTCTCTCTCTCTCTCTCTCTCTCTCTCTCTCTCTCTCTCTCTCTCTCTCTCTCTCTCTCTCTCTCTCTCTCTCTCTCCCGCCCGTTGCTTCACTCACCTTCCTCGCTATTGGCCATTCAGAGCCACACCGTTTCCTTGTCGCCAAACTTTCATCATGACGAACTGCGCGGCCTGCGCGCGCGCGCCAACGCCAAACCCAAACTTTTTCATTCATTTCTCTTTCAATTTTAATTTCTGCGCGAGGGAAGCTCCGGTGCCGTTTGCGCTTCGGCCGCGTTGTCTGGCGCGCTGCTTCGCCTCCGCCGCGCGTCGCCGGCCGGCGGCCAAAATCCCGGACATGTTTTGAGCTCCAGAGTCGCTAAATGGGACTC
This sequence comes from Stenchaetothrips biformis, assembly GCA_030522485.1. Classification (NCBI taxonomy): domain Eukaryota; kingdom Metazoa; phylum Arthropoda; class Insecta; order Thysanoptera; family Thripidae; genus Stenchaetothrips; species Stenchaetothrips biformis. The sequence continues at coordinate 4,947,281 of CM060100.1, forward strand.
GAATCGAACGTGTGACCCCACCAATGGATTGCTCTCTAAAAGGGGAATCCATTCGAGGGGTCACACGTTCGATTCAAGTCCTATTCAGCGACTCTGGAGATCAAAACGTATCCGGGATTTTGGCCGCCTCAATGGTCTTCTTACCCACCGTGCGTCCGCCTCCTGCTCCTTGAACAGGAGGACAGATATGCGGCCTTAGGCCCCACCGTCACAATTTACCATACTAAAGAACAGGATGCCACCCCAACGGGAAGGGCGGCGCGCGCGGGCGACTTGAATTCCAAGTGAGGTCGCCCCGCCCCGCCGCGCCCCAGACGGTGAAAAATAATGGCGGTTCCTTGGCGCGCCCCTGGCCGTGATACGGCTTTGGCTCGCAGCGGGCCCCAGATTTTACTCATTAAAAAGAATGATTTTAAAAAAAGACGTCATTGAGCGAGCTGAATTTTTCGCAACCGACAATGCGGTCAGATCCTGGCGATACATGGAGCGTTGCTCGGCAGGGTGGAGAGAGCGCCGCGCTGACCCGCTGCAGGTCGCGAGAACATCGGCCGCAGCCGTCGCCGCGCACGCCTCGGCCGCGCTGCCGGTCCTGGCGTCCGTCCGTCCGTCCGTCCGTCCGTCCGTCCGTCCGTCCCAGCCGGGCGTGCCGGGCATGCAGGCGGCGTATGCAGAGGGAAGGCGATGAAGTATGCCAGCCTCGTGCACCCGGCCGGCCCACTGTGCGGCGCGGCCCGCCCAGCCCGGACCCGGCCAGACTGATTCTCCGCCCGAATTCGATTGGGGCACATCCATCCGTGGGGCCACGGCCGCGGCCTCGGAGGGGCACAAAGTCCACACGGAACGCCCCGCCGACCGCCACGGTAATCTGATGACGTCCACTCTGTGCCCGCCCCACCCCGCCCCGCCCCGCCCCGCCTCAAATCCGTCTCCCCGCATTGGCATGAATCCCTCCATGTTCCATTACCCGGCCACTCGCCCCGCCGCATAGGACGACGCGAACCACAGCCCCAAAAAGGAAGAGAGCGAAAAAATAAAATAAATCATTATTATTATTATTATTTTTTAATCTGAGCGTTTTACTTTTTGACCGTCTCTTTTCTCCATCGCGCTGACCGGCTTCCTCGCCGGGAGGGACTTTCCGTTGCAAACACAGGGCGCAGCTGGCGGCGTTCACAAGGCCGCCGATACCCGGCCGGCCCGGACAGCCTTCCGGCGCCGAGAGGGAACACGGAAGACCATTCCCAAATTCACTTCTTTTATTTTCTCGTTTTTAACAGAAGATTCTGCTTTCCGTCGCTCAGTGGGCGCAGGCGGCCAAAACTCTAGATGCGTTTCGAGTTCCAGAGTCGTCTAGCGGGGCTCAAACTGAAGGTGTGACCCCCCCACCAATGGATTGCTCTTTGAACGAGGAATCCTTAGGCGGGGTCACACGTTCGGTTCGAGTCCCATTCAGCGACTCTGGAGCTGACAACGCGTCTAGAACTTTGGCCGCCTCGACCGATCTTCTGGCCCACTGTGTCCTGCCAAGGGATCGTTCAGAAACCACGTGACAGCGACCAACCGCTCGTTTAGCTACCCTCGCCTTGTCTGAGAGGCGTTATCAGGGAAACCGAGACCTTCCCCCAAGTAATTCCACTCCAATCTCAACGAGGATATCCTCGCTTTTTTTTTCTATCCCACCCCACGCGGCCCCGCGCACTTATGCCCGGTCCCTTATCGAGAGTTTCCTCATCACGCCGTGCGCGCCTCGCCGTGCCGTGGTTATAGCCACCGTGGAGCCGCCGCCTCGTTCGCACAGATTCGCACTGGGGAGTGTTTTATGTTCCAGGGGTGGCCCGCCCGGGGCGGAGGGGGGGGGGCGTCGACAGGTGTGAAGGGCTGGCGGATGGCTCGGTGGGAGGTGTAAACTATCTTGCCGCAGCAGTGTAGCTCCTCGTGCCGCGCACGCCTCCAACTTCCACGCCCCCTCTCCCCCCCCTCCTCTCTCCTCGCGAACCGGCAGCCAAAGTCCGACTCAAAGGCCCTTCCTCTCGAGCCGACAATACGGCCATGAGTTGGCGCGGGAAATCGACGCGCCCGGGGTTTATCAAGACGCTGCGGAGGGAAGGGGAGGGGGACACGGCGCCGCCCCGCAGCGCGTGCATTTTTCCGGTAAAGTTTCCCCTCCTCCCCTTTCCCCGCCGCGTCCCTCTCTTTTGTTTTCGGCAACTACGGCGTCGCCGTGTGCACGCCGTCCTCTGAAGACGCCGCTGAGGCCTGAAGCACGCCGCAGCGCTGCCGGGCCGCCGGGCCGCCGGGCCGCCCGCTCCCCACTACTTGACATTAATTGTCGCAGCGGGTGGCAATCCTCGAGGCGGCGACCACGCCCCGCCCCGCCCGCCCCGCCCCGCCCCGCCGCCCGCCCCGCCCCGCCCCGCCCGCCCCGCCCCGCCCCGCCCCGCCCGCCCAGTGGACCAAAAGGCGGTCAAAATCCCGGACTTGTTTTCAGCTCCAGAGTCGCTGAATAGGACTCGAACTGAAAGTGAGACCCCATCAATGGATTGCTCTCCGAACGAGCAATCCATTGGTGGGGTCACACGTTCAATTCGAGTCCCACTTACAGCTCAAAACGCGTCTCGAGTTTTGGCCGCCTGCGCCAGTCTTCTGGCCCACTGTGCCCCGCCGCGACGAGCGAGCGTCAAGTTGCCCTGCCACGCAAAATTGAGATCCTCCCTTCCTTCCCCACCACCACCTTTTCTAAATTACGCAGCAACGAGTTGGCTCCCCTAATTCATTTCTTATTCCCAAATAGTTTACAAGCGGAGCGTTTACAACCCTCTCCGCCCCCCACCCCGAGCCAGCGGCAGTAGTGGCTTGCAGTGTAGCATGGCAGCAATGTTGTTGGAGCTTCCGTAACTCTATTGTAAGTTACAAACGAAATTCACGGATTTATCACGTCTGTGAAATCCTGGCGGTGCAATGAGAGTCGAGCGAGATCCGCCCCGGGCTTGACACCTTTCGAACGCGCCTGTCCGCCGCGCCGCAGGACGTAGGCAGCCCGGTGCGACCGACGCCATCTGGACGAGATTAGGAATAATTTAGGATCGGCCCGACCGATTCCGAGTCGTCACTGTCTCTCACGCGACTGTACGCAACGCCCCGCGAGTGCGAGAGAGAAACGGCCACGAGAGCACTGCCCGGACTCGGCCGGCTGGACTAGTTCAGCGCCGCAGAGGGTTTTGCGGGCGTGCGCGTGCTGCACAGTGGGCCAGAAGACCGTTGAGGCGGCCAAAATCCCGGACACGTTTTGAGCTCCAGAGTCGCTAAATGGGACTCGAATCGAACGTGTGACCCCACCAATGGATTCCTCGTTTGGAGAGCAATCCATTGGTGGGGACACACGTTCGATTCGAGTCCCATTCAGCGACTCTGGAGCTCAAAACGCGTCCCGGATTTTGGCCGCCTCAACGGTCTCCTGGCCCACTCACTGTGAGCTGGAGGCTGGAGGCTGGCTGGAGGCCGGGGACCATGGTAACGAACCATGTTAGCCGGAGAGGCTTGGAAGAGGGGCCGCACGACAAAGCTGCCACGGGGGAGATTTGCCGGTGGAGGGGGAGGCTGCACCGTCCGCCCGCTCCTGGAGG